>JALAZF010000634.1:1200000-2400000 GCA_022829125.1 Lathyrus tuberosus | reverse complement strand
TTCCCTTTCCCTCTCTCAGGATAAATACACATTGCTGGCGACTCTGTGTCTTCTGCACCACTCTCGCGTTTGTACCGTTGGATGCGAATCTTTCGGGAGCGACAGCTGGCGACTCTGTTGGGGACTCTGGTTGACCTCTTGCTGGTCCATCCCCTTTAGCGAGTTGATCCTAGCACTTGTTTGTTTTTTCGTTGGGTGTTTATTTGTTGTGCTTTATTATGTTGTATATTACTGTTTTACAGCTTTTATTGCATTGTATTTCATTTTATTACTGTCATACTGGATATTGCTGTGTTGTGCTGGCTGTTTCTGTTTGGCAGGTTGGGTTGTTCTGAGAGATAAGCCCAATACCCAGGCTTGAGTACACCCTAGGACTAGAGTGGAGAGTAGTGGGACCTACGTGCCCGCTTGGTACGTTTGTGTGTTCACGAAATTCACAACCAGATGAGGCTATCTTGGGATGCATTCTGACGTGTGTGTCTTGCGCATGTTAGGGTGTTGATCTAGAGAGCTGTCGACTCTGGTGACCGTTTCTCCGATACCTCAGTTGCGTCTCTCCTCCCGAGATGTGACAGTGTCAGACCACGTTCCATGGCAAACCCATTGCACATTTTTGATCCGAGGACCCAATGTTGAGGGACTCGCATAGGATGACCTTATTTTTTAGGGGAGTCAGTTGAGGCCTCCTCGGTTGTTGATGATGCCAAACCAGAGATGGTGAACATATCATCATTTCTCGACCTGAGAGCCCGGGATATTGAGGATCCTCGCCTTTCTAGAACCCACATGTGAGATGGGATGGGTGTTTGCAGGCTTGCCGGAAATCGAAACCTTCAACCTAACCGGTTTTCTGGATTTCTCATCAGTGCTTGATTATTTGGGTTTCTGGTTATCTCAGCGGTTCGGTATTCTGGAATTCTGGTTTTCTGGGTTGTGGTTCTCGTTCAGTTACCAGCACAGCACATCCAGCAGTGATGCCTTGATCCCATGTTTGCATGTGCATATCATTTTTCTTGCATTATAACATGTTTGACATTTTTCAGGGCTTGCATCTTACTCTTGATTCTGGTTTTCTGAGTTTGCCTTAACATGGATGTCCAGAGAAAGAAGACTGTTGCTTATTCGTTCCCAGAACCAACCTTGACGTTGATTCACAAGCTGATTAGTATGGATGGTCTCGGAGTTCGTACAGAGTTCGGTGGAGAGTATGGGAGACTTCTGAAGTTTGTCTACAGTATCTCCAAGTATGAGAAGGATGCCATTCATACACTTCTTCAGTTCTATGATCCGTCTTTACGTTGCTTCACTTTCCCAGACTATATCTTGGCTCCAACGTTGGAGGAGTTTTCATTTATTTTGGGAATCCCCATCAGGCATGACATAGTATTCTTTTCTAAAGAACGCCCTGGGATAAAGGAAATGGCTGTTGCTCTTCGTATTGGTGAATCCATTCTGAGCAGTAATATTATGGAAAAACAAGGAGCTAAGGGTTTCTTATTGAAGTTCTTGTTTGATCAAGCTTGAATACATGTTAAGAAGAGGAATTGGACTGCTTTCCAAACTATTCTGGCTATGTGCATCTATGGGATTGTCCTGTTTCCCAATGTTCCTGATCTGGTGGATATGCATGCATGCTGTCAGAATCTTTATCAGGGATCTTCGAGAGGAGAGCAATTGAGGAAAAGCTCAAGGAAACCATGGCAGATATGGAACAGCTGAAGATCCAAGCCGAAGTAAAAAGAGGTGAAGGTCCAAGTTCAGGTGGAGCTTCTGGAGAAGATGATTGGGAATTGCATAGTCATTATTTAACAGGGATCTTGCACAGGAGGGATCTTTTGATTCAGGAGTTGATTTAGAGACTAGAGCATCCTAATACCAAGAAGCTTCTCAAGGAAGTGCAGAATTGGTGCAAAAAGAATGACGAATGGGGAATTCTAGCACGACTGAGTCTTGATGACATGCCTTGGTTTCCTTGCTGCTGTTTTCTTTGTATTTCCGGGATCACCGCCAGGCTTGTTGGTCGGGGTCTTTGTTTATGCTTATTCAGACTGGTGTTGTAACAGATGGTTACTCTCTTTATGTGATCAGGAATTCAGCTCTCTTCTGTTGTTGAAACTGGAATCAAGGGATAGATTGCCTTGATAGTGTTCATACATGTTTGCATTTGCATGTGCATAATCATCTCATTCTGCATAGCAGGTTATCTCAGATTCTCTGGATTTCTTATGCTCTCTCTTTTTGACAGTCAGGATTGATTAACCAGCTCATCGGTATTCTACTAGGCTTAATCAAAGCAGAGTGATGGAGCAAATTCAAGCTGAGTTGAGGGAAATGCGAGGCCAGATGGGGCAGTTTATGGGGAATATGCAAACTCTCATGCAAGACCAGAAGATGCTGAGGGAGGAGGTGAATCAGATGAAGACTCAGATGGGTTTGGTCATGGAAATCTTGAATGCGGCGCTAAAGAAGGAAAACAATCATGTGCTCGCATCCGCAACAAAAATCCTTACTCCTCTCATCTCTTTGGGGCCTTCTCTAGATCATGGAGTGTCTCGTGAATCCCGTCCACAATCTGAAGTTTCTGAGCTTTCTCCTCGGCAATCACTCCCTGCTCCCAAGAGGATCCTAGGCTAGAGAGGCATAGGAAGAAGTTTGATCCCTCTCCGATGCCGTATGGACAATTGCTTCTTTATCTGCTCGAGCTCAAACTAGTCGAGCGTGTCACTCTAGGACCAACTCCGACAGGGTTTTCTTTGGGTTCCAATATGAATGCTAGGTGTGACTTCCATTCTGGGGCACCTGGTCACAATGATGGAAATTTGCATGAAGCCTCTAACTTTCTCATTTCTCCATGGATTGGGACAAAATTTAGGTGCATCTGACCTAGAGTTTCATGAGGAATCCAATGGTGCCCTTGGAATTTTCAGAATATGTTTCTATTTTAAAATCCGATAGTGATTTCAAAATAGGCCAAATTTTGCATGTTCTATGCTATCTCATGGTACAAGCAATAATTGCATGATAAATTGGTTCAAACATAACTCATATGATATGTATGAGAGGTACATGATCAATAGACCTCAAAGCAATGCATGATTTAAAGAGTTTAAGTTGTGATGCACTTACCTCTAGGAGCTTCTTGTGCCATCTGCCAAGTTCCTTGTGCCAGAAGTAATTCAATGCTTTAAACACTCTCAATTGATCCCTTAGAAGCTTTTAGGATGATAAAAAACAGCTGAAATCCTCAGGAACAGGTATAGGCCTTTTCTTGCAAAAGGGGCAAAAGTGACCAAGATAGTAACTCTCTCAATCGGTGTTCCAGATGAGGGAAACCAATTGGGACAATTTTAGGATGATATTTGGAGTGTGTTTGAGGTCTGGTTTAGTTTTTAAAGTGACGGAATCAAGACATGGCTTGAAAAATGCAGAAAAGTCAAATTTTGAGGTTTTGGAGGTTGACTTTCTGATTTTGGTGTTTCAGATCACAAGTGAGTGTTTGAATAGCTTAGATATGACATATTGGATGTGTTTGGATCATGAGTTATGGTTGAATTTCTCTCTAACTCAAAAACTCAGAGATGACTTGTAAAAGAAGGCATTTTGGCCTAAAGAGAGAGATTTTGAGGAAAGCAAGTGTTGTAGTGCTTTAGTGTACTCAAACTGATCAAAATTGAGGTCTACTTATAGTGCAACAAGTTTGTTTTGGCATCAATAGTGAATGACAGCTGGTACAGGCCTTTGGGAAATGTTGATCCAAGGGAATCTTTAATCTCCTATAGCCATTGACTTGAGGTTAGGGCACAGGCCTATGGTACTTTGATTCAGAGCTGAATCTTTACTAATTCAGTTAGGAATGTCTCAGTTCATGCCACCTTGATGCATCCATTAAATGCTTGGAAACAAAATTGGAGTCTTTTGAACTTTTTAGCCATTTTAGGTTTGCTATGGCTATGTGTAGATTCTTGGACTTGGGAGGCTTGGGGATCAGATCATTCCACTTTGATTTCATCCTCTGATGTGTCCAAGTGGATGACAAGGCTTGGAGTTGTTCAAATTTTCCAAATCGAGTAAAATGCCAAAATCTGCCTTGTACAAGACAGTTGGAAATGGTGATTTTGAGGGGATCATATCTCCCTGCTCATGTTGAGTTATGGGAGGCTCTTGTGCTTTTTAGAGATCCCTCATATGATACAAAACATGTGTGATCATAGTTTGTTTTGAAACTATTTGGATCCTGTTGAAAAATCCTCAGGAACATTGGTGTCCAAGGCTGGTAACTTAGGCAGATTTTCACTAAGTGTTGGAAAAGTGCCATTTTCTTCATTTTTGTCATTTTGATCACTCCATAACTTAAAATCCATGAAGAATTGGAGTTTGAGTTAGTTGCAGCTTTTGTAGAATGTCGGAAGACCTACAAATCAAGCTTTGGATCACCCAAAATGGTTGCTTGGATCTCAAGTTATGATCCTTGGAAGTGGGTACAAATTTCACTTTTGTTCCATAACTTAGAAATTTTTTTGTTTCTTATGGTTGCCCCTTTTGCAAGAAACCTCACATTCCTTGATTTTTCTTAATGAATTATGATAAATACCATACATTAACCTTATTTTTGACTTAGGGGAACCATATTTGTGAAAAATTCCAAAAAGTCAACCTTGATTTTGTGCATAGTTGACTTTTTATCGGATGAAATCCAAACCGTGTGATCCTTTATGAAATCAAGTTCTTGACCTAATTCAAACCTAATGGATGGACTCCATAGGTTTTATGGGGTGTATTGAATCATGTCCCAAGGTTTGGGAGCATGTCTTGGTTAAAAGTCAAAGATACTATTGACTTTTTCCTCAAAACCCTAATTGTAGTCCAAATGAAATTGAAACTTGTGAACCAATCTTCTTGGGTTAATCCATTGTTGAAAAATGGATCAATTTGGTGTATTTGAGGTCCTCAAATCATGTCTTGAGGTCTTGGCTCATGCTTTGCTCCAAAAGTCAACTTAGGGGTGAATTAGGTCAAGAAACCCTAATTCCCGATTTGTTATGAATGCATCCCCTGAGGCTAAATTGACTTGATGATTGGGTCCATGATGTCCCTTGGAGTATCTTGGGTTTTGCTTTGAAGCATTGGCTCATGCCCAAAGGAAAAGTTTCATGTGGAGGCCTTGGTCGACCAAAATCCTAATTTGGTGACACAGGCGATCTCGAGGCTTGATCCACTTAGAATGTTGCAACCTTGTGCTTGATTCTTGATGTGTGAGTCCTCTTGATCCTTTATATGTGTTTGAGAGGTTTAAACAAGTTGAGGATCATGTCATTTCATGATTGATCCTTTGTCTAAGTGCTCTGAGAGGGCTTGAAACCCTAATTCTTGATTGTAGTGAAAGCTCAACAATCCTTGAGGAAATTGATGAGGCATGATGGCACATCCATATTGTGGTGATGATTTGTACAATGATGGGAAATCTTGATGGTCAAAATTTGGGGTATGACACATGTGAAGCCAGAAAACCGAGCCTGACCTACTTAGCATGTAATTCTACTATACTGGTCTTCATCAAGCGTATGTTAAAGATCTAAACCATATTGACTTGATGAGCACTTCTTTCATGGTAATCTTTGATCCATCTGAGATCCATTTGACATTGGAGGGCCTCTTGTATAAAAGAGCATCCCTGATTTTCTGTTGAGCATATTAGACAAATGTTGTAATCGTGTCGCGATAGATTGTAATACTGACTTTGTCTCGAATGCATCGCCACTAAATTGACGTTCATTGTACGGATGTCGTGGTTCTCAATAATGTTGGGATGTGCATGAGCCATGTTTACTTCATGAATCCTGTGATCCTGAATCCAACCCAGATCCATTTTTTATTGTAGAGCGGCTTGTAATGTAGTACACCATTGATTGTCCTTGGAGCAGATATCACACTGAGGATAGTTGTGAGATGGCACATGGCCGTACCTGCTGTGTTTACATTGTATCTTTACCAGGGTGGTTCCCAGTAAGCGTACATTATGAAATTGATAACTGTTGACAGGCTCTCCTTCTATAAAATTCATTGTAGTCTTTTCGTGTTGCGGTAATGGGTTCGTCTGAACATTTGGATTTGTATCCTTGAAAGATAAAACCCCATTCCTGACAAGCATCTGTACATCAGACTTGAAGTTGAGACAATTCTCAATGTTATGTTCTGTTCCTCTTTGATAATAAGGGCAAGTTTGATCTGCTTTGAACCAAAAAAGGTGGATTTTCTGGTACTGCGAGAGGTGTCCTGGTTTGAACGTGCCCCTTGGCCAGTAGAAGTGGAAACAATTCTGCGTACAACATTGGTATAGAGTCTAACCCTGATGGTCGAACCCTGTTGCTGCCTTTGCTGATACTGTTTTTGATTTGGTTGGCTCTGAGCAACCTGAGGTTGATAAATCGGAGCTGGCGCTGGGTTGATAGAGGGGGTTATCGCTGCTATTGGTTGATACCTTCGCCTTTGCTTTCCCAGAGAGATATTATTGATATCTTGCTCTTTTTTCTTTTGGAAAACACTACCGTATCTCTTGGTACTGCCAGATGGTTATGCATCTTTGACCAAGTGTCCTTCTCGGACTGCTTCTTTAAGGAGTACTCCCATGTTCACCATTTCAGTGAAGTCACTGGGCGCACTGGCGACCATTCGGTCGTAATAAAACGAGCTCAACGTTTTCAGGAAAATCTTTGTCATTTCCTTTTCCTCAAGAAGGGGACAGATCTGAGCGGCAATTTCACACCATCTCTGAGCATATTCTTTAAAGGTTTCCTTATCCTTTTGTGACATCGCTTTGAGTTGGTCCCTATCTGGTGCCATTTCCAAGTTGTATTTATATTGCTGAACAAAGGCTTCCCCGAGATCTCTAAAAGTACTGATCTTGGTGCAGTTTAAACCCATGTACCATTTGAGTACGGCGCCGGTTAAACTGTCTTGGAAGTAATGGATTAGTAGCTGTTGATTGTCTGTCTGGGTAGACATTTTACAAGCGTACATCACCGAATGACTTTGAGGGCAAGAGTTGCCTTTGTATTTTTTAAAGTCGGGCACCTTGAATTCGTGCGGGATTTTTACATTAGGGACCAAACAGAGGTCAGTGGCGTCTTTACCGAATAAGTCTTAACCGCGAATGGCATGCAATTCCTTCTACATTTCCAAGAATTGTTCCTGGAACTCATTCATCCTTTCGTACATGTCTTCATTTCCACCAGAAATTGCTTGTGCAATCTGTCCTTCCAAGACAGTGTGTACCACTGGTTGTGGTATAGACATTATAACGGTGACCCTTGGCGCTTCAGTGCCGTGAAGTTTGTAACCTTCAGGAGTTATTGTAGTAACCCTTGCAACTTCATTTTCCCGAAGTTTGTAACCTTCAGGTCCAGTGGTTCCTGCTATGATTTCTGGGTCTTCAGTGACCGGCGGGATATATCCTTCAGGTATAAAATTGAAAGGCATGCCCCAGGGGTGCCCTTTAGGCATGTTGTACCGAGGATGATTCTCATGTGTCTCCAATATGGGTGTAGATGCAATCTATGAGATCACAGTCCTTTGATGTTGCTGTTCCTGAGCTGCAGCCAGGGTTTGCAGGTTGCTGTGAAGTTTTTCCAAACTTTCCTTTAGAGCGTCGATTTCTTCTCTCAGCTCTTTGTTCTCTTCCTCGAGAACGTCCATTTTCTTTTGTCGATTGGCCCGAGTATTGTATGAGTGAGACAGTTTGAGTCTAGGATTGTGACACATACGTGAGACTCAAAGATAAAAAATGCGTTATGTGAGAATGATGAATGATATGCAATGACATATTTTTTTATTTTTTGTTTTCAAAAGAAATTTCAACAAATAGATTGCAAATATCACACAGTGGGGGGTGGAAACCCCTTTTATTGAATTCGAAAAATTGCAATATTTACAAAGAAAAGTACATTATTTTACAAAGTGCTATAAGGAGAATGTCTAAGCTCATGGATCCTGAGTCCTCTCTGAAGAGAGCTCAGATGTCGGTTCCTGTATTTTCCTTTTCTTTGATCGGGGTTCTTCAGCCGTTGTCAGGTTGAAGATCCTTTTCCAAGTGAAAGGGGTGAGTAAATTTCTTCGGTCTTCCTGACTTTCTATAGCATGCTACTCTAATATCTCAATCAGAGCATCCTTCTCCTTTAACAGTTCTTGAATCTTGGTACATTCCAAACTAAGGATCTGGTATTTGTTCTTCCAAGAGCTACTCTCACGTTGAACTTTGTTGAGAGCGACCTGGAGTTTTTCTGCATCAGACATGAAATAAAGGACAGATTCCTTTAACGGAAAAACTTCTTGACGAGGGTAAGGCATCCTGAGCTTGAGGGTCCTAGTTTGCACCCAGTGGAGATAAGGTTCCATGGAGGTACAGTTTGGTCTTCCCAGAGACTTTTTTCCTTTCCTGTGGATATGTTTCCAGGCATGCACTATTTCTTTCTTTAGTGCCCTGTCATTTTCCCCTTCCTTGAAGAAAATACATTCCAGATGAACATTATGTGGAATATTCTTCATCAGATATCCGAGTTGACGACGAGCTAAAATTGGATGATAGTTGATTCCTCCTTTAGTTCCAATGAGGGGTACATTGGGGAAATTTCCACATCTGTCGATGATCTCTATCCCTTCGTAAATCCGATTGTACCAATCTATGTCAGAATTGGTAAGAGACATCCTCTGTGACCAACGTAGAGTACTCTTGTGATCCCAACTCTTCCTAATAGTCAACGCACTACCAAATGGCCATATGGTTAAATGTCTACTAAATCCTCAGTGTCATGGGTACCATATTGGGTTAAATGATGCTTTCACGACAATCGGTCATTCAACATCAATATTTCCACACGGGTACCTCACGTGATTCAGTGGACTTCCAGGTTAGCTTGGTCGGGATTCACTCCCTATAAGCGTTTCTCGGATATGCCACCACTTATCTTAATGTTCTCTCAAACTTTCCACATGTGTATCAATCACATTCCAAGTTAACAGAAATTTAAACACGGGTGTCAAGTAGTATAACAGAAATTATATATATATATATATAGTAGAAAGTATGGAAAAATAAATCCCAAGCAAAGCTTAGACCTCTTAGGAACTCTAATCCTAGGACTCCCCAGCAGAGTCGCCATTTTTCTGTAGCGTGGATTTTTTCGGTGACGCGACCACCTTACAGCAATGGTTGGAATTGGGTGCTACTTTATGATTTCTTATTTATCCTATGAAGCTAGAAAGGAAAGGGAAGCCATCTAAAACTAACCTTGCACGCTGATACGTTGTCGCGCACGGATAAAAAACGAGTGTTTTTGAAAAAAAGTAGAAAAGGGAAGTGACACTCGGGTGTCGTATCGCAAGGATTCTTGTATTATTTCAACCAACTAAAGAAAAGGTTTATGGGGGTTTTAAGTTTTGATTTATAAAGTAAGAGAAAAAAAGTGATTAAAAAAAGTGATTATCAATTGCGATTAAGGAGTTAATCTACTAATTCAGATTTCGACTTATCATCGACTATTATAACACCAATCCCTAAGCGGCTTCGATCCTATTCGATTATGAGATCAATTAGACAAGAGCTTATCAAAATCAAATGAATTATGTTCCTGTTTACCGAATTAAGAAAACGGTTAAAAATATGACGAGTTAACAAATTAAGCAAACGATAACACACAATTAAATTTAGGAACACACATATAATCGAATTTAATCAATTCTATCCTATGAACGCAATTGAATTAAAAAAAAAGATTGCAATCAAATTAAGCAAATGACTTCATTGAAAAGAATTGAACAGAAATCGAGTTAAATTGGTATTAGAATAACCTCAAAGCGGTGGAACCCGTAAGCAGCAGGATTTGCCTTCGGGAATTAGTTCTCTATTACAATTGTAAAAAGCAAAGTAAAATCGTGAAAAGACGGTTAACAATGGTTGTACGGCTGAAAACCTTATAACCAAAATAAGGTGTTCCACCACTAACTCAAGCTGGGTCGGAAACATAAACCAGGCCCATAAAACGACCCGAAACAAATTATTTTGTAAACTCAGAATTCGGGTTCTGACTTCAATGACTTATTTGACCATCTTTGACTCCTAACTAGCTTCTGCATTAAACACAATAGTTGTAGCTCTCTGTCTTAGCTTTCCGTCGACTGGTAGAATGCGCGGAACGACATCCCGTAGCCCAAGTTATGATCTGCGCAGTGAAAGGTATCAAATAAGTGTTAATGCTGAAAAATAAGCTGCGAAATTAAAATAAAGGTAAAAACAAACTTAAATATGAAAACACATTAAAATAGTAAAAACACTCAAATAAACTGTAGGAATACCTAAGTACAAACATAAGAGAATGTGCGTTAAAATTCACTGATCAAATTCCCCCACACTTGAACTTTTGCACTCCGAGCAAAATATTAACTTCAAAAATTTAAAACGAAACAAAGCAGAGCATGCATTTCCAAAGGTATTCAATATACAAGGTACAAGTAGAGTCCTAAGTCTAAGCTTCAAGAATATGGTGCTAGTGAGAAACTCTTTTGTGACATTCAAAACAAATACGAAAACAGCTTACCGAAGAGTACATCAAAAGTTGTGGGATCCTCACAAGATATAATTCACTCAACTCTCAAGTGTTTTGACTAACTGTTTACACTTAAAGCACAATATAAAAATTAATACTACCATAAGCTTGAAAAGACTCTAAATCCGCACTTGAAATACATGCACACAAAGATTAAAAGGACTTTTATTCAGGTTGTAACGTGGCCAAGGTAAGGGTAGGATAAATCTTAAGGGGTACTAGGCTAAAACTCAAAGGGTCAAAAGAAAATTGAAGGATAATTAGGGAGTTGAACAAAAAACACTTTAATAACCTTCAAACAACAACTTTCCTATATTTTCCTCTTTTTATTTTATTTTTTATTTTATTTTTTTTCTTTTTCAGAAGGAAAATGTATTGACATCCTTCTTTCTTTTCTCTTTTTTTCCTTTATATATATATATATATATATATATATATATATATATATATATATATATATATATATATATATATATATTCTGCCAACCTTTGAAACATCACACCTGTATTGTTCAACCCCACAAAACTCCATACAAGACTCTTTCGACCCCTTGATTAGGGTGATAATTTTGTTTTTCGCTTTCGGCTTGTAATGAGTTTTAAACAAAAAAAAGGATAAACAGGCTCAAAGGGGTTTCCAACAAGGGATAATATTTTTCAGGGTTGGCTTTTTGGCTAAGTGGCTAAAAATAAAACAAAAACAAGTTGCCTTTATCATATCAATGTGCACAAGTAAACAAAAACCTTCAACAGAGTCAATTCAAGTTTTAGAGACTAACAAACATGAGTGAAACACACAAGAATGAAAAAGGAATGGATGTTTTTATGCATTATCCATTATTAGGCTCAAATTCTCACAAGGTTTAGTGATCTACCACCAATGATATACAATTCAGAGTCCAGTCCTACATATCACACTAAGAACGCACAAAAAGGAATCAATCACATCACATCACAAGTCTTTAGTCAAGAGAGCTAAGAACAAAACCCATACTTGTAACTCAAAAACCAAAGAAAAAGCATGCTATATTTTTTTTTAAACAAAGAAAATAAAGAAAGCAAAACATAAAATTGGTTCCCTCCCCCACACTTAAAACATGCATTGGCCTCAATGAAAGGACATAATTATTAAATAAGAGTGAGGGAAAGGAAAGAACACACCCCGAGTATTCAAGGTGGATAGGTGATCGCATAAGCATCCTTTCCCAAAGAGAGATTTCCTACAGTCTCCTCTTCCAAAGTGGGGAGGATTTTTAGGTAGCATCCATCGACCTTGAAATTTTTATTATTGCCTTTGCCTTTTATTCCAGGATCAAAGAACCTTCTTCTATAGGTAAAAGTGTCGAACGAACAAGTGAAAGTGGCCTTCTCTTTGTACTCTAGTGTAATATAGATCTCATTTTTAATAGCATCCAAACTCACTAAGTTAGACCAACTTTGGGGCTGTCTCACTGCTATTTCTCCTTCTTCAAGCAAAATCCGATGCATGCATATGGAAGGGCTAATACCTGGAAGGTCTGCCAAGGTCCACCCAATCCCCTTTTTATGCCTCTTTAAGACTTGCAAAAGCTTACTTTCTTGATCGAAATCAAGGTTAGACGAAATAATAACAGGAAGATTTTCATTTCTCTCTAAGTAGGCATATTTAAGATTTTCCGGGAGTGGTTTGAGATCTAAAGAAGGAGGTTGTTCAATGGACAGAATGGTCGGGGCAGCAGGGATGTCAAGAGCCTCAACCACACAAACCACTTCATCTATAGCCTCATCCACATGAAAAACATCAGCTTGCAGGGCAACATTTATTTTGGCACAAAAAGAGCAAACATTAGTGTTAGTACATACATCAAACGAGTAAACATCATCAAAATCAGACAATGATGAAAAATCAGCTGCAAACAAATCAGTACAAGTATCATCAACAGTTTCAGAAGACAACTCTATTTGAAAAATAGAATGCTCTTCCAAGGGTTGTTGGTTTGATCCTTGAGCTTGTTGCATGGTATTCATTGAAGTGGCAAGTTGTCCAATCTGTATTTCCAAAGTCTGAAAATTAGAATGTATTTGTTGTTGAAACTTGATATTATTTGTAGCCAATTGGTTGACAAGGTCCTCTAGTGAAGGTTCGGAAGGTGCAGAGCACACAATTTCTAATTCCTTCATATGCTTATGTAGATCCTCACTTGCAAAACCCTTAAAACTTGGCAACAAGTGTGTTAAACCAGATTTAATTCGAAAGGTACAACAACAGCAGGATATTCAATACATAAAGAATTATAATTCACACAAAATGCAACCAGTTCTCTCAGAGTCATTTGATCAGCCATAATATGATTATCAATTTCAACACGGAATCAAATAAAATCACTATAGATTTAAAAATAATAGAAAATAAGAAAAGCGATTAAAATAAAATCTAAAAAAAAAATAAAAATAACGCAAAAAATCTAATTAAATCAAATAAATATCTCACAAATTTTTTCAGATTATTTTGAAAATATGTAAATAGAAAATAAATCAAATAAAATAGAAAAACGCATAATTTGCGATTTTGAGGGTCGAAATCTTTTAGAATTCCATTCTAAATGAGTAATGTTCTTTAATTTTTTTTCTGTTTTTCTGGAAAACATTCGGAGAAAATCGAAACTGTAGGTTCCAAACATAATTGATAGGCTAGAATTTTGAACACTGTACTGCAACCCTGAAAATCAACAAGCAAAATAAAAATAAATAAAATAAAAAACTCTAACAAAACTCTAAACTAAAATCCTAAAATTGGTTAAAATCTACAAGAATCCCCGGCAACGGCGCCAATTTGATACGCTGTAGCGCACAGATCAAAAACAAGTATTTTTGAAAAAAAGTAGAAAAGGGAAGCGACACTCGGGTGTCGTATCGCAAGGATTCTTGTATTATTTCAACCAACTAAATAAAAGGTTAATGGGGGTTTTAAGTTTTGATTTATAAAATAAGAGAAAAAAAAGTGACTATCAATTGTGATTAAGGAGTTAATCTACTGATTCAGATTCCAACTTATCATAGGCTATTATAACACCAATCCCTAAGCGGCTTCGATCCTATTCGATTATGAGATCAATTAGACAAGCGCTTATCAAAATCAAATGAATTATGTTCCTGTTTATCGAATTAAGCAAACGGTTAAAAATATGACGAGTTAACGAATTAAGCAAACGATAACACACAATTAAATTTAGAACACGCATATAATCGAATTTAATCAATCCTATCCTATGAACACAATTGAATTAAGCAAAGGATTGCAATCAAATTAAGCAAATGACTTCATAGAAAAGAATTGAACAGAAATCGAGTTAAATTGGTATTAGAATAACCTCAAAGCGATGGAACTCGTAAGCATCAGGATTTTCCTTCGGGGATTAGTTCTCCATTACAATTGTAAAAAGCAAAGTAAAATCGTGAAAAGAAGGTTAACAATGGTTGTACGGCTGAAAACCTTATAAACAAAATAAGGTGTTTCACCACTAACTAATGGGTTTTCTCCTTTGGGAGTGTTGAGAGAGTGTTTTTGTTGTTTTTGGGAAGGTACTGGACCTAAAGTTTTTGATTTGTGTGCTTGCTAAGATTTCGCAATCTTATGCCTACGTATTCCCGTTAAAGAAAACTGGCAAATCAGAGCAATTGTAGTTCCTCCTATTTCTACGAAAGGAAAATGTTTGGTGTCTTGTTCAAAGCCCAAGATTGAAGCTAAAGGTTATTCGTGTCTTGTTCAAAGCCCATGATTGAAGCTATAGGTTTGACTGAGAGAGAATTTGTCATCTCTAAAGGGAGGTATCTCACCTATTCATCACTAACTGTTGGGTACTTAATTATGGGGGAAATTACTTTAACTGGAATATGTGAGTCCAGCAATGCCATAATTTCCTTTATAAGGGTAATGTCATGAAGGAAGAAACTTTAACTCAGTATTGAGCAATGCCATTTCTCCTTATGAGTCTTTCATGCTAAGAGAAGGACATTGGCATGGATGTAAATAATCCAGAGGCTTGCCACTTACGACTGTTAGATGAAAGAGGAAGTTTACCAGGATAAGAGAGGGACAATAAATTGGATTTTTGAATCAACAAGTGTGCCACTTATAGCAGTTATCTGGAATTAGGGTTTTTCTTTGATTGTTTGTTTTGATATGTGATGTACATAGAAATGTCTTCCTACAAAGAGAACTCTTGATATCCTCTGAGGGAATGTTGATTTTTGTGTGCCTTGATCAAAGCCCGAGGTTGAAGCTAAAAGGTTGACTCTACTAGGGGAGTTTTATATCAGTCTTGTATAAAGCCCAAGATTGAGGCTAAAAGAGATTGACTCCACTGGGGAGATTTTATCTATCTTGTACAAAGCCCAAGATTGAGGCTAAAAAGATATTGACTCCACTGGGGAGGTTTTATCTGTCTTGTACAAAGCCTAATATTGAGGCTAAAAAGAGATTGACTCCACTGGGGAGGTTTTATCTGTCTTGTATAAAGCCCAAGATTGAGGCTAACTCTACTGAGGAAAATCATTATACAAAGCCTAAGAGGAGGCTGGTGGGGAAATTCTTATATGAAACCTAAGAGGAGGCTGACTTGTGTTGAGGATTATTGAAATCCAAGAGCAAGTCCAAATTATATATGGTGGGGAATCCAAAGGTTTTACTCTTTTGAAGAAGAGTTGAAATATCAGAGACCATGAGGCTCTGATTTTACTGAGGATTTGTTGGTAGTGATTTGACCCTAGCTGGGGAATTTCTTAAAATGAAAGCTTAAAGATTGAGATTGAAAACCTATGGAGGTTTTAACTCTGCTGGAGATTAGTGTGTTGATTAAATGATCAGGGTTTTTCCTGTGTTTTTAGGAAACTTGAGGTTCTTTGTGAAATCCAACAGGAGACGAGACTTTCCAAGTCTACTGGTATGAAGAGGTTGACTCTTAGCTAGAGAATAACTTTTGTATGATGCCCAAGAGGAGGATGATGTCTTAAGGGATGAGAAACAACCCTAGAATGGTTTGATGTTTTGGAATTCTGACTCTCTAGAGGATTGAACTAGTAGAGATGACTAAGGTCTTTCCTATACCTGTAGGAGGTCTTAGGGTCCTTGTACTAAGCCCAAGAGGAGGATGAGAACTTCTAGGAAGCCTAGAGGTCTTTGTACTAAGCCTAAGAGGAGGCTAGGGATGCTTTTAGGAACTCTGTGGGTCCAAGCCTAAGAAAAGTTCAAGAAAGGTTTCACCGAGAGTAAGTCCTTTCTCCGCCGAACAGTTCTAGGGGTTGAAGAAATTCAAAAGAGGTTTCACCGGGAATTAATCCTCTCTGGGGAATTGAATTTCTTGTACACATATACTTCAAAGTTTGGATAGTCTTGAGAAAAGTTTCACCGGGAATAATGCCTTTCTATGTTCCATATTGTATAAGCCCAAGAGGAGGCAAGACTGTATCTGGAATTTCCTATGGGGAACTAGTTTTGGCTGTGTTGAAAGAATAACCACTGGTTTGATCTAGACCTAGACCTAACTGCTGGGGAAAACTCTAAGCAAATATATATAAGCATATACCGATGAAATATATAAACAAGCATATTTTGAAAAGATAGTGGAACTTACAGTTGTGCAAGCCCAAGCATAGTAACTACAGCTGTATGGTTAGTTATTCAAGAAATTGAAGAAAGTTTTGACGATACTTTGAATTTGAATTTGAATAAAAAAGAAAGTTGTTTTAAAAAGAAGTTTGGGGCTTATACTCAAGGAGAGGCCCAGATGATCTCTTTTGAAAAGGCGACGATCGTGTCGTAGTTTTGAAAACCACAGAGGGACTTATACAATGACAGAGTCCCAAATTATTGTATTCATAAAGAGGATGGGTCTTACACTCTATTAGAGGACCAAAAGTTTATTTTTATACAAGGGTTGGGGCTTATAACCCAAGGAGATGCCCAGATGAAAAACAAAAATCGCACCGTTTATTTTGAAATTTTTGTAGAATAAAATATTTTAACATTTTTGTGAATTTTGAAAAAAATAATCAATTCCAAAACATTAAAATTCAGAGAGAAATTAATTTTTAAATCAATTAATAAAAATATCAAAATATTCAAATATTCAAAAATTTGAAAAAGGCGCTAAGAACACCTTGTGTGGTTCGCGCGAGCTCTATTTTTGCAGATTTGCAAAACCTCTCATATCTCTCTGATTACTCAATGAAAATGACTTTTGTAAACATGAAACTTGCTCGTTTTTTTAACAAGGATTACAACTATATAAATTAATTGCCTTTATATCAAGTGTGGAGTGAGAAATCAGAAGATGAACTCAAGAACCCTAATTTATGCAAGAACACCATGAAATCCTATACATGACTCATACATAGCAATTGACTAACGGGAAACACTCTATATATGTGCAGAAACATGTTTGTAACTTGAAAATACATTTATGAGGCATGAATCATAGAGTTTGAGAGTGTCAGGCTTACCTCTTGTAGCTGGTGATCGAATTCTATGTTAGAGGTGTTACATATGTCGTGTAATGGTCTGGACAGCTTCAATGGACCTCAAGTAATGCGTTTGAAGGCTTGTAATGGATTGAATCAGCTCAGAACTTGTTGTGGCACCTCAACTGCAAACAGGCCAAAAAGCTTGAGCAAATTGGGGGTGACTTTGTGATTCAGGTGTTCCAGATGAGTTCTAAGGTCATGGATCACTTAGACATGATGTATGTGCGGTGTTGGCATGATTGGTTTTGATAGAATTGCTCTCAAATGGAAAATTCAAATGTTGCATGAATGAGAAGCAAAATCTGGTTTTTTTAGAGTGATTTTGAGGAAATCATGTGTTATGGTGCTTTGGTGTACTCAAACTGACCACAAATGAGCTCAATTTATAGTGTGTCATGTTTGTTTTGGCAACAATAGTGAATGGTGGCTGGTACAGTCCATTGTCCATTGGTTTTCAAAAGGAATCTCAAGTCTCCTCTAGCCATTGACTTGAGTCAATCTTGCAGGCCTATGGTCTTTTGTTGCAGGGATAAGGCTTGACTCATTCAGTTGTATTTGCTTCAGTCCATGCCACCTTGATGCATCCATTGAATGCTCCATGACAACTTTGAAGTTTTTGGCTTTTGCATCATTAGATATCACATGTATACATGATGATCTTTTGTCTTTGGAGGCTTGTGGCTCAAAGATCTTTTGCTTTGATATAATCCTTAATGTTTCTAGAAGTATTACAAGATTTATAATTGCACAAATTAGCCAATTCGAGCAAATGACCTATAATATGCCTTGGGAAGAAATTAGTTTTTGGTGCAATGTTCCAAGGGTTGTAACTCCCTGCTCAAATTGAATTTGGAGATGATCTGGTACTTGTTGGAAAGCTCTCATGACATACTTTAACTTTGATGTCCACCAATGGACCTGGTTCAGCTTGGATCAAGATGAAAAATTGCCTCAAAGTTGGTGAAAATTCAAGACAGATTTTGTCCAAAATTTTCACAAAGTGTTGGAAAAATTGGTCATTTTCATGTTTTTGTGATTTTGATCAATTCATAAGTCAAAATCTATGAGGATTTGGAATCTTTTGTAGTTGAAACTTTTGAAGTATGTCATGTGAACTATCATTTGAGCTTTGGATGGAAAAAAAAGGCCTTGGGGTTTGGGAGTTATGACCTTGCAAAGTTGGTACCAAATCCATTTTGTTCCATAACTTAGAAAAATTGAAGTTTCTTAAGGTTGCCCCTTTTGTAAGTAACCATATTTTTCTTGATTTTTCTTGATTAATGATGATCAAAACCATGAATTAACATTGTTTTTGACTTAGGGGATCCACATTTGTGGAAAAATTCCAAAAAGTCAAACTTGATTTTGAGCACAGTTGACTTTTTGTCAAATGAATTCCAAATTGTGTGATCTTCTATGCAATCAAGTTCTTCACCTAATTCAAACCTAATGGATGGATTCCATAGGTGTTTTAGGGTGTCTTGAATCATGTCCTAATGTTTGGAAACATTCCTTGGTCCAAAGTCAAAGGTACAATTGACTTTTTTTCAAAACCCTAATTGTGGTCCAGATGAATTTAAAACTTGTGAATCAAGCTTCTTGGATCAATCCATTGTTGTAAATGGATCAATGTAGTGTATTTGAGGCCCTGAATCATGTCTTGAGGTCTTGGTTCATGTCTTACCTCAAAGATCAACTTAGGGATGAATTAGGTCAAGGAACCTTAATTTCTGATTTTTGATGAATGCCTCCTCTGATGCTATTTTGACTTGATGATTGGGTCCATGAGGTCACTTTGAGCTTTTTGGATTATGTTTTGAAGTATTGGCTCATGCCCAGAGGAAAATTTTCATCTGGAGGCCTTGATCGACCAAAACCCTAATTTGGTGACACTGGCGATCTTGAGGCTTGATCCACTTGGAATGTTGCAACCTTGTGCTTGATTCTTGATATGGGAGACCTCTTGATCCTTCATGGGTGTTTGAGAGGTTAGACAAGTTGAAGATCATGTCAATCCTTGATTGATCTTTTGTCTAAGTGCTTTGAGAGGGCTCAAAACCCTAATTCTTGATTGTAGTGAATGCTCCATAATCCTTGAGGAGATTGATGAGGCATGAAGGTACATCCATATTGTGGTGATGGTTTGCACAATGATGGGAAATCTTGTGGTCAAAATTTGGGGTATGACAGGTATCACTGGAGGTTCTAAAAGTTGGACGTCTACTCAGGAATAAGGATTCCCGTGTTTGTTTTGATTTCCGGAGATACAAACCTGCTAGGTATAGAAATCCATTCTTGTTTTTCATAGGTGGACCGTACTGGGGGGAGAAAAACCAATAATTGGTTTTCAAAAGTATGAACTCCGCCGGGGACGTCAGAGGGGACAACCCATCTGAAGTAGTTGATCCTTTATTCAGGGTGTATTATTCAAAAGGAGTACTTTGATTCTGCATTTTGAAGTTTGATCACTACCGAAGAAACCGTCGATGACCTTTTTGTGTTTATTAGTAAAAAAGAGATTGCCATCTTTGTTTTGAAAACAAATGTAAATTTGGCAAGTATATTCATTTTTTTTCAAGAATCGTTGATCATATTTAAATGTCATTTTGTGGAGCAGAATAAATGAGAATTGCAAATAAAAGGCACACAGGCTCAAATTTATTGATAGAATGGTAATCAGCCAAGCGCGTTATCCCATGGAACATTACAAAGTTTAGAAAATGGTAATTTATAGGGAAAGGGGAACCATTGAAACCACTATTCTTCCACCAACTTTGAATTCTGGACATTCTAAGCTTTTGTCGAAAATGACCTTGATTAAATTTTCCTTGACAGATGGCCTTACTGCTGGGGATCTAATCTTGTCAGACGTAGCTACTTGCCATGAATCCCTAACTTTTGCCTAGATTTCCCTTTCGGGTTTTCAATCCATCGGGATGACTTTTGCTTATGTCTCTAATTTTTGCCTGGACCGCCCTTTCGGGTTTTCAATCCATCAAGACGTTTTCTTTTTTTATTTTATTTAGGAGAAGTATTTCTTGACTACATCAATATTCGTGGGGTAGGTAAACTCCTCTCCATCTATGGTTGCGAGTCTCAAGGCACCGCCTGAAAAGGCTTTCTTAACAACATAGGGGCCATCGTAATTTGGAGTCCATTTTCCCCTGGAATCAGTGAGGTATGATTGTATCTTTTTGAGCAAAACCATGTCGAAGTTTCTCTTATAGAGCGTATCATTGTTCAGGAAGAAGTTTCCAGCCAGTCTTCTGAGAGTCTTCCTATCTTTTCTGGATGCCCTAGGTGGGCACTCTTGCCTTTGAAGGAAGCACTTGATATCATGATAACATTGTTTGTCGTCTATGACTGCTTCAATTGAGAAGATGTAAGTGGGCCTATCAAGGCGCATTATGTCAATCTTAGGTACGTCATTCCAACGACTAACACTAATCATAGAGGATAGAGTGGCTAATGCATCAACCATTTGATTTTCTTCACGAGGGATATGATGAAACTCGATTATGTTGAAGAATGGTAACAACCTTCTCGCGTAATCTTTGTAAGGAATCAGTCCTGATTGGTATGTATTCCACTCTCCTTTGATCTGATTGATAACCAGGACTGAGTATCCATACACATCCAAGTTCTTTATCCTTAAGTCAATAGCTTCTTCGAGACCCATGATACAAGCTTCGTACTTGGCCTCATTGTTTGTGCACTTGAATGTCATTCTTGCAGTGAAAGGAATATGGGTACCCTGAGGTGTTACTATAATTGCCCCAATTCCATTCCCGTAAGTGTTGACAGCTCCGTCGAATATTAGTCCCCATTGGGAACCTAGCTCTGGCCCTTCGCTGGGTAACGGTTCATCGCAATCTTTTAAGTACATGATATCTTCGTCTGGGAAGTCAAATTTGACTGATTCCTGATCGTCAATCGGTTGATGAGCCAAATGATCAGCTAAAATACGTCCTTTGATTGTTTTCTGAGCATGGTACTCGATGTCATATTCTGATAACAACATCTGCCAACAGGCAATCCTTCCCGTAAGAGCAGGCTTTTCAAAGACGTACTTGATCGGATCCATTTCAGAGATTAACCAAGTAGTGTGACAAATCATATACTGCCAAAGACGTTTGGCTGCCCAAGCCAGAGTACAACATGTTTTCTCGAGCATTATGTATCGAGTTTCACAGTCCGTGAACTTCTTGCTTAAGTAGTAAATGGCATACTCTTTTCTTTTCATCTCGTTTTGTTGGCCAAGTACACAGCCCATGGAGTCTTCCAAGACTGTTAGGTAGATGATCAATGGTCTTCCTTCCACTAGAGGAGACATAATAGGTGGATTCAATAGATATTCTTTTATGCTGTCGAATGCTTTTTGGCAATCTTCTATCCATACACAACTTTGATTCTTTCTGAGTAGTTTGAAGATTGGTGCGCATGTGGCGGTCATAAGGGATATGAACCTTGAGATGTAATTCAGACATCCCAAAAATCCTCAGACCTATTTTTCAGTCTTCGGAGAAGGCATTTCTTGAATGGCTTTGACCTTGTCAGGATCAACCTCAATTCCTTTCTAGCTGACGGTGAATCCTAAAAGTTTTTATGAGCGAACACCGAACATGCACTTATTAGGATTCAAGCAGAGTTTTTATTTTCTCAGACGCTTGAATAACTTTTATAGGTGTTCCAAATGCCCTTCTTCTGTTTTAGATTTGGCAATCATGTCATCGACGTACACTTCGATCTCTTTGCGCGTCATGTCGTGAAACAGAGTTGTCATGGCCCTTTGATAGGTTGGCCATGTGTTCTTCAGACCGAACGGTATTACCTTGTAACAAAAGGTGCCCCATGGGGTGATGAATGAAGTTTTCTCCATATCTTTCGGCACCATTTTGATTTGATTATAGCCCGAGAATCCATCCATGAAGGAGAAGACTTTGAAATTTGCTGTGCTGTCTACCAGCATGTCAATTTGTGGCAAGGGGAAGTCATCCTTTGGACTTGCTCTGTTCAGATCCCTATAGTCTACACACATTCTGACTTTTCCGTCCTTTTTCGGAACTGGCACTATGTTAGCTAGCCATTGAGGATATTCTGAGGTGGCGAGAAAACCTGCGTCTATCTGCTTCTGCACTTCCTCCTTAATTTTGATGGCCATATCTTGACGAGTCTTTCTCACTCTTTGTTTTATTGGAGGACATTCTGGTTTCAGTGGTAAGTGGTGTTCCACGATGCTGCTATCCAACCTTGGCATGTCTTGATAGGACCAAGCAAATACATCTAGAAACTCTTTGAGAAGTTTTATTAAGCCTTCTCTGATAGTTAGACTGAGTAGTGCTCCAATCTTAACTTCTTTCTTTTCTTCTTCTGAACCCAAATTAACTGTTTCCAACGGCTCTTTGTGAGACTCAATAGACCTTTCCTCTTGCCAGAGTAGTCGGGAGATCTCTTCTGGAATTTCTTCGTCCTCTTCTTCTTCAACTTCAAATACCAGGAATTCAAAGTTGGGAGAAGGCATTGGATCGTATGTTTCAATGGGGTTTAAAATAAGCAATCTGCATGACGTGATTATTCGTTTTTTAGAAGAGACAAAGAGAATGCAAGAGTGTGTGCAGTGTATTTTCTGAAAAATGCTTGTTTTTATTTTGGGATGTTTTTAGGATTACCATTTTCTAAAAAACGAAAAGTGAAAACAACAATAAATGTGGGAATTCAGAATGACATTATTTATTCATGATTTATCGATTCTTGAAACACAACCCTATAAAACAAAACTATGTCGCTTTGGGCGAAGCGAAGAGGGACATTTACAGAAAAGTAAGCCCAATAAAACATCCATTTCACTCGGCCAAGGTGAAAGTTCAAAACAAAGATGGTAATTACTTCGACTTATGGACTACTTTTGGGACATCGACTGCAACCCAATTGCGACGGACTCCTCTGTGAATCACAAAGTCGGGTACTTCCTTTCTTGGTTTGTCTTCAGAAATGGCATTGATTTTTGGTGGAGTAGGATCATTGGAGTCTTCTTCCAATGCAGAGTTATCATAAGAGGACTCTTTTGTTGCATCTTCCATAGTGATTTCACTCTTAAGAGGATCTCCTCATCCAATTGGCTGGATGTCCTCGTATCTGATGCAAAAGCTTTCGGGAGCGGTGTATTTGACTAGAAAGTCGTACTTGCTGCTTGTCTGTCCCAAGGTGTCCCAGGTTTCTGTGGGAATAGAGGAGTCATCTTCCTCAATGACGTTGACTTCAGAAAATGCGTAGTTAATGAATTCTTGTCCTGCAACCTTTGCAAATTCATCACCATGGTGTCGGACATTTTTGGAATGTTCCGAGTAAGGATTCCATGACTCTGGCGAAGTAGGTGTATTCCTTTCAAGACTACTCAGCTGATTGTCCGGCTGACTCTTTTGTCCTGAGTCTTCTGTGTATGGCTTCCTGATAGGCAAGTCATCCAGGGGATCATAATAATCATAGTCGCAATTGTCCTTCATCAGATTGTCTTCCTCTGATGAGTTGGGTGGAGCACGGCATCCTTCGGGATCACAATCTCCATAGATCATCCTGACGTCTAATCTTGGCATTTATCTAGAGCTCTGCTTCGAGAAATAGAATGGCATGTGCATTTCTCCCTGAGATATATAACCGTCATCATTGAGATAAGACTTCCACCCCTCATCTGTATCGGAGGAGTCATTCCTATCGATGATGTGGACTTATTGAGATACTGGGTGGAGGAATCCTCCGTTGTGGAAGAAATCCTAAATGGGATGAAAACTTTCATCCTTCTTAGTAGCCTGACTACAAGTTGGAGAGAAACCAATACCTTTCCTCGTCTTGTTATCCGTAGGAATTACAATCTATCCTCATCCTTTTACGCCATCGCTCTCTATTACTTTGAGAGCGTCTTTGTATGAGGAAATCGACGTCCCTCTTTCTTGTTAATTCTCATTGCTCACCGAGAGTGCTTGGAACTGGGTTCCAACAACCTCTTCTGGTTCTACACAGGATAATGATGATAAGTTGCTCACGATCAAGGCTTGCTCTCCACACACTGTGACTGATTTGTCATTCTTGACGAACTTCATCTTCTGGTGAAGTGTCGAAGTTACTGCCCCTGCTTCGTGTATCCAAGGTCTTCCTAATAAATAGTTGTATGCTGCCCGGATGTCCATGACCTGGAAAGTGACTTGGAAAGTGTGAGGACCGATGGTTATGGGAAGATCGACTTCGCCGATAACTGGTTTTCTGGTTCTGTCAAAGGCTTTGACGATGATCTTACTGCCTCTCATTGGAGTACCTTGAAAAGATAGTCGAATCAAAGTTGACCTTGGCATGACATTTAAGGATGAACCTGTGTCTACCAGCACGCTGGCTAAAGCATCGTCTTAGCAATTGACTGTGATATTGAGTGCCATATTATGGTTCTTGCCTTCTTCTGGCAGTTCTTCATCACTGAATCCCAAGTTGTTGTAGGAAGAAGTGTTGGAGATAATGCTATCAAATTGTCCTACTGTCACATCTTGTTCCATAAAGGCTTGTTCTAAAACCTTTTGAAGAGCTTCCCTGTGAGCTTCTGAACTAAGGAGAGATAATACAGAAATTCGAGACGAGTTTGCAACAATTGGTCCATAATGTTGTACTCACTTTTCTGGATGAGCTTCAGCATCTCATCGTTGTTCTTTACAGGTTCTGTATTGCTGGCTTGACCTACTTGTTGGTTGGGAACTTCTGTTTGAGGTTCTTTTTCTTTGGTAGGTTCCCTAACTCCTCTGTTGAAGATCTGATTGCTCTAGGTAACTCGACTGATGTCGGTAATGTTTACAACGGAGGGTAATGGAGTTTCTTTTCCATTTTCTATGGTTGTTGCACCGTACTTGTATGGGATAGCTTTGTCTGACTTGTACGGTATTGGACCTGGCAAGTAGACGACCACATGGGTTTTTTGGGCCTTTTGACTGTCGTAGGCCACCTCGATCAGCTCTAAGTTTGGAATCTTTCTATTTCCGAGAGAGACTCTTGGCTCATCGAGTAGAGGAATTATGGAACAAACATCTTTGGTTTTTCCATGATTGGAGATTATGACAGAGTTTTTGTTTTGACCAGGGAGGTAATCTTGTACCATGTTGATCAATTCAGCATTCGACCATGGTTGAATCTCCTTTTGGTCTAACTGGTGCTAGAGAGCTGCTCGCACTAGATAGTATCCTTGGTTATTTTCCGATCATACCTACATCGTTCATAATTGTGAGGTGGTACTTGACCGTACCCACTTTGTATGCAGTGCATCTTTACTAGGTCCGTTTCTATTAAGCGGACATCACGACTTTGATGTCTACCAAGATCTCCATCAGTCATGTTAATCTTTTGTGTGTCTTCGTCCAGGTAGTTCGTAAGCCACCAGTGGTCTAATAGATTTTGAAGAGTCCTTTGCATAAGCGCACACCCTTGGTCATTTTCGCAGCATTTTTTATAATCTTGATAATCATGTGAAGCCAGAAAACCAAGTCTGACCTGCTTAGCATGTAATTCCACTAGACTGGTATTCATCCGGCGTATGTCAAAGATTTGAACCATATTGAATTGATGGTTACTTCTTTCATGGTAGTCCTGGATCCATCTGAGATCCATTTGTCGCTGGAGGATCTCTTGTACAATAGAGCATCCCTGATTGTCTTTTGAGCATATCTGACAAATGCTATAATCGTGTCGCGGAAGATTGTAATACTAACTTTGTCTTGAATGCATTGCCACTAAATTGACGTTTATTGCACGGATTTTGTGGTTCTAAACAATGTTGGGATGTGCATGGGCCATGTTTACTTCACAAATCCTATGTTCCTGAATGCAGCCCAGATCCATTTGTTCTTGCAGAGCTGCTTGTACTATGGCACACCCTTGATTATCCTTGGAGAAGATATCACACTGGTGATAGTTGTGAGATGACACGTGGTCGTACCCGCTCTATTTGCAATGCATTTTCAACAGATTATTTCCTAGTAAGCATACATGGTGAATTTGATAACTGTTGACAGGTTCTTCTTCTATCAGGTTTACCGTAGTCTTTTCATGTTGTGGTAATGAGTTTGTATGAACATTTGGATTTGTATCTTTGAAAGATAAAACCCCGTTCCTGACAAGCTTCTATACATCAGACTTGAAGCTGAGACAATTGTCAATGTTATGTCCCGATCCTCCTTGGTGGCAAGGGCAAGTTTGATCTGCTTTGAATCAAAAAGGTGGATTTTCTGGTACTACGAGAGGAGTCCTGGTTTGAACATGCCCCTTGGCCAGTAGAAGTGGAAATAGTTCTGCGTACAACATCAGTATAGGGTCGAACCCTGATGGTCGTGTAGGACGATTGTTGTTATTGTACTGCGGGCGAGCCTGCTGAAGAGGATGTTGCGGCATTTGTTGATAGTGTTGTTGATTTGGTTGGCTCTGAGCAACCTGAGGTTGATAAGTCAGAGGTCGTGCCAGGTTAATAGTGGGAGTTACTGCTGCTACCGATTGATACCATCGCATTTGCTTTCCTAGAGAGATATTACTGATATCTTGCTCTTTATTCTTTTGGTAAGCACTACCGTATCTTTTAGTACTACTAGATGGCTCTGCATCTTTGACCAATCGTCCTTCTCAGACTGCTTCTTCAAGGCATACTCCCATGTTCACCATTTCAGTGAAGTCACTGGGCACACTGACGACCATTCGATTGTAATAAAATGAGCTCAATGTTTTTAGGAAGATCTTTGTCATTTCCTTTTCTTCGAGCGGAGGACAGATCTGGGCGGAAATTTCACGCCATCTCTGAGCATATTCTTTGAAAGTTCTTTATCCTTTTGTGACATTGCTCTGAGTTGATCTCTATCTGGTGCCATGTCCAAGTTTTATTTATACTGCTGAATGAAGGCTGCACCGAGATCTCTGAAAGTACTGATCTTGGTGCGATTTAAACCCATGTACCAAGCGTACATCACCGGTTAAACTATCTTGGAAATAATGGATTAGTAGCTATTATTGTCTGTTTGGGTAGACATTTTCCAAGCGTACATCACCAGATAACTTTGATGGCAAGAGTTGCCTTTGTATTTTTCAAAGTCGGACACCTTGAATTTGTGCGGTATCTTTACATTAGGGACCAAACAGAGGTCGGCGGCGTCCTTTCCAAATATGTCTTGACCATGAATGACATGTAGTTCCTTCTGCATTTCTAAGAATTGTCCCTGGAACTCATTCATCCTTTCGTATACGTCTTCGTTTCCGCCAGAAATTGCTTGCGGAATCTGTCTTTCCAGAATAGTGTGTACCACTGGCTATGGTATAGTCATTATTGTGGTGACTCTTGGCGATTCAATGACCTGAAGTTTGTAACCTTCAGGATTTTCGGTTGTAACCCTTACATCTTCATTTCCCTGAAGTTTTGTAACCTCTGTGTGTACGGTATTGTTCTATTTCTGAATGTGTCTGACTTAGTTGATGTGGATGCTATCTGAATATTTATGATGGAGAATCCAGTGCCAACTTTATAGGGGGATCTTTATCATTCAGTGCATAACAGAAACGAGAAAAGAAGAGGAGGATTTGTTCATTGTTGTGCACCTCTCTTTTACAAATGGTTTGTGTAGCATGTGATTTTTGTCGGTGACGCGACCACCTTACCGCAATGGTTGGAATTGGGTGCTACTTTCTGATTTCTTATTTATCCTATGAAGCTGGAAAGGAAAGGGAAGATATCTAAAACTAACCTTGCAGGCAAATGTTTTCTTTAACAAATGCTAAGAGATTGGGGATTCGGGATCAGGTTATACAAAGGGAATCTATTAACATCCAGTGTATATATGGTTATCCATAGACTTTTTATTGCATGTTTCTCTATTTATTTAAATACTTTCTTGTGTTTATCTGTTGTGGCTTGGGAGAGTTTCTCCTTTGGGAGTGTTGAGAGAGTGTTTTTGTTGTTTTCGGGATTTCCGTTGTTTTTGGGAAGGCACTGGACCTAAAGTTTTTTATTTGTGTGCTCGCTAAGATTTCACAATCTTATGCCTACGTATTCCCGTAAAGATATCTGGGAAATCAGGGCAATCATAGTTCCTCTTATATCTATGGGAGGAAAGATATTTGGTGTCTTGTTTGAAGCCCGAGATTAAAGCTAAAGGGTGACTGAGAGAGAATTTGTCATCTCTAAATGGAGAATATCTCACCTATTCATCACAAAATGTTAAGAAATTGATTATAAGGGAAATTACTTTAATTGGGATATGTAAATCCAGCAATGCCATTTTTCATTATGAATCTTTCATGCTAAGAGAAGGACATTGGCTTGGATGTAAATAATCCAGAGGCTTGTCACTTATATCTATTAGATGAAAGATAAATCTTGACCCGGATAAGAGAAGGACTCCAGCTTGGATTTTGAATCAACAAGTGTGCCACTTACAACAATTATCTGGGAAAAAGGTTTTAACTGTTTGTTTTGATATGTGATGTATAGAGGAATTATTTTCCTGTAGAGTGCACTCGTGGTCTCATCTGAGGGAATGTTGATTTTTGTGTGCCTTGATCAAAGCCCAAGGTTGAAGCTAAAAGGTTGACTCTACTAGGGGAGTTTTATATATCTCTTGTACAAAGTTCAAGATTGAGGCTAAAAAAAGATTGATTCCACTGAGGAGGGTTTTATCTGTCTTGTACAAAGCCCAAGATTGAGGCTGACTGACTCCACTGGGGGGAAGTTCTTATTTGAAGCCTAAGAGGAGGCTATCTCTTGTCGAGGATTATTAGGAATCCAAGAGTAGATCTAGATTGTGTTGGGGAATCCAAAGGATTTACTCTTTCTGGGAATCAGGGAAGAGTTGGAGTATCAGATGCCATGAGGTTCTGACTCCACTGGGGATTTACTGATGGTTGAATGACCCTAGTAGAGGATTTTTAAGGTGAAGGTTTAAAGATTGAGTTTGAAAACCTATGGAGGTTTTAACTCTGCTGGAGATTGGTATACTGATGAAATGATTAGGGTTTTTCCTGTGCTTTTAGGAAACTTAAGGGTTTCTTGGTGAGCTCCAAGAGGAGATGAGACTTTCCAAGTCTACTTGTATGAAGCCCAAAAGGAGGCTGAGACTGTCCAAGTCTCTCAAGAAGTTGTAGGCTCTGGTGTAGAGAGAGATCTTTGTATGATGCCCAAGAGGAGGTTGTTGGTCTTAAGGGATGAAAATCAACCTTATGATAGTCGGATGTTCTGGAATTTTGACTCTCCTAAGAATTGAACTAGTAAAGCTGACTAATTTTTGTCTTATACCTGTAGGAGGCCTTTGGGTCCTTGTACTAAGCCCAAGAGGAGGCTGAAGAACTTCTAACAAGCCTCAGGATCCTTGTACTAAGTCCAAGAGGAGGCTTGGGATGCTTTTAGGAAGCTTGTGATTCCTTGTACTAAGCCCAAGAGGAGGCTAGGGAACTTCTAAGAAGCTTGTGGGTCCAAGCCTGAGAAAAGTTCAAGAAAGGTTTCACCGGGAATTAATCCTTTCTTTGCCGAACAGTTATAGGGTTTGAAGAAATTCAAGAGAGGTTTCACCGGGAATTAATCCTCTCTAGGGAAATGAATTTCTTATACACAATATAATATTTTTAAGTTTGATAGTCTTGAGAAAAGTTTCACTGGGAATAATGCCTTTCTCTGTTCGATATTGTATAAGCCCAAGAGGAGGCAAGATTGTATAGGGAATTTCCTATGGGGGAACTAGTTTTGACTATGTTGAAAGTAAACTCTGGTTTGATCTAAACCTAGACCTAACTGCTGGGGAAAACTCTAAGCAAATATGCACAAATATATATACAGACAATTATATTGACAGATATATATAAGAAATAAGTATTGAAATAGATATAGGGGCTTACCTTCTGAGAAGAAGCCCAAGCATATTGTGATCTGTAGTATTGACTACAATTGTATTCCCTCTTTTAGGGTTTCAAGAAATTGAAGAAAGTTTTGAAAACACATTGAATTTGAATTTGAATTAAAAGAAAGTTGTTAAAAAAGATTTGTTTGGGGCTTATAGCTCAAGGAGAGGCCCAAATGATTTATATGATAACATTGATCGCACTGCGATACCGACAGACGTTGTGGGACTTATACTATAGCAGAGGCCTAAAAATTGTTTTTATACAAAAGGAGTTGGGTCTTACACTCTATTAGAGGCCCAAAAGTGTTTGTAAAGAAAATAATGGGGCTTCTACTCAATGAGAGGCCCAAGTGTTTTACTTGAAAAGGCGACGATCATGCCGTGATTTTGAGAACCATTGAGGGACTTATACAATGACTGAGGCCCAATTTATTTATGTACAAGAAGAAATTGGGTCTTACACTCTATTAGAAGCCCAAAAAGTTATTTTTATACAAGAGTTGGGACTTATAACTCAGGAAGATGCCTAGATGAAAAGCAGTGATCGTGCAGTTATTTTGACAATCGTATCGGGACTTATACAATAACTGAGGCCCAAAATGGTATATTTACAAAGAGGATGGGTCTTACACTTTATTAGAGGCCCAAAAATGTTTAAAAAGATGAAATATGGGGCTAACAACTCAAGGAGAGACCCAGATGAAAATTGTTTTGAAAATGGTGATCGCGCCGAGATTTTTTTAAAATGTTAAAAAACAATAAAAATGAGATTATTTACAAAAATTCAAGATATATTACATAAATAATATAAATTTAATTTTTTTGTAGAATAAAATAATTTAACATTTTTGTGACTATTTTGAAAAAGAACCAATAAAAAATGATAAAAAGTGAGAGAGAAATTAATTTTTGAAATCATTTAACAAAAATATCAAATATTCAAAAATTCAAATATTTGAAAATGGCGCCAAGACCATCTTCTTTTTCCTCATGACTACCCGCCATAGTCGTTTTGCAAAACCTCTCATACCTCTCTGATTACTCAATGAAAATGGCTTTTGTAAACATGAAAGTTGTGTGTTTTTGAACAAGGATTTCAGTCATATAAATTAATTGCATTTATATTAAGTGTGGAGTGAGAAATCAAGTGATGAACTCAAGAACCCTAATTTCTGCAATAACACTATGAAATCTTATACACGAAAGCTACAAAGTAATTGATTGAGGGGAATCACTCTATATAAGTGCAGAAACATGTTTGTAACTTGAAAACACATTTATGATGCATGGACTATAGAGTTTGAGAGTGTCAAGCTTACCTCTTGTAAGAAGAATTCAAATTCTATGTTGGAGGTGTTATAGATGTTGTTTAATGATCTGGAAAACTTCAATGGACCTCAAGCTATGTGTTTGAAAGCATGGAATGGATTGAAACAGCCTAGAACTTGTTGTGGCACCTCAACTGCAAGTAGGCCAAAAAGTTTGAGCAAATGGGGGGCGACTTTGTGATTCTGTTATTCCAGATGTGTTTTAAGGTTATGGATCACTCATATATGATGTATGTGAGGTGTTGGCATGATTGGTTTTGATTGAATTGCTCTCAAATTGAAAATTCTATAGTGACTTGAAAGAGAAGCAAAAATCTGGTTTTTTGAGAGTGATTGGAAGGAAAACATGAATTCAGATGTTTTGGGGTGGTTTGATCAGTCACACATGACCTCTATTTATAGTAGAGGAAGTTTGTTTTGGAAGCAATAGTGTTTGGAGGCTGGTCATGGCAGTAGCTTGTAGCCATTGACTTGGATAATCCAAAAGTGCCAAGTCAACTCTTCTTATCTTGACTCCATTAATCTTTGTAGGTTTGAATCCTCAGAGTTTGGACTGGAATATTGACTGGCTTGGAGTTTTGTGATCTGGTTCATGGCACCTCAATGCATTGCATTGATGTTACCTTGCCAAAGTTGAATTTCAAACTTCATGTCATGATGGTTTTCACATGCCAAATTGAATTCCTTGCCCCTTTGATCATGAACCAAGTGAGTCATCAGATATTTTGTGTTTTTGGAAGATGAAAAAGTTGGCAAAGTGACAAGATTGGAATGGCAAAATCGTGTGGTACAATTTTGGTTTTCATGTTGTCTTGAAAAATCAGGTTTTTAGGTCATGTTTCAAGGCTTGTAACTCCCTACTAAAGTTGAGTTAGGATGAGTTCTTGTACTTTTTGGAAAGCCCTAATAACATACTTCAACTTTTATGTCCAACATTGGTCTTGAGTCATCTTGGATCATAATGCAAAATAACCTCAAAGTTGGTGAAAATTCAAGACAGATTATGTCCAAAATTTTCACTAAGTGTTGGAAAAAAGTGTCCATTTTCATGTTTTTGTGATTTTGATCAATCTATAACTCAAAATCCATGGGGATTTGGAATCTCTTGTAGTTGAGAATTTTGAAGTATGTAATTAGAGCTTTCATTTAAGCATTGGATGGAAGAAAAAGGCCTCGTGGTTTGGAAGTTATGACCTTGCAAAGTTGGTACCAAATCACTTTTCTTCCATAACTTAGAAAATTTTATGTTTCTCAAGGTTGCCTCTTTTGCAAGTAACCTCACTTTTCTTGACTTTTCTTGATGGATGATGATCCAAACCATGAATTAACATTATTTTTGACTTAGGGAAGCCATGATTGTCAAGAAATTCAAAAAGTCAAACTTGATTTTTGGCACAGTTGACTTTTTGTCAGATGAATTCCAAACTGTGTGATCCTCTATGAAATCAAGTCCTTGATCAAATTCAAACCTAATGGATGGATTCCATAGGTGTTGTAAAGGGTCTTGAATCATGTCCCAAGGTTTGGGATCATGTCTTGGTCAAAAGTCAAAGATACAGTTGACTTTTCATCAGGAAACCCTAATTGGCTCAAATGAATTTGAATCTTTGTATTGCTCATGAACCAAGTTCTTTGAATCAATCCAATCTTGTAAATGGATCAATATGATGTATTGGAGGTCTTCAAAACACTTCTTGAGGTCTTGGCTCATGTCTTGTTCCAAAAGTCAACTTAGTGGTGAATTAGGTCAAGAAACCCTAATTTTTTTTTTGATGAATGCATCCCCTGAGGCTTTTTTAACTCTATGATTAGACTCATAAGGTCCCTTTGAGCTTCTTGGATCATCTTTTGAAGTATTGGCTCATGCCCAGAGGAAAATTTCAATCTGGAGGCCTTAGTCGACCAAAATCCTAATTTAGTGACACTGGCGATCTTGAGGCTTGATCCAATTAGAATGTTGCAACTTTGTGCTTGATTCTTGATGTGGGAGACCTCCTGATCCTTTATGGGTGGTTGAGAGGCTAGAAAAGTTGAAGATTATGTCAATTCTTGATTGATCCTTTGTCAGAGTGCTCTAAAAGGGCTCTGTCATACCCCAAATTTTGACCACCAAGATTCCCCATCATTGTGTAAATTACCAACACAATATGGATGCATCATCATGCCTCATCAGTCTCCCCAAAGAAGGGTGAGCATTCACCACAAACAAGGATTAGGGTTTCAAACCCTCTCTGAGCACTTAGACAAAGGATCAATCAAGGAATAACATGATCTTCAACTTGTCTAAACTCTCCAACACCTATAAAGGATCAAGATGACTCCCACATCAAGAATCAAGCACAAGGTTGCAACATTCCAAGTGGATCAAGCCCCAAGATCGCCAGTGTCACCAAATTAGGGTTTTGGTCGACCAAGGCCTCCAGGTGGAAATTTTCCTCTGGGCATAAGCCAATGCTTCAAAGCCTAACCCAAGATAATCTAAGGAACCTCATGGACCCAATCATCAAGTCAATTTAACCTCAAGGGATGCATATATAAAAAAAATCAGGAATTAGGGTTCCTTGACCTAATTCACCCCTAAGTTGACTTTTGGGACAAAACATGAGCCAAGACCTCAAGACATGATTTGAGGGCCTCCAATACACCATATTGATCCATTTGCAACAATGGATTGATCCAAGAAGCTTGATTCAAAAGTTTCAATTTCATCTGAACCACAATTAGGGTTTGAAGAAAAAGTTAACTGTATCTTTGACTTTTGACCAGTACATGCTCTCAAACCTTGGGACATGATTCAATACACCCTACAATACCTATGGAATCCATCCATTAAGTTTTATTTAGGTCAAGGACTTGATTTCATAGAGGGTCGCACAGTTTGAATTTCATATAATAAAAAGTCAACTGTACAAAAAGTCAATGTTTGACTTTTTATTTTTTGGTCAACCAAGGTTCCTTAACCCTAAAACAATGTTAATATGTGATTTGTATCATCATTCATCAAAAAAATTCAAGAAAAGTGAGTTTACTTGTAAAAGGGGTAACCATAAAAAACTTAGAATTTTTCTAAGTTATGAAACAAAGTGGTTAGGGTACCAACTTCCAAGGATCATAACTTGAGATCCAAGCAACCATTTTGGATGATCCAAAGATAGATTTGTAGCCCGCATGGCATACTTTAAAAGTGTAAACTACACCTTATTCCAATTCCTCATGGATTTTTAGTTATGGAGTGATCAAAATGGCTGAAAACATGAAATGTCACTTTTTCCAACACTTAGTGAAATTTTCACTAAGTCAGAATCTGCCTTGCTTTTTTTCAAAATGTAGGGGCATTATTCACTTAGATCCCAAAAGTTTCAAGACAAACTATGATCACAGATGTGTTGTATCATATGAGAGCTTTCTAAAATGACCAAGAACACCATGAAACTCCACTTGAGCTAAGAGTTATGACAGCTGCAACATGCCTTGCTGTAAATTGTCTTGGCAAGGAAGATTTGTCCACAAGAGCTCGATTTGTCCAAATTGTGCAATAACAAGCATGGTTATCCATCTGTATACCTCAAGGGGGAACAACCAAGGGACAAACACTGATTCATCAGCCTCCAAAATCCCAAAACCTACAAGTAGCATGCCAAACCTAAAAAGCCTAAAGATGCTTCAAGACTCCAGTTTTGTTTTGGAACATTTAATGGATACTTAGAGGTGGCATGTACAGAGCAAGAATGAACACTTCAGCCAAGCCTTGTCCTTGAATCAAAGAACCATAGGCCTGTGCTCTAATCTCAAGTCAATGGCTAGAGGAGACTTGAGATTCCATTTGATCACAATTGGCCACAGACCTGTACCAGTTGCCATTCCCTATTCCTTGTAAAAAAAATTGCTCTACTATAAATAGAGCTCAATCGTGATCAGTTTGAGTACACCAAAGCACCCAAACTGATGCTTTCCTCAAAATCTCCTCTTCACTCCAAATTTTTCCTTCTAAAGCAAGCCACTATCGGGTTTTGAGTTCGAGAGAAATTCCAACCAAACCAATGGTTCACACACCTCACATATAACATATAGAAGTGATCCAAACTGTCACATAACATCTGGAACATCAGAATCACAAAATCACCAGCCATCTGCACAAGCTTTTGACAGATTTGCAGTTGAGGTGCCAAATCAAGTTCCAACTCAATTCAATCCATTCCAAGCATTCAGACACACTCCATAGCACCTAGGGAAGCTGTCCACATCATTGGAACCAAGCTGTAACACCTCCAACACAAAACACGATCACCAGCTGCAAGAGGTAAGCCTCAACTTGGTCATCTCATGATTCATGCATATTTCCTTACACAATAATTTTGCCATATGTTCATAATCATGTATGGAGTGTTTCCCCTCAATTCATTGCTTTGTTTGGGCCGTGTATCAAATTTCTGAGCCTTCATGCAGAAATTAGGGTTTTTGAGGTTTCTCTTTGATTTCTTATTCCATGCTTAAAATAAATGAAATTAAAGACCATAAACATGATCGTGAGGTGAAAACGAGTAGATTGATATGTGGTTTGTGTGATTTCATCAAGTATTCAGTGAGATTGATGAGAAAATGCAAATCAGCCAAGAACAGGGCACGCGGCCAAAACCAAGTTGTTCTTGACGCCCTTTTTCAAACTTTCAAATATTTGAATTTTGTGATTTTCTTTAATTGATTCAAAAATTAATTTCTCTCTGAATTTTAATGATTTTGAGTTGATTCTTTTTTTTAATAATTCACAAAAATGTAAAAAAATTTATTTTACCAAAATTTCCCAAAAATATTGTTTATTTCATATATTTGATATTTTGGCAAAGAATTAATTTTTATTTGTTTTTTAACATTTTAAAAATTTTCTTCCTCTTGATTTTCCAAACTTGAATGGTTTTTAATCATTTTGTGGACAAAAACATGATTTTTGAAACATTGATCCAAGATCATCACTCATTTTTCACATGTTTTCAATGATTTTTATTAATTTTTAATCAAAATTAATTCAATATTAAACAAAATTAGGGTTTTGATTAATTCCACCCTCATCAATCTTTTTCAAACACTCATGGGCCTCTAATAGAGTGTAAGACCCATTCCTTGTAAATAAGATACCTTGCTGGGCCTCAGATATTGTATAAGACCCATTGTGTTTTCAAAAACCTCGGCGCGATCGTCGTTTTCAAACAAACCATCTGGGCCTACCCTCATGTTGTAAGTCCCACCTTTCTTTTTCAAAATAATATTTGGGCCTCTAATAGAGTGTAAGACCCAACCGTTTTGTAAATAAACCATTGTGGGCCTCACTTATTGTATAAGTCCCTCTGTACATTTTCAAAACATCGGTGCGATCGTCGCCTTTTTAATAAAATCATCTGGGCTTCTCCTTGAGCTATAAGACCCATCTTTTTCCATTTTCAAACTATTTGGGCCTCTCCTTGAGTTGTAACACCCATACCTTTGTACAGAAAACCTTTTGGGCCTCAGGCGTTGTATAAGTCCCAGTACAATCTTTTCAAAGCAATTTCCCTTTTGATTTAGGTTCAAATATACAGTTGTTATCAAAACTTTCTTTAATTTCTCTGAACAACTAACAATACATCATGGAAGCTTGTTCACCTGTAAGTTTTTATCCGCTTTCATTTACCTGCTTTAATATATATAACTGTATTGCGGGACGCTGCAGATGGTTAGTCTTCTTTCATTCTTTTAAATACATGTCAAATATATATAACTGTATTGTGGGAAGTTGTGCATGGTTAGTCTTCTTTCATACCCTTTTACATACTTGTCATATATCAATTGTATATATACTAGTATAGTTATTTAGAGTTTTACCCGGCAACTAGGTTTAGAACTAGGTAAAGCCCTGTTGGTCACTCTTTAAATACAGTCAAAACTAGATCCCCATAGGATTTCCAGATACAGTCTTCCCTTCTCTTGTGGTTAAACAATATGGAACAAAGAGAAAGGCAGTATTCCTCGTGAACCTTTTCTCAGACTGTCACCCCTAGAAATTTTCAAAGAACTTCTACTCCCCGGAGTTGATCTATTCTCGGTGAATAGCATCTCTTGAGTTTCTTCAAACCTCAGAACTTTCACTAAATGATCTATTATCGGTGAACAACATTTCTTGAACTTTTCTTGGTTTGGGACCCACAGGCTTCCTAAAAGCAACCCCGCCTCCTCTTGGGCTTTGTACAAGGACCCTTCGGCTTCTTTGAAGTTCTCATGCCTTCTTTTGGGCTTAATATAAGGACCCTAACGACCTCTTAAAGGTATAAGACAAAACTTAGTCATCCTTTGCTAGAGCAGTCTTTCCAGTGTCAAAACCTCTGACTGATTGTAGGGTTGATTCTCATCCCTTGAAACACCCGCCACCTCCTAGAGGCATCATACAAAAGATAAAACTCTTCCACACCAATAGACTTGGACATTCTAAATCCCCTTGAGTCTCAAAGACATTCTTAAGTTCCCTCCAAACATAGGAAGAAACCCCGGATTCAGGATTAATCTCCAGCAGAGCTAAAACTTGTGGATTCTAAAACCCAGTTTCTCTCCTAAAACTCCCCAACTAGGGTCAGTTCATCATCATAACACTATCTCAAATCAGAACCTCAAGGCATCTAATACCTCAACTCTTCTGTAATCCTCAGCAAGAGTTGATTCCCCACTTGGACATGCCTCGGGATCTCAAGGATCCCCAGCATAAGATAGCCTCCTCTTAGGCTTTGTATAATGATCATTTCCTTAGGAAATTTAGCTTCCTCTTAGGCTTTGTATAATGATTCTCCCCAACAGAGCTAAACTTTTCAGACTGTCTTGTTGAGTCAGTCACATTTTCAGACTCTCTTGTTGAGTCATCCACTTTTCAGACTCTCTTGTTGATTCAATCACCTTTTCAGACTCTCTTGTTGAGTCAACCACATTCGAGACTCTCTTGTTGAGTCAAACCTTTTTGCCTCAATCTTGGGCTTTGTACAAGATAGATAAAATCACTCTCTTGTTGAGTCAACCTTTTTAGCCTCAGTCTCGGGCTTTGTACGAGACAGACAAAAATACTCTCTTGTTGAGTCCATCTTTTTTCAGCCTCCTCGTAGGTTTGATATAAAGATTTCCCCTAGCACAAGTTAGCCTCCTCTTAGGCTTTGTATAATGATTTCTCCAGCTTGTTCGGCCGCAATCCTAGGCTTTGCATAGGACAGATAAAAAGCACTCTCTTGTTGAGTCAAACCCTTTTTAGCCTCTATCTTGGGCTTTGTACGAGATATAAAATTTCATAACCTCCTCTTAAGCTTGGGACAAATAACTTCCCCAGAAGAGTCAATTCCTCCCATCCTTGTTTTAGGCTTCGAGGAATGATTTCCTAAGCAGAGTCAAACTCAGTTCAGCCTCTATCTCGGGCTTTGTACGAGATACCTAAAATATCCTCAGCAGAGTCAGTAAAGTATCCATTTAAACCTTAATCTTGGGCTTTGTACAAGACATATAAAGATTTCTTTCCCGCAGAGTCAGTCTTCTTTTCAGCCTCTATCTTGGGCTTTGTACAAGATACATACAAACCTCCCCAGCGGAGTTAAAATCCTTTTAGCCTCTATCTTGGGCTTTGTACAAGACAGATAGAACATTTTCCCCGGAAAAGTCTCCTTTAGCCTCCTTTTAGGCTTTGTATAATGATATCCCCCAAAAGAGTCAGTCTCTTTTAGCCTCCGTCTTAGGCTTTGTACAAGACACCAATATAAACACTCTCTTGTTGAGTCGGTCATTCCCAGCCTCCTCTTAGGCTTTGTATAAGGACTTCCCTAGTGGAGTCAATCAACCTCTTAGCTTCAACCTTGGGCTTTGATCAAGGCACACAAAAATCAATAATACCTCTTTAGAGATGACAAATTCTCTTTCAGTCAACCTTTTTAGCTTCAATCTTGGGCTTTGAACAAAACACAAATAATCAACCTTTCAGCCTCAGTCTTGGGCTTTGAACAAGACACCAAAACATCTTTTTCCTCCCTTAGAATAGGAGGAACTACGATTGCTCTGATTTCCCTGTTTCGTTTAAACGGGAATACGTAGGCATAAGATTGCAAAATCTTAGCGAGCATACTAATAAAAAACTCCAGGTCCAATACCTACATACATCAATCAAAACTTAGGTCCAACACCTTCCCAAAAACATCAACAAAAAACTCACTCTCCCTGTCACATTTCCCAAGAAACTTTCCCAAACCCATTAACGGATAAACACCATCAAGTGTAAAGTGAAACCTAAAGCTAATATCCTGTGGATAACCATATATAGGATGGGTAACTGACAACTTCCCATTGTATAACCTGACCCCCGACCCCCCAATCTCTTTAAGCGTTTGTTCAGTTAAACATTCGCGTGCAAGGTTAGTTTTAGATAGCTTCCCTTTCCCTTCCAGCTTCATGGGATAAATAAGAAATCAGAAAGTAGCACCCCCTTTCTCCTCGAGGAGGAAAACCCAACCCAGCGATAAGGTGGTCGCGTCACCGACAAAAATCGCTCGCTACAATAAAATGGCGACTCTGCTGGGGACGTCATTGATCTGTTAGGATCATAGGACTAGCTCTTAAGAGGTCTAGGATGTTAGTTTTAGGATAAATATATATATATATATATATATATATATATATATATATATATATATCACTTTTCCTAATTGATCTCCGTGTTTATTTTTCTGCTAATGGGACTGCGGGTGATGCCGCATCTGGAAAGTTTGAGAGCCACCTATGATAAGTGATAGCATGAGGCGGATAATCTTACAGGGAGTGACTCCCAAATAAGAGGTCCAAGTAGACCATCGAATCAGTGGAGATACCCTTTGCGGATTCAATGCCTATACGACTTCGGTTGTTGAAAGTAGATTATTCGATTGGGCTGTCCATGAAACTGAGGATTTTAGTAGACTAAGACCATGTTACTATTTTGTAGTGCGGAAGCTATCGGAAATAGTTGTCACGCGATACTACCTTCATTTGAGATTACTCTAAGATACTGCAGCTCGCTCGGGTGAACCAGCATGTTGTCATTATCCCAGGAGGGGTCAATGATTTTGAGGACAGGTACAAAAATCACCAGTATAACCTTTGGGGATGGGTAGAGCCTTGACTTCATGACACCGAACCTTTGACCCCATGTTTTTTCTATGTTTTTGTGTGCTGCATTCATGCATTCATTTCATTAAAAAACTTAAAACAAAGAAATTTTTCTCTTCTAGTCTCTCTTTTTCAAATTAAACTGAGACAATGATTGCAAATGTTAGAGAGAAAAAGATTGCGTTATGGATTTCGGTAGAAGAAGGACTCATAAGTACACCTTCAAGGTTCCAAAATTAGAGGATTTGAGAGGGTTGGCCAGGATGATTACCAAACCTGATGCTTTCAGAGCTAAGTATGGAGGACTACTGTCTCTGTTAAGGGTCTATGTAATTGAAGGAATCCTGTCGATGCTAATCCAGTTTTACGATCCGGTCTATCACTGTTTCACATTCCCGAATTATCAGCTAGCACCAACACTGGAGGAGTACTCTCACCTGACTGATTTACTTATCACTGACCAAGCTCCCTTTTCTGGACTGGAAGAAATTCCAAAGGATCAAACCATTGCAAGGGCCATTTATTTGGACGAGTCAGAAGTCAGGACTCCTATGATCACTAAGGGTGGAATCCAAGGTTTTCCAGACCAGTTTTTGATAAAGAAAGCTCTGTACTTTGCTAGTATATGGAATGTGCCTGCTTTCGAAAGCATCTTTGCTTTGCTCTCCTACGGGTTATTTTTGTTTCCTAACATTGATAGCTTCGTTGATATCAATGCCATTAAGATTTTTCTGATTGGAAACCTCGTGCAAAACTTGCTCGCAGATGCTTATCATTCTATACACTTAAGGAATTTGTACAGCGGAGGAATGATCACATGCTGTGTACCCCTGCTATACAAATGGTTCACTTCCCATTTACCCAAATATGCCGCATTTTGGGATCAAAAGAGTACTTTACGTTGGTCGCTGAGAATCATGTCTCTTACCAACTCTGACATCGATCGGTACAATCGAATCTATGACGGGATCAGGATCATTGACCGTTGTGGAAAATTCCCTAATGTACCCCTCATAGGAATTAAAGGAGGAATCAATTATCATCCAGTTTTAGTTCGTCGTCAATTCGGATACCCGATGAGGCATGTCCCACGTAATGCTCATCTGGAAGGTCTTTTCTTCAAGGAAGGAGAAAATGACAGGGCACTAAAGGTAGAAATAGTGCATGCTTGGAAACATGTTCACAGGAAAGGAAGAGAGTCTCTAGGAAAACCGGATTGTATCTCTGTAGAGCCTTATCTCCGCTGGGTACAAACTAGAGCTCTCAAACTGAGGATGCCTTACCCTCGTCATGAAGTTCTTCCATTAAGGGAATCTGTCCTTTATTTTATGTCTGATACGGAAAAACTTTAGGTTACTCTTAACAAGGTTCAACAGGAGAAGAAGTCTTGGAAGAACAAGTACCGCATTCTCAATGTGGAGTGTAACAAAATACAACAACTGTTAAGAGAAAAAGATGCTCTGATTAAGATTTTAGAGCAATATGCTGTAGATAATCAAGAAGACCAAAGGAATTTGCTCGCTCCTTTCACTTGGCAAAGGAATGACAACCCGGCAACGGCTCAAGAGCCCCGGTCAAAGAAAAGGAAGGTACCAGAACAATCACCTGAGCTCCCCTCAGAGAGGGCTCGGGATCCATTAGTTTAGACATTTCCTTCTACAGCACTTTGTAAATTACTGTATTTCCATTTTCGTAATCTTTGAATTCAATACAACGAGGTTTTCCCACTGTATGATATTTGCAATCCAATTGTCAAAGTTTCTTTTGATTAAATAACAAAAAATTAATTAATATAATCATTGCATATCATTCATCATTCGCCCATAACGCATTCTTCTTCCCTACGAATCTCACATTTGTGTCCCGATTCTAGAGTCAAACTGTCTCATTCGTACAATACTCGGGCCAATCATCAAAAGAAAATGGATGATCTCGAGGAAGAGAACAAAGAGTTGAGAGAAGAAATTGACACTCTGAAAGAAGATATGAGGAAACTTCACAATGACATGCAAGCTCTGGCAGCAGCCCAGATACAACAACAAAGGACTGTGATCTCAGAGATCACATCAATGCCCATAGTGGAAAAGTATGATCCTCGGTATAACATGCCAAAGGATCGTCCCTGGGGCATGCCACCCAACTATATCCCTGAAGGATATATTTCGCCGATCATGGAAGATCCGGAAACTGCACCAGGAGCCGCTGGGCCTGAAGGTTACAAACTTCAGGAAAGCGAAGATGTAAGGGACATGACAGTAACTCCTGAAGGTTACAAACTTCGGGAAAGGGAAGCACCAAGAGTCACTTCCGTAATGACTGTACCACCACCCGTGGTACACACTGTCCCGGAAGGACAAATTCCACATATACCTTCTGGTGGAAATGAAAGTATGAACGATAAAATGAAGGAATTCCAAGAATAGTTCTTGGAGATGCAGAAGGAATTGCAAGCCATTCGCGGTCAGGATCTATTTGGAAAGGACGCCGCAAACCTTTGTTTGGTCCCCAATGTGAAAGTTCCGCACAAATTCAAGGTGCCCGAATTTGAAAAGTACAAGGGTAACTCTTACCCTCAAAGTCATTTGGTGATGTACGCTCGGAGAATGTCAACTCATACAGAGAACCAACAACTACTGATCCATTACTTCCAGGATAGTTTAACCGGTGCCGCACACAAATGGTACATGGGTTTAAACCGCACTAAGATCGTAACTTTTAGAGATCTTGGCGTTGCCTTTGTTTAATAATATAAGTATAATCTGGACATGGCACCAGACAGAGATTAACTCAGAGCCATGTCGCAGAAGGATAAGGAAACCTTTAAGGAATATGCTCAGAGATGGCGTGAAATTGCCGCCCAGATTTGTCCACCTCTTGAGGAAAAAGAGATGACAAAGATCTTCTTGAAAACCTTGAGCTCATTTTACTACGACAGAATGGTCGCCAGTGCGCCCAGTGACTTCACCGAGATGGTGGGCATGGGAGTTCGTCTTGAGGAAGCCGTCCTTGAAGGACGTTTAATTAAAGATGATGGACCATCAAGCAATACCAAAAAATACGGTAGTGATTTCCCTAATAAAAAAGAGCAAGTTATAGGTAATATCTCTCTCGGAAAGCAAAGGCGACGGTACCAACCAGTAGCAGCTGTAACTCCTGCTATCAATCCTGCGCCTATTCCTACCTTTCAACCTCAGGCTGCTCAAAGCCAACCGAATCCATAACAATATCAGCAACGGACACAACAACCTCTTCAGGAGGCTCGTCCTCAGTACAATAACAATCGTACAATGCGACCACCCGGGTTTGACCTTATACCAATGTTGTACGCAGAATTGTTTCCACTATTACTGGTCAAGGGGCATGTCCAAACTAGGTCACCTCTTACAATACCGAAGAATCAGCCTTTTTGGTTCAAAGCGGATCATACCTGTCCTTACCATCAAGGAGGACCAGGGCATAACATAGAAAATTGTCTCAGCTTTAAATCTGATGTACAGAAACTTGTCAAGAGCGAGGTCTTATCCTTCAAGGATACAAATCCAAATGTTCAAGCGAACCCGTTGCCATAACACGAGAAATCTGCAATCAATTTGATAGAAGGAGAGTCTAACCACAGCTATCAAATTCATGATGTACTCTTATTAAGGGCTAACTTGGTCAAGATGCATTGCAGACAAAGCAGATATGAGCATGTACCATCTCATAACTATCATCAGTGTGATATGTGCTCTAAAGACAATCAAGGGTGTTCTGTGGTGCAATCATATCTACAGGAACAGTTGGATCTCGGTTGGATCCAGGATCACAGAATTCGTGGGGTCAACATGACCTATACAAATTCCAACATCATTCAGAACCACGACATCCGTGCGATGAATGTCAACTTGGTGGCAATGCATTCAAGGCAAAGCCAACATCATGATCTGCCGCGACATGATTATGATTCCTATCTGATTTGCTCAGTAAACAATCAGGGATGCTCTTTTATACAAGAGGGTCTCCAGCGTCAGATGGATCTTGGATGGATCCAGGATTACCGTGATAGAAATCCCTATCAGTTCAACATGATTCAAATCTTCGATATTCGCTTGATGAATACCAGCTTAGTGGAGTTACACGCTAAGCAAGTCCATCTCGGTTTTCTGACTTCACATGAGTATCAGAACTATAAAGTATGTCGTGAGAGTAACCAAGGATGGGCTCTCGTTAAAAGGACACTTCAACACTTGTTAAACCACTAGTGGCTTCCGATCTATCTAGATGAAGACACCCAACAAGTCAGTATAATCGATGGGAACCTTACTAGGCATCAAAATCCAGATGCTCGATCAATGGAAACAGACCTAGTGAGGTTACACTGCATTCAAAGCGAACGTGGCCAGGTGCCACCACACAACTAAGAGCGTTGTAGAGTCTGCTCGAAGAATAATCAAGGATACTACCTTGTGCAACCAGCCCTTCAAGGTCAGGTAGACCATAATGAAATTCAACCATGGTCAAATTCTGGTTCAATGTCAAACTATCATCCTGATCAAAGTAGAGATGTTGTCTTGATCCCTAAGTGAGAAGTGGCCAAGGATGTGTGCACCATAATCCCTTTACTCCATGAATCATGAGTCCCTCTTGATAGTGGAAAGGTTCTCAATCTCGAACCAATTGAGGCCGGTTATGATGGTCAGAAAATCAGAAGGCTCCTGTAGTTATCTATCTACCGAGACCAGTACCACACAAGTCTGATAAAGCTATCCCTTACAAGTATGGTGCAACAACAGTTGAGAATGGAAATGAAGCTCCATTACCCTTCATCGTGAATATTGCAAACATCAGTCGAGTAACGCGGAGTGGTCGAATCTTAAACCGAGGAGTTGGAGAACCCAACAAAGAAAAGGAACCTCAAGCAGAAGTTCTCAATAATCCAGTCGGTCAATCCAGTGGTCCCGACCTCTCAAAGAACAACGACGAGATGCTGAAGCTCATCCAAAAGAGTGAATACAACATTGTTGACCAACTGTTGCAAACTCCTTCAAAAATATCTGTATTATTTCTTTTACTCAATTTCGAAGCACACAGGGAGGCTCTACAAAAAAGTCTTAGAGCAAGCCTTTGTGGAACAGGATGTTACAATAAGACAATTTGACAACATCATCTCCAACACCACTTCCTGCAACAACTTGGGGTTTAGTAACGAGGAACTTCCAGAAGAAGGAAAAAGTCACAACATGGCACTCAATATTACAGTCAACTTCCAGGAAGATGCTTTAGCCAGCGTACTGGTAGATATAGGATCAACTCTGAATGTTATGCCGAAGTCCACTTTAATGCGACTATCATTTAAGGGATCTCTGATGATGGGCAGTGAGGTCATCGTCAAAGCATTTGACGGATCCCGAAAAGCAGTTATCGGCGAAGTCGACCTTCCCATAACTATCGGTCCTCACACTTTCCTAGTCACTTTCAAGGTCATGGACGTCCGGACAGCATACAGTTGTTTATTAGGAAGACCTTGGATACACCAGGCTGGGGCAGTCACTTCGACATTGCACCAAAAACTGAAGTTCGTCAAGAACGACCAACTAGTCACATTCTGTGGAGAACAAGCCTTGATCGTGAGTAACTTATCGTCGTCCACTTGTGTAGAACCAGAAGAGGTTGTTGGAACTCAATTCCAAGTACTTTCGGTGAGCAATGACAAATCAGAAAAATGAGCGTCGATTTCCTCGTACAAAGATGCTCTCGAAGTGATCAAAAGTAACAATGCCAAAGGATGGGGACAACTTGTCATTCCTACTGATAACAAAACAAATAAGGGTCTTGGTTTTTCCTCAACCTGTACCTAGAATGCTACTAACGATGAAAGTCTTCACCCCATTCAGGACTTCTTCCACAATGGAGGTCTCCTTCACCCAGTTCCTCAAGAAGTGCATACCATCAACGAGGGAGATTCCTCCGATATAGATGAAAAGTGGATGTCCTACCTTAACAAAGACGGTTATATGTCTCAGGAAGAGGTGCCTACACCATTTTCCTATCCCTCACAGATTCCAAGATTTATACCAAGGCCAGATGACAAGATGGTATACAGAGATTGTGATCCGGAAGGATGTCGTGCTCCACTAAACTCATTAGAGGAGGACATTCTGATGAAGGACAACTTTGACCACGACTATTATGGCCCAATGGATGGCTTGCCTATCTGGCAGCCGTACCTGGGAGACTTGGGGCAAGAAAGTCAGCTCAACGATACATATCAACTGAGCATTATTGAAAAGAATACATGCATCCCCACCATGTCATGGGATCATTATTCAGGGCATTTGGAAAATATTCAGCACGACGACGAATTTGCAAAGCTTGCAGGACTAGAATTCATCAATTATGTTTTTCCTGAGGGCAACGTCATCGAAAAGGATGAATCCTCCAATTCCAAAGAAGTGTGGGACGCCTTAGGACAACCGAGTGGAAAATTTGACTACTTGGTCAAGTACACCGCTCCCGAAAGCTCTCGTATCCGGCTCGAAGACATCCAGCCAACTGGATAGGGAGATTTTCCTGAGAGTACAAACACTATGCAAGATACAACAGAAGAGTTCGTCTATGACAACTCTGCCTGGGAAACAGATTCTAATGATCCTGCTCCACCAGAAATCAGCGTCATTTCTCAAGACAAGCCAAGAAAGAAGGTGCCACACTTTGTAATTCACCGAGGAGTTTGCCGCCAATGGGTCACTGCCATGGTTCCGAAAGTCTTTCATAAGTCTAAGTAGTTGTCGTCTTTTTTTTAACCTTTCACCTTGCCCGGGTGAAACAGATGTTTTGATAGGGCTCACTTTCTGTAAATGTCCCTCTTCGCTTCACCCCAAGCGTCAGAGTTTTGTTTTATAGGGCTGTAGTTTCAAGAATCGACAGAATCATAAATAAAATAACGTCGTTCTGTAATTTCCGCATTTATTACTGTTTCTCTTTTCGCTTTTTCAGAAAATGGTAATCCTAAAAAATAACTCAAATAATAAAAGCAAGCAGTTATAAAAAAAATACACTGCACACACTCTTGCATTCTGTCTATCTCTTCTAAAAACAAATCATCACGTCATGCAGATTACTTGTTTTAAACCCCATTGAAACATACGGTCCAATGCCTACTCCCAACTTTGAATTCCCGGTATTTTAGGCTGAAGAAGAAGATGACGACGAATTTCCAGAAGAGATCTCCTTATTACTCAGACAAGAGGAAAAGTCTATTGAACCTCACAAAGAGCCGTTGGAAACGGTCAACTTGGGTTCAGAAGAAGAGAGAAAAGAATTCAAGATCGGGGCACTACTTAGTCCGACTGTCAGAGAAGGTTTGATAAGGCTTCTCAAAGAATTTTCCGATGTATTCGCTTGGTCTTATCAGGATATGCCAGGGTTGGATACCAGCATCGTGGAATATCATCTACCGTTGAGATCAGAATGTCCGCCAGTGAAACAAAGACTAAGACGGACTCATCCAGACATGGCCATCAAAATCAAGAAGGAAGTACATAAACAGGTTGACGCGGGTTTCCTCGCCACATCAAAGTATCCTCAATGGTTATCCAACATTGTACCCGTTCCAAAAAAGGAAGGAAAGGTCAGAATGTGTGTGGATTATAGAAATCTAAACAAGGCCAGTCCAAAGGACGACTTTCCTTTACCGCACATTGACATGCTGGTAGACAGTATAACAAAGTTCAAAGTATTCTCCTTTATGGATGGATTCTCGGGCTATAATCAAATCAAAATGACGCCGAAAGACATGGAGAAAACTTCATTCATCACCCCATGGGGTACCTTTTGTTTCAAGGTAATGTCGTTCGGTTTGAAGAACGCCGGGGCAACCTATCAAAGGGCCATGACTACTCTGTTTCATGACATGATACACAAAGAAATCGAGGTATATGTCGATGACATGATTGCCAAATCTAAAACGGAGGAGGAGCATGTGACCCACTTGTCAAAGTTATTCAAGCGGTTAAGAAAGTACAAACTCCGCTTGAATCCCAATAAGTGCACATTCGGTGTCCGTTCAGGGAAAATGCTAGGATTCATCGTAAGCCAGAAAGGAATTGAGGTTGATCCTGACAAGGTCAAGGCCATTCAAGAAATGCCTTCTCCAAAAACTGAAAAACAAGTCAGGGGTTTCCTGGGACGTCTGAACTACATTTCCAGATTTATATCCCTCATGACTGCGACATGTGCGCCAATCTTCAAATTACTCAAAAAGAATCAGGACTGTGTTTGGATAGAAGATTGCTAAATCGCCTTCGACAGTATTAAGGAATACCTATTGAATCCACCGATTCTATCACCTCCAATGGAAGGAAGCCCACTGATCATATATTTAATAGTCTTGGAAGACTCGATGGGTTGTGTACTTGGTTAGTAAGACAAAACAAAAAGAAAAGAGTCTGCCATCTACTATCTGAGCAAGAAATTCACCGACTGCGAGACTCGGTACACTATGCTTGAGAAAACTTGTTGTGCTCTGGCTTGGGCAGCCAAACGTCTTCGCCAGTATATGATTCGTCACACTACTTGGTTAATCTCTGAAATGGATCCAATCAAGTATGTCTTTGAAAAACCTGCTCTCACGGGAAGGATTGCCCGTTGGCCGATGTTGTTATCAGAATATGACATAGAGTACCATACTCAAAAAGCCGTTAAGGGAAGTATTTTAGCCGATCATTTGGCTCATCAACCGATTAATGATCAGGAGTCAATTGGGTTTGACTTCCCAGACAAAGATGTCATGTACTTGAAAATGAAAGATTGGGATGAACCATTACCCAGTGAAGGGCCAGAACCAGGTTCCCAATGGGGAGTAATCTTTGATGGAGCTGTCAATCATTACGGAAACAGAATTGGGGCAATCATCATAACATCTCAGGGTACCCACATTCCTTTCACTGCTAGACTGACATTCAAGTGTACGAACAACGAGGCTGAATATGAAGCTTGTATCATGGGTCTCGAAGAAGCGATCGACTTAAGGATAAAAAACTTAGATGTATATGGCGACTCAGCCCTGGTTATCAATCAGATCAAAGGAGATTGGAACACATACCAATCAGGACTGATTCCTTACAAAGATTACGTGAGAAGGTTGTTACCCTTCTTCAACAGAATCGAGTTTCATCACATCCCTCGTGATGAGAATCACATGGCTGATGCATTGGCCACTCTCTCTTCCATGATTAATGTAGGTCAATGGAATGGCATACCTAAGATCGACATAATGCGCCTGGAAATGCCCGCTTACATCTTCACGATTGAAGCAGTCATAGATGACAAACCTTGTTATCACGATATCAAGTGCTTCCTTCAGAAACAAGAGTACCCACCTGTGGCATCCAGAAAGGACAGAAAGACCCTCGGAAGGCTAGTAGGCAGCTTCTTTCTAAGTGATGATACCTCTATAAGAGAAACTTTGACATGGTCTTGCTCTGATGCGTAGACAGACTAGAAGTAAACGTGCTGATAAAAGAAATTCACGAAGGATCCTTTGGCACTCATGCCAACGGACACACAATGGCGAGAAAAATTCTAAGAGCAGGGTACTACTGGCTGACCATGGAATCCGACTGCTACAAGTACATGAGAAGGTGTCACAAGTGTCAGATATGCGCTGACAAAATCCATGTACCATCAATGCATCTCAAAGTTCTTTCTTCCCCATGGCCTTTTTCCATATGGGGAATCGACATGATTGGCATGATCGAACCCAAGGCTTCAAACAGACATCAGTTCATCCTGGTAGCCATTGACTACTTCACCAAGTGGGTCGAAGCAGCGTCGTACGCCAATGTAACCCGACAAGTCGTGGTCCCCTTTATCAAAAACAACATCATCTACCGTTATGGTGTTCCAAGCCAGATCATTACAGATAATGGATCTAACTTGAACAACAAGATGATGAAAGAGTTGTGTGTTGAGTTCAAGATAAAACACCATCACTCATCTCCCTACCGACCTAAGATGAACGGAGCAGTAGAAGCGGCTAACAAGAACATCAAAAAGATCGTTCAAAAGATGGTTATAACCTACAAAGACTGGCACGAGATGCTACCCTTTGCTCTTCACGGTTATCGCACATCTGTCTGCACTTCAACAGGGGCAAACCCTTTCTCTCTAGTATATAGCATGGAAGCAGTGCTCCACATAGAAGTAGAAATCCCATCAATCCGGGTATTGATGGAAGCTAAGCTAACAGAGGCTGAATGGTGTCAAAGTCGGCACGACGAACTAAATCTGATCGAAGAAAAGAGAATAATGGCACTATGCCATGGTCAGTTGTATCAGCAAAGAATGAAGAAGGCGTTTGACAAAAAAGTCCAACCACGCGTCTTCAGGAAAGGAGACCTTGTGCTAAAAAAGATACAATCATTTCTAACTGGTCCCCGGGGCAAATGGACTCCGAATTATGACGGCCCCTATGTGGTTAAGAAAGATTTCTCAGGCAGTGCCTTCGGACTCGTAACCATGGATGGAGAAGAATTTTCCTACCCTACGAATGTTGACGTAGTCAAGAAATACTTCACCTAAATAAAAAAAAAACTAAAAAAAAAAACATCTCGGTGGATTAAAAACCCGAAAGGGCGGTCCAGGCAAAAAGTAAAGACATAAACAAAAAAAATCATCCCGGTGGATTGGAAATCTCAAAGTACAATCCAGGCAAAAGTTAGGGATTAATGGCAAGTAACTACGTTCAACAAAAGGGCAAATCCCCCAGTAGCAGTCATGCCATCCATCAAGAAAACTCCAGTCAAGGTCATCTTCGACGGAAGCTCAGGATGTCAGGAATTCACAGTTGGTAAAAGGATAACGGTCGTCATGTTTTAATGTTCCCCTGTTCCCTTATATTACCATTTTCTAACTTTGTAAATACTCCATGGAATCACGCGTTTGGCTGATTTCCATCCTATCAATAAAATTTGAGCCCTTGTGCTTTTATTTGTAATTCTTATTTGTTTTAGCTTTACAGAACGACATTTTAACATGATTAACGATTATTGAAATAAAACAAAAATGAATTTTACTTATCAAAGATTTTATGCTTTTAAAATAAAGATGGAAATTTCTTTTGACCGTTGAACACCGAAAGAAAATCGATCGCTTCTCCAAAAGTAATCGAGCTTCAAAGTGCAGAATCAAAGTACTCCTTCTAAACTAGTGCGCCTGAATGAAAGATCAGCTATGTCAGATGCGAATACTCCATTTGACATCCCCGACTGAGTTCTTATCTCTTAAGCCCAACCAAGGTTGTTCCCCACAGGGGCTATCTCTCCTAAGCAAGGCAGAATTGCTATCTTGAACCAATGGTACTTCTTCGTCCCCTACAATGGCCGAGTATCTAGTCGTGTTCATCCACTAGTCTGTATGTCGTGTCAGTTTTGTCAGCATAAACATACATACATCATGCATTATCGATTTACATTCACATTCATATTGCATCACTATCACTCTAGTCGGTCTTGTCCCCTAGTGATAAAAGTCCTCTCGATCGAGTTGTCAGTCCTTCCTCGTCAGGAAGCAAATCATCTGAGCGATCTCTCCTCTAGTTTATTTTTGGATTGGAGACGACCCTTGACCACTTTGATAATTTGAACCTCTGAAAGACAAGAAGGCATTCGACGAACGTCACTCTTCGCCATTGAAGATGATGTCTCCTCTTTCCCGGATTAAAGAAAATTCCTCAGAGAAAGCCTTATAACCAAAGGCTCTCAGCAACACATTGATTTTTCTCTCCAAGAGAGTCAATTTTAATGAAGTCATCTGTGACGCCCCCAATCTATACCCCAAAACAGTTAAAGCAATAAAAGAAAAATTCAAAATTTCGTCAGAGTATATCTAAAAACACGGCATAGACCGAAGGGGTCACATCAATAGAAAACAAAATACAGATAACATACAACACCTGCTCATAAAGATATGCAACAGTGGGGTAGCAATCAAATAGAGGAAACTCAGTTCCTTACACCCACTTTTCAGAAATTAGAATAAAAGCGGAAAATCTAAAATCTGAATAACATATATACATATATCATATAAAAAGTCTGTCATACATCAAGTTATACATGTACAATTCCAAAAGATATCATCACGTATACAAAATAATCACAAACGGCCACCCTAGCTACCCGGTGTCACATATCAGAGCCGACCGACAAAAGAATGAAGACGCAAAGCTTCACAAAAAGAATACCTCCAGCAACTATAATCTGCAATGCCTCATAGAGCATTATAAAACAGCAGAAGGGTGAGAAAAACAACCATAATATAATTGCGTAAAATTATATATTAACACAAAAATACTCAAGTAGGCATATTCTCACCACAATTGCACAACAATCAAACATAACACAATACGGTACAATTTTCACGTATCAAATACCACTGCACTTCAATCATTCACAATTCAATTACACATATTCCATCTCATCAATCACAATCACAAATCCATGCACAATTAATTCATTATTTATGCAAATGCACAGAGACCGACACAACGACTCTATGCACATGCTATGCGGTACCGACTTCCAATGTCTCATCATCAGTTCACTCAGGAACTACTGGAACCATCGCTCGTTACTGAGGATCGCTCAATAACTCCCCGTCGGGCCTACGATGTTCACCCGTCGCTTTAGGTCTCTACATGAGCACACGACGTTATGGATTGCTTTAGGTCTCCACATGAGCACACAATCCGATCGCTTTAGGTCCCCACATGGGCACACGATCGTCTATAACCATCGCTTTAGGTCCTCACATAGGCACACGATGTTATAGCGGATTCCCTCTGGAACCAAACCGTCACTCAGGACGTCACAGCAATGCATATCATGATGCTTGGCATACAAATGACTCATGACAATCCAATGCATACATATATACAACCATGTGAACCATTTCAACATCAATAATCATGCATTGAAAATCAATTCAAACAATGCATTCATCATTAACCACAAATCACAACAACAAGCATATTATCATATGCATTCACACCAATTCACATCAATTACACCAAACGGCAATGAGCATCGCTTTACCACCCAAACGGCAACGAACTCTTTCACAATTAACATGCATTTACATTTAATTTAAACAATGCATTTATTTGCCAAAATGCCACAATTCACAATAATTTCTACAATCTAGGATTCACGCCATAAGGCTACCCACAACACATCGTATAACAGTACACACAAGCTATACGTTATATAACAAAAGCATATTGCACGATAACACCTCAATCGCACGCATTCACGACGGTAAAAATTAACACAACAATACGGTTTCAATTTTCTGCTATAATTGAACCATATACAGACCTCAAAACCATTTTTCCTAGAAAGAACATCTCGTTAGCTTTCCAACGCTTCGAACGGGGGTCAAAACTGACTTACGGTTCAAGAGTTATGAATTTTTGAAGTTTTGCAAAAACCAGAATTTTTCTGCTAACAGCCCTACGGGTTCATGCATTTTCGTCCGAAAATCCGACCGATTCAATTATTTTCTTCTAAACAAACACATACTCATTCATACCAAACATATAGTAGTGATTTGGAACCATTAAACGTGAATTCTATGACTTTCGATTTCACTCCGAATCTTAAACTCTCAATTCTCCAAAAATGCAAAAACTTACAAAATCAACCAAATTCGATAAAACAAGCATACTCGATCACGGCCTAACATTACTCGACACATCTACACAATTTATTCCGACTTTCGTCCGTAAAAACATCGGTTTCTATCGATTTCTACCGTTTCGACCTAAAAGTGAAAACTATGGAAAACAAGCAAACATTCCAAGAAAACATACATAATCATACACAAGCATAAGATAATCAAGTTTCGCACCCTTACCCGATTAATTCGCGTTTGAAAAGTCGGTTGAATCGGTTCCTAAATCCACAAGTTTTTCCTCTTTTTTTTCTTCTTTTTCCTCTTCTCTTTCTCTTCTCATTTTCTTTTTCTTTCTACTTTTCTCTCTTTTCTTACTACTTTTCTATTTTTATAAAAAATCAAAATATCTAACCCCAAAAAGACCAAAATACCCCTCAGCTCAAATATCTCCTAAACGCTCTCAAAATGCGATAAAACATAAACATACCGATGAAATATATTTCGGGAAATTAAAGTTGAAAAGAAATTATAATTTATTGCAAATATTTTACCTATCAGAGAAATTATCCAATTAACAGGTAAAACTCATTTAATTTACACAATTCAAAAAAAATCCACCTGTCGTGCTCAAATAACACTAAATTAAATTCATGCTCTTCATATCACTTCACATAATATTAAGATTCCTAAATATAAGGCAACACATAACAAAAAGGCCAAAAACTCACCAACTTCCACCAGTGGAACTCAAGTGCAAAACGTGACATAACCAAAAATAACACTAACTTCCACCAGTGGCTGTTAGTTCAAAATGTGACACATTTATGCCACAAAACTCTCAAAGCCCAAACATGATGCATTAACATGAAACACAATAAATCACACAATTCACAAAATTTCACATAAATGGAATAATTAAATACGGTTAAATAAATCGGGGCGTTACATCATCGGCACCTCAAAATTGGATCACATCACATGGCATTTCTCCGAGAAGATATCGAGGAAAAGTATGATGTAATATCCCCAGGCGGAAAGCAGTCTCTCAAGAGACTCATTTTCCCTAGTAGATTCGACAAATGGCGTCTCCAAACAGGGAAGTTTGTGCCCCTCTACAACTCAGACGAATGGGTTCCCTAGCAAGTCTGACATCAAAACTTTTTCCCATCAATTGGCATCTCCTCAGAAAAATTCGGCGAGAAGTTTGAGGAAAATCGCTATAAACAGCGTCCCTAGTCAAGAAAGTTTAATGACAAAAGAAACTTAGACCAGTTCCTTGGTAGGAAACAAGGATCGATGGGCTGTTTATTTCAGAAATTTAGACCAGTTCCTTGGTAAGACACCAGGATTGAGGGGAAGTTTATATCAGAAACTTAGACCAGTTCCTTGGTAGGAAACCAGGATCGAGGGGAAGTTTATATCAGAAACTGAGACCAGTTCCTTGGTAAGACACCATGATCGAAGGGGAAGTTTATTTCAAAAGAAAAACTGAGACTAGTTCCTTGGCTGAAGACCAGGATCGAGGGGAAGCTTACCTTTTCTAAGCATCATTGTTTAGTGAAAGAAGATGGATGAGCAAATTGCCATTCATAACCACCATCAAAATTTTGGGTATTCCGATATTGAATCCTCTTGCACCCCGAATGCCCGAATACCTTCGCCATTCACACCTTCGGGTCCAAGAAGATTAAATAGGGGCATCTGTCATACCCCAAATTTTGACCACCAAGATTCCCCATCATTGTGTAAATCACCACCACAATATGGATGTATCATCATGCCTTATTAGTCTCCCCAAAGATGGGTGAGCATTCACCACAAACAAGGATTAGGGTTTCAAACCCTCTCTGAGCACTTAGACAAAGGATCAATCAAGGAATAACATGATCTTCAACTTGTCTAAACTCTCCAACACCTATAAAGGATCAAGAGGACTCCCACATCAAGAATCAAGCACAAGGTTGCAACATTCCAAGTGGATCAAGCCCCAAGATCGCTAGTGTCACCAAATTAGGGTTTTGGTCGACCAAGGCCTCCAATACACCATATTGATCCATTTTCAACAATGGATTGATGCAAGAAGTTGATTCACAAGTTTCAATTTCATCTGAACCACAATTAGAGTTTGAAGAAAAAGTCAACTATATCTTTGACTTTTGACCAGGACATGCTCCCAAACCTTGGGACATGATTCAATACACCCTACGATACCTATGGAATCCATCCATTAAGTTTGATTTAGGTCAAGGACTTGATTCCATAGAGGGTCGCGCAGTTTAAATTTCATCTAATAAAAAGTCAACTGTACAAAAAGTCAAAGTTTGACTTTTTGAATTTTTGGTCAACCAAGGTTCCTTAACCCTAAAACAATGTTAATATGTGATTTGAATCATCCTTCATTAAGAAAAATCAAGAAAAGTGAGTTAAGTTGTAAAAGGGGTAACCATAAAAAACTTGGAATTTTTCTAAGTTATGAAACAAAGTGGTTAGGGTACCAACTTCCAAGGATCATAACTTGAGATCCAAGCAACTATTTTGGATGATCCAAAGATGGATTTGTAGCCCTCATGGCATATTTTAAAAGTGTCAACTACACCTCATTCCAATTCCTCATGGATTTTTAGTTATGGAGTGATCAAAATGGCTGAAAACATGAAATGTCACTTTTTCCAACACTTAGTGAAATTTTCACTAAGTTAGAATCTGCCTTGCTTTTTTTCAAAATGTAGGGGCATTTTTCACTTGGATCCCAAAAGTTTCAAGACAAACTATGATCACACATGTGTTGCATTATATGAGAGCTTTCCAAAATGACCAAGAACACCATGAAACTCCACTTGAGCTAGGAGTTATGACAGCTGCAACATGTCTTTCTGCAAACTGTCTTAGCAAGGCAGATTTGTGCACAAGAGCTCGATTTGTCCAAATTGTGCAATAACAAGCATGGTTATCCATCTGCACACCTCAAGGGGGAACAACCAAGGGACAAACACTGATTCATCAGCCTCCAAAGTCCCAAAATCTACAAGTAGCATGCCAAACCTAAAAAGGCTAAAGATGCTTCAAGACTCCAATTTTGTTTTGGAACATTTAATGGATGCTTAGAGGTGGCAGGTATTAGAGCAAGAATGAACACTTCAGTCAAGCCTTATCCTTGAATCAAAGAACCATATGCCTGTGTTATAATCTCGAATTAATGGCTAGAGGAGACTTGAGATTCCATTTTGTCATACCCCAAATTTTGACCACTAAGATTTCCCATCATTGTGCAAATTATCATCACAATATGGATGTACCTTTGTGCCTCATCAATCTCCTCAAGGAATTGTTGAGCATTCACTACAATCAAGCTTAGGGTTTCAAGCCCTCTCTGAGCCTTTAGACAAAGGATCAATCAATGAATGACATGATCTTCAACTTGTCTAACCTCTTAAACATCCACAAAGGATCAAGAGGACTCCCACAAGTTCATCTAATACAAAGTCAACTGACGCAGAAAGTCAAAGTTTGACTTTTGGTCAACTTTGAGCTTCACATGCCATTACTCAAGAAAATATGATGGATGATTTAATTTGATCAAATTTAAATCAAGAAATCATGCAAAATTGCAAAATTGATCAAATTGAAGGAAACTTAGAAATTTTTTCTAAGTTAAAATCAGGCTCAAGTGCACAACTTTTCAAGGTTGTAACTATTGATCCAAGCATCCATTGATTTTGCGTAAGAGCTACTTTTAAAGAGGGTATTTGATACTTCAACATTGTAGAAGGAATCAACTCAAAATATCATAAGGATAAAAAGATATAAGTGATCAAAGTTGGGAATTCTTAATGTCAGATGTTCTGACATTTCGTAGGACATCATTAATTATTTTTCCAGCAAGAATGTCCCAACTTTAAGGACGTTTTCTCCATGATCCAAGTTGATTCAAGCCAAACCTTGAACATCAAAGTTGAAGTACGTAATCTCACCTTTCCAGAAAGTCCTAGAAAGCTCATTTATCATTCTCGGGTAGAAAGTTATGGTCTCTGGAAAATGCATTGATAAAACAGAATTTTTATGACAGCTTTTAGGACAGATTTGATCACAGAAGTTCAAGGTCATTTTTGACAACTTTACAAGTCTTATCTTCACAAACCTTGAACATCAAAGTTGAAGAACGTTATCTCAGCTTTCCAGAAAGTTGTAGAACGTCCATTTGTCATACTCGAGCAGGAAGTTATGGAGTTTACAGTAAGGCTTGATGCAGCAAAATTTTAGGACAAATTTTGTGCACTTTTTCTTGTGCCACACAATTTTCAAGCTTTGTCACCATGCAGGACAAGCATCAAACTTCAACTCAAAATATCATAGTGGATTAAAAGATATAAGTGATTAGAGTTTGGAATTGTTAATGTTCAAAGTTGTCAAATGTTTCAACATTTCATAGGACATTATTAATATTTTTCCAGCAAGAATGCCCCAACTTCAAGGATGTTTTTCTCCATGATCCAAGTTGAACCAAGTCTAGGGTCAAACATCAAAGTTGAAGTATGTCATCTCAGCTTTCCATAAAGTCCTGGAACAACCATTTATCTTTCTTGAGCAAGAAGCTATGGATTTTACAACAAGGCTTGCTGCAGCTGATTTTTAAGACAGGTTTCAGGACAGATTTGCACATTTCTTGTGCCACACGAATTTTTAAGCCTTGTCATCATTTTGGACACAACTGAGGATCAAATCCAAGGGGGGTGATCTGATCCATAAGCCTCCCAAGTCCAAGATTCCACAAGTAGCATTCCAAACCTAAAAAACCCTAAAAGAGGGACAAGACTCCAATTTTGGTTTGGAGCATTTAATGGACGCTTAGAGGTGGCATGAACTGAGCTTCCTCCAACTAAATTCAGTTAAGATTCATCCAACAACATGGGAACCAGCAGCCTGTGCCCTAACCTCTAGTCAATGGCTAGAGGAGACTTGAGATTCCAAAATGCAACCATTGGACAAACCTCTGCTGCACCCACCATTCACTATTGCTTGCAAAACAAACTTGCTCTACTATAATTAGAGCTCATTTGTGCTCAGTTTGAGTACACCAAAGCCATTAAACATATGTTTTCCTCAAAATCACCTTCTTTAGGCAAAAATGCCTTCTTTAGCAAGGTAATTCTGAGTTTTAGAGTTAGAGAGCATTTCCATCACAACTCATGATCCAAACACATCCAATATGTCATATCTAAGCTGTCCAAACTCTCACAAGTGACCTATAACACCAAAATCACAAAGTCACCTCTCAAAACCTCAAATTTGGACTTTTTTGCATTTTTCAAGCCATGTCTTGATTCAGTCACTTTCCAAACCAGATAAGACCTCAAACACACTCCAAATATCATCCTTGAACTGTCCCAAATGGTTCCCCCATCTGGAACACCATTTGAGATTGTTGGCATTTTGGCCACTTTTGCCCATTTTGCAAGAAAGAGCTCAAACTTGCTCCAGAGGTTTCCAGCTGATTCCAACCATCCTTAAAGCTTCTAAGAGGTCATTTGAGGGTGTCCAAAGCATCAAATCATTTCTGGAACAAAGCACTTGGTAGGTTGCACAAAATCTCCAAAAAAGAGGTAAAATTCACAACGTGAATTCTTTGAATCATGAACACATACATGCATCATATTGAACAATTCTTGAAGCAAAAATGTAGTCCTTAATGTGTATGTTGTGATCCTCTTACTGTTTGCACTTTAACATGTTTATATGTGGAGTTTATGTTGTTTTAAAATCAACATGCAGTTCTGGTTTTTTGCTTTGTGCATTCTGTACATTTAGTTTCAGTATGTATGAGTGATACCATTGGATTCCTTGCGAAAAATCGGCCAAGATAGGTTCTTATGGATTTTAATTTCGTTATAAATTGAGAGAGTTATGAGTGTTGGAAGTTTGATAAAAAAGATGTCGAAAACTAAAAGAGATGTCGAAGAGGATGTTGTGACATCTTTCCTCTTTTTCTTATTTTATTTTTAAAACTCAACCAATTCTGTTACATAGCAAAAATCATCATTTTCCAATTTTGTTTTACACACTTCTTATTCATACTCCATAATATTTTAATCCACAAAAAAATCACAAAAAAAAATATTATTATTTGATATATTTTTAATATATTCAAAAATATTGTTTTAAATTGTTTTAAATGCTTTTAAAATGATTTCTTTTTCTTGATTTTTAAAACCAAAATGATTTTAAATATTCATGTGGATAAAATACTTTTTTATAAACCTTAATCATTGTTTATAACATGATTAATGATTTTATTTGATATTTTTATCATTTTTTACTAGATTTTTCTTTGAAAAATGCCTTTAAAAATGAAATTAGGGTTTCTTTGATTTTCACCCTAACAAATCTTTTTAAAATCCTTATGGGCCTCTAATAGAGTGTAAGACCCAACCCCCTTTTTGTACATAAATAATTTGGGCCTCAGTCATTGTATAAGTCCCAGTACAATTTTCAAAAATAACAGTGCGATCACTATTTTCATCTGGGCCTCTCCTTGAGCTGTAAGCCCCATCTCTTGTACAAAACCCCCTTTTGGGCCTCTAATAGAGTGTAAGACCCAATCCCTTTTTAACCAAAACAATTTTGGGCCTCAGATATTGTATAAGTCCCTCTGTGTTAAAAGAAAAAAACCTCGGCATGATCGCCAGTTCAAAACAAAACCTTGGGCCTCTCCTTGAGCTATAAGCCCCACCACTTATATAAAAATTAACCTTTGGGCCTCTTAAGAGAGTGTAAGACCCATCCCTTTGTACAGAAAACCTTTTTGGGCCTCATTCACTTGTATAAGTCTCTGTACAATTTCAAAACAACTGTGCAATCACTGATAAATCTTGGGCCTCTCCTTGAGCTGTAAGCCCCAACAATCTTTTCAAAGCACTTTCTCCTTTGATTTTGAATATAATATTGTTATCAAAGTTTTCTTTGTTGAACAACTAAAAAAATAGCATGGAAGCTCTACAACTGAGTAAGTGTTTACCCGCTTTCTTTATCCGCTTTCATATTTATAACTGTATTGTGGGGCTGCTCACTGTAATTCTTCTTTCACAAACTTTTATATACTGGTCAAATATCAACTGTGTAATACTAGTATAGTTATTTAGAGTTTTTCCCGGCAACTACGTCTAGCACTAGGTAAAGCCCTGTTGGTCACTCTTAAAATACAAACAAAACTAGATCCCCATAGGATTACCATACACAATCTTCCCTCCTCTTGGGCTTAAGCAATATGGAGACGTGAAAGGCAGCATTCTCAGTGAACCCTTTCTCAGACTGTCACCCTTAGAAATCGTCAAAGAAACTCTACTCCCCAGAGATGATCTTTTCTTCGTGAATGGCATCCCTTGAGTTTCTTCCAAATTCTCGGACTTTCTTGGCTTGATCTATTCTCGGTGAATGGCATGTCTTGAACTTCTCGGGGTTTGGGGACCCACAGGCTTCTTAAAAGCATCCCCGCCTCCTCTTGGGCGTTGTACAAGGACCCTTCGGCTTCTTAAAAGCTCTCAAGCCTTCTCTTGGGCTTAGTACAAGGACCCAGAGACCTCTACAGGTATAGGAACAGAACCTAGTCATCAATTTGCTAGAGCTGTCTTTCTGAGTCAAGTGTCAGACCAGTTAATGGGTTGACCTTCATCCCTTAACATACCAGCCTTCTCTTGGGCATCGTACAAAGATCATTCACTATTTGAGAATCGATTTCTCAAAACACCAGTAGACTTGGACAGTCTCAATACCCTTTGGATTTCCCATTTCCTTAAAGAACGGGAAATAACCCTGATCCTCTGATCAGTACCAAAGCACAACAATACCTTTAATCGTTCTCTTCATAAGAACTGATTTTCTCTTTTATCCAATATACTGGACCTGTCACTAAACTAAAATAGTTACCAGCACCAACAACCTCCTCTTGGGCTTTGTACAATGATTCTCCCCAGTGGAGCTAACCTTTTCAGACTTTCCTGTTGAGTCACACTTTTAGCCTCCATCTCGGGCTTCGTACAAGATACTAAAACACTCTCTTGTTGAGTATAAAAGACTCTCTTGTTGAGTCAAACACTTTTAGACTCCATCTCAGGCTTCGTACAAGATACAAAAACACTCTCTTGTTGAGTATAAAAGACTCTCTTGTTGAGTCAATCACCTTTTAGCCTCCATCTTGGGCTTCGTACGAGATACAAATCACTCTCTTGTTGAGTATAAAAGACTCTCTTGTTGAGTCAAACCTTTAGCCTCCGTCTTGGGCTTCGTACAAGACACATAAAAACACCCTCTTGTTGGGCCAATAGCCTCCTCTTAGGATTTGTATAAGGAAACCCCGGTTGAGTCAATCAACCTTTTAGCATCAAATATGTGCCCTGCTCACAATATACAAACATCAACAACTCCTTTTCCCCCATCTAATTGCTGTAAGCGGCAAGCCTCTGAATTATTTACATCCACGCCACTGTCCCTCTCTTAGAGATCTTGTTCTCTTCCTATCTCATAGGTAGAAACCTTGAGTTCACATTCATGTCACAAAAATGGCGACTCTGCTGGGGAGTCATTGTCTGTATAGGATCATAAGACTAGAGGTCTAGGATGATTAATACAAATATATATATACTGCTTTTCCTAAATGATATCTGTGTTTATTTTTCTACTAATGGGAATGCGTGTGATGCCGCATGTGGAAAGATTGAGTATACACCTAAGATAGGTGATGGCAATGCGGGTAATCTTACGGGGAGTGAATCCCAGTTAAGTGCCTCCGATCGACCATCAAACTCATTGGAGACTCCCTTTGAATTTACATTGCCTATACGACTTTGGTTGTTAAAAGTAGTGTGGTTGACAGGGTTATCTGAGAAGCTGAGGTTTTTAGTAGACTTAATCCATTTTGTAGTGTGGAAGCTATCGGAAATAGTTGTCACGCGATACTACCCTTATTTGAGATCACTCTAGGATACATCAGCTCGCTGGCGATCCGCTTGCTGTTGTCATCCTAGAGGGGTCAATGATTTTGCGGACAGGTACAAAAAATCACCAATATAAACCTTTGGGGGGGGGGGGGGTAGAGCCTTGACTTCATGACACCGACCCTTTGACCCCATGTTTTTTCTATGTTTTTGTGTGCTGCATTCATACATTCATCTAAAAAACATTTAAAACAAAGAAAAATCTTCTCTTCTAATCTCTTTTTTTCAAATTAAACTGAGACAATGATTGCAAATGTCAGATAAAGAGATTGCGTTATGGATTTCGGTAGAAGGAAAACTCATAAGTACACCTTCAAGGTTCCAAAGTTAGAGGATTTGAGAGGTTTTGTGAGAATGATCACCAACCACGAGGCTTTCAGAGCTAAGTATGGGGGATTACTGTCTCTATTAAGGGTCCATGTAATCGAGGGAATCCTGTCCACACTAATCCAGTTCTACGATCCGGTCTATCACTATTTCACATTCCCGGACATCAGCTAGCACCAACACTGGAGGAGTATTCTCACTTGACTGATCTACACATTACTGATCAAGCTCCCTTTTCTGGACTGGAAGAAATTCCAAAGGATCAAACCATTGCACGAGCAATTTATTTGGACGAGTCAGAAGTCAAGACTCACATGACCACTAAGGGTGGCATCCAAGGTTTGCCAGCCCAGTTCTTAACAAAAAAGGCTCTATACTTTGCTAGTATAGGGAAAGTGGCCGCTTTCGAGAGCATCTTTGTTTTGCTCACCTACGGGTTATTTTTGTTTCCCAATATTGATAACTTCGTAGACATCAATGCCATTAAGATTTTTCTGATTGGAAACCCTGTACTGACCTTACTCGCAGATGCGTATCATTCGATACACTTAAGGAATTTATACAGCAGAGGAATGACCACGTGCTGTGTAGCCCTGCTATACAAATGGTTCACTTCCCATTTTCCCAAGTCTGCTGCATTTTGGGATCAAAAGAATACTTTACGTTGGTCGCAGAGAATCATGTCTCTTACTAACTCGAACATCGATTGGTCCAATCGAATCTATGATAGGATCATAATCATTGACCGTTATGGAAATTTCCCAAATGTACCCCTTATAGGAACTAAGGGAGGAATCAACTATCATCCGGTGTTAGTTCGTCGTCAATTTGGATACCCGATGAGGCATGTCCCGCGCAATGCTCATCTGGAAGGTCTTTTCTTCAAGGAAGGAGAAAATGACAGGGCACTAAAGACGGAAATAATGCATGCTTGGAAACACGTTCATAAGAAAGGACGAGAGTCTCTAGGAAAACCAGACTGTGTCTCGATGGAGCCTTATCTCCACTGGGTACAAACTAGAGCTCTCAAGCTGAGGATGCCTTACCCTCGTCAGGAAGTTCTTCCATTAAGGGACTCTGCCCTTTATTTCATGTCTGAGACGGAAATGCTTCAGGTTACTCTCAGTAAAATTCAGCAGGAAAAGAGGTCTTGGAGGAACAAGTATCGTATTCTCAATGAGGAGTGTAAGAAAATACAGCAGCTATTAAGAGAAAAGGATGCTCTGATTGAGATTTTAGAGCAACATGCTGTAGAGAATCAGGACGACCAAAGGAATTTGCTCGCTCCTTTCACTTGGCGAAGGAATGATAACCCGACAACGGCCCAAGAGCCCTGGTCAAAGAAGAGGAAAGTACCAGAACCAGCACCTGAGCTCTCTTCAGAGAGAACTCAGGATCCATTAGTTTAGGTTTCCTTTTTTTAGCACTTTGTAATCTACTGTATTTCCATTTCCGCAATCTTTTGAATTCAATAAAACGGGGTTTCCCAACTATTTGATATTTGCAATCTAATTGTCGAAGTTTACTTTGAATAAACAAAAATAATTAATAGTCATTGCATTCATCATTCTCATAAACGCATTCTTCTTACCTACGAATCTCACGTTTGTGTCTCGGTTCTAGAGTCAAAGTGTCTCATTCGTATAATACTCGGGTCAATCGTCAGAAAAAGATGGATGAGCTCGAGGAAGATAACAGAGAGTTGAGAGAAGAGATCGACACTCTAAAAAAGGATCTGAGAAAGCTTCATAACGGCATGCAAGCTCTAGAAGAAGCTCAGATACAACAACAAAGGACTGTGATCTCGGAGATCACATCAACGCCCATAGTGGAAAAGTCTGATCCTAGGTACAAAATGTCGAAAGATCATCCCTGGGGCATGCCACTTAACTATATCCACTAAGGATATCTCCACCGATCATGGGAGATCCAGAAAATGCAGCAGGAACCATTGGGCCTGAAGGTTACAAACTTCGGGAAAGCGAAGATGCCAGGGGCATGACAACAACTCCTGGAGGTTACAAACTTCGGGAGGTACCAAGAGTCTCGGCCATAATGACTATACCACCGCCCGTGGTACACAGTGTCCCGGAAGGACAGATTCCCCGGATACCTTATGGTGGAAATGACAACATGTTCAATAGAATGAATGAATTCCAGGAACAGTTCCTGGAGATGCAGAAAGAACTGCAAGCCATTCGCGGTCAGGATCTATTTGGAAAGGACAACGCGGACCTCTTTTTAGTCCCCAATGTGAAAGATCCACACAAGTTCCAGGTACCCGACTTTGAAAAGTACAAGGGTAACTCTTGCCCTCAAAGCCATTTAGTGATGTACGCTCGGCGAATGTCAGCTCAGACAAAGAACCAGGAGCTACTAATTCACTACTTTCAGAATAGTTTAACCGGTGCCGTATTAAAATGGTACATGGGTTTAAACCGCGCCACGATCGACACGTTCAGAGATCTTGGCACTACTTTCATTCAACAATATAAATAAAATCTGGACATGGCACCGGACAGAGATCAACTCAGATCGATGTCACAAAAGGACAGGGAAACCTTTAAGGAGTACGCTCAGAGATGGCGTGAAATCACCGCCCAGATTTGTCCACCTCTTGAGGAAAAAGAGATGACAAAGATCTTCTTGAAAACCTTAAGCTCATTTTATTACGATAGAATGGTTGCCAGTGCGCCCAGTGACTTCACCAAGATGGTGGGCATGGGAGTTCGTCTTGAGGAAGCGGTCCAAGAAGGACGCCTAGTAAAGACGCTGGATCATCAAGTAGTACAAAAAGATACGGTAGTGCTCTCCCTAAGAAAAAAGAGCAGGATATTGAGAAAATCTCTCTCGGAAAGTAAAGGCGACGATATCAACCAGTAGCAACTGTAACTCCTACTATCAATCCCGCGCCTATTCATACGCATCAACCTCAGGTTGCGCAGAGCCAACCGATTCAACAGCAATATTAACAAAGGACACAGTAGCCTCTTCAGTAGGCTCGTCCTCCATACAACAACAATCGTGCAACACGACCATCAGGGTTCGACCCTATACCCATGTTGTACGCGGAATTTCTTCCACTACTACTGGTCAAGGGGCACATCCAAACCAAGTCTCCTCTTAAAGTACTAGAAAATTCGCCTTTCTAGTTCAAAACGGATCAGACTTATCCTTACCATCAAGGAGGACCAGGGCATAACATAGAGAACTATCTCAGTTTCAAATCCGACGTACAAAAGCTTGTTAGGATCGGGGTCTTATCTTTCAAAGATACGAATCCTAATGTTCTCATAAACCCGCTGCCTCAACACGAAAAAGCTGCAGTCAACTTGATAGAGGGAGAGTCTAACAACATCTATCAAATTCATGATGTACTCTTATTAAGGCCCAACTTGGTCAAGATGCATTGTAGACAGAGGGGATATGGCCATGTACCACCTCATAATAATCACCAGTGTGATATCTTCTCTAAAAACAATCAAGGATGTTCTATGGTGCAATCAGCTCTACAGGAACAATTGGATCTCGGGTGGATCAAAGAGCATCGAATTCGTGGAGTCAACATGAACTATACGAATTCCAACATCATTTAGAACCACGACATCTGTGCAATGAATGTCAACTTAGTGGCGATGCACTCAAGGCAAAACCAGTACCATAATCTGCCGCGACATGATTACAATTCCTGTCTGACTTGCTCGGTAAACAAATAGGGATTCTCTTTTGTACAAGAGGCCCTCCAGCGTCAGATGGATCTTGGGTGGATCCAGGACTACCATGATAGAAATCCTTATCAGATCAACATGATCCAAATCTTTGATATTCGTCTGATGAATACCAGCTTGGTGGAGTTACACGCCAAGCAAGTCCAACGCAGTTTTCTCACTTCGCATGATTATCTGAACTGTAAAGGATGCAGTGAGAGTAACCAAGGGTGCGCTCTCGTTCAGAGAACTTTACAACACTTGTTAAACCACTGGTGGCTTCCAATCTATCTGGATGAAGACACGCAACAAATCAATGTGCTTAATGGAAACCCTACTCGGCGTCAAAGTCAAAATGTCCGATCTATGGAAACAAACCTGGTAAGGTTGCACTGCATTCAAAGCGGGCGTGGCCAGGTGCCACCACACAACTATGAATGTTGTATAGTCTGCTCGGAGAATAACCGAGGATGATACCTTGTGAGGGTAGCCCTTCAAGGTCAGTTGGATCGTAAAGAAATTCACCTGTGTCCGAGTCCCGAGCCAATCAACTGGACGCCAGACTACTTTGCTGATCAAATCAGAGACGTTGTCATAATCTCTGATCATCAACGGAACAAGGACGTTTGTGCCATCATCCCTCTACTAGACGAATCAAAGGTTCTTAGCCAGGAACTGATTGAAGTTACTTACGACAGTCAGAAAAATCAGAAGGCTCCTGTAGTTATTTATCTACCGGGACCATTACCGTATGAATCAGCTAAGGCGATCCCTTACAAATACGGTGCAATAATAATTGAGAATGGAAAGGAAATTCCATTACCCTTCGTCGTGAATATTGCAGACATCAGTTGAGTAACACGGAGCGGTCGAATCTTCAACCGAGGAGTTGGAGAACCTAACAAAGAAAAGGAACTTCTGATAGAAGCTCCTGATCCACCAGTCGGTCAATCCAGTAACCTCGACCTTTCAAAGAACAATGATGAGATGCTGAAGCTCATCCAAAAGAGTGAATACAACATTGTTGGTCAGCTGTTACAACATCCTTCAAAGATCTCAGTGCTATCACTTTTACTCAGTTTCGAAGCCCACTGAGAGGCTCTACAGAAAGTCTTAGAGCAGGCCTTTGTGGAAAAGGATGTGTCAATACGACAGTTCGATAACATCATCTCTAACATCACTTCCTGCAACAACTTAGAATTCAGTGATGAGGATTTGCCAGAGGGGGGACAAAAGTCACAACATGGCGCTCAATATCACAGTTAACTTCCAGGACGATGCTTTAGCCAGCGTATTGGTAGACACAGGATCGGCCATCAACATTATGTCGTAGTCGACTTTAATGCGACTATCATTCAAAGGGTCCCCGATGAGGGGCAGTGAGGTCATCGTCAAAGCATTTGACGGGTCTCGAAAAGCAATTATCGGCGAAGTCGACCTTCCCATAACTATCGGTCCTCACACTTTCCTAATCACTTTCTAGGTCATGGACGTCCGGGCAGCGTACAGCTATTTATTAGGAAGACCTTGGATACACCAGGCTGGGGCAGTCACTTCGACGCTGCACCAGAAACTGAAGTTCGTCAAGAACAATCAACTTGTCATGGTCTGTGGAGAACAAGCCTTGATCGTGAGTAACCTGTCATTATCTACTTGTATAGAACCTGAGGAGGTTATTGGGACTCAGTTCCAAGCACTTTCGGTGAGCAATGAGAATCAATAAGAGAAAGGAACCTCGATTTCCTCATACAGATATGCTCTCAAAGTAATCGAGAATAACAATGCAAAAGGATGGGGACAACTTGTCATTCCTACTGATAACAAAACAAAGAAGGGTCTTGGTTTTTCTGCAACCTGTACCCAGTCAGCTGCTAACGATGAAAGTCTTCATCCTATTCAGGATTTCTTCCACAATGGGGGTTTCCTTCACCCAGTGCCTCAAACAGTCCATACTATCAACGAGGAGGATCCCTCCGGTACGGGTGAGGAATGGAAGTCCTATCTCAACGAGGACGGTTATATGTCTCAGGAAGTGGTGCCTAGGCCATTTTGCTATCCCGCACAGAGTCTGAGATTTATACCCAGGTTAGACATCGAAATGATATATGGAGATTGTGATCCGGAAGGATGTCGTGCTCCACCAAACTCATTAGAGGAGGACACTCTGATGAAGGACAACTTTGACCACAACTATTATGGCTCAATGGATGGTTTGCCTATTTGGCAGCCGTACCCAGGAGACTTGGGGCAAGAAAATTAGCTGAGCATCATTGAACAGAATACCTGTGTCCCCACCATGTCATGGGATCAACACTCAGGTCGTTCAGAAAATATCCCGTACGACGATGAATTGGCAAATCTTACCGGACTAGAATTCATCAACTATGCCTTTTCTGAGGTCAACGTCATTGAGAGAGATGACCCCTCCAGTTCCAAAGAAGTGTGGGACACCTTGGGACAACCAAGTGGTAAATACGACTATATGGTCAAGTACACCGCTCCCGAAAGCTCTCATATCAGGCTCGAAGACATCCAGCCAACTGGGTGGGGAGATTTACCTGAGAGAACAAATACTATGCATAATACAACAGAGGAATCCTCCTACGACAACTCTGCCTGGGAGACAGATTCCAATGATCCTACTCCACCAGAAATTAGTGTTATTTCTGAAGACAAATTAAGGAAGGTACCAGACTTTGTGATTCACCGAGTAGTTCGCCGCCAATGGGTTGCAGTCGATGTTCCGAAGATCATTCATAAGTCTAAGTAATTGCCGTCTTTACTTTAACCTTTCACCCTGCCCAGGTGAAATGGATGTTTTGATAGGTCTCTCTTTCTGTAAATTTCCCTCTTCGCTTCGACCAAAGCGACGGAGTTTTGTTTTATGGCTGTAGTTTCAAGAATCGACTTGTTCATTAATAAAATAACATCGTTCTGTAATTTCTGCATTAATTGTTGTTTTCTCTTTTTGCTTTTCTCAGAAAATGGTAATCCTAAAAAACAAATAATGATAAACAAGCAGTTTTTCAAAAAAAAAATACACTGCACACATTTTTGCATTCTCTCTATCTCTTTTAAACACAAATTATACCGTCATGCAGATTGCTTGTTTTAAACCCCGTTGAAACATACGATCTGATGCCTTCTCCCAATTTTAAGTTCCCGGTATTTGGGGCTGAAGAAGAAGTTGACGACGAAATTCCAGAAGAGATCTCCCGATTACTCTAATAAGAGGAAAGGTCCATTGAACCTCACAAAGAGCCGTTGGAAACGATCAACGTGGGTTGAGAAAAAGAGAAAAAAAGAAATTAGGATTAGGGCACTGCTCAGTCCAACTACCAAAGAGAGTTTGACAAAGCTTCTCAAAGAATTTCCCGATGTGTTCGCTTGGTCCTATCAGGACATGCCAGGGTTGGATACCAGCATCGTGGAACATCATTTACCTATACGGTCAGAATATCCGCCAGTAAAACAAAGTTTGAGACGGACTCATCCAGACATGGCCATCAAAATCAAAGAGGAGGTACAAAAACAGATTGACGCGGGTTTCCTCGCCTCGTCAAAATATCCTCAATGGTTAGCCAACATCATACCTGTTCCAAAAAAGGACGAAAAAGTCAGAATGTGTGTCGATTACAGATATCTAAACAAGGATAGTCCGAATGACGACTTTCCTTTACCACACATTGACATGCTGGTAGACAGTACAGCAAAGTTCAAAGTTTTCTCCTTCATGGATGGATTCTCGGGCTATAACCAGATCAAAATGGCGCCGAAAGACATGGAGAAAACATTGTTCATTACCCCATGGGGTACCTTTTGTTACAAGGTAATGTCGTTCGGTTTGAAGAACGTCGGGGCAACCTATCAAAGGGCCATGACTACTCTGTTTCATGACATGATACACAAGGAATTCGAGGTATGTGTCGATGACCTGATTGCCAAATCTAAAACAGAGGGGGAGCATGTGACCCACCTGTCAAAACTATTCGAGCGGTTGAAAAAGTACAAACTCCGCTTAAATCCCAACAAATGCACCTTCAGTGTCCATTATGGGAAACTTTTAGGGTTCATCGTCAGCCAGAAAGGAATTGAGGTCGATCCTGACAAGGTCAAGGCCATTCAAGAAATGCCTTCTCCGAAAACTGAAAAATAAGTTAGAGGATTCCTGGGATGTTTGAACTACATCTCCAGATTCATATTCCTCATGACCGCGACATGTGCGCCAATCTTCAAATTACTTAAAAAGAACCAGGACTTCATTTGGACAGAGGATTGCCAAACCGCCTTCAATAGTATTAAAGAATACCTGTTGAACCCGCCGATTCTATCATCTCCAGTGGAAGAAAGACCACTGATCATCTACCTCACAGTCTTGGAAGACTCAATGGGTTGTGTACTTGGCCAACAAGACGAAACCAAAAGGAAAGAGTCTGCCATCTATTATTTGAGCAAGAAATTCACTGACTGCGAGACTCACTACACTATGCTTGAGAAAACATGCTGCGCTTTGGCTTGGACAGCCAAACATCTTCGCCAGTACATGATTCGTCACACTACTTGGTTAATCTCCGAAATGGATCCAATCAAGTATGTCTTTGAAAAACCTGCTCTCACGGGAAGGATTGCCCATTGGCAGATGTTGTTATCGGAATATGACACAGAGTACCATGCTCAAAAAGCCCTTAAAGGGAGTATTTTAGCCAATCATTTAGCTCATCAAACGATTGACGATCAAGAATTAATCGGGTTTGACTTCCCAGATAAAGATGTCATGTATCTAAAAATGAAAGACTGCGATGAACCGCTACCCAGTGAAGGGCCAGAACCAGGTTCCCAATGGGAACTTATCTTTGACAGAGTTGTCAATCATTACGGAAATGGAATTGGGGCAATCATCATAACACCTCAGGGTACCCACATTCCTTTCACCGCCAGACTTACATTCAAGCGTACAAACAACGAGGCCGAATATGAAGCTTGTATTATGGGTCTTGAAGAAGCGATCGACTTAAGGATCAAAAACTTGGATGTATATGGCGACTCAGCCCTGGTTATCAATCAAATCAAAGGAGATTGGAACACATACCAATAAGAATTGATTCCTTACAAAGATTATGCAAGAAGGTTGTTACCTTTCTTCAAAAGAATTGAGTTTCATCACATCCCTCGTGATGAGAATCACATGGCTGATGCATTAGCCACTCCCTCTTCCATGATTAGTGTAGGTCAATGGAACGACTTACCTAAGCAGTCATAGACGACAAACCATAGTATCACGATATCAAATGCTTCCTCCAAAAACAAGAATACCCACCTAGGGCATCATGAAAAGATAGGAAGACTCTCAGGAGGCTAGCAAGCAGCTTCTTCTTGAGCGGTGATACACTCTATAAGAGAAATTTTGACATGGTCTTGCTCCGATGCGGAGACAGACTAGAAGCATACATGCTGATAAAAGAAATTCATGAAGGATCCTTTGGAACTCATGCCAACGGACACACAATGGCGAGAAAAATTCTAAGAGCAGGGTACTATTGGTTGACCATGGAATCCGACTGCTACAAGTACATGAGGAAGTGTCACAAGTGTCAGATATACTCCGACAAAATCCATGTACCGCCAACGCATCTCAAAGTTCTTTCTTCCCTATGGTCTTTTTCCATATGGGGAATCGACATGATTGGCATGATTGAGCCCAAGGCTTCGAACGGACATCGGTTCATCCTGGTAGCCATTGACTACTTCACCAAGTGAGTCGAAGCAGCGTCATACGCTAATGTAACCCGACAAGTGGTGGTCCGCTTTATCAAAAACAATCTCATCTGCCGTTATGGTGTTCCAAGCCAGATCATTACGGATAATGGATCTAACTTGAACAATAAGATAATGAAAGAGTTGTGCGCAGAGTTCAAGATCGAACACCATAACTCATCTCCCTACCGACCCAAGATGAATGGAGCGGTAGAAACAGCTAACAAGAACATCAATAAGATTGTTCAAAAGATGGTTGTAACCTACAAAGATTGGCACGAGATGTTACCCTTTTCTCTTCATGGTTATCGAGCATCTGTCCGCACTTCAACAGGGGCAACCCCTTTCTCTCTAGTATATGGCATGGAGGCAGTGCTCCCCATAGAGGTAGAGATCCCATCAATTAGGGTATTGATGAAAGTTAAGCTTACGGAAGCTGAATGGTGTCAAAGTCGACACGACAAACTCAATCTGATCGAAGAAAAATGAATAACGGCACTATGCCACGGTCAGTTGTATCAGCAAAGAATGAAAAAGGCATCGACAAAAAGGTCTGACCTCGTGTCTTCAGGAAAGCAGACCTTGTGCTAAAGAAGATACAATCATTTCTCAATGATTCCCAGGGCAAATGGACTCCGAACTATGACGACCCCTATGTGGTCAAGAAAGCTTTCTCAGGCGGCGCCTTGAGACTTGCAACCATGGACGGAGAGGAATTTGCCTACCCCACGAATGTTGATGTAGTCAAGAAATACTTCTCCTAAACTAAAAAAAAAACGTCTCGGTGGATTGAAAACCTGAAAGGGTGGTCCAGGCAAAAATTAGAGACACGAAGAAAAAAATCATCCCGGTGGATTGGAAACATCACAGTACAATCCAAGCAAAAGTTAGGGATAATGGCAACTAACTACGTCCAACAAAGGGGAGAGTCCCTTAGCAGCACTTACACCATCCATCGGAAGAAAACTCCAGTCAAGGTCATCTTCGACAGAAGCTCAGGATGCCCAGAATTCCAAGTTGGTAGAAGGATAGTGGTCGTTATGTTTTAATGTAGCCCTTTTCCCTTAAATTACCATTTTCTAACTTTGTAAATACTCTATGGAATCACGCGTTTGGCTGATTTCCATCCTATCAATAAAATTTGAGCCCTTGTGCTTTTGTTTGAAATTATTATTTGTTTTAGCTTTACAGAACGACATTTTAACATGATCAATGATTCTTGAAACGAAACAAAAATGAATTTACTTGTTAAAACTTTTCTGCTTTAAAATAAAGATGGCAATTTCTTTTGACTGTTGAACATCGAAAAAACATCGATTGCTTCTCCAGAAGTAATCGAACCTCAAAGTGCAGAATCAAAGTACTCCTTCTAAGCCAAGACGCCGGAATGAAGGATTAGCAATGTCAGATGCGAATGCTCCATCTGACATCCTCGACCGAGTTCTTATATCCTAAGCCCGACCAACGTAGTTCCCCACGAGGACTATCTCTCCTAAGCAAGGCAGAATTACTACTTTTGAACTAGTGATACTTTTCGTCTCTCGATGTGGCTGAGTATCCAGTCGTGTTCATCTACTAGTCTGTATGTCGTGTCAGTTTTATCAGTAAATACATACATACATAATGCATTATTGATTTACATTCGCATTCATATTGCATCACTATCACTCTAGTCGGTCTTGTTCCCTAGTGATAAAAGTCTTCACAATCGAGTTATCAGTTCTTTCCTCGTCAGAAAATGTTGCGTCTGAACAATCTCTCTCCTCCAGTTTATTTCTGGATTAGAGTTGGCCCTTGACCACTTTGATAACTTGGACCTCTAAAAGACCAAAGAACTTTTGACAAACGTCACTCTTCGCCATTGAAGATGATATCCTCGCTTTCTTGGATTAAGGAAAATCCTTAGAGAAAGCCTCTTAATCAGAGATTCGACAATACAGCAGTTTTTCTCCGAAAAATCCGTTGACGAAAAGGTCATCAGCACCTCAAAATTAGGATCACATCATATGGCATTTCTCCGAGAAGATCCCGAGAAAAGTATGATGTAAATACCCAAGCGAAAGCAATCTCTCAAGAGACTCGTCTATCCAGTAGAGTCGACAAACGACGTCTCCAAACAGAGAAGTTTGTACACCTCTACATATCAGACAGATGGGTTCCCCAGCAAGTCTGACATCAAAACTTTTTCCACTCAAATGGCATCTCCCCAGGAAAATTCGGCGAGAAGTTTGAGGAAAACAGCTACAAATAGCGTCCCTTGTCAAGAAATTTTATTGACAAAAGAAACTGAGACCAGTTCTTTGGTAGGAAACCAGGATCGAGGGGAAGTTCACATCAGAAACTAAGACCAGTTCCTTGGTAGGAAACCAGGATCGAGGAGAAGTTTATATCAGAAACTGAGACCAGTTCCTTGGTAGGAAACCAGGATCGAGGGGAAGTTTATTTCAGAAATTGAGACCAGTTCCTTGGTAAAAGACTAGGATCGAGGGGAAGTTTCTACCTTTTCTAAAGCATCATTGCCTAGAAAAAGAAGATGGATGAGCAAACTGTTATTCATAACCACCATCAAAATTTTGGGTATTCCGATATTTAATCCTCTTGCACCCCGAATGCCCGAATACCTTCGTCATTCACACCTTCAGGTCCAAGAAGATTAAATAGGGGCATCTGTCATACCCCAAATTTTGACCACTAAGATTTCCCATCATTGTGCAAATCATCATCACAATATAGATGTACCTTTGTGCCTCATCAATCTCCTCAAGGAATTGTTGAGCATTCACTACAATCAAGCTTAGGGTTTCAAGCCCTCTCAGAGCCTTTAGACAAAGGATCAATCAATGAATGACATGATCTTCAACTTGTCTAACCTCTTAAACATCCACAAAGGATCAAGAGGACTCCCACATCAAGAATTAAGTACAAGAGTGCAACATTTCAAGTGGATCAAGCCTCAAGTTCATCTAATACAAAGTCAACTGACGCAGAAAGTCAAAGTTTGACTTTTGGTCAACTTTGAGCTTCACAAGCCATTACTCAAGAAAATATGATGGATGATTTAATGTGATCAACTTTAAATCAAGAAATCATTCAAAATTTCAAAATTGATCAAATTGAAGGAAACTTAGAAATTTTTTCTAAGTTAAAATCACGCTCAAGTGCACAACTTTTCAAGGTTGTAACTATTGATCAAAGCATCCATTGATTTTGCGTAAGAGCTACGTTTATAGAGGGTATTTGATACTTCAACATTGTAGAAGGAATCAACTCAAAATATCATAAGGATTAAAATATATAAGTGATCAAAGTTGGGAATTCTTAATGTCAAATGTTCTGACATTTCGTAGGACATCATTAATTATTTTTCCAACAAGAATGTCCCAACTTTAAGGATGTTTTTCTCCATGATCCAAGTTGATTCAAGCCAAACCTTGAACATCAAAGTTGAAGTACGTAATCTCACCTTTCTAGAAAGTCCTAGAAAACTCATTTATCATTCTCGAGTAGAAAGTTATGGTCTCTGCAAAAGGCATTGATAAAACAGAATTTTCATGACAGCTTTTAGGACAGATTTGATCACACAAGTTCAAGGTCATTTTTGACAACTTTACAAGTCTTATCTTCACAAACCTTGAACATCAAAGTTGAAGTACGTTATCTCAGCTTTCCAGAAAGTTGTAGAACGTCCATTTGTCATACTCGAGAAGGAAGTTATGGACTTTACAGTAAGGCTTGCTGCAGCTAATTTTTAGGACAGATTTTGTGCACTTTTTCTTGTACCACACAATTTTCAAGCTTTGTCATTATGCAGGACAAGCATCAAAGGTGCAATTCACTTCAACTCAAAATATCATAGTGGATTAAAAGATATAAGTGATTAGAGTTTGGAATTGTTAATGTTCAAAGTTGTCAAATGTTTCAACATTTCATAGGACATCATTAATATTTTTCCAGCAAGAATGTCCCAACTTCAAGGATATTTTTCTCCATGATCCAAGTTGAACCAAGTCTAGGGTCAAACATCAAAGTTGAAGTATGTCATCTAGCTTTCCATAAAGTCCTGGAACAACCATTTATCATTCTTGAGCAAGACGCTATGGATTTTACAACAAGGCTTGCTGCAGCTGATTTTTAAGACAGGTTTCAGGACAGATTTGCACATTTCTTGTGCCACACGAATTTTTAAGCCTTGTCATCATTAAGGACACATCTGAGGATCAAATCCAAGGGGGATGATCTGATCCATAAGCCTCCCAAGTCCAAGATTCCACAAGTAGCATGCCAAACCTAAAAAACCCTAAAAGAGGGACAAGACTCCAATTTTGGTTTGGAGCATTTAATGGACGCTTAGAGGTGGCATGAACTGAGCTTCCTCCAACTGAATTCAGTCAAGATTCATCCAACAACAAGGGAACCAGCAGCCTGTGCCCTAACCTCTAGTCATTCGCTAGAGGAGACTTGAGATTCCAAAATGCAACCATTGGACAAACCTCTGCTGCAGCCACCATTCACTATTGCTTGCAAAACAAACTTGCTCTACTATAAATAGAGCTCATTTGTGCTCAGTTTGAGTACACCAAAGCCATTAAACAGATGCTTTCCTCAAAATCACTTTCTTTAGGCAAAAATGCCTTCTTTAGCAAGGTAATTATGAGTTTTTGAGTTAGAGAGCATTTCCATCACAACTCATGATCCAAACACATCCAATATGTCATATCTAAGCTGTCCAAACTCTCACAAGTGACCTATAACACCAAAATCACAAAGTCACCTCTCAAAGCCTCAAAATTGGACTTTTTTGCATTTGTCAAGCCATGTCTTGATTCAGTCACTTTCCAAACCAGATAAGACCTCAAACACACTCCAAATATCATCCTTGACCTGTCCCAAATGGTTCTCCCCATCTGGAACACCATTTGAGAGAGTGGCATTTTGGCCACTTTTGCCCATTTTGCAAGAAAGAGCTCAAACTTGCTCCAGAGGTTTCCAGCTGATTCCAACCATTCTCAAAGCTTCTAAGAGGTCATTTGAGGGTGTCCAAAGCATCAAATCATTTCTGGAACAAAGCACTTGGTAGGTTGCACAAAATCTCCAAAAAAGAGGTAAAATTCACAACTTGAATTCTTTGAATCATGATTTCCTTTGATGTCCACATACATGCATCATATTAAACAATTCTTGAAGCAAAAATGTAGTCCTTAATATGTATGTTCTGATCCTCTTACTGTTTGCACTTTAACATGTTTATATGTGGAGTTTATGTTGTTTTAAAATCAACATGCAGTTCTGGTTTTTTGCTTCGTGCATTCTGTACATTAAGTTTCAGTATGTATGAGTGATACCATTGGATTCCTTGCGAAAAATCGTTCAAGATAGGTTCTTACGGATTTTAATTTCGTTATAAATTGAGAGAGTTATGAGTGTTGGAAGTTTGATAAAAAAGATGTTGAAAACTAAAAGAGATGTCAAAGAGGATGTTGTGACATCTTTCCTCTTTTTCTTATTTTATTTTCAAAACTCAACCAATTCTTTTACATAGCAAAAATCATCATTTTCTAATTTTGTTTTACACACTTCTTATTCATACTCAATAATATTTTAATCCACAAAAAAATCACAAAAAAATATTATTATTTGATATATTTTTAATATATTCAAAAATATTGTTTTAAATTGTTTTAAATGCTTTTAAAATGATTTCTTTTTCTTGATTTTTAAAACCAAAATGATTTTAAATATTCATGTGGATAAAATACTTTTTCATAAACCTTAATCATTGTTTATAACATGATTAATGATTTTATTTGATATTTTTATCATTTTTTACTTGATTTTTCTTTGAAAAATGCCTTTAAAAATAAAATTAGGATTTCTTTGATTTTCACCCTAACAAATCTTTTAAAAATCCTTATGGGCCTCTAATAGAGTGTAAAGCCCAACCCCCTTTTTGTACATAAATAATTTGGGCCTCAGTCATTGTATAAGTCGCAGTATAATTTTCAAAAATAACAGTGCGATCACTGTTTTCATCTGGGCCTCTCCTTGAGCTGTAAGCCCCATCACTTGTACAAAAACCCCTTTTGGGCCTCTAATAGAATGTAAGACCCAATCCCCTTTTAACCAAAAAAATTTTGGGCCTCAGATATTGTATAAGTCCCTCTGTGTTAAAAGAAAAAAACCTCTGCATGATCGCCAGTTCAAAACAAAACCTTGGGCCTCTCCTTGAGCTATAAGCCCCACCACTTATATAAAAATATGCCTTTGGGCCTCTTGAGAGAGTGTAACACTCATCCCTTTGTACAGAAAACCTTTTTGGGCCTCAGTCACTTGTATAAGTCCCTGTACAATTTCAAAACAACAGTGTAATCACTGATAAAACCTTGGGCCTCTCCTTGAGCTGTAAGCCCTAACAATCTTTTCAAAGCACTTTCTCATTTGATTTTGAATATAATATTGTTATCAAATTTTTCTTTGTTGAACAACTAACAAAACAGCGTGGAAGCTCTACAACCGAGTAAGTGTTTACCCACTTTCTTTATCCGCTTTCATATATATATATATATATATATAATTGTATTGTGGGGCTGCTCACTGTAAGTCTTCTTTCACGAACTTTTATATACTGGTCAAATATAAATTGTGTAATACTAGTATAATTATTTAGAGTTTTCCCCGGCAACTACGTCTAGCACTAGGTAAAGCCTTGTTGGTCACTTTTAAAATACAAACAAAACTAGATCCCCATAGGATTACTAGACATAGTCTGCCCTCCTCTTGGGGTTAAACAATATGGAGACGTGAAAGGCAACATTCTCAGTGAACCCTTTCTCAGACTGTCGCCCTTAGAAATCATCAAAGAAACTCTACTCCCCAGAGATGATCTTTTCTCCGTGAATGGCATCTCTTGAGTTTCTTCCAAATTCTCAAACTTTCCTGGCTTGATCTATTCTCGGTGAATGGCATGTCTTGAACTTCTCGGGGTTTGGGGACCCACAGGCTTCTTAAAAGCATCCCCGCCTCCTCTTGAGCGTTGTACAAGAACCCTTCAGCTTCTTAAAAACTCTCATGCCTTCTCTTGGTCTTAGTACAAGGACCCAGAGACCTCAACATGTATAGGAACAGAACCTAGTCATCAATTTGCTAGAGCTGTCTTTATGAGTCAAGTGCCAGACCAGTTAATGGGTTGACCTTCATCCCTTAACATACCAGCCTTATCTTGGGCATCGTACAAAGATCATTCACTATCTGAGAATCGATTTTTCAAAACACCAGTAGACTTGGACAGTCTCAATACCCTTTAGATTTCCCATTTCCTTAAAGAACGGGAAATAACCTTGACCCTCTGATCAGTACCTAAAATTCTGGTACCAGATATGTGATGTTAAGTGCGATGTCACAACATCAATATCTGCTGTAAGAACAAGACACTAAAAGCCTGTGATGTTACGTGTGATGTTACAACAACACACTCTGCAATGGACAATGTAAAATAACAGAAAAGCACACAAGGATTGTTCACCCAGTTCGGTTTTAACTACCTACATCTGGGGGCATACCAAGCCAGGAAGGAAGTCCACTATTAGTAGTATCAAATTACAGACTCAATAGACCAGTTGACAATCTACCTAACTTAATCACTACCCAATGACCCTTCTATCTAAGTCCACCCTAGATAAGAGACTCCATCTCACTCCCAATCATTGCAATGATGTCTAGCAGTCAACATCTCTGCCACTGCATCAACAACTTGATTTCCAAAAACTCTCTAAACACATAGAAGACACTCTCCTATGACACATCTTGGAGTTTCTTCAAAGCTTCCTCCAAGAACAATACAAGACTCATTACCTACAGGTTTCTGAGTTTGAACACAGTGACCATCTCACAACCCGAGTGGTTCACTTAGACAAAGCCCTAATGATCTACATCTTGGACCCGTGCCTATTCTAGATTACAAGTATTCTATTTATAACATTTTCCCAACTGGATTTGGGCCTTCAAATCTTCTGCACCAAATCTGCAACAGATTCTGTTCTTCAATAGATATTCTGCTCTTTAATTAAATCTTCATAATAAACTCTGATTATTCTCCATATATTTTTGCATTAAATTAGCAACAAACTAATCTTCTTCATTAATGATTGCACCAAGAAATTCGCATCCAATCTAACTAACAGATCTCCTTAAATCAACATAATGCGTGCAGCCCTAAAAACATCACAACCTGATGTTTTTATGTTCTGGTATAGTGATGTCAAGACATCGCATGTGACATCACTCTTCAGGACTTTAACTCTTCAACACCTTAACTACTTTCACAAAACCAGATTGTTAACCAATCATGCCAATAATGTTAGAAGCTCATGTTGAAACATCAACCATGGCATTAACATTGTTTTACCAAAATTTCAGCCAATCACAAGAACTTATAATCTCCCCCTTTGGCTAATTTTGGCTAAAACCCATATATAAACATTACAATTACAGCAGCAATTACAAATCTACACTACTGTTAGAAGTCATCTAATCCTAACAATAATCATCAGTAGCTACTGTGTACAACAACCATGGAGAATCATCTTCTTGGCTAATTTTGAGTGATGTTAGGACATCATGTTGGACATAACATCACCATAGGACAATAACTTCAGGCAGCACATCAGGACCTAAGAAGTAGAAAGTCCTGAAGTCATTTTGTGCACATGAGGAAGAAGATATCTAACTCATAACATCACCATAGCACAGCAACTTCAGGCAGCACATCAGGACCTAAGAAGTAGAAAGTCCTGAAGTTATTTGGTGCACATGAGGAAGAAGATATCTGAGTCTCCCCCTCAACACATTTCTTTTTCCTTCCAGGACAGACCCAGAACAAATGTAGAAGACTCCTCCAGAAAAGAAATGTTTGTCTATACATAAAAGACCAATGGTGGCATAAGAGAATTCTGCACACCTTCTTTGATCAGACACCGGGTTTAATCTGTGGCATAAGATGAAACTTAAGAAGTGCCATTCTACCAACCCAGGTAACTCAGAACACAAGTCACAACTGTGTTCATAACTCAGGACACAAGTCACAAAGACTCAACACCAACCTAAGGTTAGGACAACCTCTTTGACATCTGAAACTGCAGACTCCAGACAATGCATCTACGCAAACCATTTAGCAAAACCCTTTCCTTTCTCCCCCTTTTTAGCCACAAATTGGCAAAGAAAGCCCTCACAGAACTAGACCCAAGTAATGCTCACCCAAAAACGAACAAACGCCATAAGACTTATGAAACAAGAACACTCACTGGCTGAAGGAGCAAACAATAACCTCTATAAATAGCTGACCAGATACTTTGGAATTAACGAGCCTTGAATAGTCAAAGTTCTTAGTCATAGAAACGCTATTTTAGGAACTAAAAACTCCATCTAAATTCAATGCCTACCATCCAAAACAGTCTTGACCGCCTTTATTGCCTCTAACTGATACTTACTATAAATTGTGCCAAAACAGTTCCATGCATAGTCGAAGACACGTGTTTCACCTTATCCTTACACCACCGTCCAAAATAAATCCTTGTTTGGCTCAAGAAAGACATGTCATGTACCATGTTCTGACATCTTATCACACAATGTCTGCCTACTCACAACATTATCAATCCAAGACTTCCACAGAAGATAATACATTCCAAACCAATAAACTTGTCTTCAGACTTCTTCTCAGAAGCATGTGCACACATGATTCACATGACTAGAACCAATAGTCTTAACAACCAATGCCAACCAACAGCCTAATGTCATAACATGTTATCTGACATTAGATCCTCATAAGAGGCAACCAATCTCCACAAGCTTGATCATCATGCAAGCTTCACAATATATGCACCTTTGCTGCAGAATCCATAGACAAGTACTCCCCCTGTCATGGTTAACCAATGTTCTAGATGAAGATGAAAATTTGAGCACACTTGCTGATCACATGCATAATGGTACCATTGTCCCTTTTTCCAAAGGTAGTCATTCCATATCATACTCTTCATCTGCAGACTTCCTGATCTACTTCAGTCTTCTATACAATCTCCATCCAAGGCAGACCTTCTACTTCATCATTCTCCCGTATGACTATGTAGACGCTCCTTAGGCATAATGTAGGCATTACGCTTCTGAACTATAGCACAATCATCATTCACCAAGGATCTCCAACCAGATAATGTTCCAACATAAGTTAGAACATCTGCCACACACCAAGATATCATCACCTTTATTCTTGATATGCTCCACCAACTGGACTTACTATAGCATAGTAATCTAAAGAACTAGAGTATAAAACTCTCATCCACCTTCAAGAAGAATAATTTCCTTGAGTCTTCAACTCATCACCCTTCTGCTCAAGACCATCCTCAATAATAACCAGCTGCCACACTCTGATTATCTTGATTCTTCGAATCCACTTCTGAGATTAACCAAATGCCACAGTTTGATCACCTCATTCATGAATCCTCATATGAAAAGGCCAACTGCCACAAATTGTCTTCTTCACGTTTGTCAAAATTCTCCCAAAGATATCCTGATCTATCCACTGAAATTGATCTTCAAAACACACTTAGAATCTCTAAGTTATGTAATATCTTCTCAAACCACAGCTCCCGCAAACTGTATGAGACAGACCTTTTTGAAGCATCCATAACTTCCATTATTGTAGATCACCTCTATCTTAAGCTGATGTGCCACATCACCAACTGAGACTTCTGATGTTAAGCTAGATGTCAGAACATTGTGACATCCAACTCTTGAATTCAGCTCTTCCTTCTGCCACTCAAAAGAACCTCCTCCCTTTGCAGAAACAGATTTCCATGCTCTCATAGACTTGATTCAACAATCAGGTTTGAGTAGACAACCTCCATCCTGCTCAGAAAATCCAAAGACTTCAAACCTACCACATCTGAATCTTCAGAAAATAAGTAGTCCAAGACTACCCCATAACAATACTAAAGAAAGTCACTTCCCTTAGTAGAGCCGTCAGTAGAAAGCCAGAGATAACATCCACACATCCTTGACTTTCACACACCATAATACAGGTCGTCACACACCACACAGAGAAATATACAACCCCATAGAGAAAAGTAAATTCTCAACACTTCTGCAGTCCTGCATTATTACATCAGACATATACATAGTCTCCCGTCAATGTATATTGTCATTAGTTGAATGTACACCCTTATCAACAACATTCAAGGTAACCTTCTCACACAATCGGCATCTGCTGATTCTTCAAGCCATCATGACACTCACTCTTACCACAAAAGCCTTACAGGTTAGATCAGTGTCTTGATCTTTTACTCCATCCTGAGCAAAGAACTGAAATGATGTTCCAACATCACATTAACCATCTCCTAATCATATTAATCCACACATATCTCTTGTAGGGGACACACGAGAGCCTATCAGCATCTTCCAAGATTAGACCAACAAAACTGCAGTAACTTGCATAACACACTCTCCTAGAAGCTTCTTCTTATAAGCACAAGGTTCAGACCTCTTGTCTAACTTAAGATTGATACTTGTCCTCATAGACAAACTGCTACTTTCAAACCTTCGAGCCACAAAACCACAGGCTGATGCACACAAAATCTTGGGTGCATTTACCCTATAATATGGTCCTCAGACAGTTTTAGCTCAAACAAGGATCAACACCTTCTCTTCTGCTATTTGGATTACTACCTTTTCTTCAACCAGCTCCTACTGAAAAGCTATGAAATCTTGTTCACAGCTTCAGTGATCCTTTAAAACATCTACAATATAATAGGTCTTTGACTTAGCTTTTCCCATGTAGCGCGATGTCTAGACATTGATATATTAAGCACTACTTCATTCTTGATGAAACTTCCTCCTCATTAGGTCACCACAACTAAACTTAAGAGATGACTTATCAAGATCTTCACTCCCGCATGAAAGATTTGACAGTGATACTTTTTTTCTTTGGTTCTACCCTCTTCTTTCACCATCAAACCAGATGATAAAGAAGGAATCCCTGTTCTAAACAGATTGGTCTTCAATGTCTGACTTGAAATATCTTCTTCTTCTGATTCTTCCATGTCAAACAGACTTTAGAAGCTCCATTCACCTTATGAACACTTCTCTCCAAACAAGGATATGAGATAATCCTCAAGTAACTTTGGCATCTCTAACCAACCAGTTGAAGCTGTCTACAACATCATAGAATATCCTGCTGAGGAGACCAAACCCTAATGTCTTTCCAAGAGAATATCTTCCTAGAATCTCAACGATGGATATACAAGAACCAGCTAGGGTTACATCAGGTACCATGCAGCGGAACACACAACAACTCCTCAACAACCTTCAGGCACAACTCAATAATCCTTGCACACCAGCACCATAAACCAAGTGCCAACAAATCAACCTCACAACAGCAGTTCATACTCTTTCATGAATCGTCCAGCCTTCACTTCAAGGGATCATTCAAACAACTCTCTTCCTTGCTCATGAACCAGAAAGTATCTTCCCTAAATTTCATCCAGAAACAGACAGGATGCCTGCTCTGATACCAATTGAAATTCTGGTACCAGATATGTGATGTTAAGTGCGATGTCACAACATCAATATCTGCTGTAAGAACAAGACACTAAAAGCCTGTGATGTTACGTGTGATGTTACAACAACACACTCTGCAATGGACAATGTAAAACAACAGAAAATCACACAAGGATTATTCACCCAGTTCAGTTTTAAATACCTACATCTGGGGGCATACCAAGCAGGAAGGAAGTCCACTATTAGTAGTATCAAATTACAGACTCAACAGACCAGTTGACAATCTACCTAACTTAATCACTACCCAATGACCCTTCTATCTAAGTCCACCCTAGATAAGAGACTCCATCTCACTCCCAATCATTGCAATGATGTCTAGCAGTCAACATCTCCGCCACTGCATCAACAACTTGATTTCCCAAAACTCTCTAAACACATAGAAGACACTCTTCTGTGACACATCTTGGAGTTGCTTCAAAGCTTCCTCCAAGAACAATACAAGACTCATTACCTACAGGTTTCTGAGTTTGAACACAGTGACCATCTCACAACCTGAGTGGTTCACTTAGACATAGCCCTAATGATCTACATCTTGGACCCGTGCCTATTCTAGATTACAAGTATTCTATTTATAACTTTTTCCTAACTGGATTTGGGCCTTCAAATCTTCTGCACCAAATCTGCAACAGATTCTGTTCTTCAATAGATATTCTTCTCTTCAATTAAATATTCATAATAAACTCTGATTATTCTCCATATCTTTTTGCATTAAATTTACAACAAACTAATCTTCTTCATTAATGATTGCACCAAGAAATTCGCATCCAATCTAACTAACATATCTCCTTAAATCAACATAATGCGCGCAGCCCTAAAAACATCACAACCTGATGTTTTAATGTTCTGGTATAGTGATGTCAAGACATCGCATGTGACATGACTCTTCAGCACTTTAACTCTTTAACACCTTTACTACTTTCACAAAACCAGATTGTTAACCAATCATACCAATAATGTTAGAAGCTCATGTTGAAACATCAACCATGACATTAACATTGTTTTACCAAAATTTCAGCCAATCACAAGAACTTACAGTACCAAATCACAATAATACCTTTAATCATTCCCTTCATAAGAACTGATTTTCTCTTTTATCTAATATACTAGACCTGTCACTAAACTGAAACTGTTACCAGCACCAACAGCCTCCACTTGGGCTTTGTACAATGATTCTCCCCAGTGGAGCTAACCTTTTCAGACTCTCTTGTTGAGTCACGCTTTTAGCCTCCATCTCGGGCTTCGTATGAGATACTAAAACACTCTCTTGTTGAGTATAAAAGACTCTCTTGTTGAGTTAATCACTTTTAGCCTCCATCTCGGGCTTCGTACGAGATACAAAAACACTCTCTTGTTGAGTATAAAAGACTCCCTTATTGATTCAATCTCCTTTTAGCCTCCATCCCGGGCTTCGTACGAGATACAAATCACTCTCTTGTTGAGTATAAAAGACTCTCTTGTTGAGTCAAACCTTTAGCCTCCGTCTTGGGCTTCGTACAAGACACATAAAAACACCCTCTTGTTGGGCCAATAGCCTCCTCTTAGGCTTTGTATAAGGACACCCCGGTTGAGTCAATCAACCTTTTAGAATCAAATTTGTGCCCTGCTCACAGTATACAAACATCAACAACTCCTTTTCCCTCATCTAATTGTTGTAAGCGGCAAGCCTCTGGATTATTTACATCCACGCCACTGTCCCTCTCTTAGCATGAGAAATTCCTAAGGAAAGATGGCATTGCTCTAAACTAAGTTAAAGTCTTCTCCTTCAGGTTAAAAACTCCTATAAAGGAAATTATGGCATTGCTGGATTCACATATGCCAGTTAAAGTAATTCTCCTTTATAACCAGTCACGCAACAGTTGTGACAAAAAGACCAAATACCCCTTTTTAGAGATGAAAAATTCTCTTTAAAGTCAAAACCCCTTTAGCTTCACATCTTGGGCTTCGAACAAGATACAAATAGACCCTTCAGCTTCACATCTTGGGCTTTGAACAAGATACAACCCACATTTAGCTTCACGTCTTGGGCTTTGAACAAGACACCAAAACGACCTTTTTCCTCCCATAGAATAGGAGGAACTACGATCGCTCTGATTTCCCTATTTCGTTAAACGGGAATACGTAGGCATAAGATTGGAAAAATCTTAGCGAGCACACTAATAAAAAATCCAAAATCCCGTACCTCCATACGTCAATCGAAAAGCATCAGTCCTAACATCCTACCAATAGTCCAGACACTGTGTTCTTAACAAAATAACCTAAGAGAGACCCACAATCTTAATAGCATCTGTAAACCAACAGTCATATGTTTCCCTTCCTTCATCAGCTTCAATAGGATAAAAAATGGATCGAACTGTAGTACCACCAAAGCGATAGTGCTTCGCAACCACGCAAAAATTCGCGCTACACATTTGATAACAATTGGCCACAAACCTGTACCAGTTGCCATTCCATATTCCTTGCAAAACAAACTTGCTCTACTATAAATAGAGCTCAATTGTGATAAGTTTGAGTACACCAAAGTACCCAAACTGATGCTTTCCTCAAAATCTCCTCTTCACTCCAAATTTTTCCATCTAAAGCAAGCCACTATCGGGTTTTGAGTTTGAGAGCAATTCCAACCAAACCAATGGTTCACACACCTCACATATAACATATAGAAGTGATCCAAACTCTCATATAACATCTGGAACATCATAATCACAAAATCACCAGTCATCTGCACAAGCTTTTGACAGATTTGCAGTTAAGGTGCCAAATCAAGTTCCAGCTCAATTCAATCAATTCCAAGCATTCAGACACACTCCATAGCACCTAGGGAAGCTGTCCACATCATTGGAACCAAGCTGTAACACCTCCAACACAAAACACGATCACCAGCTGCAAGAGGTAAGCCTCAACTTGGTCAACTCATGATTCATGCATATTTCCTCGCACAATTTTTCCATATGTTCAGAATCATGTATGGAGTGTTTCCCCTCAATTCATTGCTTTGTTTAGGTCGTGTATCAAATTTCTGAGCCTTCATGCAGAAATTAGGGTTCTTGAGGTTTCTCTTTGATTTCTTATTCTATGCTTAAAATAAATGAAATTAAAGACCATAAACATGATCGTGAGGTGAAAACGAGTAGATTGATATGTGGTTTGTGTGATTTCATCAAGTATTCAGTGAGATTGATGAGAAAATGTAAATCAGCCAAGAACAGGGCACGCGGGCAAAACCAACTTGTTCTTGGCGCCCTTTTTCAAACTTTCAAATATTTGAATTTTGTGATTTTCTTTAATTGATTCAAAAATTAATTTCTCTTTGAATTTTAATTATTTTGAGTTGATTATTTTTTTAATAATTCAAAAAAATGTTAAAATATTTTATTTTACAAAAATTTCCCAAAAATATTATTTATTTCATATATTTGATATTTTTGCAAAGAATTCAATGTTATTTGTTTTTTAACATTTTAAAAAATTTCTTCCTCTTGATTTTCCAAACTTGAATGGTTTTTAATCATTTTGTGGACAAAAACATGATTTTTGAAACATTGATCAAAGATCATCACTTATTTTTCACATGTTTTCAATGATTTTTATTAATTTTTAATCAAAATTAATTCAATATTAAACAAAATTAGGGTTTTGATTAATTCCACCCTCATCAATCTTTTTCAAACACTCATGGGCATATAATAGAGTGTAAACCCATTCCTTGTAAATAAGATACCTTGCTGGGCCTCAGATATTGTATAAGACCCACTGTGTTTTCAAAAACCTCGGCGCGATCGCCGTTTTCAAACAAACCATCTGGGCCTACCCTCGTGTTGTAAGTCCCACGTTTCTTTTTAAAAATAATCTTTGGGCCTCTAATAGAGTGTAAGACCCAACTCTTTTGTAAATAAACCATTGTGGGCCTCACTTATTGTAAAAGTTCCTCTGTACATTTTCAAAACAACGGCGCGATCGTCGCCTTTTTAACAAAATCATCTGGGCTTCTCCTTGAGCTATAAGACCCATCTTTTTTCATTTTCAAACTCTTTGGGCCTCTCCTTGAGTTTTAACACCCATACCTTTGTACATAAAACCTTTTGGGCCTCAGACGTTGTATAAGTCCCAATACAATCTTTTCAAAGTAATTTCCCTTTTGATTTAGGTTCAAATATACTGTTGTTATCAAAACTTTCTTTAATTTCTCTGAACAACTAATAATACAACATGGAAGCTTGTTCACCTGTAAGTTTTTATCCGCTTTCATTTACCTGCTTTAATATATATAATTGTATTGTGGGAAGCTGCGCATGGTTAGTCTTCTTTCATTCTTTTAAATACATGTCAAATATATATAATTGTATTAAGGGAAGCAGCACATGGTTAGTCTTCTTTCATACCCTTTTACATACTTGTCATATATCAACTGCATATATACTTGTATAGTTATTTAGAGTTTTCCCCGGCAACTAGGTCTAGAACTAGGTAAAGCCCTGTTGGTCACTCTTTAGATACAATCAAATTTAGATCCCCATAGGATTTCCAGATACAGTCTTCCCTTCTCTTGAGGTTAAACAATATGGAACAAAGAGAAAGGCAGTATTCCTTGTGAACCTTTTCTCAGACTGTCACCCCTAGAAATTGTCAAAGAAATTCTACTCCCCAGAGTTGATCTATTCTCGGTGAATAGCATCTCTTGAGTTTCTTCAAACCTCAGAACTTTCACTAAATGATCTATTCTCGGTGAATAGAATTTCTTGAACTTTTCTTGGTTTAGGACCCACAGGCTTCCTAAAAGCATCCCCGCCTCCTCTTGGGCTTTGTACAAGGACCCTTCGGCTTCTTATAAGTTCTCATGCCTTCTCTTGGGCTTAATACAAGGACCCTAATGACCTCTTAAAGGTATAAGACAAAACTTAGTCATCCTTTGCTAGAGCAGTCTTTCAAGTGTCAAAACCTCTGACCGATTGTAGAGTTGATTCTCATCCCTTAAAACACCCGCCTCCTCCTAGAGGAATCATGCAAAAGATAAAACTCTTCCACACCAATAGACTTGGACAGTCTAAATCCCCTTGAGTCTCAAAGACATTCTCAAGTTCCCTCCAAACATAGGAAGAAACCCCAGATTCTGGATTAATCTCCAGCAGAGCTAAAACTTGTGGGTTCTAAAACCCAGTCTCTCTCCTAAAACTCCCCCAACCAGGGTCAGTTCATCATCATAACACTATCTCAAATCAGAACCTCAAGGCATCTGATACCTCAACTCTTCTGTAATCCTCAACAAGAGTTAATTCCCCACTTGGACATGCCTCGGGATCTCAAGGATCCCCAGCATAATATAGCCTCCTCTTATACTTTGTATAATGATCCTTTCCTCAAGAAATTCAGCCTCCTCTTAGGCTTTGTATAATGATTCTCCCCAATGGAGCTAACCTTTTTAGACTCTCTTGTTGAGTCAGTCACATTTTCAGACTCTCTTGTTGAGTCATCCACTTTTCAGACTCTCTTATTGAGTCAATCACCTTTTCAGACTCTCTTGTTGAGTCAACCACGTTCCAGACTCTCTTGTTGAGTCAACCCTTTTAGCCTCAATCTTAGGCTTTGTACAAGATAGATGAAAGCACTTTCTTGTTGAGTCAACCTTTTTAGCCTCAGTCTCGGGCTTTGTACGAGACAGACAAAAATACTCTCTTGTTGAGTCCATCTTTTTTCAGCCTCCTCGTAGGTTTGATGTAAAGATTTCCCCTAGCACAAGTTAGCCTCCTCTTAGGCTTTGTATAATGATTTCTCCAGCTTGTTCAGCCGCAATCATGGGCTTTGTACATGACAGATAAAAAGCACTCTCTTGTTGAGTCAAACCCTTTTTAGCCTCTATCTTGGGCTTTGTATGAGATATAAAATTTCATAACCTCCTCTTAAGCTTGGGACAAATAACTTCCCCAGTAGAGTCAATTCCTCCCAGCATTGTTTTAGGCTTCGTGGAATGATTTACCAAGCAGAGTCAAACTCAGTTCAGCCTCTATCTTGGGCTTTGTACGAGATACCTAAAATATCCTCAGCCGAGTCAGTAAAGTCTCCATTTAAGCCTATATCTTGGGCTTTGTACAAGACAGATAAAGATTTCTTTCCCGCAGAGTCAGTCTTCTTTTCACCCTCTATCTTGGTCTTTGTACAAGATACATACAAACCTCCCCAGCGGTGTCAAAATCCTTTTAGCCTCTATCTTGGGATTCGCACAAGACAAATAGAACATTTTCCTCGGAAAAGTCTCCTTTAGCCTCCTCTTAGGCTTTGTATAATGATATCCCCCAAAAGAGTCAGTCTCTCTTAGCCTCCGTCTTGGGCTTTGTACAAGACACCAATATAAACACTCTCTTGTTGAGTTGGTCATTCCCAGCCTCCTCTTAGGCTTTGTATAAGGACTTCCCTAGTGGAGTCAATCAACCTCTTAGCTTCAACCTTGGGCTTTGATCAAGGCACACAAAAATCAATAATACCTCTTTAGAGATGACAAATTCTCCTTCAGTAAACCTTTTTAGCTTCAATCTTGGGCTCTGAACAAGACACAAATAATCAACCTTCCAGCCTCTGTCTTGGGCTTTGAACAGGACACCAAAACATCTTTTTCCTCCCTTAGAATAGGAGGAACTACGATTTCTCTGATTTCCCTGTTTTGTTTAAACGGGAATACGTAGGCATAAGATTGCAAAATCTTAGCGAGCATAATAATAAAAAACTCTAGGTCCAATACCTACATACATCAATAAAAACTTAGGTCCAGCACCTTCCCAAAAACATCAACAAAAAACTCACTCTGCCTGTCAAATTTCCCAAGAAACGTTCCCAAACCCATTAACGGATAAACATCATCAAGTGTAAAGCGAAACCTAAAGCTAATATCCTGTGGATAACCACATATAGGATGGGTAACTGACAACTGCCCATTGTATAACCTGACCCCGGACCCCCCAATCTCTTTAAGCGTTTGTTCAGTTAAACATTCGCGTGCAAGGTTAGTTTTAGATAGCTTCCCTTTCCCTTCCAGCTTCATGGGATAAATAAGAAATCAGAAAGTAGCACCCCCTTTCTCCTCGAGGAGGAAAACCCAACCCAACGATAAGGTGGTCGCGTCACCGACAAAAATCGCTCGGTACAGGCTCAAAACCCTAATTCTTAGTTGTAGTGAACACTCAACAATCTTTGAGAAGATTGATGAGGTATGAAAGTACATCCATATTGTGGTGATGGCTTGCACAATGATGGGAAATCTTGTGCTTAAAATTTGGGGTATGACAGTTTGCAAGCCATCTATCTTGTTCGGGTGCTTTTGTGGATACCAAGGATTCTTTGGAGTGGTGTCAGAGACTGATAGGTTTGGCCCCCAAAGATATTGTTTAGATAGATCATGGGTTACTTTGTAAAGATATTATTCACAATTGTCTTAAGTTCCCGAATGTTCCGTTGATAGGGAGGAAAAGGGGAATCAATTACAACCCATCTTTGGCAATCAGACAATTTGGATACGCTTTGACAGGTCCACTAGTCAAAAGGGATGTCGAGGAGTCCTTATACTTCCAAGTAACAGATGGTGTGGCGATATTGCAGAAAACTTCTGATGCTTGGCTCAGCATACAGAGAAGAGGGAAAACCGTTTTGGGGAAGGGCATTAACCGAACTTATCCCCCGTATGAAGACTGGCTAAGGAAGAGGGTTGAGGATTTCTATTTGCCTTTTGACCCGACGCCTCATTTGTATCCTGAGATTGTGGAAGAAAGAATCGTTATTGCTATTGAAGAATTCAACAAGCTGCAATCTATTGTGAATGAACTTCAAGCAGAGAACTCCGACCTGAATAGCCGCCTTCAGGATTCTTTACATATCAACAAGGGATTGGAATGTATGGCCCAAGACACAACAAAGCTGCTGGCCGAAAAGGAGAAAGACTTTGCAGATAGGGCTCAGTTTTATCAAAAAGCTAACATGGCTGCTGAATCCTCCACCAAAGTCCACAAGCACACTAAGCAACTCTTATTTGAGGCGAATGTCAAGCTCGCTGACTCTTGGAAAATGTGGGATGACTTTGCAACCGGCAGAAAGAAGAGGGAAGGTGAAATTAGGGCTAAAAATGAAGATCTGAAAAGAAAACTCAAAGCGAAAGAGAAGAGCTCCAGAACATGAGAAGAGGCAAGAAGCATTTCTCTGACAAGATGAAAGAGGCTCAGAGGGAAATCAAAGAGCTCAAAGTCCAAGCTAGAATAAAGAAGGAAAAGCTAAGAAATATCTTTAGAGATGATGACAGCCCAGAGCATATTGGTAAGCTGAACCAAAGTATCAGGAAGAGAAATAAGTTGATCAAGGGGTTGATAGAGCGATAGACTCATCATGATACTGAAGCACTTCTCGAGGAAGTCAAGACCAGTTTGTATGGACTAGGGGTTTGGGATTGAATTATCTCTGTATTTCTTATTGTGATTACCATTAGGCTTGTTGATGGAATCACCTATGGTTGGACCAGACCCGTTTGTATGACTCTTTGAAGTATTATATGATGAGATGTTTATTTATTTCAGCAATGTTAGTTTCAACAATATTCTCTCAACAATGTTTGTTCGGGTTATATCGTCTCCGCAATGTCTATCTATTCCAGTAATATCTTCTCAACAACGTATTTGATCCCTCGCCCATTTAAAACTGGAATCAAAGTATAGAAATACCTTGGAAATGATTAAACATGACATATGCATGCATTCACGCATTTCATTTTGCATAACAGGTGTTTATATCTTGATTTATTACCTTGTTTGATTGAGCATGCAGGATTGCTGACTCTTATCTTTTCCGTTATTCAACATGCCATAATCAACAAAGAGATATGGAGCAAATACAAGCAGAGATGGCTGAGACGAGGGCTCGCATGAACCAATTCATGGACCTCATGCAAGGGGTGGCTCAGGGCCAGCAAGAACTGAGGGCTATGGTTCAGAGGCCTGAGGTTGAAGTTCCAAATGCTAATAATCAGGTTGACCCTCTGGCTGGAGGTGGTGTTCCCGTTGGTGGAGTTACTGGTGGTGTTCCCGTTGTCAGAGTTGCTGGTGGTGTTCCCGTTGTCAGAGTTGCTGGTGGTGTTCCCGTTGGTGGAGCTGTTGGGGGTCCTATTCCCATTCCTATTCATATTCCTCATCTGGAGGATAATCACGATGATCAGTTTTCCTTGTTGAATGCAGACTTGGGCAGTAATAATGGTGACTGAGACAGAAGGTATCAGTTGCTTGCAGAGAGGATTAAGGTCGTGGAGTGTCAGAACAAATGGGAATTGATGTGGCAGATATGGGACTAGTCTAGGGAGTGAGGATTCCTCCCAAATTCAAAGCACCGACTTTTGACAAATACAACGGAAACTCTTGCCTAAAGACTCATCTTTAAGCCTATTTCAGGAAAATTTACGCGTATTCCAACGACAAGAAGTTGTAGATGTACTTCTTCCAGGATAGCATGTCTGGGGCTTCCTTGGAATGGTATATGAAGCTCAAAAGAACTCATGTCAAAAACTGGAAGGATTTGGCTAAGGCATTTATGAAACAGTATCAGTATAACATTGATATGGCGCCCAATCGAACTCAGTTACAAAGCCAGACTCAAAAGAGTAAGGAGAGTTTTAAAGAATACACCCAGTGGTGGTGTGAGTTAGCAGCGAGGGTGCAACCACCTTTACTGGAAAGGGAAATGGCGGATATGTTCATGGGGACATTGCAGGGTCTGTTCCTGGAACGCCTTGCAGGGTGTTAATCTACTGGTTTTTTCTGACATTGAAGTTGCTGGAGAAAGAATTGAGAATCTGTTGAAACTGGGGAAGATTCAAGATGGTAGTGGGTCATCTTTCGGTGCAAGGAAACCTTTTGCGGGTGCGAATAAGAAGTGCGAAGGAGAAGCTAATGTTGCGTCTTCTCATAAGGGAAGAGGTAGAGGGTATCAGGCCCCGTATCATCAGACTACTGCTGTGACAATCCCGGTTACTGCACAATAACAAAACCTTCAACAGTAACAGGCTCCAAGACAAGCCTATCAACAGAGACAAAGAACGGCCGACCGACACTTTGATCCATTGCCAATGTCTTACGCCATATAGCTTCAACAACTGCTTAAATTGAATTTGGTAGAACTCTGTACTATGCGTCCCCCTTCAGCAAAGCTCCCAGCTGGATATGACGCTAACTCACATTGTGACTTCCATTCAGGTGGCTCTGGACATGCTGTTGAGAGATGTAGAACCTTTCAGCATAAGGTTCAGGATCTGATCGACTCTAAAGCTATCAATTTTGCTCCGCCTACTGCTCTAAATGTTATCCAGAATCCTATGCCTTCCCATGGTGGGGCAACTTTTAATGCCATCGAAGAAGGCGAGGGTCTGAAGGTGATATCTAATGTTAGCATTGTCAAGACTTCGTTGTTGGTCATAAAGGATCATCTGTTAAAATGGGGGTGTGTTCCCTGGTTGTGATATGGGCTGTTCAGACTGTTTGACTCAAGTGAATGGCTGTGATAATCTAAAGAGAGGAATTCAAGGGCTGATAGATGATGAAAGTTTGCAATTTAATCAGGTTTCCAGTGTTGATAATGATGTTTCAACAATTACTATCCATTTCACGTATGTGCAAATCCCGGTGCCAGCGAGGCGGGCTCCGATAACCATTATAGTACCTGGACCAATTCCTTTTGAAAGTGAGAAGGCGATTATGTGGCACTATGGTGCCGAAGTGTACTATCAGGGTAAGAAACAGGAAGTGGAGGCTCCGGTTGTGGCTAATTCGAAGGTTGATAATGTGGGTGTTGGTGGGTTCACCAAAACTGGTAGACTATCTGTGCCACAAACTCTTCAGAATGATAATACAGATGCTTTGGCGAAGGCCAAAGGTAAGCAAGTGGTGAATGATGGGCATGTACAGAGGACAGAGCCTGGGCCGTCTTTCGAAAATGATGTCGAAGAATTCATGAAGATTATTAAGAAAAGCGACTACAAGATCGTAGATCACCTTCATCAAACTCCATCGAAGATTTCTATTTTGTCTTTTCTATTATACTCTGAAGCTCACCGTAACGCGTTGTTGAAAATTCTGAATGCGGCATATGTACCTCAGGAGATCTCCGTCAACCAGTTGGAAGGCATGATATCTAATGTTAATGCAAGTCGTGGGTTAGGTTTTACCGACTTTGATTTGACGCCTGAGGGCAGAAATCACAATAAAGTGGTTCACATTTCTATGGAGTGCAAAGGGGTTGTTTTGTCTCACGTGCTAGTAGACACTGGTTCCTTGCTTAATGTGCTCCCTAAGAAGGCACTAATTAAGCTGGATGTGGAAGGAGTAGTGCTCAGACCAAGCGACCTGGTGGTACGAGCTTTTGACGGATCGAAGAGATCAGTTTTTGGGGAAGTTAAATTGCCTATTAAGGTGGGACCCCAAGTTTTCAATACTACCTTTTACGTTATGGATATTCAACCCGCATATAGTTGCCTGTTAGGGTGCCCTTAGATTCATAGCGCTGGGGTTGTATCCTCAACTCTCCATCAGAAAGTTAAGTTCGTTGTCGATGGGCAAGTAGTCACCGTATGTGGTGAAGAAGACAGTTTTGTAAGCCATTTATCTTCCTTCAAATATGTTGAGATGGACGGTGAGATCCATGAGACGTTGTGCCAGGCGTTTGAAACCGTGAATGTGGAAGAGGTTCCTCCTTCAGAAGAGAAGAAGCAGGGAGTCTCTATCGCGTCTTACAAATAGGCCCAAGTTGTGGTACAGTCAGGCAACGCAGAAGGTTGAGGTCGAGTAATTGAAGCGCATCTCAAGGAGAATAGTTTTGGAATTTGGTATCGAGGACCAAAGGTTTTAGGTCGTTAAGGACCCATCACTTTCTCCAGTGCTGGAATTGTTGATCATGGTCAGATTTTTGCATTGAATGATGAAGACGGAGATAGTGATTGTGACATCAACAATTGAACCATAGCAGAATCGTTATCAATGAAATCGGGATTTCATTGATAACGATTATGCTATGGCTCATTATGACTTTGACAATCTGATTTGCCAAGCCGAAGAGGGTGGTGAGGAAGATTATGAACTTCCTAAGGAATTAGCTAGGTTGTTGAAACAGGAGGAAAGGGACATTCAGCCGCATGAAGAGTCATTGGAAGTTATTAATCTGGGAACGGAGGACGCTAAGAAAGAAGTCAAGATCGGGGCTGCCCTAGACGAGAATGTGAAGAAGGGGTTGATTAAAATGCTGCATGAATATGTTGATACACTACAACAAAAATGAGTTTAAGCAACGGCAAAAAACTGTGGCCAAATGTATAAAAACCGTAGTCGTAGACTTTTTGCTACGGTTATTTGGGCGTGGAATTTGCGGCCGTTGCCTATTCCCACAGGCTACGGTTTTTTCACTTTAGCCCACGAATGAGAAAACGTGTCGCCCAAAGTATGTGAATAGGGCACGGTTTCTGAATTAATTTTAGAGTGCGGTTTTAAATAGAGCACATGTGTAAAACCTTAGCCTATTCAATACATCGCATCTTTACAAATTACAACCGTAGTCTATTCATAAGACCAGAATTCAAATATCACATTCTAGTCCAATTATAAATTTCTTAAAAGTGAATATTGACAATTATAAATTTCTTAAAAGTGATTATGTTAAAATACTATGATTCAATTTTGTTATTTACATTAGAGAACTTTTTATTACAAAATAAAATAGCATATAAAACTAAACTCTATTTAAAACTAAATATAAAATCTTAAAATTCTAACAAAGTTTTTTTTTCAAAGCTTCCATGTATTCTTTTCATAAGACCACAATTCAAATATCATATTCTAGTCCACATTTTTTGTTTGAATATTAACAGTTTTAAATTTTTTAAAAGTGATTATGATAAAATTTTATGATTCGATTTTTCTATTTACATTAAAGAATTTTTTATTACAAAATAATACAACATATAAAATTAAACTCTATTTAAAACTAAATATACAATCTTAAAATTTTAACAAAGTTTTTTTTCAAAGCTTCCATGTATTCCCATATACATATTGATGCAATCCTCTAATATCATTTCTTCAGTCTTCCATTTTAAATTAAAATCAATGCACCTGCCCTACAAATTTAAATCAAACACACATAATAATGTTAGAGTCAAAACTATGCGTAGTGACAAGAAGAAAAACAATGATATTTAATAATCGAACAGAAACATTAGTTACATATCAATTAGAATGCAATATTCAGGAAGTAATTGACTTGATAAAACACCATTTGCAAAAAAATCTAGATAGAGATGATATAACAGGGAAAGGATATGAATTATCAATGACTTGTATATTTAAAACAAAGACATGACTCTACAAAAAATGTATCTAGAATTTTAAAAATTGGTCCCGACCGTGAAAACGGCTGCGAAAAAAACGGTTTTGGCAATACCAATATTGTTATCGCCATTTTTATAAAGAACAAACTATGATTAATTCACACCGCGAGGACCACATTCAGTGTCACGATACCTGTACCGAAAATCGAGAAAGCCTTTACGTGACCGCGACCGTTTTTTAAAACCCAACATGTATCCACAATTATAATCTTAACCATTAGAAGCCTAAAGCCATTCGCAAAACCAGGATCAACCATATTTAGAGGCACTTAGAGCAATGACTGCCTTTAATTTAATTACTAGGACAAAATTTTAATCAAATAGATAGAACTGGAAAATCCTTGTTTACTAAGAAAGAGGACACAACTAATTTAATTTAACACATAAAAAGCTTATACCATTAAACTTACTTCATTTGAGCACATTTTTGTAAACAAGAATAAGTAGTGTTACTACAAACATACATTTATGAATAAGTAGAGACAATGTTTCTTCAAACAAAAATGGCAGCAAACTAAAGATATAAAACCTGATGTGTCGCGTCCTCCTTCATCTTCCAGTTTTAAACTAGTAAAATTTCCAAAGAAAGCCTACCCAAACAAGTTACTCCTTAGTAATTTGTTTAACTTTATAAAAACAGTATTAAATTGTATGCATTTTAAATGCTAAATGTTGGTATCTATCAATAGAATTTAGAATGTATAATTCCACCACTAAAGACAAAATTGAAGTCATCGTATAAGAATAATTTCAATGCACATATACACTAATTAAAGTCTGCATATAAAGTACCACACAAAAATGAACTTATCTAACCAAAAACTAAAATAAGGCATTGACAAGTAACAAGAACACAGTGAACTTTCATTATGAAAAATAAAATCTTAGCAATTAAAATTGAGATTTTACCTATGAGATTTTACGGATCTGGTATTCATAGAGGAGATCAAAATATCTTTGACATTTTTAAGAGTATCATTGACTACAACCAGAGTTTGTTCTTAGAATTAAATAGAATTGTTTTAACATATAAAACAAAATCACACACCCAGTCATTAATAACTTCAAATCCTAAGTAATTTTGTCTTTGAAATCAAACAGTAGAACAACTCTAAAGTTATGAAACAAAAAGTGTGAAAACAATGAAAGAATCTAATAACATACCTTCTGGTCTAAGCGCCAATCAATGATGGAAACTACCTGAGAGAAATGAAAAAAGACAGTTGACAGCGGCTAGAAATGGCATGGCTTAAGATAAGAGAACTAAGGCATGTGAGATTTAAGCGAAATGACTTTTTACTAGTTTTATTTGTTCTAATTGGTATATAAAAGTGGGCTTATACACCAATGGGCTCATACAACGAATCTTTTTGATATATTTACACCTAGAGAAAAATATATTAATTAAATTTGTACATACAAATTTCATTTTTTTTATATATAAGTTGCCTTATTTTATATAGAAAATTTAATTTAATTATATATTTAACATAAATGTATATTAAATATCAGAGTGGGATTAACCAATTTAAAAAAAAAACTTTGACCAACAAAAAATAAATGAAAAAAGGCTTAAATAGTGTTTTCGTCCCTGTAAGTTAGCGTGTTTTTGGTTTTCGTCCCTGTAATTTATTTTTCTTGGTTTTAGTCCCTATATTTCACATTCGCGTTCGTTTTAGTCCTTAAAATCAAAATCCGCAGGAAAATCTGCAGGAAAACCCGCAGGAAACCTTCGTATTTTCCTGCGGATTTTGGCTTTAGGGACTAAACAGCAAGCAAAAAGTAAGATATAGGGACTAAAACCAAAAAAAAAAATTTACAGGGACGAAAACCAAAAACTCGCTAACTTACAAGGACGAAAACACTATTTAAGCCATGAAAAAACTATTTTATTTTTTATTTTTAAAAATAATTTATATAAAAAATTATTCACTAACCACGTAATGATATTTTATTGAACAAAATCTCTAATTTCATCAATGTGTTTTGAAAACATATCTCATTATATAGTAAGAAATCTATAATTTCTCTTTTTGTTTTTTCTATGCAGTTTTTTAAATATTTATTAACATATAAAAAGATATTAGAAATATTAATAATAAATTTTGTATTAAATATTTATTAAGTACTTTAATAATAGCTATCAAGGATCAATTTTTATTTTGGAGTTGTTACTATTTGTCTATAATAAACTTTGATTAATTTTAAATTTAATTTCTATTATAATTTTACTTACTTAGATTAAAGTAATAAATTATGAATTGTAAACTTTTTCTTCATGATCATGCATTTTAAATTGTGTGGAATATATTAAAATATTTATTTTAAAAAATTATTTAAATTGCATTTGTCAATTTTAAATAATTTTGTTAGTTATGAATTGGCAGCAATTTTGGTAAAACAATGTGGTACATCAAGATGTCTTGCTTGATGTCTTGACATGTGATTCTAACATTCTGCAGGTGGTGTGTTTTTAGTATTGCGGGATTTGTGCATGATGTCAAACACGATGTTCTGACATTAGTAGACAGAACTTCCAGTTCAGATTTTTAGGGTTTATTTGTTGCGCTATTTTTAGCAATCTTTTGTGTGTTTGTGTTGAGTGATTGCTTGCGTAATTCTGGGAGTAAAATTATGTTGGAGTGATATTATGTGGAAGCAATCTGTTTGTGAAGAATATGGTTGGTTATTTTCATGCATAAAGATTTGGAGAATAATTAGTTTTAATTATTAATTAAAACTAAGATCTGCTAATACCCAAGCCCAATGTAAGGAATGTTTCTGGGAATATTATGTTATCCTGTGTGGTGCTGTTTTATAGGTTTCAAGAAGAATATTGAAGAATAATGACTTTCTAATTATGGAGATAAATTAGGAAGGAATTGATTGAAGACCTATTATGTAGTAGAAGTTTCTGCTGATTTGTAGCAGCTGTTATGCTGTGATTTGAAGCCCAAATCCAGTTGGGAATAAGTTATAAATAGAATGCTTGTAACCTAGAAAAAGCACGGGTCCAAAATGTAGATCATTAGGGTTTGTGTGAAATTGTGAGCCACTCTGGTACTGTTTTGTACTTAGAGTTGGACTGTTTAGTTGGGTTGTATTTGTTAATCATCTATGAGCTTTTAAGCAATGATGATTGTGTTTCTTGAAGTATGTCTTCTACTTTTCTGTGATTGAAGAGTTGTTGGAAATCAAGCTGTTGATGCAGTGGTTGAGGTGTTGACTGCTAGACATCATTGCGATGATTGGAAGTGAGATGGAGTCTCTTATCTAGGGTGGACTTAGGTAGAAGGGTCATTGGGTAGTGATTAAGTGAGTAGATCATCAACGGGTGTGTTGATTGTAGGGTCTATGAATTGATATTGCTGATAGTGAACTTCCTTCCTGGCTTGGTATGCTCCCAGATGTAGGTTGTTAAACCGAACTGGGTGAACAATTCTTGTGTGCAATTTACTTTTCAGCAACTTCATTAATTGTCTATATCTTGTATATGTTGTTGATAACAGACCAGATGTCTCGACATGTTATGTGACATCTGGGTCTGTCATAACAGAATTTCAATTGGTATCAGAGCAGGCATCCTGTTTGTTTTTCTGGGTGAGATCCTAGGGAAGATACTTTCTGGTTCATGTGCAAGGAAGATAGCTTTGCTGAAAAGTTGTTTGAACTTGGAGAAGTTCATATTGTTGTTTGAATGGTCCCTAGAAGTGGAGGATGAACTGTTTATGACATGGTGTGTATTGGACCTGTCTGTTATCAGGCTTGTAGCTTTGGTGGTGAGCTGTTGTGTGGTTTGATTTATTTTCAAACCTATGTTGACCTATTGCACATGGAGTGTGGTGTTTGTGCAAAGGTTATTAAGTTTTGCCTGAAGGTTGTTGAGGGGTTTTCTTTATCTGTGTTCCGCTGCTTATGTATCTGTTAGAAAACTCCTAGTGGTTTTGTGTGTTGAGGCTGCAACACTCTGTTCTCCTCTAAAGGTGTATCACATGGTGTCGTGATACTTGATGATATCTTCAACTAGCTTGTTAGAGTTGCCAAAGATACTTGAGGTTTGACCCTAGTCCACTCATAAAGGCATTTTCAATAAGTTTATTAATGAAATATCATAAGGAAGCAATTTATTTTTGTTTTCTTCTCTGAAAGACCAACCTCAAGTCTTTATTGAAGGATCCCCTGGTGCAGTTCTTGAATGATTTCCTACCAGATGGTGAACCAGCAGATTGTGCAGAAGCTTGTTGTATAAAGGTATGGCATAGCAGATGCTTGGGGGATAAACAAATGTGTATTAATCACATTTGTTTGGAACCTACTCCTGGATTGGAAGAGGAGGCATCTGGGGTGTGTGTCTAAGAAGTTTCTATCATGAAACATTCTTAGTTAAGTGTGGTGGTCAAGCTCAAATGTCAAGAACATTCTCTCTGAAATCTGGAAGTTCCTTCTGATCTAATGAGCCAGATGTATGGAATCTTGTTTATGGCCATGGAGCAGATTCTGTTTGAAAGGAGTTATATGTGTGTACCAACCACAGGATATTGGATGGGAGAATGAATAATTCCCTTTGGAGTTCTTAGCAGTTAATAAGGGCGAGTCCTTAATTTGATGCTGGAAGAACTTGAAGAAACGTCAGACATAATATCTTAACATCTTTGTATTGAGAATTTATTTTTCTCAATATGTCTGATGGTGCTTCTCAAAAACAGGATGTAGGTTGTTTACTCAAACTTGATATCACTATCAAGTCTATGAGAGCATGGAACTCTTGTTCTAGTGGAAGAGAAACTCAAAGGGTTGTGTGTAGAGGAGATATATTAACCTAACTGGTTGACTGGTGTCTTCATTGTTGGAATGTCATCCAAACCATCTAGGATGAGCATTTCAGATTTGTGTTTGGAACAAGGAGGAGTTGGTGTTTTTTTTGGGACCAAAGGATTATGGTTCCCTGGTATCTGCATGAGAAGTTTCCTCTTAAGCTGGAGTTCAATTATGTGGTGTCCTCACATAATGGAACATTTTTTTTCAAGGATTGAAGGGCATCCTTGTAGGTTGAAGTGTTGTGAGAAGCATTTTTTTTACAATCTGTTTGTGATGACCAGTCAATGTTTTTTTTTATATGCTCCAAAAACCTCTTAGAGGGAATCTCCTCTTTAGGTGCAGAAGAATGGCATCCAACATCTCAAAGTTAGACATGAGGTCTGAACATTAGAAGTGTGAGAAGAAGATTCTTGAGATGTAGAGTATACAGGTTCCTGCGTGTGTGTATGATCTGGTTTTGAAGGTTGGTCAGCTACTGATGGTTGATCCTCTTATGTCCCTTGCAAGAGATGTATGTGGATTACTATGGTTGCTGTCTCCAAAGCCATAGTAAATGTTTAAATCCATGTGATTTAGACTGATGTCGAAACTGATGTTGAAACATCATTTCAGTTCTTTGCTCCCTCATCCAAGGAAGTTTGTTTAGCTCATGGTGGAGTGAAAGGTCAAGACACTGACCTAATCTGGAATGATTTTGTGGTGTGAATGGTTGTCATGATGGTTTGTCATGAAGAAGAATCAACAGTTTCCTGATGTGTGCGAAAGAAGAATGTCAGACCAAATGTCCTACCTTGTGTGTGAAGGTAGTCTTATCTGACTAATGATAAATACTTTGACGGGAGCTAAGTATTTGTCTGATGTGAGTATGCAAGTCTGCGGTCTGAACTCTTTACTTCAGAGAGGGTGTGCTAGTTTATTTCTCTCTATGGTGTTCAGGTGTTTATGTTAACCTGAATAAGTTGCTCTGGCTGTGTTGGGACTTCTATGTGCAATGAGTCCTTTGAATGGTGATGATGTTGTAACATCATGATTGTTGATGGTTATATTTGGAAGATGATTGAGATTGTGCATGTGGAGTTGGATGCTAAAGCATTTTTGTCAGAAGAGGTGTTTCTGACTATGTGGATTAGAATGTGGAGATTCTGATCTTGTTTTTAGAAGTATGTTCTGGCAAAGCATGAACACTATTTTTGAAGACCTCAGTAGTGTCAACAACTACTAGTGGATGTAATGGCAGAGGAATTATGTCAGATGAGGTGATTTGATCAGGAAGTTTTGTTTAAGAGCTGTTCTTTCTCTTGAAGAGATTAGATCTCAGTAAAGCTTTTAAGTAAGCTGAGAATTCATGGAGTTTGTGAGCAGTGTCAAACCAGTCAGGATAATTGGATGTGTTCTCTAGGAGTGAGAGTACAGTATGTGAATGTTCTCAGCAAATGTGTGAAGATTTGGTGCTCAAATGTTAATCTCTATCTAGAGCATTGGTTATCCATGACCGGGGGAGTACTTGTCTATGGATTTTGCTGCAAAGGTGTATATATTGTGAAGCTTGTATGCTGATCAAGCTTGTGGAGATTGGTTGCCTCTTATGAGGATATAATGTCAGATAATATGCTATGACATTAGGCTGTTGGATGGCGTTTTGGTGTGTTCTTAATAGGACATGTATGGCTCTAGCCATGTGAAGCTAATTGTTTGATTCATGTGCGCACATGCTTCCGAGGAGGAGTCTGAAGGACAGTTTTGTTTGTGTCTGGGAGAATTTATTTTTCTCTGCAGTTTTTGGAAGAACTCTGTAGGGGTCTTTGTTGATGGGAGATGTCACACTTGTCTTGGTGTGTATTATTAATTCAAAGTAAGAGGACTTTACTTAGAGTGTAGTGGAAGACAGTGTGTTTGTGCTTCAGAACTTGTGGATGATTGTGTGAAGCATTCCTGATTCAATTGGATTGTATTTCAAGGAACAAGAATGTCTATGGCTGTAAAATTCAAGGTGGATTTGTACAGGGTATGGATGGTTTCTAGATGACAGGAATCAATGGTGATTTTGGTCTAAATCCAAGAGGTTGTTGGTTGTAGTACAAGGATGTGATCCTGGTACTTTCTTACTAAATGATCATAAAGGTGTCATGGGATATCATTGGTGATTTTGTGGTGGTTCTTGTTGAAGGAGCAACTTCTATCAGTTAAATGTACTAGTGTTCTTTGAGAATCACGCATTAAGTGAATGCGTTCAGCAGGTGTGTTGAACAGAGGGTGCGCTCTTGAAGACATGAAGATGAGTCTTAAGTTTTCCATTAATTTAAGGTGTTCTTCTTGCAAAAGAGCACTGGTTATCTTAGATAGGGGGAGTTGAACTTTTGAAGTAGTGTAGTTGTTTATCAAGATTGTTTGTGTCTTTGGTGAGGGTGTTATGTCAGACAAGATGTCGTGACATTGTGTTACTGGTTAAGTTCATGGTGGACATGACAGTTTAGACCCGGGTGTCAATGGATTGAACCAGAAGTGTACATTTACCCCAATGTGTGTCAATTTTTGGCCAAAAAAAAGGGGGAGAGAAGTAGGTTTGTTCAGCTATTGTGTCTTGATTTCGTATTTGAACCAGTCTCACAAGGGTGTAGAATAGTCTGTTCTGTTCTGAGTATGTTGGTTGGATGATTCAGAGATTTCCATTGGAACTTTTTGTGCTTGGTCTGTATTAATGTACTCTCTTCTCTATGGATTTGTTCTGAATGTTGCTTATTTGTTCTGGTTGCTATGGAAGTTTTCGAGTGGAGTTTGTCTAATTATGGCTAAAAAGGGGGAGAGTAGTGTGGCTTAGTAATGTTGGCATAGTAATGATGTGGTTGGTTGGCTCTCTGTGGTTGGTTGGCTTTCTGGGTTAGATGTGGTTGTCTGGTGTGTGTTGTTTCTGCTGCAGGGATCTCTGATATGGTTTGTGATCATGAATTGTTTTAGCCAAAATTTCCCAAAGAGGGAGATTGTTAGTTCTGAATTGGCAGCAATTTTGGTAAAACAATGTGGTACATCAAGATGTCTTGCCTGATGTCTTGACATGTGATTCTAACATTCTGCAGGTGGTGTGTTTTTAGTATTGCAGGATTTGTGCATGATGTCAAAAACGATGTTCTGATATCAGTAGACAGAACTTCCAGTTCAGATTTTTAGGGTTTATTTGTTGTGCTATTTTTAGCAATCTTTTGTGTGTTTGTGTTGAGTGATTGCTTGCGTAATTCTGGGAGTAAAATTATGTTGGAGTGATATTATGTGGAAGCAATCTGTTTGTGAAGAATAGGGTTGGCTATTTTCATGCATAAAGATTTGGAGAATAATTAGTTTTAATTATTAATTAAAACTAAGATCTGCTAATGCCCAAGCCCAATGTAAGGAATGTTTCTGGGAATATTATGTTATCTTGTGTGGTGCTGTTTTATAGGTTTCAACAAGAATATTGAAGAATAATGGCTTTCTAATTATGGAGATAAATTAGGAAGGAATTGATTGAAGACCTATTATGTATCAGAAGTTTCTGCTAATTTGTAGCAGCTGTTATGCTGTGATTTGAAGCCCAAATCCAGTTGGGAATAAGTTATAAATAGAATGCTTGTAACCTAGAAAAAGCACGGGTCCAAAATGTAGATCATTAGGGTTTGTGTGAAATTGGGAGCCACTCTGGTACTGTTTTGTACCTAGAGTTGGATTGTTTAGTTGAGTTGTATTTGTCAATCATCTATGAGCTTTTAAGCAATGATGATTGTGTTTCTTGAAGTGTGTCTTCTACTTTTCTGTGATTGAAGAGTTGTTGGAAATCAAGTTGTTGATGCAGTGGCTGAGGTGTTAACTGCTAGACATCATTGCGATGATTGGAAGGGAGGTAGAGTATCTTATCTAGGGTGGACTTAGGTAGAAGGGTCATTGGGTAATGATTAAGTCAGTAGATCATCAACGGGTGTGTTGATTGTAGGGTCTATGAATTGATACTGCTGATAGTGAACTTCCTTCCTGGCTTGTTATGTGACATCTGGGTCTGTCATACCAGAATTTCAAATTTTATATATTATAATAATAAACTATTAAGGCAATTAAACACAGGGTTTTAAAATAAGAACAATTGTACATAAATACTAAAGAGGAGAAAATTTTAACATGAAAGTGCAGTTTTCCTAATGCTAATTTAATGCGTATACGGAATAGACAACAAACTTAAGGTTCATGGGTGCAATCCTGTACTTACTAAATTTTTAGGATCTACTCAGTAATAGCCACAGTTCTAGAACCGTAGCTGGAAGGGAATAAAGTACGGTTTAGCTACACCCACATTTATGAACCATAGCTGGAAGGGAATAGAGTACGGTTTAGCTACACCCACATTTATGAACCGTAGCATATAATGGACAAACAAGAGTTGTTTTACGCCCATATCATAAAACCGTAGCAAATAGAGAATTGAAGACGGTTATTTGATGGCTACATTTAAAAACCGTAGTTAATATTGAATTTTTAACAACGCATAATAGTTGTAGCCTTTACCTCTTTACGCAACGGTTTTTAAGCCGTTGTCTATTGTTCCGTTGCATAAAGTCAAAAATGTTGTAGTGATATCTTCGCTGGGTCATATCAAGATATGCCAGGGCTTGACACATATATTGTTATGCACAGATTGCCTCTCAAAGAGGATTTTCCTCCAGTCAAGCAGAAAATTAGAAGAACGAGACCATACATGGCCGTCAAGATCAATGAAGAAGTTCAGAAGCAATTCGATGCAGTTTTCTTGGTTCCTACCAGCTATCTACCATGGGTTGCAAATATTGTGTCGATACCTAAGAAAGATGGCAAGGTCCGGATGTGTGTTGATTACCGTGATATGAACAGAGAGTGTCTGAAAGATGATTTCCCATAACCTCACATTGACGTATTGGTTGACAACACAACTCAGTTCTCGATATTTTCTTTCATGGATGACTTCTATGGATATAATCAGATTAAGATGGCACCAAAGGACATGGAGAAAACAACATTTATTACCCCATGGGGAACCTTCTGTTATAACGTGATGCCTTTCGGTCTAAAGAATGCATGGGCAACCTATCAACGAGCAATGGTGAGTCTCTTTCATGATATGATTCACAAAGAGATCAAAGTCTATGTTGATGACATGATTCCAAAGTCACAGACAGAATAGGAGCATTTGGTGAATTTGTAGAAGCTATTTGAACGGCTGAGAAAATTCAAGTTGAGGCTGAATCCGAATAAGTGCACCTTCGGGGTGAGATCCGACGAATTGTTGGGCTTTATCATCAATGAGAAAGGGATCGAGGTTGATTCAACCAAAGTAAAAGCAATTCAAGAGATGCTTGAGCCTAGAACAGAAAAAGAGGTTTGTTGTTTCTTTGGGAGGTTGAACTACACTGCTAGATCCATAGCTCATCTTACAGCCACTTGTGAACCAATATTCAAATTGCTGAGAAAAGATCAGGCTATCAGGTGGAATGATGACTGCCAAAGGGCATTTGAAAGAATAAAATAGTATCTCCAGCAACCTCCGATCCTTATACCTCTAGTTCCAGGGAGACCACTGATAATGTATTTGACAGTACTTGAATACTCGATGGGTTGTGTACTTGTTCAACACGATGAGACAGGTAGAAAAGAACATGCCATCTACTACCTGAGTAAGAAATTCAATGATTACGAGTCAAGATACTCAATGCTTGAGAAGACATGTTGTGCACTTGCATGGGCTGCTAAGCGTTTGAGGCAATACATGCTGACTTACACAACTCTGTTAATATCCAAGATGGATCCCATTAAATACATCTTTGAGAAACCATCTCTCACGAGAAGGGTACCTCGTTGGCAAATGGTCCTGACTGAATATGACATTCAATATACTTCCCAGAAAGCCATAAAGGGTAGTGTTCTGTTCGACTATCTTGCTCAACAACCACTTGATGATTAACAGTCGGTGAAATTTGAATTCCCTAATGAAGACATCATGTACTTGAAAATGAAAGACTGTGAAGAACTGTTAGTTGACGAAGGACCAGATCCTGACTCCAAGTGGTGTCTGATGTTTGATGGGGCCGTTAACGTAAATGGTAATGGAGTTGGGGCAGTTATTGTAACTCCGAAGGGTTCTCATATACCTTTCACCGCCTGATTGACTTTTGAATGTACCAACAATGAAACTGAGTATGAAGCTTGTATTATGGGTATCGAAGAGGCTATTGATTTAAGGAATAAAACTCTTGATATATTTAAGGATTCCGCTTTGGTGATCAATCAGGTCAGCGGAGATTGGAATACTCATCAGCCCAATTTGTTTCCATACAGGGATTACACGAGAAGACTGTTGACTTTCTTCAATATAGTGAAGCTTTACCATATACCTCGTGATGAAAACCATATGGTAGACGCTCTTGTTATGTTATCCTCAATGATTAAGGTAAATTGGTGGAATCATGTCCCCAAAATTGACGTGACGCGCCTTGATAGGTGTAGCGCGATTTTTGTGGTCTTGAATCAGGATCGCTTGGGTACTATAGTCCGATTCATTTTTTATCCTATTAAGCTGATTAAGGAAGGGAAATAGATGTCTCCAATTAACCCTGCTTGCATACTGAGTTTAAACAGCTGACTATTAGTTTACAGATGCTATTAAGACGTGGGCTCCTCTTCGGTTATTTTGTTAAGATTAGAATGGCTGGGCTATTTGCGAGGTTTTTGTTAAGATGTTTAGGATTTGGTGCTTTTGATTAGTATTCTCGCTAAGACTTTGCAATCTTATGCCTACGTATTCCCGTTTAACGAAACAGGGAAATCAGAGCGATCGTAGTTCCTCCTATTCTATGGGAGGAAAAAGGTCATTTTGGTGTCTTGTTCAAAGCCCAAGACATGAAGATAAAGGTGATTTATATCTTGTTCAAAGCCCAAGATGTGAAGCTAAAGGGTTTAGGATTAGCCAGAATTTATCATCTCTAAAGAGGAGTTGTTGATGTTTGTATGCTGTGAGCAAGGCACAGGTTTGATGCCAAAAGGTTAATTGACTCAACCGAGGTTTTCCTTATACAAAGCCTAAGAGGAGGCGATTGACCCAACAAGAGGGTGCTAACAAGTGACCGACTAAACAAGAGAGTGCTTTTATGCGTCTTGTACAAAGCTCAAGACTGAGGCTAAAAGGTTTTGACTCAACAAGAGAGTCTTTTATCTGTCTTATATGAAGCCTAAGACAGAGGCTAAAAAGGTTTGACTCAACCAGAGAGTCTTTTATACTCAACAAGTGAGTGATTTAGTGTCTCGTACGAAGCCCGAGACGGAGGCTAAAGGGGAAGTGACTCAACAAGAGAGTCTTTTATACTCAACAAGAGAGTATTTTGTTGTCTCGTACGAAGCCCAAGATAGAGGCTAAAAGGGAATTGACTCAACAAGAGAGTCTTTTATACTCAACAAGAGAGTGATTTTATCTGTCTTATACGAAGCCTAAAATGGAGGCTAAAAAGGGCTTTGACTCAACAAGAGAATCTTTTATACTCAAGAAGAGAATGTGTTTTTTTGTGTCTTGTACGAAGCCCAAGACGGAGGCTAAAGCTGAGACTGACTCAACAAGAGAGCCTGAAAAGGTTAACTTTGCTGGGGAGAGTCATTGTACAAAGCCCAAGAGGAGGCTACCTTATCGCCGTGGATTCTGGAGCTCCTGAAGCGAGTCCAAGTATAGGGAACTCTCATGAGAGAGACCGGGTTTCTGCCTATGTTTGAAGGGAACTTGAGAATGTATTTGAGACTCAAGGGTCTTAGACTGTCCAAGTCTAGAGTTTTATCTTTTGTACAATGCCCAAGAGGAGGCACGGGTATTAAGGGATGGGTATCAACCTCACAACGGCCGGAGTTTTGACGCTGGAAAGACTGCTCTAGCAAATGATGAATAAGTTCTGTCTTATACCTTTAAGAGGTCGTCAGGGTCCTTGTATTAAGCCCAAGAGAAGGCATGAGAACTTCTAAGAAGCCGAAGGGTCCTTGTACAATGGCCACACTACAACATTTTTTACTTTAGGCAACAGAACAATAGACAACGGCTTAAAAACTGTTGCCTAAAGAAGTAAAGGCTAGACTATTATGCGTTGTTAAAAATTCAATATTAACTACGGTTTTTAAATGTAGCCATCAAACAACTGTCGTCAATTCCCTATTTGCTACGGTTTTATGATATGGGCGTAAAACAACTCTCGTTTGTCCATTATATGCTACGGTTCATAAATGTGGGTGTAGCTAAACCGTACTCTATTCCCTTCCAGCTACGGTTCATAAATGTGGGTGTAGCTAAACCGTACTTTATTCCCTTCCAGCTACGGTTCTAGAACTGTGGCTATTACTGAGTAGATCCTAAAAATTTAGTAAGTACAGGACTGCACCCATGAACCTTAAGTTTGTTATCTATTCCGTATACGCATTAAATTAGCATTAGGAAAAGTTCAAGACATGCTATTCACAGAGAATAGATCAAGCCAGAAAAGTTCTTGAGTTTGGAAGAAACTCAAGAGATGCTATTCACGGAGAATAGATCAACTCTGGGGAGTAGAGTTTCTTTGACAATTTTTAAGAGTGACAGTCTGAGAAAAGGTTCACCGAGAATACTGCCTTTCTCTTTGTTCCATATTGTTTAACCCCAAGAGAAGGGAAGGCTGTATCTGGAATCCTATGGGGGATCTAGTTTTGACTGTATTTAATAGTGACCAACAAGGATTTACCTAGTGCTAGACGTAGTTGCCGGGGAAAACTCTAAATAACTATACTAGTATTATACAGTTGATATTTGACAGTATATAAAAAGAATGTGAAAGAAGACTTACAGTGAAGCAGCACCACAATACAGTTATATACATATGAAAACGGTAAATGAAAGCGGATAAACACTTACACGTTGTAGAGCTTCCATGCTGTTTGGTTAGTTGTTCAACAAAGAAAGCTTTGATAACAATATTATATTCAAAATCAAAGGAGAAAGTGCTTTGAAAAGTTTGTTGGGGCTTACAGCTCAAGGAGAGGCCCAAGTTTTTGACGATGATCGCACTGCTGTTTTGAAAACTGTACAGAGGGACTTATACAATATGTGATGCTCACAAAGTTTTATGTACAAGGGGGTTGGGTCTTACACTCTATTAGAGGCCCAAAGTGTTTTTGTACCAGTGATGGGGCTTACAGCTCAAGGAGAGGCCCAGGGTTTTATTTTGAACTGGCGATCGAGCCGAGGTTTTTTCTCTTAACACAAAGGGACTTATACAATATGTGAGGCCCAAAAAGATTTTGGTTAAAAGTGGATTGGGTCTTACACTCTATTAGAGGCCCAAAGGGTTAAAGAAAGGAAATGAGGCTTATAACACGAGGGTAGGCCCAAAAGTTTTTCCGTTTTGAAATGGCGATCGCACTGAGATTTTAGAAAACGCAGCGGGTCTTATACAATGACTGAGGCCCAAAAAATGTTTTAGTTAAAAAAAAGGGAATTGAGTCTTACACTCTATTAGAGGCCCAAAAGTGTTTTATTTCAAGAAGATGAATGGGTCTTATAGCCCAAGGAGAGGCCCAGGGATTTGATTTAAAAGGCGACTATCGCGCCGTAATTTTGAAAATACAACAGGACTTATACAACATCTGATGCCCAAAAAGGTTTTGTATTTACAAAGGATTGGGTCTTACACTCTACTAAGAGGCCCAAAGGTTTTGAAAATGATTGATGAAGGTTGAAATCAAAGAAACCCTAGTTTTGTTTTTCTTAAAAAAGTAAATATTTAAAGAAAAATCAATAAAAATGATAAAAAATACCAAATGAGTTTGAATAAACCACTTGTGATTTTTTTTAAGGTTTGAAAATGAGGTTTTAATCACAAGATGAATTAAAACTCATTTGGTTTTGATTCTCAAGGTAAATATTCACTTTTAAAATGTTTAAAAACAATTAAAAATGAATTTATTCACAAAAATACTAATTACATTAAATAAATAATATAAATTTTATTTTTTTTGTGGAATAAAATATTTCAACATTTTTGTGATTTTTTGCAAAAATAACCAATAAAAAATAATTAAAATTGAGGGAGTTATTAATTTTTCAAATCATTAAAAATAATAAGAAAAGTAATAAAATATGAAAAAGTAGTAAAAGTGAGGATCTGGGGTGAGGGAGATTCGAAACCCAGACCTTGTGTGTGCAGGGCGCGCGCCTTACCACTGGGGCACGCGCCTTACCACTTGGAACACAACCACAAATATACAAGGCTTGCCTTGTTTTTTGGTCTGGCCTAAGGCAAGGCAAGGCAAGGTTTTGGTCAGAAACGTGAATGCCATAACTTTCTCATTTCTCCATGGATGGAGACAAAATTTATATGCATTTGGCCTAGAATTTCACAAGGAATCCAATAGTGGTTGTGGTTTTTTCAGAAAACAAATCCTCCTAAAAACCCGATAGTGGTTTTAAAATAGGCCATTTTTTGCATTTTTTGTGCCACCTCTTGGTACAGGCATGAATTACATGATGAATTGGTTCAAACACAACACATATAACATGTATAAGAGATGCATGATTATTGGACCTCAAAGCAAGGCATATTTTAAAGAGTTCAAGTTGTGATGCTTACCTCCCTTTGAGATTTTTGGGCAATCTGCCAAGTGCTTTGTTATAGAAATGTTTTGATGCTTTGAACACTCTCAAATGATCCCTTAGAAGCTTTTAGGATGATTGGAACCAGCTGGAAACCACAGGAATGGAAACTGGCCCTTTCTTGCAAAAGAGGTAAAAATGGCCAAAATATAAACTCTCTCAAATGGTGTTCCAGATGTGTGAAACCATTTGGGACATTTCAAGGATGATATTTGGAGTGTGTTTGAGGTTTTATCTGGTTTGGAAAGTGACTGAATCAAGACATGGCTTGAAAAATGCAAAAAGGCCCTATTTTGAGGTTTTGAGATGGGACTTTGTCATTTTGGTGTTACAGGTCACTTGTGAGAGTTTGGATCACTTCTATATGATGTTTATGAGGTTCGTGTGTGATTGGTTTGGTTGGAATTGCTCTCAATCTCAAAACCCGATAGTGACTAGCTTTGGAAAGCAAATTTGGAAGTGAGAAGATGATTTTGAGGAAAGCATCTGTTTGATGGCTCTGGGGTACTCAAAATGATCACAAATGAGCTCTATTTATAGTAAAGCAAGTTTGTTTTGGCTACAATTGTGAATGGCAACTGCAGCAGAGGTTTGGCCAATGTTGATCAATGGGAAGCCAAGTCTTCTCTAGCCATTGACTAGAGGTTAGGGCACAGGGTGCTGGTTCCCTTAGTCTTGGATATGTCTTGACTGAATTCAGTTGGAAATGGCTCAGTCCATGCCACCTTGGTGCATCCATTGGATGCTCCAAAACAAAATTGGAGTCTTGTCCCCTCTTTAGGGATTTCTAGGTTTGGCATGCTACTTTTGGTTCCAAGGACTTGGGAAGCTGATGGATCAGTGTTTGTCCCTCCTTGGTCTCCCCCTGAGGTGTTCAGATGGATAGACTTGTTTGTCATTTGCACAAATTTGGAAAATCGAGCAAAATACACAAACCTGCCTTGACATGATAGTTTGCAGCAAGGCACATTAGTATGGTCATATCTCATGGCCCAAGTGGATTTTCATGAAGTTCTTGCCCATTTCGGAAAGCTCTCATATGATACAACATATGTGTGATCATAGTTTGTTTTGATACCTTTTGGATCTAAGTGAAAAATGCCCCTACATTTGGAAAAAAGTGAAGGCAGATTCTGACTTAGTGAAAATTTCACTAAGTGTTGGAAAAAAGTGACATTTTCACTTTTTGTGATTTTGGCCATTCCATAACTTGAAAAGCATGAGGAATTGGAATGAGGTGTAGTTGACACTTTTAAAGTATGCCATGAGAGCTACAAATCCATCTTTGTATCATCCCAAATGGTTGCTTGGATCTCAAGTTATGATCCTTGGAAGTTGGTACCCTAGCCACTTTGTTCCATAACTTAGAAAATTTCTAAGTTTTTTATGGTTGCCCCTTTTACAAGTTATCCCACTTTTCTTGATTTTTCTTGATGAATGATGATTCAAATCACACATTAACTTCATTTTAGGGTCAAAGAACCATAATTGTGAAAAATCTCAAAAAGTCAAAGTTGACTTTTGTGCACAGTTGACTTTTTGTCAGATGAATTCCAAACTGTGCGATCCTCTATGAAATCAAGTCCTTGACCTAAATCAAACTTGATGGATTGAGTTCATAGGTGTTATAGGGTGTATTGAATCATGTCGTAAGGTTGGGGAGCATGTCTTGGTCAAAAGTCAAAGGTACAGTTGACTTTTCCTTCAAAACCCTAATTGTGGTTCTGATGAATTTGAAACTTGTTGATCAAGCTTCTTGGATCAATCCATTGTTCCAAATGGATCAATGTGATGTATTAGAGACCTTTAAACCATGTCTTGAGGTCTTGGCTCATGATTTGTCCCAATAGTCAACTTAGGGGTGAATTAAGTCAAGAAACCCTAATTCCTGATTTTTGATGAATGCATCCCCTGAGGCTAAATTGAGTTGATGATTGGGTCCATGATGTTCCATGGAGTATATTAGGTTATGCTTTGAAGCATTGGCTCATGCCTAGAGGAAAATTTCCATCTGGAGGCCCTGGTCGACCAAAACCTAATTTGGTGACACTGGCGATCTTGAGGCTTGATCCACTTAGAATGCTGCAACCTTGTGCTTGATTCTTGAGGTGGGAGTCCTCTTGATCCATTGTGGATGTTTGAGAGGTTAGACAAGTTGGAGATCATGTCAATTCTTGATTGATCCTTTGTCTAAAGCTCAGAGAGGGCTTGAAACCCTAATTTTTGATAGTAGTGAACGCTCACCCATCTTTGGGGAGACTGATGAGGTATGATGGTTTACCCATATTGTGATGATGATTTGCCCAAAGATGGGAAATCTTAGTGGTCAAAATTTGGGGTATGACAGATGCCCCTATTTAATCTTGGACTCGAAGGTGTGAATGGTGAAGGTATTCAGGCATTCGGGGTGCAAGAGGATTAAATATCGGAATACCCTAAATTTTGATAGTGTTTAGGAATGGTAGTTTCCTTCTTCTTTTGCTAAGAAATGATGCTTAGAAATGGTAAAAACTTCCCCTCGATCCTGGTTTCCTACCAAGGAACTAGTCTTAGTTTCCGAAATAAACTTCCCCTCGATCCTGGTTTCCTACCAAGGAACTGGTCTCAGTTTCTGATGTAAACTTCCCCTCGATCTTGGGTTCCTACCAAGGACTGGTCTCAGTTTCTGAAACAAACTTCCCCTTAATCCTGGTTTCCTACCAAGGAACTGGTCTAAGATTCTGAAATAAACTTCCCCTCGATCCTGGTTTCCAACCAAGGAACTGGTCTAAGTTTCTGAAATAAACTTCCCCTCGATCTTGGTTTCCTACCAAGGAACTAGTCTAAGTTTCTGAAATAAACTTCCCCTCGATCCTGGTTTCCTACCAAGGAACTAGTCTAAGTTTATGAAATAAACTTCCCCTCGATCCTGGTTTCCTACCAAGGAACTGGTCTAAGTTTCTGATATAATGTTCCCCTCGATCCTGGTTTCCTACCAAGGAACTGGTCTAAGTTTCTGAAATAAACTTCCCCTCGATCCTGGTTTCCTACCAAGGAACTGGTCTTAGTTTCTGATATAAACTTCCCCTCGATCCTGGTTTCCCACCAAGGAACTGGTCTCAGTTTCTTTTGTCAATAAACTTTCTTGACAAGGGACGCTATGTGTAGCGATTTTCCTCAAACTTCTCACCGAATTTTCCTGGGGAGATGCCATTTGATAGAAAAATTTTGATGTCAGACTTGTTGGGGAACCCAGTCATCTGATTTGTAGAGGTGTACAAACTTCTCTGTTGGAGACGCCATTTATCAATTCTATCGGAGAAAACGAGTCTCTTGAGAGACTGTCTTCTGCTTGGGGTGTTACATCATAACTTTCTCGGGATCTTCTCGGAGAAATGCCATATGATGTGATCCAATTTTGAGGTGCTGATGACCTTTTCGTCGGCGGTTTTTTCAGAGAAAAACTGCTGCATTGTCGAATCTCTGATTAAGAGGCTTTCTCTGGGGATTTTCCTTAACCCGGGAAAGCGAAAATATCATCTTCAATGGCGAAGAGTGACTTTTGTCGAACGTTTTCTGGTCTTTCAGAGGTTCAAGTTATCAAAGTGGCCGAGGACCAACTTCAATCCAGAAATAAACTGGATGAGAGATCGTTTAGATGGTTCACTTCCTGACGAGGAAAGAACTGACAACTCGATTTAGAGGACTTTTATCACTAGGGGGTAAGACCGACTAGAGTGATAGTGATGCAATATGAATGCGAATGTAAATCAATAATGCATGATGTATGTATGTTTATGCTGACAAAACTGACACGACATACAAACCAGTAGATGAACACGACTGAATACTCGGCCACAGTGGAGGATGTATAGTATCACTGGTTCACGATAGTAATTCTGCCTTGCTTAGGAGAAATAGTCCCTGCGGGGAACAACCGTTGGTCGGGCTTAGGAGGTAAGAACTCTGTCGGGGGGTGTCAGATGAAACACGGTTTCTGACACAACTAATCCTTCAATCAGACTCACTGGTTTATAAGGGGTACTTTGATTCTGCACTTTGAAGTTCACTTACTTCTGGAGAAGCGATCGATGTTCTTTAGATGTTCAACCGTCAAAAGAATTTCCATCTTTATTTTAAAAGCAGAAAAGTTTTGACAAGTAAATTCATTTTTGTTTTATTTCAAGAATCGCTAATCATGTTAAAACATCGTTCTGTAAAGCTAAAATAAATAAGAATTGCAAACAAAAGCACAAGGGCTCAAACTTTATTGATAGGATGGAAATCAGCCAAACGCGTGATTCCATAGAGTATTTACAAAGTTAGAAAATGGTAATTAAAGGGAAAATGACTACATTGAAACATAACGACCACTATCTATAGCGAGCGATTTTGGACGCGGTTCTTAAGCGCTGGTCGCTCTCTGCGGTTTGAGCTTTAACTACAGGTCGATTCATTTTTTATCCTATTGTGAGCTGAATAAGGAAGGGAAATAGATGTCTCCAATTAACCCTGCTTTGCATACTGAGTTTAAACAGCGGTCTGTTAGGTTACGAATGCTATCAATGTGGGGGGCCTTTGTACTGGTTATTTGTATTTTCACCAATATTGTTTTCTTTCTTTCTAGGAACTTCTAGCGGGGAACAAGGGTTAGGATGTTAGGACTGATGTTTTTGAATGACTGCTTTTGGTTGACTGAGATATGGGATTTGGGTTTTTTGTTGATTGCGCTCGCTAAGATCTTTTCTTTCGATCTTATGCCTACGTATTCCCATTTACCGAAACAAGGAAATCAGAGCGTTCGTAGTTCCTCCTATTCTATGGGAGGAAATGGTTGTTTTTGGTGTCTTGTTCAAAGCCCAAGACATGAAGCGAAAGGTGATTTGTATCTTGTTCAAAGCCCAACATGTGAAGCTGAAAGGTCTATTTGTGTCTTGTTCAAAGCCCAAGGCGTGAAGCTGAAAGACCTATTTGTGTCTTGTTCAAAGCCCAAGACGTGAAGCTGAAAGACCTCAACTTTAGAGAGAATTTGTCATCTCTAAAGAGGGAGAAGGAGAATTACTTTAACTGGGATACGCGGATCCGAGCAATGCCATAATTTCCGAAGAAAGGGTTTTAACCTGAAGGAGAAGACTTTAACTCAGTGTAGAGCAATGCCATCTTTCCTTAGGAATTTCTCATGCTAAAAGAGGGACAGTGGCATGGATGTAGATGATCCAGAGGCTTGCCGCTTACAGCGATTAGACGAAGGGGAAGGAGTTGTTGATGTTTGTATACTGTGAATGAGGCACATCTTTGATGCTAAAAGGTTAATTGGATCAACCAGTGGTTTTCTTATACAAAGCCTAAGAGGAGGCTAATTTCCGCTAGGAAAATCATTATACAAAGCCTAAGAGGAGGCTATTTTGTGTCTCGTACAAAGCCCGAGAAAGAGGCTAAAAGGGTTCGACCCAGTGGGGCATATCGTTTATACAAAGCCTAAGAGGAGGCTAGCAAAGAGTTGACTCAGTTGGAGAATCTTTTATACTCAGTGAGAGAGTGTTTTTGTATCTCGTACAAAGCCCGAGAGAGAGGCGAAAAGGTTGTTTTGACTCCACTGGGGAGAATTTTTGGTATCTCGTACGAAGCCCGAGATGGAGGCTATTGTAACTGTTTCAGTTGAGTGACAGATCCAATATACTGATTTTCAAAGAGAAAATCAGTTCTTATATGAGCAACACTGTACCCAGGGGTTTGATTTGAGGATCAGGGATATTTCCTTCTCTTTGAGGAAACAGGAAATCCAAAGGGTGTCGAGACTGTCCGAGTCTGCGGGTTTCCTTCCTATCTAACGAAGGGTGCTTGAGAATGTCTTTGAGACTCAAGGAAATTAGACTGTCCGTGTTTAGAGTTTTATCTTTTGTACTATGTTGTGAGAAATAGTAGTAGACTCTATGAAAGGATTGTTCTATGAGGATGATTAAGTTCTGTTCCTATACCTCTAGGAGGTCATAGGGACAATTTGTACGAAGCCCAAGAGGAGGCTGGAAACTTTTAAGAAGCCGACGGGTCCTTGTACGAAGCCAAAGAGGAGGCTATCATTCCCGGAGGAAGAGATCATTATACAAAACCTAAGAGGAGGCTGTGAATACTTCTAAAAAGCCGTAGTGTCCTTGAATAATGCCCAAGAGGAGGCTGATGCTTTTAAGAAGCCCGTGGGTCTATCATCTCCTTTCCGTTAGGAGAGATAACTCTTTTAAAGATAAAAACCACTAGTAAACGTGCGAGGTTTACTATCCAGCGACTTTTAGCTTTTAAAGAGGGTTCCTTAGTTAAGGTCAAAGATTATGACCGTAGTGGGTACCCAAACTCCGAGACATTCAAGGCAAGCTATCCACAAGGAATAGATCAAGTCAGGAAAGTTCAAGAATTTGGAAGAAACTCAAAGATGCCATTCACGGAGAATATATTCATCTTGGGGAGTAGAGCTTCTTGACGATTCCTAAGGAGGACAGCCGAAGAGAAGACTGTATCTGGTGCTCCTATTGGGGATCTAGGCGTCTATTTCTACGAATAAATGAAACGGCGTCACCTAGTTCTAGATGTAGTTGCCGGGGAAACTCGAAATATCTATACTATTATTACACAGTAGATATGAGTTTATGAAAGGAGACTTACAGTGAGCAGCCCCACAATACAGTTTATAATATGAAAGCAGTAAACGAAAGCGATAACCACTTACTTGGTTGTAGTGCTTCCATGCTGTTTGGTTAGTTGTTCAACAAAGAAAGATTGAAAACAACAGTATATTCAAAATCAAAGGAGAAAGTGCTTTGAAAAAGAAAGATTTGGGGCTTACAGCTCAAGGAGAGGCCCAGGGTTTTATCGTTTGACTTTGTACAGCGGGACTTATACAAGTGACTGGGGCCCAAAAAGGTTTTCTGTACAAAGGGACGGGTCTTACACTCTCTCAAGAGGTCCAAAAAGGTTTAAAGAAAAGAGTGGGGCTTATAACACGAGGGTAGGCCCAAATGATTTTTCATTTAAAAATGGCGATCACGCCGAGGTTTTCTTTTAACGCAGAGGGACTTATACAATAAGTGAGGCCCAAAAATGTTTTGGTTAAAAGGGGGATTGGGTCTTACACTCTAATAGAGGCCCAAAGTGTTTTGAATGGGTCTTATAGCTCAAGGAGAGGCCCAGATGATTTTTATTTTTAAACGGGCGACGATCGCGCCGTTTACTTGTACAGAGGGACTTATACAATGAGTGAGGCCCAAAAAGTTTTTGTACAAGGGGGGATGGATCTTACACTCTCTCAAGAGGCCCAAAGTGTTTTTGAAAATGATTTATGAGGGTTGAATTAATCCAAAACCCTAATTTGTTTTCAAAATGTATTTAATTGAATAAAAATTCAATTAAAATGATCAAAAATTGTTTAACACAGGGAAAACAAATTGTGATCTTGGATTAATGCTTCAAAAATTAAGTATTGACCTACAAAATAATTAGAAAGCATTAAAAGTTGCAAAATCAATGTAGAAAAAATATTTAAAATGTCAAAAACAATTAAAATATTAATTCTTTGCAAAAATATCAATTATATGAAATAAATAATATTTTTGGGATTTTTTGATAAAATAAAATATTTTAACATTTTTGTGAATTATTAAAAAAAGAATCAACTCAAAATCATTAAAACTCAGAGAGAAATTAATTTTTGAATCAATTAAACAAAATCACAAAATTCAAATATTTGAATTTATGAAAATGGCGCCAAGAACAACACCAAGAACACGCGCGTTTTTTCAGTTTGCCCAGATTTGCATTTTCTATCCAATCTCCATGAATACATAATCATATCATGCAATCCACATATCATTATGCTCGTCTCAACCTCACGATCATGTCTATGTACTTTAATTTCATTTAAATTAAACATACAACAAGAAATCACGAAGAGACCTCAAGAACCCTAATTTTTGCATGAAGGCTAGGATTTTTGATACACGATTCAAACAATGCAATTAATTGAGGGAAAACATTCCATGCATGATTATGAACATATGGCTAAATTATTGTGCGAGGAAATATGCATAGATTGAGAGATGCCCAAGTTTAGGCTTACCTCCAAGTCGTGACAGCAAGAGCAGATGTGATTTTGGGTTGGAGGTGTTACAGACAAGTTGTGATGATCTGGACAGCTTCCCTACACCATATGGAGTGTGTTTGAACACTTGGATTGAATTGAAATGTACTGGATCAGTTTATGGCATCTCAGCTACAACTTCACTTCAAACTTGTGTGGATGGCAAGTGATTTTGAGATTTTGATGCTCCAGATGTTATGTGAGTGTTTGATCAGCTCATATGTGATGTATGTGAGGTGTGTGAGTGATTGGTTTGTGCAGAATTGCTCTCAAACTCAAAATCCGATAGCTACCTTGCTAAGAAAGGCATTTTTGCCAAGAGAAAGAGATTTTGAGGAAAGCATCTGTTAGATGACTTTGGTGTCCTTAAACTGACCACAATTGAGCTCTATTTATAGTAGAGCAAGTTTGTTTTGCAAGGAATAGTGAATGGCAGCTGGTAAGTAGGTTTGGCCAATGTTGGTAAATGAAAATCCAAGTCTCCTCTAGCCATTGACTAGAGGTTAGGGCACAGAGCTTTGGTCCCCTTGGTCTTGGATAAGTCTTGACTGATTTCAGATGAGAATGGCTCAGTCCATGCCACCTTGATGGTTCCATTGAATGCCTCATTCCAAATTTGAAGTCTTGTCCCTATTTTGGCCATTCTAGGTTCAACATTCTATTTCTTGTTCCATGGACTTTGGAGGCTTGGCTCAGTGATTGTCCCCTTTGGATTCAATCCTATGAGGTGTCCAAGTGGATTGGAGCAATTGAATTTGGCTGATTTTGGCAAATCGACCAAAGTTGCAAATTCTGCCTTGCTTTGACAAATTTCAGCAAGGCAACTTGCCAATGTTGTATCTCATGGCGTAGGTTGAATTTGTCAATGTTCTTGGCCATTTTGGAAAGCTCTTACATGATACAACAACTGTTTGAACAAGTTTGGTTTTGATCTCTTTTGATTCCAAGTGAAAAATCCCCCTACATTTGGCAAAAAGTGAGGCAGAATCTGACTTAGTGAAAATTTCACTAAGTGTTGGAAAAAGTGACATTTTCACTTTTTAGCCACTTTGATCACTCCATAACTCAAAATCCTTAATGAATTGGAATGACTTGTAGTTGAAGTTTTTGTAGGTGATAATGAGGGCTACAAATCCATCTTTGGATGAGAAAAAATGGCCTTGTGGTTTAGGAGTTATGGTCCTCCAAAGTTGGTACCTTTGCCACTTTATTTTTAACTTAGAAAAATTTCTAAGTTTTATGGTTACCCCTTTTACAAGTTATCTCACTTTTCTTGATTTTTCTTGATGAATGATGATTCAAATCATACATTAACATCATTTTAGGGTTAAAAATCCATTTTGGTGAAAAATCTCAAAAAGTCAAAGTTGACTTTTGTGCACAGTTGACTTTTTATCAGATGAATTCCAAACTGTGCAATTCTTCAGGAAATCATGTCCTTGACCCAAATCAAACTTGATGGGCATGTTCCATGGGTGTCATAGGGTATATTCAATCATGTATTAGGGTTTGGGAGCATGTCCTGGTCAAAAGTCAAAGTTACAGTTGACTTTTCCCTTAAAACCCTAATTGTGGTGCAGATGAAAATGAGACTTGTTGCTCAAGCTTCTTGGATTAATCCATTGTTCCAAATGGATCAATATGGTATATTAGAGACCCTAAAATCATCTCTTGAGGTCTTGGCTCATGGTTTGTCCCAAAAGTCAACTTAGGGGTGAATTAGGTCAAGAAACCCTAATTCCTGATTTTTGATGAATGCATCCCCTGAGGCAAAATTGACTTGATGCATGGGTTCATGAGGTTATTTTTGATCCATTGTGGATGTTTGAGAGATTAGACAAGTTGAAGATCATGTCATTCCTTGATTGGTCCTTTGTCTAAGCACTCAGAGAGGGCTTGAAACCCTAATTTTGATTGTATTGGATGCTCACCCATCTTTGGGGAGACTGATGAAGCATAAAGGTACATCCATATTGTGATGATGATTTTCACAATGATGGGAAAACTAAGTGGTCAAAATTTGGGGTATTACAGATGCCCCTATTTAATCTTCTTGGACCCGAAGGTGTGAATGACGAAGGGATTCGGGCATTCGGGGTGCAAGAGGATTAAATATCGGAATACCCGAAATTTTGATGGTGGTTATGAATGGTAGCTTACGCATTCATCTTCTTTAGCTAAGCAATGATGCTTAGAAAAGGTAAACTTCCCCTCTATCCTGGTCTTCAGCCAAGGAACTGGTCTCAGTTTTCTTTTGAAATAAACCTCCCCTCGTTCTTGGTTTCCTACCAAGGAACTGGTCTTAGTTTCTGATTTAAACTTCCCCTCGATCCTGGTTTCCTACCAAGGAACTGGTCTAAGTTTCTTATTTAAACTTCCCCTCGATCCTAGTTTCCTACCAAGGAAATGGTCTAAGTTTCTTTTGTCAATAAACTTTATTGACAAGGGACGCTATGTGTAGCGGTTTTCCTTCAAACTTCTCGCCGAATTTTCCTGGGGAGATGTCATTTGAGGGAAAAAGGTTTGATGTCAGACTTGCTGGGGAACCCAACGTCTGAATTGTAGAGGTACACAAACTTCTCTGATTTGGAGACACCATTTGTCGATTCTACTGGGGAAAGCGAGTCTCTTGAGAGACTGTTTTCATTTGGGGTTACATCATACTTTTCTCGGGATCTTCCCATAGAAATGCCATATGATGGGATCCAATTTTGAGGTGCCGATGACCTTCTCATCAGCGGTTTTTCAGAGTAAAACTGGCGTGCTGCCGAATCTCTGATCACGAGGCTCTCTCTGTGGATTTTCCTTAATCCGGGAAAGCAAGGATATCATCTTCAATGGCGAAGAGTGATGTTTATTGAAAGTTTTCTCTGGATTTTCAGAGGTTCAAGTTATCAAAGTGGTCGAGTGCCGACTCTGATCTAACGATACACTGGTGGCGAGATTGTTCAGACACAACGTTTCCTGACGAGGAAAGAGCTGACAAACTCGATTGAGAAAACTGTTATCACTAGGGGACAAGACCGACTAGAGTGATAGTGATGCAATATGAAATGTAAATGCAAATAAAAAATGCATGAAGTACGTATGTATATGCTGACAAAACAGACGCGACATACAGACTAATGGATGAACACAATTGGACACTCGGCCATCGCGGGGCGAAGAAGTACCGTTGATTCAAAATAGCAATTCCACCTTGCTTAGGAGAGATAGTCCCGTTAGGAGCTATGTTGATCGGGCTTAGGAGATGAGAACTCGGCCGAGGCGTGTCAGACGAAACGAGGTCTCTGACATAGTTGATCCCTTCATTCAGGTATACTGGCTTAGAAGGAGTACTTTGATTCTGCACTTTGAAGTCCGCTTACTTCGGGAGAAGCGATCGATGTTCTTCTGATGTTCAACAGTCAAAAGAAATGCCATCTTTAATTTAAAAGCAGAAAAAGTTTAACAAGTAAATTTATTTTTTGTTTTATTTCAAGAATCGCTGATTAAGTTTAAACAACGTCGTTCTGTAAAGCTAAAACAAGTAAAGAATTGCAAACAAAAGCACAAGGGCTCAAATTTTATTGATAAGATGGAGATCAGCCAAACGCGTGATTCCAAAGAGTATATACAAAGTTTGAAAATGGTAATTTACAGGGAAAAGGGCTACGTTGAAACATAACGACCACTATCCTTCTACCAACTTTGAGTTCGGGACATCCTGAGCTTTCGTCGAAGATGACCTTTGACTGGAGATTTCCTCCGATAGATGATGCTGTAACTGCTGCTGAGAGACTTGCCTCTATTGAACATAGTTACTTGCCATTATCCCTAATTTTTGCCTGGATTGTACTATGAGATTTCCAATCCATCGGGATGATTTTTTTTATTTTTTTATTTTATTTTTTTTTATGTCTCTAACTTTTGCCTGGACCGCCCTTTCGGGTTTTCAATCCACCGAGACGTTTTTTTTTTAGTTTAGGCGAAGTATTTCTTGACTACATCAACATTCGTGGGGTAGGCAAATTCCTCTCCGTCCATGGTTGCAAGTCTCAAGGCGCCGCCTGAGAAAGCTTCTGTGACCACATAAGGGACATCATAATTTGGGGTCCATTTGCCCCGAGAATCAGTGAGAAATGATTGTATCTTCTTGAGCACGAGGTCTCCTTTCCTGAAGACACGAGGTCGGACCTTTTTGTCGAACGCCCTCTTCATTCTCTGTTGATACAACTGACCATGACATAAAGCTGTCATTCTCTTTTCTTCGATCAGATTCAATTCGTCGTGCCGACCTTGACACCATTCAGCTTCGGTGAGCTTCGCTTCCATCAATACCCGGATTGATGGGATCTCTACTTCTATGGGGAGCACTGCTTCCATGCCATATACTAGAGAGAAAGGGGTTGCCCCTGTTGAAGTGCGGACAGATGTACAATAACCGTGAAGCGCAAAGGGTAGCATCTCATGCCAATCTTTGTAGGTTACAACCATCTTTCGAACGATCTTCTTGATGTTCTTGTTAGCCGCTTCTACCGCTCCGTTCATCTTGGGTCGGTAGGGAGATGAGTTATGGTGTTCGATCTTGAACTCTGTGCACAACTCTTTCATCATCTTATTGTTCAAGTTAGATCCATTATCAGTAATGATCTCGCTTGGAACACCATAACGGCAGATGATATTGTTTTTGATAAATCGGATCACCACTTGTCGGGTTACATTGGCGAATGACGCTGCTTCGACCCACTTGGTGAAATAGTCAATGGCTACCAGGATGAACCGATGTCCGTTTGAAGCCTTGGGCTCAATCATGCCAATCATGTCGATTCCCCATATGGAAAATGGCCACGGGGAAGAAAGAACTTTGAGATGTGATGGCGGTACATGAATTTTGTCGGAGTATATCTGACACTTGTGACACCTCCTCATGTACTTGTAGTAGTCGGATTCCATTGTCAACCAATAATACCCGGCCCTGAGAATTTTTTTCGCCATTGTGTGTCTGTTGGCATGAGTGCCAAAGGATCCTTCATGAATTTCTTTCATGAGCATGTCTGCTTCTGGTCTGTCGACGCATCGGAGCAAGACCATGTCAAAATTTCTCTTATAAAGAGTGTCACCGCTCAGGAAGAAGTTTCCAGCCAATCTTCTGAGGGTCTTTCTATCTTTTCTGAGCGCCCCAGATGGGTACTCTTGTTTCTGAAGGAAGCATTTGATATCGTGATACCAAGGTCTGTCGTCTATGACTGCTTCAATCGCGAAGATGTAAGCGGGCCATTCAAGGCGCATGATGTCGATCTTAGGTATGTCATTCCATTGACCTACACTAATCATGGAAGAGAGAGTGGCTAATGCATCAGCCATGTGATTCTCATCATGAGGGATGTGATGAAACTCAACTCTGTTAAAGAAAGGTAACAACCTTCTTGCATAGTCTTTGTAAGGAATTAATCCTGATTGGTATGTGTTCCAATCTCCTTTTATCTGATTGATCACTAGGGCTGAGTCACCGTATACGTCCAAGTTTTTGATCCTTAAATCAATCGCTTCTTCGAGACCCATGATACATGCTTCGTATTCGGCCTCGTTGTTCGTACATTTGAACGTAAGTCTGGCAGTGAAAGGAATGTGGGAACCCTGAGGGGTAACAATGATTGCCCCAATTCTGTTTCCATAATGATTGACTGCTCCGTCAAAGATAAGTCCCCACTGGGAACCTGGTTCTGGCCCTTCACTGGGTAGCGGTTCATCGCAATCTTTCATCTTTAGATACATGACATCTTCGTCTGGGAAGTCAAACCCGATTGATTCTTGATCGTCAATCGGTTGATGAGCCAAATGATCGGCTAAAATACTTCCTTTAACGGCTTTCTGAGCATGGTACTCTATGTCATATTCTGATAGTAACATATGCCAACGGGCAATCCTTCCCGTGATAGCAGGTTTTTTGAAAACGTACTTGATTGGATCCATTTCGGAGACCAACCAAGTAGTATGACGAATCATGTACTGGCGAAGACGTTTGGCTGCCCAAGCCAAAGCGCAACAAGTTTTCTCAAGCATCGTGTACCAAGTCTCGCAGTCGGTGAATTTCTTGCTTAGATAGTAAATGGCAGACTCTTTCCGTTTAGTTTCATCTTGTTGGCCAAGTACACATCCCATCGAGTCCTCTAGGACCGTGAGGTAAATGATCAGTGGTCTTCCTTCCACTGGAGGTGATAGAATCGGAGGATTCAACATATATTCCTTGATACTGTCGAAGGCGGTTTGGCAATCTTCTGACCAAACGCAATCCTGGTTCTTTTTGAGTAATTTGAAAATCGGCGCACACGTCGCGGTCATAAGGAATATGAATCTGGAGATGTAGTTCAAACGTCCCAGGAATCCTCTGACTTGTTTTTCAGTTTTCGGAGAAGGCATTTCTTGAATGGCCTTGACCTTGTCAGGATCAACTTCAATCCCTTTCTGGCTGACGATGAACCCTAGTAGTTTCCCTGAACGGACACCGAAGGTGCACTTGTTGGGATTCAAGCGGAGCTTGAATTTTCTTAGACGTTTGAACAATTTTGACAGATGTTCAACGTGCTCATCCTCTGTTCTTGATTTTGCAATCAAATCATCGACATATACCTCGATTTCTTTGTGTATCATGTCATGAAACAGAGTAGTCATGGCCCTTTGATAGGTTGCCCCGGCATTCTTTAAACCAAACGACATTACCTTGTAACAAAAGGTACCCCATGGGGTAATGAACGAAGTTTTCTCCATGTCTTTCGGCGCCATTTTGATCTGGTTATAGCCCGAGAATCCATCCATGAAGGAGAAAATTTTGAACTTTGCTGTGCTGTCTACCAGCATGTCAATGTGTGGTAAAGGAAAGTCGTCCTTTGGACTTGCCTTGTTTAGATCTCTATAATTAACACACATTCTGACCTTTCCGTCCTTTTTGGGAATGGGTACGATGTTGGCTAACCATTGAGGATATTCAGATGTAGCGAGGAAACCCGCGTCAATCTGTTTCTGTACCTCCTCCTTGATTTTGATGGCCATGTCCGGGTGAGTGCGTCTCAACCTTTGCTTTACTGGCAGACATTCCGATCTTAACGGTAAGTGATGTTCCACGATGCTGGTATTCAACCCTGGCATATCCTGATAGGACCAAGCGAACACATCGGGGAATTTTTTGAGAAGCTTTATCAAACCCTCTCTGGCAGTTGGACTGAGCAATGCTCCGATCCTGATTTCTTTTCTCTCTTGCTCTGAACCCAAGTTTACCATTTCTAACAGTTCTTTGTGAGATTCAATGGACCTTTCCTCTTGTCTGAGTAGTCGGGAGATCTCTTCTGGAATTTGGTCGTCATTTTCTTCTTCAGCCTCGAATACCAGGAACTCAAAGTTGGAAGAAGGCATCGGATCGTATGTTTCAACGGGGTGTAAAACAAGCAATCTGCATGACGTGATGATTCGTGTTTAGAAGAGATAGAGAAAATGCAAGTGTGTGCAGTGTTTTGATTTTACTGCTTGTTTTTATTATTGAATGTTTTTTAGGATTACCATTTTCTGAAAAAGCAAAAAGAGAAAACAACAAATAATGCGGAAATTACAGAACGACGTTATTTTATTAATGAACAAGTCGAATCTTGAAACTACAGCCCTATAAAACAAAACTCTGTCGCTTCGGGCAAAGTGAAGAGGGAAATTTACAGAAAGCGATCCCTATCAAAACATCTGTTTCACCTGGGCAGGGTGAAAGGCTTAAATATGGCATTTACTTTGACTGATGAACGACCTTCGGAACCTCGACAGCAACCCACTGGCGGCGAACTCCTCGGTGAATCACAAAGTCTGGCACCTTCCTTGATTTGTCTTCAGAAATAACGCTGATTTCTGGTGGAGCAGGATCACTGGAATCTGTCTCCTAGGCAGAATTGTCGTAGGAGGATTCCTCTGTTGTATTTTGCATAGCATTGGTGCTCTCAGCTGTATCTCCCCATCCAGTTGGCTGGATGTCTTCGAGCCTGATACGAGAGCTTTCGGGAGCGGTGTACTTGACCATAAAGTCGAATTTTCCACTCGGTTGTCCCAAGGTGTCCCAAACTTCTTTGGAACTGGAGGAGTCATCTCTCTCGATGACGTTGACCTCGGGAAAAGCATAGTTGATGAATTCAAGTCCTGCAAACGTTGCGAATTCATCTTCATGTTGAGTAGTTTCTGAATGACCTGAGTGTTGATCCCATGACATGGTGGGGACACAGGTATTCTGTTCAATGACGCTCAGCTGAGCTTCATTACTCGGCTGACTTTCTTGCCCCAAGTTTCCTGGGTAAGGCTGCCACATTGGCAGGCCATCCATCGGGCCATAGTAATTGTGATCAAAGCTGTCTTTCATCGGAGTGTCTTCCTCTAATGAATTTGGCGGAGCACGACATCCTTTCGGATCACAATCTCCGTAGATCATTTCGACATCTGATCTTGGTATAAATCTCGGACTTTCTGTAGGAAAGCAAAAAGGCATAGGCACCTCTTCCTGAGACATATAGCCGTCCTTGTTAAGGTAGGACTTCCATTCTTCATCTGTGTCAGAGGGACCTTCCTCATTGATAGCATGAACTGTCTGAGACACTGGGTGAAGAAAACCTCCACTGTGGAAGAAGTTTTGAAGGGGACGAAGACTTTCATCGTTGGCGGCTGTCTGGGTACAGGTTGCAGAAAAACCAAGACCCTTCTTCGTTTTATTGTCAATAGGAACGACAAGCCGTCCCCATCCGGTTGTATCGGTACTCTCGACTGCTTTGATAGCATCTTTGTATGAAGAAATTGAAGTTCCTTCTTTGAACTGATTGTCCTTGCTCACCGATAGTGCTTGGAACTGAGTTCCAATAACCTCCTCAGGTTCTACACCAGTAGATGATGACAAGTTGCTTACAAGCAAGGCTTGTTCCCCACAAACCGTGACAAGTTGATCGTTCTTGACGAACTTTAGCCTTTGGTGGAGGGTTGAAGTAACCGCTCCAGCCTGATGTATCCAAGGTCTTCCTAATAAACAACTGTATGTTGCCCGGATGTCCATGACCTGGAAAGTGATTTGGAAAGTGTGAGGACCAATAGTTATGGGAAGATCCACTTCGCCGATAACTGTTTTCCTGGATCCGTCGAATGCTTTGACGACGACCTCGCTGACTCTCATCGGAGGGCCCTTAAATGATAATTGCATCAAAGTGGACTTTGGCATAACATTCAGGGCTGACCCTGTGTCTACCAGTACGTTGGCTAAAGCATCGCCCTGGCAGTTAACTGTAATGTTGAGCGCCATGTTATGACGGCGACCCTCTTCAGGTAATTCTTCATCACTAAATCCCAAATTGTTGCAGGAAGTGATGTTAGAGACAATGCTATCGAATTGTCTGATTGTTACATCCTGTTCCACAAAGGCTTGCTCCAAGACTTTCTGTAAAGCCTCTCTGTGTGCTTCTGAACTGAGTAACAGCGATAATACCGAGATCTTTGAAGGAGTCTGTAACAGTTGATCAACAATGTTGTATTCACTCCTTTGGATGAGCTTCAGCATCTCATCATCATTTTTTGAAAGGTCGGGATTACTAGATTAAACGACTGGTGGATCAGGAATTTCTGCCTGAAGTTCCTTTTCTTTGTTGGATTCTTCAACCCCTTGGTTGAAGATTCGACCGCTCCGTGTTACACGACTGATGTCTGCGATATTCACGATGGAGGGTAATGGAATTTCCTTTCCATTCTCGATTATTGTTGCACCGTATTTGTAAGGGATTGCCTTAGCTGATTCATACGGTAGTGGCCCCGGTAGATAGACAACTATGGGAACCTTCTGATTTTTCTGACCATCATAAGTAATCTCGATCCGTTCCCGGTTGGGAACTCTAGATTCGTCAAGTAGAGGGATGATGGCAAAAACATCCCTGATCTGGTGATGACCAGAGATGGTGACAGCATCCTCAACTTGATCGGCAAGGTAGTTCGGCGACCAAATGAGGGGTTCTGAACCTGGATATGGACGAATTTCTCCGTGATCGACCTGACCCTGAAGAGCTGCTCTCACAAGGTAACACCCTTGGTTACTTTCTCAACAGATGCTACAACTGTCATAGTTGTGTGGTGGCACCTGGCCACGCCCACTTTGAATACAATGTAACCTCACTAGGTTACCTTCCATTGATCGGACATCCTGACTTTGACGACGAGTAGGATTCCTGTGATTGATACTAATCTGCCGAGTATCTTCATCCATGTAGATTGGCATCCACCAGTGATTTAACAAATGCTGAAGTGCCTCCTGGACAAGGGTACAACCCCGATCATTTTCGTAACCCGCTTTACAGCTTTGATAGTCATGTGATATTAAGAATCCAAGTCGGACCTGCTCAGCATGTAACTCTACCAGGTTGGTATTCATCACGCGAATGTCGAAGATCTGAACCATGTTGATTTGATAGAAGTTCCTATCATGGTAGTCTTGGATCCATCCAAGATCCATCTGACGCTGGAGGGCCTCTTGTATGAAAGAGCATCCCTGTTTGTTTACCGAGCAAATCAGACAAGAACTGTAATCGTGCCGCGGCAGATTATGATACTGGCTTTGCCTTGAGTGCATCGCCACCAAGTTGACATTCATCGCACGGATGTCGTGGTTTTGAATGACGTTGGAATTCGTGTAGACCATGTTAACTCCACGAACTCGGTGCTCTTGGATCCATCCAAGATCCATTTGTTCCTGTAGAGCTGCTTGCACTACAGAACATCCCTGGCTGTCTTTAGAGCAGATATCACACTGGTGATAGTTATGAGGTGGCACATGGCCATATCCACTCTGTCTACAATGCATCTTAACCAGATTGGTTTTCAACAAGAGTACATCGTGAATTTGATAGACATTGTTAGTCTCTTTCTCAATCAGATTGACTGCAGCTTTCTCATGTTGAGGCAGCGGGTTCGTGAGAACATTAGGATTTGTATCCTTGAAGGATAAGACCCCGCTCCTAACAAGTTTTTACACGTCGGACTTGAAATTGAGACAAGTCTCTATGTTATGCCCGGGACCTCCTTGATGATAAGGGCAAGTTTGATCCACCTTAAACCAAAAAGGCGGATTTTCCGGAACTGAAAGGGGAGACTTAGTCTGAATGTGCCCCTTAGCCAGCAGTAACGGAAACAGCTCTGCGTACGTTACGGGTATAGGATCAAATCCTGGTGGCCGTGTTGTACGGTTGTTATTGTATGGAGGACGAGCCTGCTGAAGAGGTTGTTGTGTCCTTTGTTGGTCAGGTTGGCTCTGCGCAACCTGAGGTTGATACGCAGGAACAGGTGCGAGGCTGATAGCAGGAGTAACAGCTGCTACTGGCTGATAACGTCGCCTTTGCTTTCCGAGAGAGATATTCCCAATATCTTGCTCTTTTTTCTTAGGGAGAGCACTACCGTATTTTTTAGTACCGCTCGTTGATCCAGTGTCTTTTACTAAACGTCCTTCTCGGACGGCTTCCTCAAGACGTACACCCATACCAACCATTTCGGTGAAATCACTGGGCGCACTGGCAACCATTCGGTCATAGTAAAATGAGCTCAAGGTCTTTAAGAAGATCTTTGTCATCTCTTTTTCCTCAAGAGGCGGACAAATTTGCGCGGCAATTTCACGCCACCTTTGAGCATACTCCTTAAAGGTTTCCTTTTCCTTTTGCGACATTGATCTGAGTTGATCTCTGTCGGGTGCCATGTCCAAATTGTATTTGTATTGTTGGACGAAGGCAGTACCAAGATCTCTGAATGTACTGATCGTAGTACGGTTTAAACCCATGTACCATTTGAGTGCGGCACCGGTTAAACTATCCTGAAAGTAGTGAATCAGCAGGTCCTGATTCTCCATCTGAGTTGACATCCGCCGAGCGTACATCACCAGATGGCTCTGAGGGCAAGAGTTACCCTTGTATTTTTCAAAGTCGGGCACTTGGAACTTGTTCGGAACTTTCACATTTGGGACCAAGCAGAGGTCTGCGGCGTCCTTTCCAAATAGATCCTGACCGCGAATGGCTTGCAGCTCTTTCTGCATTTCCAAGAACTGTTTCTGGAATTCCACCATTCTGTCAAACATAGTTTCCTTCTTACCAGAAGGTGTCTGTGGAATCTGTCCTTCTGGGACAGTGTGCACCACAGGGGGTGGTACCGTGACTACGGCAGTAAGTCTTGGCATCTCCCGAAGTTTGTAACCTTCAGGAGTCTTGAGTATGCCCCTGGCATCTTCGCTTTCCCGAAGTTTGTAACCTTCAGGCCCATCGGCTTCTGTTGCGATTCCCTGATCTTCAGTGATCGGCGGAACATATCCTTCCGGGATATAGTTAACAGGCATGCCCCAAGGACGATCTTTCGGCATCTGATACCTAGGATCATACTTTTCTATGATGGGCGTTGAGGTGATCTCTGAGATCACAGTTCTTTGTAGCTGAGCTTCTGCCATAGCTTGCATGTCGTTACGAAGCTTTCTAATATCCTTTCTCAGAGCGTCGATCTCTTCTTTCAACTCTCTGTTTTCTTCCTTAAGATCATCCATCTTTTTCTGACGATTGGCCCGAGTATTATACGAATGAGACAGTTTGACTCTAGAATTGAGACACAAACGTGAGATTCGTAGGTAAGGAGAATACGCGATGTGAGAATGATGAATGCAATGATTATATTAATTGTTTTTAGGTTTAATCAAAATAAACTTCGACAATTAGATTGCAAATATCAAACAGTGGGGAAACCCCTTTTTATTGAATTCCAAAGGATTACAGAAATGGAAATACAGTAGATTACAAAGTGCAGAAATAGAAACCTAAACTAATGGGTCCCGAGTCCTCTTCTTTGACCGGGGCGCTTGGGCCGTTGTCGGGTTGTCATTCCTTTGCCAGGTGAAAGGAGCGAGCAAATTCCTTTGGCCATCTTGATTCTCTACAGCATGCTGCTCCAAAATTTCAATCAGAGCATCTTTCTCTTTTAGTAGTTGCTGTATTTGGATACACTCTACGTTGAGGGTGCGGTACTTGTTCTTCCAAGACCTTCTTTCCTTTTGAACTTTGTTGAGAGTAACCTGAAGCTTTTCAGTTTCCGTCATGAAGTACATGACAGTTTCCCTCGGTGGAAGAATTTCGTAACGAGGATAAGGCATCCTTAGCTTGAGAGCTCTGGTTTGTACCCAATGGAGATAAGGCTCCACCGAGACACAATCCGGTTTTCCCAGAGACTCTCGTCCTTTCTTATGAACATGTTTCCAAGCTTGCACTATTTCCATCTTTAGTGCTCTGTCATTTTCTCCTTCTTTGAAGAAAAGACCTTCCAGATGAACACCCAGTGGGATGTGTCTCATCGGGTATCCAAATTGACGAAGAACTAATATCGGATGATAGTTGATTCCTCCTTTAGTTCCTATGAGGGGTACGCTGGGGAAGTTTCCATAACGGTCAATGATTCTGATTCCCTCATAAATCCTATTACACCAATCTATATCGGAATTGGTGAGAGACATGATCTTCTGCGACCAACGTAAGACATTCTTGCAATCCCAAAAAGCACCAGACTTGGGCAAGTGACAGATAAACCATTTGTAAAGCAGAGGTACACAGCATGTGATCTCCCCTCCACTGTACAAATTTCCCAAGTGTACAGAATGATATGCATCTGCGAGCAAAGACGGCACAGGGTTTCCAATGAGAAAAACCTTAATAGCGTTGATATCGACGAAGTTATTGATGTTGGGAAACAAAAATAACCCGTAGGTGAGCAAGACAAAGATGCTTTCAAAAGCAGTCATGTTCCCTATACTAGCAAAGTACAGAGCTTTCTTCGTCAAGAATTGGGCTGGCAAACCTTGGATGCCACCCTTAGTGGTCATGTGAGTCCTGACCTCAGACTCGTCCAAATGAATTGCTATTGCAATAATCTGATTCTTTGGAATTTCTTCCAGTCCAGAAAATGGAGCTCGATCCGTGATATGTAAATCAGTCAGATGAGAATACTCCTCCAGCGTTGGTGCAAGCTGGTAATCCGGGAATGTGAAACAGTGATAAACCGGATCGTAGAATTGAATGAGTGCGTCCATGATCCCCTTAATCACATGGACTCTTAACAGTGGTAGCAAACCACCGTGCTTGGCTCTGAAAGCCTCTGGGTTAACGATCATCCTCGCTAACTTTCTCAAATCCCCTAATTTTGGAACCTTGAAGGTATACTGGTGAGTTCTCCTTCTACCGAAATCCATTAATGCAATCTTTTTCTCTGATATTTGCAATCACAGTCTTAGTTTAGTTTGAAAAACAGAGAGACTAGAAGAGAAAGTTTTTTTAATGTTTTAATGTTTTATTAAATGAATGCATGAATGTAGCACACAAAAACATAGAAAAAACATGGGGTCAAAGGGTCGTTGTCATGAAGTCAAGGCTCTACCCATCCCCAAAGGTTTATACTAGGGTGATTTTTGTACCTGTACTCATTATCATCAGCTCCTCCCAGGAAAGCAAGACAACAAGCGGATCGCCAGCGAGTTGTAGAGCAATCTTAGAGTAAGTGCCATTCACCGAGAATAGATCACCAGCCTCAAATGAGGGTAGTATCGCGTAACAGCTATTTCCGATAGCTTCCGCACTACGAAAGAGTTTGGCTTTTCTAGGTGTATACTCATTCTCACCACATGCAGCATCACACGCATTCCCATTAGCAGAAAAATAAACACCTATAGCAATTAGGAAAAGCAGTATATATATTTGTCCTAATCATCCTAGACTTATAAAGCTATGATTCCTAAGTTCCTGACAAAAATGGGTTCCCCGGTGGAAGCCCCACTCTGTGGTATCACACAAGAGGTGAAAAAGAAAAAAGAAAGAAAAAACAAAGAGAAACGCCCCACGGTGGGCGCCATTTTTCTATTGGCGGCCACCGCCATGAAAATGACTTACCCAATGTTTAAATTGTAATAAGGAAAGAACCGGCCCCACGGTGGGCGCCATTTTTCTATAGCGAGCGATTTTGGACGCGGTTCTTAAGCGCTGGTCGCTCTCTGCGGTTTGAACTTTAACTACAGGTCGATTCATTTTTTATCCTATTGTGAGCTGAATAAGGAAGGGAAATAGATGTCTCCAATTAACCCTGCTTTGCATACTGAGTTTAAACAGCGGTCTGTTAGGTTACGAATGCTATCAATGTGGGGGGCCTTTGTACTGGTTATTTGTATTTTCACCAATACTGTTTTCTTTCTTTCTAGGAACTTCTAGTGGGGAACAAGGGTTAGGATGTTAGGACTGATATTTTTGAATTACTGCTTTTTGTTGACTGAGATATGGGATTTGGGTTTTTTGTTGATTGCGCTCGCTAAGATATTTTCTTTCGATCTTATGCCTACGTATTCCCATTTACCGAAACAGGGAAATCAGAGCGTTCGTAGTTCCTCTTATTCAATGGGAGGAAATGGTTGTTTTTGGTGTCTTGTTCAAAGCCCAAGACATGAAGCGAAAGGTGATTTGTATCTTGTTCAAAGCCCAAGATGTGAAGCTGAAAGGTCTATTTGTGTCTTGCTCAAAGCCCAAGGCGTGAAGCTGAAAGACCTATTTGTGTCTTGTTCAAAGCCCAAGACGTGAAGCTGAAAGACCTCAACTTTAGAGAGAATTTGTCATCTCTAAAGAGGGAGAAGGAGAATTACTTTAACTGGGATACGCGGATCCGAGCAATGCCATAATTTCCGAAGAAAGGGTTTTAACCTGAAGGAGAAGACTTTAACTCAGTGTAGAGCAATGCCATCTTTCCTTAGGAATTTCTCATGCTAAAAGAGGGACAGTGGCATGGATGTAGATGATCCAGAGGCTTGCCGCTTACAGCGATTAGACGAAGGGGAAGGAGTTGTTGATGTTTGTATACTGTGAACGAGGCACAACTTTGAGGCTAAAAGGTTAATTGGATCAACCAGTGGTTTTCTTATACCACTGGCTAAGAGGAGGCTAATTTCCGCTAGGAAAATCATTATACAAAGCCTAAGAGGAGGCTATTTTGTGTCTCGTACAAAGCCCGAGAAAGAGGCTAAAAGGGTTCGACCCAGTGGGGCATATCGTTTATACAAAGCCTAAGAGGAGGCTAGCAAAGAGTTGACTCAGTTGGAGAATCTTTTATACTCAGTGAGAGAGTGTTTTTGTATCTCGTACAAAGCCCGAGAGAGAGGCGAAAAGGTTGTTTTGACTCCACTGGGGAGAATTTTTGGTATCTCGTACGAAGCCCGAGATGGAGGCTATTGTAATTGTTTCAGTTGAGTGACAGATCCAATATACTGATTTTAAAAGAGAAAATCAGTTCTTATATGAGCAACACTGTACCCAGGGGTTTGATTTGAGGATCAGGGATATTTCCTTCTCTTTGAGGAAACAGGAAATCCAAAGGGTGTCGAGACTGTCCGAGTCTGCGGGTTTCCTTCCTATCTAACGAAGGGTGCTTGAGAATGTCTTTGAGACTCAAGGAAATTAGATTGTCTGTGTCTAGAGTTTTATCTTTTGTACTATGCTGTGAGAAACAGTAGTAGACTCTATGAAAGGACTGTTCTATGAGGATGATTAAGTTCTGTTCCTATACCTCTAGGAAGTCGTCGGGACAATTTGTACGAAGCCCAAGAGGAGGCTGGAAACTTTTAAGAAGCCGACGGGTCCTTGTACGAAGCCCAAGAGGAGGCTATCATTCCCGGAGGAAGAGATCATTATACGAAGCCTAAGAGGAGGCTGTGAATACTTCTAAGAAGCCGTAGTGTCCTTGAATAATGCCCAAGAGGAGGCCGATGCTTTTAAGAAGCCCGTGGGTCTATCATCTCCTTTCCGTTAGGAGAGATAACTCTTTTAAAGATAAAAACCACTGGTAAACGTGCGAGGTTTACTATCCAGCGACTTTTAGCTTTTAAAGAGGGTTCCTTAGTTAAGGTCCAAGATTATGACCGTAGTGGGTACCCAAACTCCGAGACATTCAAGGCAAGCTATCCACAAGGAATAGATCAAGTCAGGAAAGTTCGAGAATTTGGAAGAAACTCAAAGATGCCATTCACGGAGAATATATTCATCTTGGGGAGTAGAGCTTCTTGACGATTCCTAAGGAGGACAGCCGAAGAGAAGACTGTATCTGGTGCTCCTATTGGGGATCTAGGCGTCTATTTCTACGAATAAATGAAACGGCGTCACCTAGTTCTAGACGTAGTTGCCGGGGAAACTCGAAATATCTATACTATTATTACACAGTAGATATGAGTTTATGAAAGGAGACTTACAGTGAGCAGCCCCACAATACAGTTTATAATATGAAAGCAGTAAACGAAAGCGATAACCACTTACTCGGTTGTAGTGCTTCCATGCTGTTTGGTTAGTTGTTCAACAAAGAAAGATTGAAAACAACAGTATATTCAAAATCAAAGGAGAAAGTGCTTTGAAAAAGAAAGATTTGGGGCTTACAGCTCAAGGAGAGGCCCAGGGTTTTATCGTTTGACTTTGTACAGCGGGACTTATACAAGTGACTGGGGCCCAAAAAGGTTTTCTGTACAAAGGGATGGGTCTTACACTCTCTCAAGAGGCCCAAAAAGGTTTAAAGAAAAGAGTGGGGCTTATAACACGAGGGTAGGCCCAAATGATTTTTCATTTAAAAATGGCGATCGCGCCGAGGTTTTCTTTTAACGCAGAGAGACTTATCAATAAGTGAGGCCCAAAAATGTTTTGGTTAAAAGGGGGATTGGGTCTTACACTCTAATAGAGGCCCAAAGTGTTTTGAATGGGTCTTATAGCTCAAGGAGAGGCCCAGATGATTTTTATTTTTAAACGGGCGACGATCGCACCGTTTACTTGTACAGAGGGACTTATACAATGAGTGAGGCCCAAAAAGTTTTTGTACAAGGGGGGATGGGTCTTACACTCTCTCAAGAGGCCCAAAGTGTTTTTGAAAATGATTTATGAGGGTTGAATTAATCCAAAACCCTAATTTGTTTTCAAAATGTATTTAATTGAATAACAATTCAATTAAAATGATCAAAAATTGTTTAACACAGGGAAAACAAATTGTGATCTTGGATTAATGCTTCAAAAATTAAGTATTGACCTACAAAATAATTAGAAAGCATTAAAATTTGCAAAATCAATGTAGAAAAAATATTTAAAATGTCAAAAACAATTAAAATATTAATTCTTTGCAAAAATATCAATTATATGAAATAAATAATATTTTTGGGATTTTTTGATAAAATAAAATATTTTAACATTTTTGTGAATTATTAAAAAAAGAATCAACTCAAAATCATTAAAACTCAGAGAGAAATTAATTTTTGAATCAATTAAACAAAATCACAAAATTCAAATATTTGAATTTATGAAAATGGCGCCAAGAACAACACCAAGAACACGCGCGTTTTTTCAGTTTGCCCAGATTTGCATTTTCTATCCAATCTCCATGAATACATAATCATATCATGCAATCCACATATCATTATGCTCGTCTCAACCTCACGATCATGTCTATGTACTTTAATTTCATTTAAATTAAACATACAACAAGAAATCACGAAGAGACCTCAAGAACCCTAATTTTTGCATGAAGGCTAGGATTTTTGATACACGATTCAAACAATGCAATTAATTAAGGGAAAACATTCCATGCATGATTATGAACATATGGCCAAATTATTGTACGAGGAAATATGCATAGATTGAGAGATGCCCAAGTTTAGGCTTACCTCCAAGTCGTGACAGCAAGAGCAGATGTGATTTTGGGTTGGAGGTGTTACAGACAAGTTGTGATTATTTGGACAGCTTCCCTACACCATATGGAGTGTGTTTGAACACTTGGATTGAATTGAAATGGACTGGATCAGTTTATGGCATCTCAGCTGCAACTTCACTTCAAACTTGTGTGGATGGCAAGTGATTTTGAGATTTTGATGCTCCAGATGTTATGTGAGTGTTTGATCAGCTCATATGTGATGTATGTGAGGTGTGTGAGTGATTGGTTTGTGCAGAATTGCTCTCAAACTCAAAACCCGATAGCTACCTTGCTAAGAAAGGCATTTTTGCCAAGAGAAAGAGATTTTGAGGAAAGCATCTGTTAGATGGCTTTGGTGTCCTTAAACTGACCACAATTGAGCTCTATTTATAGTAGAGCAAGTTTTTTTTGCAAGGAATAGTGAATGGCAGCTGGTAAGTAGGTTTGGCCAATGTTGGCAAATGAAAATCCAAGTCTCCTCTAGCCATTGACTAGAGGTTAGGGCACAGAGCTTTGGTCCCCTTGGTCTTGGATAAGTCTTGACTGATTTCAGATGAGAATGGCTCAGTCCATGCCACCTTGATGGTTCCATTGAATGCCTCATTCCAAATTTGAAGTCTTGTCCCTATTTTGGCCATTCTAGGTTAAACATGCTATTTCTTGTTCCATGGACTTTGGAGGCTTGGCTCAGTGATTGTCCCCTTTGGATTCAATCCTCTGAGGTGTCCAAGTGGATTGGAGCAATTGAATTTGGCTAATTTTGGCAAATCGACCAAAGTTGCAAATTCTGCCTTGCTTTGACAGATTTCAGCAAGGCAACTTGCTAATGTTGTATCTCATGGTGTAGGTTGAATTTGGCAATGTTCTTGGCCATTTTGGAAAGCTCTTACATGATACAACAACTGTTTGAACAAGTTTGGTTTTGATCTCTTTTGATTCCAAGTGAAAAATCCCCCTACATTTGGCAATAAGTGAGGTAGAATCTGACTTAGTGAAAATTTCACTAAGTGTTGGAAAAAGTGACATTTTCACTTTTCAGCCACTTTGATCACTCCATAACTCAAAATCCTTAATGAATTGGGATGATTTGTAGTTGAAGATTTTGTAGGTGATAATGAGGGCTACAAATCCATCTTTGGATGAGAAAAAATGGCCTTGTGGTTTAGGAGTTATGGTCCTCTAAAGTTGGTACCTTTGCCACTTTATTTTTAACTTAGAAAAATTTCTAAGTTTTATGGTTACCCCTTTTACAAGTTATCTCACTTTTCTTGATTTTTCTTGATGAATGATGATTCAAATCATACATTAACATCATTTTAGGGTTAAAAATCCATTTTGGTGAAAAATCTCAAAAAGTCAAAGTTGACTTTTGTGCACAGTTGACTTTTTATCAAATGAATTCCAAACTGTGCAATTCTTTAGGAAATCATGTCCTTGACCTAAATAAAACTTGATGGGCATGTTCCATGGGTGTCATAGGGTATATTCAATCATGTATTAGGGTTTGGGAGCATGTCCTGGTCAAAAGTCAAAGTTACAGTTGACTTTTCCCTTAAAACCCTAATTGTGGTGCAGATGAAAATGAGACTTGTTGCTCAAGCTTCTTGGATCAATCCATTGTTCCAAATGGATCAATATGGTATATTAGAGACCCTCAAATCATCTCTTGAGGTCTTGGCTCATGGTTTGTCCCAAAAGTCAACTTAGGGGTGAATTAGGTCAAGAAACCCTAATTCCTGATTTTTGATGAATGCATCCCCTGAGGCAAAATTGACTTGATGCATGGGTTCATGAGGTTCCATGAAGTATATTAGGTTATGTTTTGGATCATTGCCTTGTGCCCAGATGAAAATTTCCATCTGGAGGCCCTGGTCGACCAAAACCCTAATTTGGTGATACTGTCGATCTTGAGACTTGATCCACGTAGAAGGGAGCAGCCTTGTGCTTAATCCTTGAAGTGGGAGTCCTTTTTTATCCATTGTGGATGTTTGAGAGATTAGAGAAGTTGAAGATTATGTCATTCCTTGATTGATCCTTTGTCTAAGCACTCAGAGAGGGCTTGAAACCCTAATTTTGATTGTATTGGATGCTCACCCATCTTTGGGGAGACTGATGAAGCATAAAGGTACATCCATATTGTGATGATGATTTTCACAATGATAGGAAAACTAAGTGGTCAAAATTTGGGGTATTACACTATCCTTCTACCAACTTTGAATTCTGGGCATCCTGAGCTTCGGTCGAAGATGACCTTGACTGGAATTTTCTGATGGATGGTGTAACTGCTACTGGGGGACTTTCCCCTGTTGGACGTAGTTACTTACAATTTATCCCTAATTTTTTCCTGGATTGTACTTTGAGATTTCCAATCCACCGAAATGATTTCTGATCATGTCTCTAATTTTTTCCTGGACCGCCCTTTCGGGTTTTCAATCTACCGAGACATTTTTTTTAGGCGAAGTATTTCTTGACTACGTCAACATTTGTGGGGTAGGCAAACTCTTCTCCATCCATGGTTGCAAGTCTCAAGGCGCCGCCTGAGAAAGCTTTCTTGACCACACAGGGGCCGTCATAATTCGGAGTCCATTTGCCCCGGGAATCAGTGAGAAATGATTGTATCTTTTTTAGGACAAGGTCTCCTTTCCTAAAGATGCGAGGTCGGACCTTTTTGTTAAACGCCCTCTTCATTATTTGTTGATGCAACTGACCGTGGCATAGAGCCGCTATTCGTTTTTCTTTAATCAGATTTAGTTCTTCGTGTCGACTTTGACACCATTCAGCTTCTGTTAGCTTAGCTTCCTTCAATACCCGGATTGATGGGATCTCTACTTCTATGGAGAGCACTACTTCCATGCCATATACTAGAGAGAAAGGGGTTACCCCTGTTGAAGTGAAGACAGATGTGCGATAACAGTGAAGAGCAAAGGGTAGCATCTCGTGCCAGTCTTTGTAGGTTACAACCATCTTCTGAACAATCTTCTTGATGTTCTTGTTAGCCGCTTCTACCCTCCGTTCATCTTGGGTCGGTAGGGAGATGAGTTATGGTGTTCGATCTTGAACTATGCGCATAACTCTTTCATCATCTTATTGTTCAAGTTAGATCCATTATCAGTAATGATCTGGCTCAGAACACCATAACGACAGATGATATTGTTTTTAATAAATCGGACCACCACTTGTCGGGTTACATTGGCGTATGACGCTGCTTTGACCCACTTGGTGAAATAGTCAATGGCTACCAGAATGAACCGATGTCTGTTTGAAGCCTTGGTGCAGCGTGATTTTTGTGGTCCTGAGTCACGATCGCACGGGTACTACAGTTCGATTCATTTTTTATCCTATTAAGCTGATTAAGGAAGGGAAATAGATGTCTCCAATTAACCCTGCTTGCATACTGAGTTTGAACAGCGGTCTGTTAGGTTATAAATGCTATGTGGAGGGGGGGCCCAATCTTTGGTTAATTTTACTGTGAACACGGTGTCTGGATCATTTGTGAGGTTTTTGATACTGTGTTTAGATTTGATGCTTTTGGGTTGATTTGGTGGAGATACTGAATTTTGGGTTTTTGATTAGTATGCTCGCTAAGATTTTTTTCAATCTTATGCCTACGTATTCCCGTTTGACGAAACAAGGAAATCAGAGCGATCGTAGTTCCTCCTATTCTATGGGAGGAAAAGAGGTTGTTTTGGTGTCTTGTTCAAAGCCCAAGATGTGAAGCTAAAGGTGGTTTGTATCTTGTTCAAAGCCCAAGATGTGAAGCTAAAGGTTTAGAGAGAGTTTTGTCATCTCTAAAGGGGGATATTTAGTCTGTTTATCACAACTGTTGGGTGACTGATTATAAAGGAGAATTACTTTAACTGAGATATGTGAATCCAACAATGCCATAATTTCCTTTATAGGGGATTTTTAACCTGAAGGAGAAGACTTTAACTCAGTTTAGAGCAATCCCATCTATCCTTAGGAATTTCTCATGCTAAAGGAGGGACAATGGTGTGGATGTAAATAATCTAGAGGCTTGCCGCTTACAACAATTAGATTAAGGAAAAGGAATTATTGATGTTTGTATATTGTGAGCAAGGCACATATTAATGTTAAAAGGTTGATTGACTCAACCAAGGTTTTCCTTTACAAAGCCTAAGAGGAGGCAATTGACCCAACAAGAGGGTGCTCTTTATCTGTCTCGTAAGAAGCCCGAGATATAGGCTAAAAGGATTGACTCAACAAGAGAGTGCTAACGAGTAACTGACTCAACAAGAGAGTGCTTTTATATGTGTCTTGTACGAAGCCCAAGACGGAGGCTAAAAAGGTTTGACTCAACAAGAGAGTCTTTTATACTCAACAAGAGAGTGTTTTTGTATCTCGTACGAAGCCTGAGATAGAGGCTAAAAGGTTTGACTCAACAAGAGAGTCTTTTATACTCAACAAGAGAGTGTTTTTGTATCTCGTACGAAGCCCGAGATAGAGGCTAAAAGGGAAGTGACTCAACAAGAGAGTCTTTTATACTCAACAAGAGAGTATTTTTATATCTCGTACGAAGCCCGAGGTGGAGGCTAAAAAGGTTTGACTCAATAAGAGAGTCTTTTATACTCAACAAGAGAGTATTTTTATATCTCGTACGAAGACCAATATGGAGGCTAAAAAGGTTTGACTCAACAAGAGAGTCTTTTATACTCAACAAGAGAGTGTGAGGAGAATCATTTGTACAAAGCCCAAGAGGAGGCTATCTGTTGGCGACTGTTTCAGTTTAGTGACAGGTCCATCAGATTGGATAAAAGAGAAAATCAGTTCTTATAACGGGAACGATTAAAGGTAAGGCTATGCTTGGTACTGATCAGAGGATCAGGGTTATTTCATGTTCTTTAAGGAAATGGGAAATCCAAAGGGTATTGAGACTGTCCAAGTCTACTGGTGTTTTGAGAAATCGATTCTCAGGTAGTGAATGATCTTTGTATATATATGAAATCGGATAAAGAAATCGGGTAAACACTTACTCGGTTGTAGAGCTTCCATGCTGTTTGGTTAGTTGTTCAACAAAGAAAGCTTTGATAACAATATGATATTCAAAATCAAAGGAGAAAGTGCTTTTAACAGTTTGTTGGGGCTTACAGCTCAAGGAGAGGCCCAAGCTTTTATCAGTGATCGCACTGTGGTTTTGAAATTGTACATGGACTTATACAAGTGACTGAGGTCCAAAAAGATTTTCTGTACAAAGGGATGGGTCTTACACTCTCTCAAGAGGCCCAAAGGTTTATTTTTATACAAGTGGTGGGGCTTACAGCTTAAGGAGAGGCCCAAAAGTTTAAGGAATGGGTCTTATAGCTCAAGGAGAGGCCCAAAGGTTTAAGGAATGGGTCATATAGCTCAAGGAGAGGCCCAAAGGGTTTTGTTTGAAAAATGACGATCGCGCCGAGATTTCTTTAACGTACTGGGTCTTCTACAATGCATTGAGGCCCAAAATATTTTGGTTAAAAGGGGATTGGGTCTTACACTTTATTAGAGGATCAAAAGTTTTAGGAATGGGTCTTATAGCTCAAGGCGAGTCCCAAAGGGTTGTTTTAAAAGGCGACGATCGCGCCGTGATTTTGAAAATACAACAGGACTTATAAAATATCTGAGGCCCAAAAAGGTTTGTATTTACAAAGGGTTGGGTCTTACACTCTACCAAGAGGCCCAAAGAATGTTTAAAGAAAAGAAATGGGGCTTATAACACGAGGGTAGGCCCAGATGATTTGATTTGAAATGGCGATCGCGCCGAGATTTTTTTGAAAACGCAGTGGGTCTTATACAATGACTGAGGCCCAAAAAGTTTTGGTTTAAGGGGGATTGGGTCTTACACTATATTAGAGGCCCAAAAGTGTTTGAAAAAGATTGATGAGGGTTGAATTAATCAAAATCCTAATTTGTTTTCAAAATATATTTTAATTGAATAAAAATTCAATTAAAATGATCAAAATTGTTAAACATGTGTGAAAAACAAATTGTGATCTTGGATTAATGTTTCAAAAATCATGTTTATATCCACAAAGTGATTGGAAATCAATTAAGTTTGGAAAATCAAGGGAGAAAAAATATTTCAAATGTTAAAAACAAATAAAACTTTAATTCTTTGCAAAAATATCAAATATATGAAATAAATAATATTTTTGGGATTTTTGGTTAAATAAAATATTTTAACATTTTTTTGAATTATTAAAAAAAGAATCAACTCAAAATCATTAAAACTCGGAGAGAAATTAATTTTTGAATCAATTAAATAAAATCACAAAATTCAAATATTTGAATTTTCAAAAAGGGCGCCAAGAACATGGCAAGAACACGCGCCACCCTCTGTTTCTGCAGATTTACATTTTCTATCCAATCTCACTGAATACTTGATTATATCATAGAATCTACATATCAATTTGCTCGTTTTCACCTCACGATCATGTCTATTGTCTTTAATTTCATTTATTTTAAGCATGGAATAAGAAATCAAAGAGAAACCTCAAGAACCCTAAAATTTGCATGAAGGCTCAAAATTCCATACACGATTCAAACAAAGTAATTGATTGAGGGAAAACACTTTATGCATGCTTATGAACATATGGCCAAATTATTGTGCAGCAAAAAATGCATGGATCATAGAGTTAGAAGAGCTCATGCTTACCTCTTGCAGCTGGTGATCGTGTTTTGTGTTAGAGGTGTTACAACTAGGTTCCAATGATGTGGATAGCTTCCCTAGGTGCCAAGTGATGTGCCTGAGTGCTTGGAATGGTTTAAAATAAGCTGGAACTGAAGATGGTATCCCAACTGCAACTTGGTTAAAACCTTGAGCAGCTGGCTGGTGATTCTGAGAAATCAGTGTTCCAAATGTTGTTTAAGTGTTTAGATCACTTCTATATGATGTTTATGAGGTGTGTATGTGATTGGTTTTGTTGGAATGGCTCTCAAACTCAAAACCTGATAGTGACTTGCCTTAGAAGGAAAAATTGGAAGTGAGAATGAGATTTTGAGGAAAGCATCTGTTTTATGGCTTTGGTGTACTCAAACTGATCACAAATGAGCTCTATTTATAGTAGAGCAAGTTTGTTTGGGAGCAATAGTGACTGGCAACTGCAGTAGAGGTTTGGCCAATGTTGATCAATGAGAATCCAAGTCTCCTCTAGCCATTGACTAGAGGTTAGGGCACAGGCTGCTAGTTCCCTTGGTCTTGGATAAGTCTTGACTGAATTCAGTTGGAGATGGCTCAGTCCATGCCACCTTGTTGCATCCATTAAATGCTCCAAACCAAAATTGGAGTCTTGTCCCTATTTTAGGCATTTCTAGGTTTGGCATGCTACTTTTGGTTCCAACAACTTGGGAGGCTGATGGATCGGTGTTTGTCCCTCCTTGGTCTCCCCTTGAGGTGTTCAGATGGATAGAGTTGCTTGCCCTTTGCAAAATTTGAGCAAATCGAGCAAAACTCCCAAATCTGCCTTGCCATGACAGTTTTCATCAAGGCATATTGCCATTGTCATATCTCATGGCCCAAGTGGAATTTGATGGAGTTCTTGGCCATTTTGGGAAGCCCTCATATGATAAAACAATTGTTTAATCATAGTTGGTTTTGATACCTTTTGGATCCAAGTGAAAAATGCCCCTACACTTGGAAAAAAGTGAAGACAGATTCTGACTTAGTGAAAATTTCACTAAGTGTTGGAAAAAAGTGACATTTTCATTTTTTGTGATTTTGATCATTCCATAACTTAAAATCCATGAGGAATTGGAATGAGTTGTGTTTTAAGCTTTTGTAGAGGGCCGTGAGAGCTACAAATCCAGCTTTGAATGGGGAAAAATTGCCTTATGGTTTAGGAGTTATGATCCTCCAAAGTTGATACCCTAGCCATTTTGTTCCATAACTTAGAAAAATTTCTAAGTTTTTATGGTTGCCCCTTTTACAAGTTATCCCACTTTTCTTGATTTTTCTTGATGAATGATGATTCCAATCACACATTAACATCATTTTAGGGTTAAAGAACCATAATTGTGAAAAATCTCAAAAAGTCAAAGTTGACTTTTGTGCACAGTTGACTTTTTGTCAGACGAATTCCAAACTGTGCGATCCTTTATGAAATCAAGTCCTTGACCTAAATCAAACATGATGGATTAATTTCATAGGTGTTATAGGGTGTATTGAATCATGTCCCAAGGTTTGGGAGCATGCCTGGGTCAAAAGTCAAAGGCACTGTTGACTTTTTTCCGCGAAACCCTAACTGTGGTTCTGATGAACTTGAAACTTGTTGATCAAGCTTCTTGGATCAATCCATTGTTGCAAATGGATCAATGTAGTGTGTTAGAGACCCTCAAATCATGTCTTGAGGTCTTGACTCATGATTTGTCTCAAAAGTCAACTTAGTGGTGAATTAGGTCAAGAAACCCTAATTCCTGATTTTTAGTGAATGCTCACCCATCTTTGGGGAGACTGATGAGGCATGAAAGTTCCTCCATATTGTGATGATGATTTGCAAAATGATGGGAAATCTTAGTGGTCAAAATTTGGGGTATGACACTTGGGTTCAATCATACCAATCACGTCGATTCCCCATATGGAAAAAGGCCATGGGGAAGAGAAGACTTTGAGATTTGTTGGCGGTACATGGATTTTGTCAGCGTATATCTGACACTTGTGACACTTCCTCATGTAATTGTAGTAGTCGGATTCCATGGTCAACCAGTAGTATCCTGCTCTTAGAATTTTTCTCGCCATTGTGTGTCCGTTGGCATGAGTGCCAAAGGATCCTTCGTGAATTTCTTTTATCAACATGTCTGCTTCTGGTCTGTCTACACATCGGAGCAAGACCATGTAAAAGTTTGTCTTATAGAGTGTATCACCGCTCAGGAAGAAACTGCTTGCCAACCTTCTGAGGGTTTTTCTGTCCTTCCTTAATGCCCCAGGTGGGTATTCTTGTTTCTGAAGGAAGCATTTGATATCGTGATACTAAGGTTTGTCGTCTATGACTGCTTCAATCGCGAAGATATAAGCGGGCCTTTCAAGGCGCATTATGTCGATCTTAGGTAGGTCGTTTCATTGACCCACACTAATCATGGAAGAGAGAGTGGCTAATGCATTAGCCATGTGATTCTCATCACGAGGGATGTGGTGAAACTCGATTCTGTTGAAGAAGGGTAACAACCTTCTTGCGTAATCTTTGTAAGGAATCAATACTGATTGGTATGTGTTCCAATCTCCTTTGATCTAATTGATAACCAGGGCTGAGTCGCCATATACATCCAAGTCCTTGATCCTTAAGTCGATCGCTTCTTCGAGACCCATGATACAAGCTTCGTATTCGGCCTCGTTGTTTGTGCACTTGAATGTAAGTCGGGCAGTGAAAGGAATGTGGGTACCCTGAGGTGTTATGATGATTGCCCCAATTCCGTTTCCATAATGATTGACGGCTCCTTCAAAGATAAGTCCCCATTGGGAACCTGGTTCTGGCCCTTCACTGGGTAGCGGTTCATCGCAATCTTTCATCTTTAAATAAATGACATCTTCGTCTAGGAAGTCAAACCCGATTCATTCCTGATCGTCAATCAGTTGATGAGCCAAATGATCGGCTAAAATACTTCCTTTAACAACTTTCTGAGCGTGGTATTCGATGTCGTATTCTGATAACAACATCTGCCAACAGGCGATTCTTCTCGTGAGGGCTGGTTTTTCAAATACATACTTGATTGGATCCATTTTGGAGACCAACCAAGTAGTGTGACGATTCATGTACTGGCGAAGACGTTTGACTGCCCAAGCCGGAACACAACAAGTTTTCTCAAGCATCGTGTACCGAGTCTCGCAGTCGGTGAACTTCTTGCTCAGATAGTAAATGGAAGACTCTTTCCTTTTGGTTTCATCTTGTTGGCCAAGTACATAACCCATCGAGTCCTCTAGGACTGTGAGGTAGATGATTAGTGGTCTTCCTTCCACTCGAGGTGATAGAATCGGTGGGTTCAACAGATATTTCTTAATACTGTCGAAGGCGGTTTGGAAATCTTCTGTCCAAACGCAATCCTCATTCTTTTTGAGTAATTTGAAGATTGGCGCGCATGTCGCGGTCATGAGGAATATGAATCTGGAAATGTAGTTCTAACGTCCCAGGAATCCTCTGACTTGTTTTTTAGGTTTCGGAGAAGGCATTTCTTGAATGGCCTTGACCTTGTCAGTATCAACCTCAATTCCCTTCTGGATGACGATGAACCCTAAAAGTTTCCCTGAGCGGACACCGAATGTGGACTTATTGGGATTCAAGCAGAGTTTGTACTTTCTCAACCGCTCGAATAGTTTTGACAGGTGGGTCACATGCTCCTCTTCTGTTTTAGATTTAGCAATCATATCATCGACATATACCTCGATTTCCTTGTGTATCATGTCATGAAACAGAGTAGTCATGGGCCTTTGATAGGTTTCCTAGGCATTCTTCAAACCAAACGGCATTACCTTGTAACAAAAGGTACCCCATGGGGTAATAAATGAAGTTTTCTCCATATCCTCCGACACCATTTTAATCTGATTATAGCCCGAGAATCCATCCATGAAGGAAAAAACTTTGAACTTTGCTGTACTGTCTACCGGCATATCAATGTGTGGCAAAGGAAAGTCGTCCTTTGGACTAGCCTTGTTTATATCTCTGTAGTCCACACACATTCTGACCTTTCCGTCCTTTTTTGGAACGGGTACGATGTTGGCTAACCATTGAGGATATTCTGACGTGGCGAGGAAACCCGCGTCAATCTGTTTCTGTACTTCCTCCTTGATTTTGATGGCCATGTCCGGGTGAGTCCGTCTCAGCCTTTGTTTTATTGGCAGACATTCTAACCTTAACGGTAGATGATGTTCCACGATGCTGGTATCCAACCCTGGCATGTCCTGATATGACCAAGCGAATACATCGGGAAACTCTTTGAGAAGCTTTATCAAACCCTCTTTGGCAGTTGGACTGAGCAATGTCCCAATCCTGACCTCTTTTCTCTCTTTTTCCGAACCCAAGTTTACCGTTTCTAACGGCTCTTTGTGAGGTTCGATGGACCTTTCCTCCTGTTTGAGTAGTCGGGAGATCTCTTCTGGAATTTTGTAGTTAACTTCTTCTTCAGCCCCAAAACCGGGAATTCAAAGTTGGGAGAAGGCATCAGATCATATGTTTCAACGGGGTTTAAAACAAGAAATCTGCATGACGTGATGATTATTTTTTAGAAGAGATAGAGAGAATGCAAGAGTGTGTGCAGTGTTTTTCTGAAAATTGCTTGTTTTTATTATTTGAATTGTTTTTTAGGATTACCATTTTCTGGAAAAATGAAAAGAGAAGACAACAATAAATGAAGAAATTATAGAACGACGTTATTTTATTTATGAACAAGTCGATTCTTGAAACTACAGCCCTATAAAACAAAACTCTGTCGCTTTGGGCAAAGCGAAGAGGCATAATTACAGAAAGCGAGCCCTATCAAAACATCCGTTTCACCTGGGCAGGGTGAAAGGTTAAAGACGGCAATTACTTTGACTTATGAACAATCTTCGGGACATCGAAAGTAACCCATTGACGACGAACTCCTCGGTGAATCACAAAGTCTGGTACCTTCCTTGATTTGTCTTCAGAAATAACATTGATTTCTGGTGGAGCAGGATCATTGGGATCTGTCTCCTAGGCAGAGTTGTCGTAAGAGGATTCCTCGTTTGTATTTTGCATAGTATTCGTGCTCTCAGGTAAATCACCCCATCCAGTTGGCTGGATGTCTTCGAGCCTAATACGAGAGCTCTCAAAAGTAGTGTACTTGTCCATATAGTCGTATTTTCCACTTGGCTGTCCTAAGGTGTCCCACACTTCTTTGGAACTGGAGGAGTCATCTCTCTCGATGACGTTGACCTTAAGAAAAGCATAGTTGATGAATTCTAGTCCTGCAAACTTTGCCAATTCAATATCCTACGGGATATTTTATGAATGACCTGAGTGTTGTTCCCATGACATGGTGGAGACGCAGGTATTCTGTTCAATGATGCTCAGCTAATTTTCATTGTTCGGCTGATTTTCTTGCCCTGAGTTTCCTGGGTATGGCTGCCAGATAGGCAGGCCATCCATTGGGTAATAATAGTTGTGGTCAAAGCTGTCTTTCATTAGAGTGTCCTCCTCTAATGCGTTTGGTGGAGCACGGCATCCCTCCGGATCACAATCTCCGTATATTATTCTGACATCTGACCTGGGTATAAATCTCGAATTCTGTGCAGGATAGTAAAATGGCATAGGCACCTCTTCCTGAGACATATAACCACCCTCGTTAAGATAGGACTTCCACTCCTCATCTATATCAGAGGGATCTTCCTCGTTGATGGTATGGACGTCTTGAGATATCGGGTGAAGGAAACCTCCACTGTGGAAGAAGTCCTGAATGGGATGAAGACTTTCATCGTTAGCAGTTGTCTGGGTTCAGGTTGTAGAAAAACCAAGACCCTTCTTTGTTTTGTTATCGGTAGGAATGACAAGTTGTCCCCATCCTTTTGTATTGTTATTTTTTATCACTTCGAGAGCATCTCTATATGAGGAAATCGAGGATCCTTTCTCTGATTGATTCTCGTTGCTCACCGAAAGTGCTTGGAACTGAGTTCCAACAACCTCCTCGGGTTCTACACAAGTAGATAATGACAAGTTACTCACGAGCAAGGCTTCAGTTTCTGGTGCAGCGTCGAAGTGACTACCCCAGCCTGGTGTATCCTAGGTCTTCCTAATAAACAATTTTATGCTGCCCGGATATCCATGACCTGGAAAGTGATTAGGAAAGTGTGAGGACCGATAGGTACGGGAAGGTCGACTTCGCCAATAACTGCTTTCTGAGACCCGTCAAATGCTTTGACGATGACCTCACTGCCCCTCATCGGGGATCCCTTGAATGATAGTCGCATTAAAGTGGACTTTGGCATAAAGTTGATAGTCGATCCTGTGTCTATTAGTACGCTTGCTAAAGCATCGTCCTGGCAGTTAACTGTGATGTTGAGCGCCATGTTGTGACTTTTGCCCTCTTCTGGCAAATCCTCATCACTGAATCCTAAGTTGTTGCAGGAAGTGATGTTAGAGATAATGCTATCGAACTGTCTTATTGACACATCCTGTTCCACAAAGGCCTGCTCTAAGACTTTCTATAGAGCCTCTTTGTGGGCTTCAGAACTGAGTAAAAGTGATAGCAGAGAGATCTTTGAAGGAGTTTGTAACAGCTAATCAACATTGTTGTATTCACTCCTTTGGATGAGCTTCAGCATCTCATCATTGTTTTTTGAAAGGTCGGGATCATTGGACAGACCAACCAGTGGATTGGGAGCTTCTGTCTGAAGTTCCTTTTCCTTGTTAGGTTCTCCAACTCCTCGGTTGAAGATTCGACCGCTCCGTGTTACTCGACTGATGTCTGCAATATTTACGACGGAGTGTAATGGAATTTCCTTTCTATTCTCAATTATTGTTGCACCGTATTTGTAAGGGATCGCCTTAGGTGTTTCATACGGTAACGATCCCGGTAGATAGATAACTACAGGAGCCTTCTGATTTTTCTGACTGTCGTAAGGAACTTTAATCAACTCTAGGCTAAGAACCTTTGATTCGTCCAGTAGAGGGATGATGGCACAAATATCCTTGGTCCTCTCAGGGCCAGAGATTACAACTGACCTTGAAGGGCTGCTCGCACAAGGTAACATCCTTGGTTATTTTCCGAGCAAATCTACAACGTTCATAGTTATGTGGTGGCACCTGGCCACGTCCACTTTGAATACAGTGTAACCTCACTAGGTCTGTTTCCATTGATCGAGCATCCTAACTTTGATGCCTAGTAGGGTTCCCATCGATCGTACTAACTTGTTGTGTGTCTTCGTCCATATAGATCGAAAGCCACCAGTGGTTTAACAAGTGTTGTAAATTTTTTTGAATGAGAGTACATCCTTGGTCACTCTCACAGCATCCTTTACAGTTCTGATAATTATGCGAAGTTAGAAAACCGAGCTGGACTTGCGTAGCGTGTAATTCCACCAAGCTGGTATTCATCATGTGAATATCAAAGATTTGAATCATGTTGATCTGATAAAGATTTTTATAATGGTAGTCTTGGATCCATCCTAGATCCATGTGATGTTGGAGGGCCTCTTGTACAAAAGAGCATCCCTGATTGTTTACCGAGCAAATCAGACAGGAATTGTAATCGTGCCATGGCAGATCATGATACTGGCTTTGCCTTGAGTGCATTGCCACCAGGTTGACATTAATCGTACAGATGTCGTGGCTCTGAATGATGTTGGAATTTGTACAAGTCATGTTGACCCCACGAATTTGGTGCTCTTGGATCCATCCAAGATCCAATTGTTCCTATAGAGCTTATTGCACCACAGAATATCCTTGATTGTTTTTAGAGCAGATATCACACTGGTGATAATTATGAGGTGGTATATGGCCATACTTGCTCTATCTGCGATGCATCTTAACCAGATTGGTCCTCAATAAGAGTACATCATGAATTTGATAGCTGTCGTTAGACTCTCCCTCTATCAAATTGACTACAGCTTTCTCGTGTGGAGGCAACGGGTTCGTGAGAACATTTGGATTTGTATCTTTGAAAGAAAAGACCCCGCTCCTAACAAGCTTTTGTACGTCGAACTTGAAACTGAGACAATCAAGGTTGGCTCTGTGCAACCTGATGTTGATATGTAGGAACAGGCGCAGGGTTAATAGCAGGAGTTATAGCTGCTACTGGTTGGTAACGTCGGCTTTGCTTTTCGAGAGAGATATTCCCAATATCCTGCTCTTTTTTCATAGGTAGAGCACTACCGTATCTTTTTGTATTACTTGATGACTCAGCGTCTTTAACTAAACGTCCTTCTCGGACGACTTCCTCAACACGAACTCCCATGCCCACCATCTCGGTGAAGTCACTGGGCGCACTGGCAACCATTCTGTCGTAGTAAAATGAGCTCAAGGTTTTCAAGAAGATCTTTGTCTTCTCTTTTTCCTCAAGAGGTTGACAATCTGGGCGGCAATTTCACACCATCTCTTAGCGTACTCTTTAAAGTTTTCCTTGTCCTTTTGCGACATTGATCTGAGTTGATCTCTATCTGGTGCCATTTCCAGGTTATACTTATATTGTTGAACAAAGGCAGCACCAAGATCTCTGAAAGTAGCGATCTTAGTGCAGTTTAAACCCATGTACCCTTTAAGTGCGGCACCGGTTAAACTATCCTGAAAGTAGTGAATCAGTAGCTCCTGGTTCTTTATATGAGCTGACATTCGTCGAGCGTACATCACTAAATGACTTTGAGGGCAAGAGTTACCCTTGTACTTTTCAAATTCGGGCACTTTGAACTTGTGCGGAACTTTCACATTGGGGACCAAACAAAGGTCTGCGACGTCTTTTCCAAATAGGTCCTGACCGCGAATGGCTTGCAGTTCTTTCTGCATCTCCAGGAACTGATTCTGGAACTCATTCATTCTGTCAAACATACTTTCGTTTCCACCAGAAGGTATCTGTGGAATCTGTCCTTCCGGGACAGTGTGCACCACAGGCGGTGGTATAGTCATCATGGCAGAGACTCTTGGTGTCTCTCGAAGTTTGTAACTTTCGGGAGTTGTTGTCATGCCCCAGGCATCTTCACTTTCCCGAAGTTTGTAACCTTCAGGCCCAGCGGTTCCTGCTGCGTTTTCCAGATCTTCCATGATCGGCGGGATATATCCTTCCGGGATATAGTTGAGTGGCATGCCCCAAGGACGATCTTTCGGCATTTTGTACCTAGGATCAGACTTCTCCACTATGGGCGTTGATGTGGTCCTTGAGATCACAGTCCGTTGTTGTTGCATCTGAGCTTCTGCTAGAGCTTGCATGCTGTTATGAAGCCTTCTCAGATCTTATTTCAGAGTGTCGATCTCTTCTCTCAACTCTCTGTTCTCTTCCTCGAGATCATCCATCTTTTTCTGACGATTGGCCAGAGTATTGTACGAATGAGACACTTTGACTCTAGAATCGAGACACAAACGTGAGATTCGCCGGGAAGAAGAATGTGTTACATGAGAATGATGAATGATATGCAATGATTTTATTAATTATTTTTTGTTTATTCAAAGTAAACTTCGACAATTAGATTGCAAATATCAAACAATGGGGAAACCCCGTTTTATTGAATTCAAAGATTGCGGAATGGAAATACAGTAGATTACAAAGTGCTGAAAAGGAAATGTTTAAGCTAATGGACCCTGAATCCTTTCTGAAGAGAGCTCAGGTGCTGGTTCTGGTGCTTTCCTTTTCTTTGACCGAGGCTCTTCAGCCGTTGTCGGGTTGTCATTCCTTTGTCAAGTGAAAGGAGCGAGCAAATTCCTTTGGTCATCCTGATTCTCTACAGCATGTTGCTCTAAAATATTAATCAAAACATCCTTTTCTTTATATAGCTGTTGTAGTTTCTTACACTCCACATTGAGAATACGGTACTTGTTCCTCCAAGACCTCCTCTCCTGCTGAACTTTGTTGAGAGTAACCTGAAGTTTTTCCGTATCAGACATAAGGTAAAGGACGGGGTCCCTTAACGGAAGAACTTCCTGACGAGGGTAAGGCATCCTCAGCTTGAGAGCTCTAGTTTGTACCCAGTGGAGATAAGGCTCCACCGAGACATAGTCTGGTTTTCCTAGAGACTCTATTCCTTTCCTATGAACATGTTTCCAAGCATGCATTATTTCTGTCTTTAGTGCCTTGTCATTTTCTCCTTCCTTGAAGAAAAGACCTTCCAGATATAACTCCGCGGGACATGCCTCATTGGGTATCCGAATTGACGATGAACTAAAATCGGATGATAATTGATTCCCCCCTTAGTTCCTATAAGGGGTACATTTGGGAAATTTCCACAATAGTCAATGATTCTGATCCCGTCATAGATTCGATTGTACCAATCGATGTCAGAGTTGGTAAGAGACATGGTTCTCTGCGACCAACGTAAAGTATTCTTTTGATCCCAAAATGCAGCAGACTTGGACAACTGGGAAATGAACCATTTGTACAGCAAGGGTACACATCACGTGATCATTCCTCCGCTATATAAATTCCTTAAGTGTACCGAATGATACGCATCAATGAGTAAGGTTGGTACATGATTGCCAATCAGACATATCTTAATGGCATTGATATCTACAAAGTTATCGAAGTTGGGAAACAAAAATAACCCGTAGGTGAGCAAAACAAAGATGCTCTCGAAAGTAGCCACGTTTCCTATATTGGAAAAGTAAAGGGCTTTCTTTATCAAGAATTGGGCTGGAAAACCTTGGATTCCACCCTTAGTGGTCATGTGAGTCCTGACTTCTAACTCGTCCAAATAAATTGCTCTTGCAATGGTTTGATCTTTTGGAATTTCTTCCAGTCCAGAAAAGGGAGCTTGATTAGTGATATGCAAATCAGTCAAGTGAGAATACTCCTCCAACGTTGGTGCTAGCTGATAATCCGGGAATGTGAAACAGTGATAGACCGGATCGTAGAACTGCATTAGTGTGGACAGGATTCCCTCAATTACATGGACCCTTAACAGAGATAGCAGTTCTCCATATTTGGCTTTGAAAGCCTCAGGGTTGGTGATCATCCTCGCCAAACCTCTTAAATCCTCTAACTTTGGAACCTTGAAGGTATACTTGTGAGTTTTTCCTCTACCGAAATCCATAACGCAATCTCTTTATCTGACATTTGCAATCATTGTCTCAGTTTAATTTGAAAAAGAGAGAGACTAGAAGAGAAGATTTTCTTTTTTATATTTTTTTAAATGAATGCATGAATGCAGCACATAAAAACATAGAAAAACATGGGGTCAAAGGGTCGGTATTATGAAGTAAAGGCTCTACCCCCCCCCCCCCCCCCCCAAAAGTTTATACTAGTATTTTTTTACCTATCCGCAAAATCATTGACCCCTCTTGGGATAACAACAGCAAACGGATTGCCAGCGAGCTGATGTATCCTAGAGTGATCTCAAATGAGGGTAGTATCGCATGATAACTATTTCTGATAGCTTCCGCACTACAAAATGGTTTCAGTCTACTAAAAACCTCAGCTTCTCAGATAACCCAGTCAACCACACTACTTTCAACAACCGAAGTCGTATAGGCAATGTATCTGCAAAGGGAGTCTCCACAGAGTTTGATGGTCGACCGGGGGCTCTTAGCTGGAATTCACTCCCAGTAAGATTACTCGTATTGCCATCACCTATCTTAGGTGTATACTTAATCTTTCCACATGCGGCATCACACACATTCCCATTAGCAGAAAAATAAACACAGATATCAATTAGGTAAAGCAGTATATATATTTGTCTTAATCATCCTAGACCTCTAGTCTTATGATCCTATACAGACAATGACTCCCCAGCAGAGTTGCCATTTCTGTGATACTTTGTGAACTCAGGGTTTTCTACCTAAGATTGTGAACTTAAGGTTTTCACCGAAGATGGTAAGAAAGATAACTGGGCCCCACGGTGGGCGCCATTTTTTCTGTAGCGCGATTTTTGTGGTCTTGAATCATGATCGCTTGGGTACTACAGTTCGATTCATTTTTTATCCTATTGAGTTGATTAAGGAAGGGAAATAGATGTCTCCAATTAACCCTGCTTGCATACTCAGTTTAAACAGCTGACTGTTAGTTTACAGATGCTATTAAGACGTGGGCCCCTCTTCGGTTATTTTGTTAAGATTAGAATGGTTGGGCTATTTGCGAGGTTTTTGGTAAGATGTTTAGGATTTGGTGCTTTTGATTAGTATGCTCGCTAAGATTTTGCAATCTTATGCCTACGTATTCCCGTTTAACGAAACAGGGAAATCAGAGCGATCGTAGTTCCTCTTATTCTATGGGAGGAAAAAGGTCGTTTTGGTGTCTTGTCCAAAGCCCAAAACATTAAGCTAAAGGTGATTTGTATCTTGTTCAAAGCCCAAGATGTGAAGCTAAAGGGTTTAGGATTAGAGAGAATTTTTCATCTCTAAAGAGGAGTTGTTGATGTTTGTATGCTGTGAGCAAGGCACAAGTTTGATGCCAAAAGGTTAATTGACTCAACCGAGGTATTCCTTATACAAAGCCTAAGAGGAGGCGATTGACCCAACAAGAGGGTGCTAACATGTGACCGAGTCAACAAGAGAGTGCTTTTATGTGTCTTGTAAGAAGCCCAAGACAGAGGCTAAAAGGTTTTGACTCAACAAGAGAGTCTTTTATCTGTCTTATATGAAGCCTAAGACGGAGGCTAAAAAGGTTTGACTCAACAAGAGAGTCTTTTATACTCAACAAGAGAGTGATTTAGTGTCTCGTACGAAGCCCGAGATGGAGGCTAAAGGGGAAGTGAGTCAACAAGAGAGTCTTTTATACTCAACAAGAGAGTGTTTTGCTGTCTCGTACGAAGCCCGAGATAGAGGCTAAAAGGGGATTGACTCAACAAGAGGGTCTTTTATACTCAACAAGAGAGTGATTTTATCTGTCTTATACGAAGCCTAAGACAGAGGCTAAAAAGGGATTTGACTCAACAAGAGAGTCTTTTATACTCAACAAGAGAGTGTGTTTTTTGTGTGTCTTGTACGAAGCCCAAGATGGAGGCTAAAGGGGAGATTGACTCAACAAGAGAGCCTGAAAAGGTTAACTCTGCAGGGGAGAGTCATTGTATAAAGCCCAAGAGGAGGTTACCTTACCGCCGTGGATTCTGGAGCTCTCATGAGAGAGACCGGGTTTTTGCCTATGTTTGAAGGGAACTTAAGAATGTATTTGGGACTCAAGGGTCTTAGACTGTCCAAGTCTAGAGTTTTATCTTTTGTACAACGCCCAAGAGGAGGCACGGGTATTAAGGGATGGGTATCAACCCCACAACGGCCGGAGTTTTGACACTGGAAAGACTGCTCTAACAAAGGATGACTAAGTTCTGTCTTATACCTTTAAGAGGCTGTCAGGGTCCTTGTATTAAGCCCAAGAGAAGGCATGAGAACTTCTAAGAAGCCGAAGGGTCCTTGTACAATGCCCAAGAGGAGGCGGGGATGCTTTTAGGAAGCCTGTGGGTCCCCAAACCAAGAGAAGTTCAAGATATGCTATTCACAGAGAATAGATCAAGCCAGGAAAGTTCTTTAATTTGGAAGAAACTCAAGAGATGCTATTCACGAAGAATAGATCAACTCTGGGGAGTAGAGTTTCTTTGACAATTTCTAAGAGTGACAGTCTGAGAAATGGTTCATCGAGAATACTGCCTTTCTCTTTGTTCCATATTGTTTAACCCCAAGAGAAGGGAAGACTGTATCTGGAATCCTATGGGGGATCTAGTTTTGACTATATTTAAGAGTGACCAACAAGGCTTTACCTAGTGCTAGACGTAGTTTCCGGGGAAAACTCCAAATAACTATACTAGTATTATACAGTTGATATTTGACAAGTATATAAAAAGGATGTGAAAGAAGACTTACAGTGAAGCATCCCCACAATACAGTTATATACATATGAAAGCGGTAAATGAAAGCGGATAAATACTTACCCGTTGTAGAGCTTCCATGCTGTTTGGTTAGTTGTTCAACAAAGAAAGCTTTGATAACAATATTATATTCAAAATCAAAGGAGAAAGTGCTTTGAAAAGTTTGTTGGGGCTTACAGCTCAAGGAGAGGCCCAAGTTTTTGACGATGATCGCATCGCTAATTTGAAAACTGTATAGAGGGACTTATACAATATGTGAGGCCCACAAAGTTTTATGTACAAGGGGGTTGGGTCATACACTCTATTAGAGACCCAAAGTGTTTTTGTAGCAGTGATGGGGCTTACAGCTCAAGGAGCGGCCCAGGGTTTTATTTTGAACTGGCGATCGAGCCGAGATTTTTTCTCTTAACACAGAGGGACTTATACAATATGTGAGGCCCAAAAAGGTTTTGGTTAAAAGTGGATTGGGTTTTACACTCTATTAGAGGCCCAAAGGTTTAAATAAAGGAAATGGGGCTTATAACACGAGGGTAGGCCCAAAAGTTTTTTCGTTTTGAAATGGCGATCGCGCCGAGATTTTAGAAAACGCAGTGGGTCTTATACAATGACTGAGGTCGAAAAAATGTTTTAGTTAAAAAAAAGGGGAATTGGGTCTTACACTCTATTAGAGGCCCAAAAGTGTTTTATTTTAAGAAGATGAATGGGTCTTATAGCTCAAGGAGAGGCCCAGAGTTTTGATTTAAAAGGCGACGATCGCGCCGTGATTTTGAAAATACAACGGGACTTATACAACATCTGAGGCCCAAAAAGGTTTTGTATTTACAAAGGATTGGGTCTTACACTCTACTAAGAGGCCCAAAGGTTTTGAAAATGATTGATGAGGGTTGAAATCAAAGAAACCCTAATGTTGTTTTCCATAAAAAATAAATATTTAAAGAAAAATCAATAAATATGATAAAAATACTAAATGAGTTTGAATAAACCACTTGTGATTTTTGTTTAAGGTTTGAAAAATGCGGTTTTAATCACAAGATGAATTAAAACTCATTTGGTTTTGATTTTCAAGGTAAATATTCACTTTTAAAATGTTTAAAAATAATTAAAAATGAATTTATTCACAAAAATATTAATTACATTAATTAAATAATATAAATTTCATTTTTCTTGTGGAATATAACATTTCAACATTTTTGTGATTTTTTGCAAAAAGAACCAATAAAAAATAATTAAAATTGAGGGAGTTATTAATTTTTCAAATCATTAAAAATAATAAGAAAAATAATAAAATATGAAAAAGTGGTAAAAAAGAGGATCTGGAGCGAGGGGGATTCGAACCCCATGCCTTGTGTGTGTAGGGCGCGCGTCTTACCACTGGGGTGGTGATACATCCGTGTATTGGAACACAACCACAAATATACAAGGCTTGCCTTGTTTTTTGGCATGGCCCAAGGCAAGGCAAGGCAAGATTTTGATCAGAAACGTGAAGACCATAACTTTCTCATTTCTCCATGGATGGAGACAAAATTTATATGCATCTAGCCTAGAATTTCACAATGAATCCAATGGTGGTGGTGGTTTTTCAGAAAACAAATCCTCCTCAAAACCCGATAGTGGTTTTGAAATAGGCCATATTTGACATTTTCTGTGCTACCTCTTGGTACAGGCATGAATTACATGATGAATTGGTTCAAACACAACACATATAACATGTATAAGAGATGCATGATCAGTGGACCTCAAAGCAAGGCATATTTTAAAGAGTTCAAGTTGTGATGCATACCTCCCTTGGAGCTTTTTGGGCAATCTGCCAAGTACTTTGTTCCAAAAATGTTTTGATGCTTTGAACACTCAGATATGATCCCTTAGAATCTTTTAGGATGATTGGAACCAGCTGGAAACCTCAGGAATGGAAACTGGCCCTTTCTTGCAAAAGGGGCAAAAGTGGCCAAAATAACAACTCTCTCAAATGGTGTTCCAGATGTGTGAAACCATTTGGGACAGTTCAAGGATGATATTTGGAGTGTGTTTGAGGTTTTATCTGGTTTGGAAAGTGACTGAATCAAGACATGGCTTGAAAAATGTAAAAAGGCCCTATTTTGATGTTTTGAGAGGGGACTTTGTGATTTTGATGTTACAGGTCACTTGTGAGAGTTTGGATAACTTTTATATGATGTTTATGAGATGTGTGTGTGATTGGTTTGGTTGGAATTGCTCTCAAACTCAAAACCCGATAGTGACTTGCTTTGGAAGGAAAATTTGGAAGTGAGAAGGTGATTTTGAGGAAAGCATATGTTTGATGGCTTTGGTGTACTCAAACTGATCACAAATGAGCTCTATTTATAGTAGAGCAAGTTTATTTTGGCTGTAATAGTGAATGGCAACTGCAGCAGAGGTTTGGCCAATGTTGATCAATGGGAAGCCAAGTCTCCTCTAGCCATTGACTAGAGGTTAGGGCACAGGTTGCTGGTTCCCTTGGTCTTGGATATGTCTTGACTGAATTCAGTTGGAAATGGCTCAGTCCATGCCACCTTGGTGCATCCATTGAATGCTCCAAAACAAAATTGGAGTCTTGTCCCCTCTTTAGGGATTTCTAGGTTTGGCATGCTACTTTTGGTTCCAAGGACTTGGGTGGCTGATGGATCAGCGTTTGCCCCTCCTTGGTCTCCCCCTGAGAAGTACAGATGGATAGACTTGTTTGTCATTTGCACAAATTTGGTGAATCGAGCAAAATGCACAAATCTGCCTTGCCATGACAGTTTGCAGCAAAGCACATTGGCATTGTCATATCTCATGGCCCAAGTGGATTTTCATGAAGTTCTTGGCCTTTTTGGAAAGCTCTAATATGATACAACATATGTGCGATCATAGTTTGTTTTGATACCTTTTGGATCCAAGTGAAAAATTCCCCTACATTTGGAAAAAAGTGAAGGCATATTCTGACTTAATGAAAATTTCACTAAGTGTTGGAAAAATGTAACATTTTCACTTTTTGTGATTTTGGCCATTCCATAACTTGAAATCCATGAGGAATTGGAATGAGGTGTATTCGACACTTTTAAAGTATGCCATGAGAGCTACAAATCCATCTTTGGATCAGCCCAAATGGTTGCTTGGATCTCAAGTTATGATCCTTGGAAGTTGGTACCCTAGCCATTTTGTTCCATAACTTAGAAAATTTCTAAGTTTTTTATGGTTACCCCTTTTACAAGTTATCCCAATTTTCTTATTTTTCTTGATGAATGATGATTTAAATCACACATTAACATCATTTTAGGGTCAAAGAACCATAATTGTGAAAAATCTCAAAAAGTCAAAGTTGACTTTTGTGCACAGTTGACTTTTTGTTAGATGAATTCCAAACTGTGCGATCCTCTATGAAATCAAGTCCTTGACCTAAATCAAACTTGATGGATTGAGTTCATAGGTGTTATAGGGTGTATTGAATCATGTCCCAAGGCTGGGGAGCATGTCTTGGACAAAAGTCAAAGGTACAGTTGACTTTTCCTTCAAAACCCTAATTGTGGTTCTGATGAATTTAAAACTTGTTGATCTAGCTTCTTGGATCAATCCATTGTTGTAAATGGATCAATGTGATGTATTAGAGACCCTTAAACCATTTCTAGAGGTCTTGGCTCATGATTTGTCTCAAAAGTCAACTTAGGGGCGAATTAGGTCAAGAAACCCTAATTCCTGATTTTTGATGAATGCATCCCCTGAGGCTAAATTGACTTGATGATTGGGTCCATGATGTTCCATGAAGTATATTAGGTTATGATTTGAAGCATTGGCTCATGTCGAGAGGAAAATTTCCATCTGGAGGCCCTGGTCGACCATACCCTAATTTGGTGACACTGGCGATCTTGAGGCTTAATCCACTTAGAATGCTGCAACCTTGTGCTTGATTCTTGAGGTGAGAGTCCTCTTGATCCATTGTGGATGTTTGAGAGATTAGAAAAGTTGGAGATCATGTCAATTCTTGATTGATCCTTTGTCTAAAGCTCAGAGAGGGCTTGAAACCCTAATTTTTTATAGTAGTGAATGCTCACCCATATTTGGGGAAACTGATGAGGTATGATGGTTTACTCAAGTTGTGATGATGATTTTCCCAATGATGGGAAATCTTAGTGGTCAAAATTTGGGGTATGAAAATAGGCCTGCTTACGTGTTTGCAGCTGAGGCAGTTGTAGATGGTAAGGCAGTTGTAGATGGTAAGCCTTGGTATCACGATATCAAGTGATTTCTTAAAAGTTAAGAGTACCCAGCAGGGGCATCCAGTAATGATAAGAAGACTCTGAGGAGATTGGCTGGTATTTTCTTCTTAAATAAGAATGACGTGTTGAATAAGCAGAATTTTGACATTGTACTGCTCAGATGCATGGATAGACACGAAGCAAACATGTTGATGCAAGAAGTGCATGAAGGTTCCTTCGGTACCCATGCCAACGGACATGCTATGGCGAGAAGTTGTTGCGAGCAAGTTATTACTGGATGACCATGGAATTAGATTGTTTCAAATATGCTCGAAAGTTCAATAAATGCCAGATTTATGCTAAGAAAGTGCATGTACCACCGAGTCCTTTGATTGTTATGACGTCCCCGTGGCCCTTTTCTATGTGGGGCATTGATATGATTGGAAAGATCGAGCCCACCGCTTCCAATGGGCACCACTTCATTCTAGTTGCCATCGATTATTTCACCAAGTTGGTGGAAGCAACTTCCTTTGTAAATGTCATTGAAATTCTGGTATGACAGATCCCAGATGTCCTATAGGATGTCGAGACATCTGGTCTGACAAAAACATGACAAGGTATAAACATATATAAACTGTACTGAAAAGCATAAACAACCCACATAATTTGTTCACCCAGTTCGGTCTAACAACCTACATCTGGGGGCATACCAAGCCAAGAAGGAAGTCAACTATTAGAAGTATCAATTCATAGACCCTACAATCAACACACCCGTTGATGATCTACTCACTTAATCACTACCCAATGACCCTTCTACCTAAGTCCTCCCTAGGTAAGAGACTCCATCTCACTTCCAATCATCGCAATGATGTCTAGCAGTCAATACCTCAGCCACTGCATCAACAACTTGGTTTCCAACAGCTTTTCAATCACAGAAAAGTAGAAGACATACTTCCATGACAATACCTAGACATGACACATATGACTAAGAACAATACTTAAAGTTGCTTAATAGCTTACTCCAAGAACAACACTCACTCTTGCTTAAAAGCTTCGAGGAGAACAGTGACCATCTCACAATCCGAGTGGTTCACACATACCAACTCTCCTAGAGAGTGGTTCACAAGAACGAAACCCTAATAATTTTACATCTTGGAATCGTTTTTCTAAAATCAGGTTACACACACTCCTATTTATAACCTACATCCCAACTGGATTTTGGCTTCAAATCACAATAAAACTGATGTTAAAAATCTGCAATAACTTCTGCACCAAAATATGTCTTCAATCAAATCTTTGCTAAATTATCTCCATAATTTAGAGAGTCATTATTCTTCATGATTCTGACTTGAATCTTCCAGACCAAACAAAATAGCGCCACACAGGATAACATAATATTCCCAGAGTGTTCTGCATTAAATCATAACAGAATTTTACTGTCCAGCTCAGCACAGGCGCGATGTCGAATGATTCAGCATAGGACATCTTATCTGACATGTTGCTCCAGATGATGAGAACTTCTCATCTCAACATGTCTCAGCATACAATAGGACTTCTTGCTTAACCTGTTCTTCTTAGCAAGTAATCACGTCCTATTAAACATATTGCTGCTACAAAACGACATACCATGATTTTCTATCAGACTTCAAAAAATACGCAGCAAATAAAACCAAACTTAACAGAATGTTCTGTCAACAGATGTTAGGACATCGTGTTTGACATCAGCACAAATTCCTGCACCACTTAAGTAACTTAACATAACCAGAATGCTAGTAACTCATGTTAAGACATCATACATGACATCAACATTGTTTTACCAAAATTGTAGCCAATTACAAGAACTAACAATCTCCCCCTTTGGCTAATTTTGGCAAAAACAATCTCATCCAACATCAGAAAAACTTGCAGCGGATAAACACCAAACTCCAAACAAATACTAACATTCACTACACAACCATCATCAGCAACATCCAACAGCTGCACCAACAACAAACCCAAACAGCATAACAGCTGCACAAACTAGAATCACACTAGACAACTAGACAACACCTAGGCTAACTCTCCCCCTTTTTAGCCATAATTGGAAAACCACTTAACCTACCCAGGCAACAAACACGAAGTTCTGACATCCAATTTGACAATGTCCAAAGAAAAACAAGTTCCCAAGAAAAACAAGTTCCCAAGAAAAACAAGTTCCCAAAAAAAAACAAGCTCCCAAAACAAAGACCACTTTGACTGGTCAGGTGATACAAACCAAGACTCTTTATGCAGTATAAAAAAAACAAGCCTCGTTGCTTCTAACAACATATCACAGATAGAACCATGATTCAGTCTAACAAAGATGCAGGAAAGAGACACATGCAGGAAGTCAAGAAACCAGGTCCACCGAAGTTGAAGAATAAAACACTTTCTACAGCTGGGGAAACTTCAGGAGCAACAAGAACAAGAAAAACATCAGAGACAAGGATGAAAACCTTCAAAAAACATCCAATGCAACTTCATGCTTCTGATGATGAATGGGATGAAGATTGGAAAACTTTTCTTGATTCAGGGGGTTGGGATAATCTTTAGACCCTTTGTTTATTGCTTTTGATGTACTGAAATCTAATCTTGTATGCTTTCAGCAGTTGAATAAAATTCGGTTCCCTTTAAACTAAACATATACAATAAAGTTCACAACTGCACAAGACACATCCCAGCGTACTCAGAATAGAACAGACTATTCTACATCCTTGAGAAACTGGTTTAAACACAAAAACTAGACTATACTGAACGAACCTACTCTCCCTTTGTGGCACATAAAGCAACTATGCAATAAGGGAAATCAACCAGTAGCAGAACACATCCAACTCAGAAGCTTGTACAACTTTGATTCAATACATTGACAACCCAATGACATGACCAAGATCAACCAGTCAAGTCCACCCAGAACTAAACCAGTCACACAATGTCATGACATCTTGTCTAACATTACACCCTCACCAGAGGTACACTATCATAGATATTTGAAACCACAAACAATCTTGATAAACAACTGTACTGCTGCAGCAACAAATCCAAAACAGAAGTCCAACTCCCCCTATCTAAGATAACCAGTGCTCCTTTGCAAGAAGAACACCTTAAATGAATGGAAAACATAAGACTCATCCATATGTCTTCAAGAGCGCACCCTCTGTTCAACACACCTGCTGAACGCATTCACTTAATGCTCGATTCTCAAGCAAACCAAGTACCACACTAGTACAATTAACAGACAGAAGTTCTCCCCCTATATTTCACGAATGATGCTCATCAGACATTTGCACATTTGCTCCACAAGCACCAAACTGATCCACTTCTAGCATGTCATACCCACATCAGACATCCAAGACAGTACTTAACTCATCATTCTCTCATATGATAAGATAAATACCTCTTAGACAAAATTTGAACTCGGAATCCTACTCCAAGGATGACTAACCCAAAGATGTTCTAACATTGGTTAGGACATCTTCCACACATCATAGACACCACACAACACCCTAATGTCATAGCATGTTATTTGACATTATATCCTCATAAGAGGCAACCAATCTCCACAAGCATGCAAGCTTCACAATATATGCACCTTTGCAGCAAAATCCATAGACAAGTACTCCCCCTGTCATGGATAACCAATGCTCTAGATGGAGGTTAATCATTTAGCACCAGATCTTCACACACTTGCTGAGCATACTTCCTCTGCCATTTCATCCACTAGCAGTTGATGATACTAGTGAGGTCTTCAAAAATAATAGTCATGCTTTGCCAGAACATACTACTAAAACCAATATCAGACTCTCCACATTCTAATCCACGGAGTCAGAAACACCTCTTCTGACAAAAATGCTTGAGCATCCAACTCCAAGTGCACAATCTCAATCATTTTCCAAATATAACCATCATGATGTCATAAACATCATTTGGGACATCAGCTTCCCATCACCATTCAAGGGACTCATTGCATATAGAAGTCCGTCAAGAAGCTCCCAATAAAACACAGCCAGAGCAGCTTATTCAAGTTAACATAAACACCTGAACACCATAGAGAGAAATAAACTCGCACACCCTCTCTGAAGCAAAGAGTTCAGACTGCAGAATTGCATACTCACATCAGACAAATACTTAGCTCCCGTCAAAGTATCTATCATTAGTCAGATAAGACTACCTTCTCTCACCAGGTAGGACAATTGGTCTGACATTCTTCTTTCATCATGACAACTATTTAAAACCAGATCATACACACATGCAGGAACCTACATACTCTACATCTCAAGAATCTTATTTTCAAACTTCTCATGCAGATACCAGGGAACCATGATCCTTTGGTAAAAAAAACGCCAACTCCTCCTTGCTCCAAACACACATCTGAGATGCTCATCCTAGATGGTTTGGATGACATTCCAACAATGAAGACACCAGTCCACCAGTTAGGTTAATACACCTCCTCTAAGCACAGCCCTTTGAGTTTCTCTTCCACTAGAATAGGAGTTCCATGCTCTCATAGACTTGATATTGATATCAAGTTTGAGTAAACAACCTCCATCCTATTTTTGAGAAACACCACCAGAAATATTGAGAAAAATAAATTCTCAATACAAAGATGTCAAGAAATTATGCTGACATTTCTTCAAGTTCTTCCAACATCAGATGAAGGACTCCCCCTGCTAAGAACTCTTAAGGGAATTATTCATTCCCCTCCAATAGCTGCACATCCTATGGTTAGTACACACATAGAACTCCTTTCAAACACGATTTGCTCCATGGCCATAAGCATGATTGCCTACATCTGGCTGCTTTGATGTCACAACAACTGGTAGGACATCATTCAAGAATAACACCATGAGATCTTTCAATTTAAACTTGTGGATGGTCTTTCAGAGAAGAGAGAAAAAATAAATTGCATCCTTCTGATCTCTCATCAACAAACTTATTGAGAATGCCTTTATGAGTGGACTTGGGTCAAACCTCAAGTATCTTTGGTCACTTTAACAAGTCAGTCAATATTATCCATAAGTATCACAACACCATGTGATACACCTTCAGAGGAGAACAGAGTGTTGCAGCCTTAACACACACAACCACAAGGAGTTTTCTGACAGATACATATGCAGCGGAACACAAATAAAGAAAACCCCTCTATAACCTTCAGACAAAACTTAGTAACCTTTGCACAAACACCACACACCAGATGCAATAGGTCAGCATAGGTTGAAAATACATCACCCCACAAAGCAGCTCACCACCAAAGCTACACACCTGACAACTTCAAACAGGGCCAATACACACCCGATCATGAATAGTCCATCCTCCACTTCAAGGGACCATTCAAACATCATATGAACTGACCAAGTCCATTCAACTCAGTAAAACTATCTTCCTTGCTCATGAACCAGAAAGTATATTCCCTAGATCTCATCAAGAAAAAGACAGGATGCCTGCTCTGATACCAATTGAAATTCTGGTATGACAGATCCCAGATGTCCTACAGGATGTCGAGACATCTGGTCTGACAAAAACATGGCAAGGTATAAACATATAAAAACAGTACAGAAAAGCATAAACAACCCACAGAATTTGTTCACCCAGTTCGGTCTAACAACCTATATCTGGGGGCATACCAAGCCAGGAAGGAAGTCCACTATTAGCAGTATCAATTCATAGACCCTACAATCGACACACCCGTTGATGATCTACTCACTTAATCACTACCCAATGACCCTTCTACCTAAGTCCTCTATAGGTAAGAGACTCCATCTCACTTCCAATAATCGCAATGATGTCTAGCAGTCAATACCTCAGCCACTGCATCAACAACTTGATTTCCAACAGCTCTTCAATCACAGAAAAGTAGAAGACATACTTCCATGACAATACCTAGACATGACACATATGACTAAGAAAAATACTTAGAGTTGCTTAACAGCTTCCTCCAAGAACAACACTCACTCTTGCTTAAAAGCTTTGAGGAGAACAGTGACCATCTCACAATCCGAGTGGTTCACACATACCAACTCTCCTAGAGAGTGGTTCACAAGAACGAAACCCTAATACTTTTACATCTTGGAATCGTTTTTTTAAATCAGGTTACACACACTCCTATTTATAACCTACATCTCAACTGGATTTTGGCTTCAAATCACAATAAAACTGATGTTAAAAATCTGCAATAACTTCTGCACCAAAATAGGTCTTCAATCAAATCTTTCCTAAATTATCTCCATAATTTAGAGAGTCATTATTCTTCATGATTCTGACTTGAATCTTCCAGACCAAACAAAACAGCGCCACATAGGATAACATAATATTCCCAGAGTATTATGCATTAAATCATAACAGAATTTAACTGTCCAGCTCAGCACAGGCGTGATGTCGAATGATTTAGCATAGGACATCTTATCTGACATGTTGCTCCAGATGATGAGAACTTCTCATATCAACATGTCTCAATATACAATAGGACTTCTTGCTTAACCTGTTCTTCTTAGCAAGTAATCACGTCCTATTAAACATATTGCTGCTACAAAACGACAGACCATGATTTTCTGTCAGACTTCAAAAAATACGCAGCAAATAAAACCAAACTTAACAGAATGTTCTGTCAACAGATGTGAGGACGTCGTGTTTGACATCAGCACAAATTCCTGCACCATTTAAGTAACTTAACATAACCAGAATGTTAGTAACTCATGTTAAGACATCATACATGACATCAACATTGTTTTACCAAAATTGTAGCCAATTACAAGAACTAACAGTCATCAAACAAGTGGTTTACCGGTTTATTAAGAAAGAGATCATCTGTCGCTATGGGCTTCCTGAGAGAATCATCACTAATAATGGTTCTAATCTTAACAACCAAGATGATGAAAGAGTTGTGCCAGGGCTTCAAGATCGATCATTACAATTCTTCTCTGTACCATCCAAAGATGAATGGTATCATTGAGGCAGCCAATAAGAACATCAAGAAGATTGTACAAAAGATGGTTGTGACGTACAAGGATTGGCATGAGATGTTGCCTTTCGCCTTACATGGGTACCGTACTTTAGTGCGTACATCAACTGGGGCAACCCCGTTCTCACCCGTGTATGGTATGGAAGCAGTCCTACTAGTTGAGGTTGAAATCCCTTCTCTGAGGGTTATGATGGATATAAATCTCGACGAAGCTGAATGGATCCAAACAAAATTTAACGAGCTGAGCCTCATTGAAGAGAGACGAATGGCGGTTGTATGCCATGGGCAGGTATACCAGAGAAGGATGAAGAAGGCCTTTGATCAGAAAGTGCGTCCTCGTTGTTTTTCAGACTGGTGATTTGGTGTTGAAATGGATCCTTCATCCTCAGACAGATCACAGAGGCAAGTGGACCCCGTATTATGAAGGCACATACGTTGTTAAGGAGGCTTTCAACTATGCACGGTGAAGATTTTACATCCCTTGTGAACTCAGACGCAATCAAAAAATACTTCGCATAAAAGAGACCCGCTGGACAGCAAAAAGAATAAGTCCAGGCAAAAAGGGGCATCCCGGCGAACCATGAAAAAACAGAAAGGTTCGGCCAAAAATTAGGGATAAAAAGATAAAAAAATAAGTAAACCCGGTAAGTTGAAAACCTGAAAAGGCAACTTAGGCAAAAATGGGTATCCCGATGGATTGAAAACTCGAAAAAGGCGATCCATTAAAAATTTAGGGATTTAAAAGCGAAAGGCTGCGATCTGATTAGTCTGTATTTCATCTCTTTTCAACAACCGAAATTTTCAATGGATAGGAATCGGTCCAATCACCCTTCTCGGAAAGCAGAGTACTCAGAGCTTTTTAAAGACATACGAGTCATAGCAGAATTGAAACTCAATGGGAATCTGTTTTTGCATTACCATTAGTGTAGTTTCCCTTTATGCAATTACCTATTTCTAGGAATTACTTCCTGGTGTAAATGCCTATTCACAGGCCAATCAATAAAATTCATTTCATTCAAATAGCTTTCTCTTTCGTTTTCATTTTACTGTTTTGTTTGCAAAAACGACCGAATTTTTTATCTCTATTCTCCAACAAGCATTTCCTTCCTCAGCAGAGGCTTGTTTGATCTCAGTTCCCCCAGCAGCCAGTCAGAAGGTTCTCATTCCCCAACAAAGTTCTATGGTTATGGGTTCTCCCCAAGCAGGACTGGTTCAGGTGATGTCTTCCCAGTAAAGTCATCTTTCCCCGCAGTTGCAGAATCCGTAAGTTCGTGGAATGTTTTGGCAGTTCAGAGCCCAGATGTACCAACGTTATGCTCCCCAGTCGAGTTGTTGATCTTTTCCCCACAGAAAGTCAGAAGATCAGATCAGTGATCACTTCCTCAGCAGAGTTGCTAATCATCATCCCCAGAAGAGGATTCACTTTGCATCTTGCATATAGTAATCATCATTACATTGCATCTTCAAAACGTGTAGCATTTCCATTTTGTATAGAGCATTATGCCATAGAAAAATTCAAACATATGCATCCGAAGCATGAGCCAGGTTTGATACTTTCTTCACCACACATTGCCCTAGTAGAAAATGAAGTAACTCAAAAGACACTGTTTAACTGTAGTCCCAAGCAGGCGCTTCAACTAATCCTTAGAGTAGCATATCTGTCACTCTCACCCTTTTGATCGTCGCTCCCTAGAAGAGTCGTCTGACTAGGATTTCGTTATCCCCTCAGAGTTGCCTCTTTCACCCATCGTTCGAGGTTTCGATGCATTAATTTTGATACTTTTAGGATACTGTTCTTTCAAAACGCGTCTGTGTCTGTATTTTCTTTGATACCTTTAAGTATCATAGTTCGATACCTGTCTGTATCGTCAATTAAGTACACGTGTCCATGTCCGTATTTTCTTTGATACTTGTAAGTATCATCTTTCGATACCTGTTCGTATCATCAATTAAGTACACGTGTCTGTGTCTGTGTCTTCTTTGATACTTGTAAGTATCATCTTTCGATACCTATCTCTATCGTCAATTCAGTACACGTGTCCGTGTCTATATTTTATGTGATACCTGTAAGTATCATCTTTCGATACCAGTCCATATCGTCGATTCAGTACACATTCCCGTGTCTGTATCTTTCTTTGATAGCTGTAAGGATCATCTTTCGATACCTGTCTGTATTGTCAATTCAATTTGCTTTGATACCTGTAAGTATCATCTTTTGATACCTGTCTGTATCGTCAATTCAGTACACGTGTCAGTGTCTGTATCTTCTTTGATACCTGTAAGTTTCATCTTTTGATACCTGTTCGTATCGTCAATTCAGTATATGTGTCAGCAAACCAAGAACGGCGTTCAAAGCCTTCCAGTTTCCATCTGCAGCAAAGGAAGTGGCCTTGTCAACTAGAAACTTTGAAGCAAGCCCTCAAATACCATTCCCTTTAGTCTTGAGATTAGTTTCCACATCCTTCTTACTAATGCAAAGAGCATCTGCAATAAGGGGAAACTTCAGACAACTGCTAGTGTAGACAAAAGGAACCTGCTTCTTGATTTCAACCCCCAAGATATGAGAGTACTCCTCGAGTGTAGATGCTAACTGATAATCCTGAAATGTGAAACACCTAAGTGGAAGATCATAGAACTGAACCAGTGTATGAATGGCAGTGTGTTGACTTCAGTGTTGAGGATGGCCAACAGATTACCATAAGCATCCCTGCAAACCCCTTTGTTATCTTTAACCACATGGGATGCTAGATTTCTCAAAGTCTTCAGCTTAGGCTCCACAAACTTGTAGCTAAAGATACCTCGGAAACCAGTACTCATCTCTATGATAATGTCAACAAAGAATAAGCATTCGAATAACCTGGAAATGCACATGCAAAAATTAATTTACATGATGAATGATATGTAACACAAAAATCAATAAGCCAGCACTGTCTGAATGATCAAAGCTAAACAATCTGGATATCTACACATATAATTTTGTGTCGGTGCAAAATAATCTGATGTGCATGAGAGAAAAAAGGTATGAAGAGGCTTGTTTTCCTAAAAAACCCATATCCCACTAACAGGTATGATCTAGACACAACAATGTGGTCCCTAGAAAGGTCGCTCAAACCATCTGACTCAAAATGAAAACCCCCCGCCATAGCGAATTCTCGCAGGATGGAAGTATTCTCAGGAGAATCACGATCTGGGATGTGGCTCTCGCGATAACCCAACGCGCAAAAAGCAGGCCTCACGACTATCCACGTTCTAGCCTATGTGCATGCTCAAGCCCGGTGTTAGGACTTTTCTCTCCAATAATATCTACCCATCCCAAAAACAATAGAAAATACAGTAGATATCCAGAATTTGCAGAAAATGAATATTTAAAGCAGTAAAGAAATGCAGTAAATAAACATAATTAAAGTGATACAGCGTAAAAGATAAACACCCAGACAAGCAAGAAAGCAAACAAGACTAGGCGACACCCCAACTTGCAAGAGCAAGGACTCCCCAGCAGAGTCACCAGCTGAAGCTAACAGGATCATACCTGAGTGAATCGCACACTAAAAGATACAACAGAGTCGCCACCAAACTTTATTTAGTCCCAAAGGACAGGGAAAATATCGATAAAAGAGAGAATAGGCTCTGTGGGGAAGAAAGGGTTTGGTGTCAACAAAAGGACTGTGATGATCCAAAAGGAGAGAGTATTGAACCAAGCGAAGGTGTTTGAATCTGAAGGGATTCTGGAATATTAACTGAGAAACAGTGGTTGTTCGAAAGAATGGGTATAGAACTAAGCGAAGGTTGTGACCCACTGGGGATGTTGGTACTAACTGAACAAGCAGTACTTGACCAATGAAAAAAAGTATTTGAACCAAAAGAAGGTTACTAACCCAAGAGTGCGAGTACTCGAACCAAGAGAAGGTTACTAACTCACAGGGGTATTGGTTTTAACAGAAGGACTGTGATTAACCAAAAGAATGAGTGATTAACCAAGAGAAGGTGGTTAACTCAAAAGGAGCTCAGTATGTTAACAGATAGACTGTGATTAACCGAGAAAAAAGGTGATTAACCCAAGAGAAATTCAGTATGTTAACAGATAGACTGTGGTCAACTGAGAAGAAGTGCAAATTAGTGTTTTAACTAATAGGCAGTGGTTAACCAATCAAAGGGAGAAGAACCAAGAGAAGTTTGCGAACTCCGCTAGAGTTTCGGTGTTTATCATGAAGATTGTGTTTAACCGAAGAAAAGGGATTGAGACTCTTTAGGGGAATTAATAAGCAATGATTGTCTACAAGAAAAGGATAATGAGTCAAGAGATGAGTGTTAACCCAAGAGACAATGATCTTTAACCAAGAGAATGGTGATTGATCAAGGAGAGATTGAAAGGGGCAAGAGTGATCAAGGATCAACTCGACTGAGGATTGAGAGACACTACGGCTTGGAGATAGAGACAATTATTCCCGGCACAGGGTCATTCATCCCCTACCCAAAATAATCAAGATAAGTGTAGAAATTCTCCACTCTTATCCCTTCTCTAGCACTAAAGTATAGTGTGGAAATTGAAACAGACAACATAACAACGTCAATTTGTATAGTGCTCCATTGAGTTGTGTGAATCTCCGAATCGGTAGGGGATCAAGAGAACAAGACTGTAAAGGAAGCCTAAAGAACGGAGAAAGGAAGAATCAACTAATCGAAACAAGGTTTCGATTAATCAATCAAAGGGAATTGATGTGATACCAATTTTCCCAAAGGGAGGAAAAATCATTAAAGAAAAAGTGTGGATTATTGATTATACAAGATTAAACTCATTCTTTGAAGAACAAACTTAATGCCAACATGAATGAACGTGCAAAACAGTACCAAATATTAATTAGCATGTATCACAAATCATGTTATCATGTGAGCAAAAGATGTGCAAGAATGATCATGCCCAAAATAATGCCAAAAATACAAACAATCACGTAATCGATAAATTGTGCATAAAATTATTGCAAGCACGCTTCAAACAGAGGCTAAACAGTGCCTAAAACATCCATAAATATCAAGCATATCAAGCCATGGAATTTAGAGGAGAAAAGGATGTCAAACAAGCTTGAAAAAACTCAAAAATGGCATTTTGTTACAGTGGTAATCGATTACCATAATGCAGATAATCGATTACCTGCTAGAAAATAGTAGAACTAGTGAAAATTTGAGCAGAGTAATTGATTACCCTCATATGAGTAATCAATTACCGCTGTAACAGTGGCAATAAACAGGTTTTCAAAAAGCAATTTTAGCACCTAATCACTTATCCAAACTACCACATGCTATGGTATGAATTTGTGCGCGAAAATTACATCATGTATGAGCATTTAAACACAAATTAAAAGCATTAAACATGAAGATCAAAGATCCAACAATCACATGGTTCATCAAACCAAAAAGCTATCAAAACTACATCGTAAATGCGCGAAAATGATCGAAATAGTAAATTGAGTGAGAGCTACCAACCTACAAGTCGGAGAATTGGCTAGGATGTTGTTGCAAAGTAAATGTGATGAAAATAAGTGGAGAAAACCAGAGAACTCTGCACTTGCACTTCGAACCGTGGCGAAACCGAGCAAAATCACGAAAATGCACCGAATACAAATTAACACCGAATCGCTTGAGTAGATTACTTAAATTGAAGTAGAAGCTACTGTAGATCCAAGAATTCAAGCAAAATTAAAGAGGAATGAAGGTTTAAGCTCAAGATATAAGCAATTCCAATGTGAAATTTGCTTCTCTTCAATGGTAATAATGGAGCTTTTGTGTGGTTTGGGGAAGAAGATGAAGATGAATGTGAAGAGGTTGCAGAAAATGCAGAGAGAATTGAGAGAATTGAGAGTGAAAAGAGTGAGGAATTGTGAAAATGATTGTGGATCCCTTTGTGAAATGTTGGAGCCTTATTTATATAGAGTTTTGGTTTAGAGTTGATAGGTTTGGAATGTGCTTTGGAGTTAGCTTTGGAGCTAGCATGGGAGTTAGTTGCACTTGACTCACCGAGTTGGAAATTGAGTCAGTTAGTTAGTTAGTTAAGAAACATATAGGAAATCCCAGTGCAAATCCCAATGCAAATCCAAATCAAAGGCTCACATATAGGAAATTAAGGAACATGGTGCACTTAATTCAAAGTGATGCATTGAAATAAATGTGAGTGGAGTGTCTTGAATGGTCTTGAACTGTCTAGAATGTTCCACACAATGTTAGAACCAAGTAGAACACAAGAGAAAAGAGAGTGCAAAGCTGCTGTCCTGAAAATGCAGCAGAAACTGCAAATTTACTCAGGGTAATCGATTACCCTATTTTTCCTAGCAAAATGGTAATCGATTACCCTAGGCAAAATTTGCCCAAATTGCATAGGAACAAGTGCTGGAGCCCCGGTTTCGATTTTCCGCCTCTTGTTTTGACGAATAGGCATGGAATCCCTTGTTTTGTGCTTGTAATGATGATGTGATGACTTTGTGAGGATGTGATTAATCGGGCTTAGAAAACCTAAATATTCCTGCACACAAAAACACCGAGAAAAAGTGTGAGTGTGCATGCCAGCAATGCGAATGCACATGCATATGCAAAAAGCAAAAGGGATGTCAAATTTCGGGTTACGACACTATGGAAAAGATAATATATGTTGCAAATATCCTTAGCAGCTCAGTTGAAACAACAATCATGGTGTTTGGACAGTGGTTGCTCGTGACACATGACAGGAAGAAGGTATATGTTCCAAAGTTTGGAACTTAAGCCTGGAGGCTTCGTTGGTTTCAGAGGAAACCATAAAGGAAAAATCATTGGCTATGGAACTGTTGGTAATGGTAACCTTCCTTCTATTACTGATGTTCTTCTGGTCGATGGTTTGATGCATAACTTGTTGTCAATTAGTCAACTTAGTGACAATGGATATGATATCATCTTTAATCAAAAGTCCTGTAAGGTTGTAAGTCAAAAAGATGTCTCAATCCTGTTTGTCGGAAAGAGGAAAAACAACATTTATAAAATTAGACTTTCTGATCTTCGTGAACAGAATGTAAAATGCTTAATGTCTGTTAATGAGGATAAATGGGTATGGCATAGACGTTTAGGCCATATTAGCATGAGGAGGATTTCTCGGCTAAATAAGGTTGAACTTGTCAGAGGCTTGCCAAATCTGAAGTATTCTTCAGATGCTCTTTGTGAAGCATGTCAAAATGGAAAGTTCTCTAAAACTTCCTTCAAAGAAAAAAATGTTGTGTTCACCTCTAAACCGTTAGAACTTATTCACATTGATTTGTTTGGACCAGTGAAAACTGCTTCAATCAGTGGAAAGAAGTATGGATTAGTTATCGTTGATGATTATAGTCGTTGGACATGGGTAAAATTCTTGAAACACAAGGATGAGTCACATTCGATGTTCTCTACCTTTTTCTCTCAAGTGAAAATAGAGAAGGATTGCAAAATAGTCAGAGTCAGAAGTGATCATGGCTGAGAATTTGAGAACATATACTTTGAGAATCTTTTTGATTCCCATGGCATTTCCCATGATTTCTACTGTCCCAGAACTCCACAACAAAATGGAGTAGTGGAAAGGAAGAATAGGACTTTGCAAGAAATTGCTCGTACCATGATCCAAGAAACTAACATGGCTAAGCACTTCTGGGCAGAGGCAGTAAATACAACATGGTATATTCAGAACAAGATTTCAATAAGAACAGGATTTCAATAAGACCTATTTTGGGTAAGACTCCTTATGAATTGTGGAAGAATAAAAAACCCAACATTTCATATTTTCATCCTTTTGGCTGTATTTGTTTTATGTTGAACACTAAAGAGAATCTTGGCAAGTTTGACTCCAAAGCTCAAAAGTGTTTACTGTTAGGATACTCTAGACGCTCTAAAGGCTTCAAAATATATAACACAGAAACACGAATTGTTGAGGAACCAATTCATGTCAGATTCAATGATAAGCTTGACCCTGAAAAGTCAAAGCTAGTTGAAAAGTTTGCAGATCTGAAGATTAACTTATCAGAATCCAAAGAAGAAGATTCAAAAGAAGGAGACAAAGATGCAAACTCTCCAGATTCAAATACAACCTTACCAGAAACTGAAGATAGTCCATCTCATCAGAAGAAGAATAGACTAAAGACTTCTCATTCTAAAGAATTGATTCTGGGAGACAAAGCTGATCCAGTCAAAACCCGTTCATCATTCAAACCTTCTGAAGAAACTCTTTTGGGTTTGGTGTCTCTGATAGAGCCAACATCAGTTGATGAAGCTCTTAGGGAGAGTGAGTGGAATCTGGCCATGCAAGAAGAGTTGAATCAATTCACCAGAAATGATGTCTGGGATCTTGTTCAGAAACATAAACGTGTCCACGTTATTGGAACAGAGTGGGTATTCAGAAACAAGATAGATGAGAAAGGTGAGATCGTAAGAAATAAAGCACGACTAGTTGCACAAGGTTATAATCAGCAAGAAGGGATAGACTATACAGAAACCTTTGCACCAGTTTCCAGGTTAGAATCAATTCGTATTTTAATTTCATTTGCTGTGAATCATGGCATTACCTTATATCAGATGGATGTAAAGAGTGCATTTTTAAATGGATATATTTCTGAAGAAGTGTATGTGCACCAACCTCCTAGTTTTGAGAGTTTTGAAAACCCAGATTTTGTTTTCAAACTTAAAAAATCGTTATATGGTCTGAAACAGGCTCCCAGAGCTTGGTATGAAAGGTTAAGTAACTTTCTTTTGGAAAATGACTTTACCAGAGGAAAAGTGGATACAACACTCTTTTGTAAAATCTTTAAAAATGACATTCTGGTTATTCAAATCTACGTTGAAGATATTATATTTGGTTCTGATAATATTTCCTTGTGCAAGTAATTTTCTAAGTTAATGCAGGCTGAATTTGAAATGAGTCTAATGGGAGAACTCAAATTCTTTATGGGAATTCAGATTGATCAACGTCTAGAAGGAATGTACATTCATCAGAGCAAGTATGCAAAAGAACTTCTGAAGAAGTTTAATATGTCAGAAAGTAAATCTGTTAAGACTCCTATGTATCCGACATGTATTCTGGAGAAAGAAGAAGTTTGTAAAAAGGTTTGTCAGAAGCTCTATCATGGTATGATATGCTCTCTTCTGTATTTGACTGCTTCTCGTCCAGATATTCTGTTCAGCGTTTGTCTTTGTGCTCGTTTCTTATCAGATCCAAGGGAAAAACTCATTTAACGGTTGTTAAAAGAATCCTAAGGTATCTAAAAGGAACAACTAACCTTGGCTTAATGTATAAGAAAACATCAAAGTACAAGCTTTCTGGTTACAGTGATGCAGATTATGCTGGAGACATATTGGAAAGGAAAAGTACTTCTGGAAACTGTCAGTTTTTGGGAAGTAACCTTGTCTCTTGGGCAAGCAAAAGACAATCAACAATTGCTCTTTCAACTACAGAAGCAGAATATATCTCAGCATCTCTATGCAGTACTCAGATACTATGGAAGAAGAGTCAACTTAAAGATTATCATATTCACGAGTGTAACATTCCTATCTTCTGTGATAATACTTCTGCCATTTGTTTATCTAAGAATCCTATTCTACATTCTAGGGCAAAACATATTGAAATAAAACATCACTTTTTACGTGACTATGTTCAGAAGGGTACTTTTCAGTTAAAATTTGTGGATACAGATCACCAGTGGGCTGATATTTTCATAAAACCCCTTGCTAAAGATAGATTCGTATTCATTCTGGAAAATCTATTTATTAAACCTTGTCCAGAATGAGAAGATGATATTTTGATGTATCAAGTCACCAGAACTTCTGATATAAGATTCTGATGTTAAGCAAAATGTTTTATTATTTATTTAATGACTTTCTGATTAATGATACTTCTACATGTTAGAAGATGTCCTAATCATAAACTAGTCAAGTCAAATATCTCTTGGTATTCTTGACTTTGGGAATATCAAATGTGCTCTCTTGAAAACAAACGGTTATGATTATTTGTGACACTTGTCCAAAATCAAATCATACCTACTGTTGAAGAGACACCTCGAGAGTTGTGATTTCGTGAGACTAGGTTTCTAGTAACTATTTCCTATTACTCCCACCTTTTTATCATCATGAATATTTTGTTATAAATACGCAATCTATCACTTTCACACGCTACGCTACTCTTACTTCCCACGCTTTCCCTTAGAAACCCTAAAACCCTTTTTGTGCTCTGAAACTCCATCCTCTTCTTCAATGGCTGAATCATCCCAAAATATCTCCAAAGCTCAACTACACAGATATCAGCTCACTATTCCAGAGAAATGCCATATCTCTCAACATGCCGGAAAGTGAACTTCGAGTTCTTAGTGAATCCATGGTGAATTTCCAAAATCTAAAGAATAATGGATGTGATCTTACTCAAACACTTGATTTCCAAGGATGGAACATTTACTTTAATAGATTGCAAGGAACCTCCCTTCCGATCTTAGTTAAAGATTTTTGGATTCATGCAACTACTACTAGAAATGTAATCGTTTCCACTATGTTCGGAAGACGAATCATCATTACAGAAAAGACTATTTGTGATTTAATCTCTCATTATTGAAAGGGGCTAAGAATCGTCAATGTTCAAGCAGATAAGCAAAGGGAAGCTAAAGTCACAGTTGCTATCTTTAAAGAAGGAACTGTTTTGGATTCTAAGAAGGATCCTTCCTCATCTTTCTTAAAGGATACTCTAAGAGTTTGGTTCAAAATAATGTTAGGAACTATGTATCATCGCCATCCTACTCATTCGTCGGATTACATCAATCTATCACAGAAGTATGTTCTATACTTCCTATTGAATGGAAAGAAAATACATCTTCCTTGAAAATACATCTTCCTTCAAGGACTGGCTCTTCCAAGAAGGGAAATCATATCCCTTACAGCAGACTCCTCTCTGATATTTTAGTTGAGTCCGGCTTAGTTGATGATCTGTTGGTTGCTGGGCTAACTAAAGAACTTGAAAAAGATTCTGGACACATTTTCTGGGCTAAGAACTTGAAGAATATGAAACTTATTAAGAAGATCACCCCTCGAACTACTATTCCAACACAGTTTGAACTTAACTTTGTTAGGTTTCCAATTTCTAGATTTCCACCCAATTCAAAGACTTATAATCTAGAAGAGTTCATAAATTATCTTGCTGGATGCGAAGATGTACCACTAGATGTATGGATTGACTTGGGTAATTTGCCAGACACTCTTCTTGAAATTTTCCAGAAAAAGGGAAATTGCAAGAAAAAGAAAAGTGATGATGATGATGGACCATCAACAAAAAAGATGAAGATGGCAAGTACAACTACCTCTTCAGTAGGGGAACAGAGTAAGACTTCTAAATCTCCCTCTGTAACTGCACCTGTTATTATTAACAGAAATTTATCTTCATCTCTTCCCACATCATCTCCACCTCCTACAACTCAACCATTATTCTCCACTCCTCCACCAACTTTTTCTACTATTGTGACCACCTCTCCAACACCCATTTCTGAATCGCCTACTAAAATAATACCATCTTCTCAACCATCCATACAGTCTCACCAACAATACTAGAAATCATATCCACTCAACCATCTTCCACCATATCCATACAACCAAACCTCATCACTACTGCACAATCATCTCCAACCATCTTCGTTCCATTAACTGCTCCACAAATCATACAAGAAACCATAACAGATATTCTTGAACCTTCTTCAAACAATGATACCACCAATCTTAGTGATTCTGTTGAAGAAAATCAACCTTTACCTGCGAATCAATCCTCTGACCTTCCTCATAACCTAGATGAAGTAATCTCTGTTTTTAAGAACAATGTGGTTATGAGATTCAAGACACTCTCTGATGAATCAAATTCTAGTGAAGACCCTTCTTCTTTGGGTGCTCCGTGGGATCAATTCAATCAGTGGATGTCTGAAGAATTTCAGAAGATTCAAAATCTTTCTGTTCAGACAAAGTATTATTTTGTTCAGCAAGCTGAAAAGAGGTTGAAAGAGAAGAAAGAAGCAGAAGCTAAGCTCGTTGCTGAAAGGGAATTGGCTGAGAGGTTAGCCAAAGAAGCTCTAGACAGAGAGGCTGAAAGGTTGGCTAAGGAAGCTAAAGATGAAGCTGAGAGAGAAGTTGCTGAAAACTCTTCCTCTGATCCAGTGTTGAAAACTCCGGCTACCATACAGAAGTATCAAGAGTTGTTCAGAACAAGAATAGACAAGCAAGATGAAGTCACTGTCAACATTCAGAATGCACTTGCTCAGATCCTTCAGAGGATCCCTCATCCTTCTCAACCTTAGGCATTTTTTTTTGTTTTTAGGCTACCCCGTAGTTTCTCACATTGTACTCTGAATTATCTTTTTTTATTATCCTTTTTTATTATGACAAAAATGGGGAGTATTTAAATGGAAAATTATTTTGATAAATATCTTGTCTCTGAATCATAACTCTAACATTCTAACACTTTAATTACAAAATTATCTTAGAATGCTTTTCAGGAACAATATTTATATTGGCAATATGACTCTGATATCAATCAGGCTCTGATTTAACTAATCAAGCACTGTTATCAGAATGCATTACCACTATAATCAAGTTCTGATATTTTGGATCTGACTAGATCCTTACAATCAAGCTCTGGTATCCTAAATTTGATAAGATTTTTTTAAGTCTTAGATTCAGGGGGAGCTTGATAAAGGGAAGTTTACTTTGAACTTATCTGAGTCAATTTTTATTAATTATTTTTGTACAAAATTGTGTTATCTTAATACATTATTTTGTCATTATCAAAAAGGGGGAGATTGTTAGAACAAGATTTGGTTCTGCAAGATATCTCTAAGTTTTGATAATAACAAAGTTGTATTTGTGTGAGAACAATTTTGGTACTCTAACATTTGTTTTCTAAAGTATTGACAAACAGGATCTGACTCAGATAAAGATATCTCTGACTCTGATAAAGATCATGTGGAGCGACACTCTCAATTGATCAAAAGTCACTTCTGCATCAAAGAAGCAAGTTTGCTTATGATCTGCTATACTTCAGAAAGATTCTAAGAATACAATATGTTGCTGCTGTAATGTTCTCTTGGATTCTGGCTTTGAATATAACTCTGATATTTATCTTCTGAAGACTAAGTGCTAAAGACTCTGAAGACAAGGTTATGATGAACAACATTCTGAAGACTCTGAAGACTTAAGTTTCTGAAGACTAAGTGCTGAAGACTCCGAAGACAAGGTTCTGCTGAACAACATTCTGAAGACTCTGAAGACTTAAGTTTTTGATAACCAAGGATTCTGAAGAAGGAGTGCTGAACACTCTGAAGACAAGGTTTTGCTGAATAAGTTTCGAAGACTCAAGACTCTGAAGACCCAGTGATCAATTAATCTGATCATGCTTCAACCATATCTATTCAGAAGCCTATGATAAATAGAAGATGATGAAATGTTTGCGAGGGAAAATAATACATAGTACAGATCAAACACATTCTTTTCCACTACCATTCCACTACCCTGGTTTGGTGGTACAAATGACAACTTCAGTGTATGATTTTCATCCCAACATAATGACATTATTTCAAGTCACCAGTAATTTTACTGATATTCCTAATATGCCCTTCAACGGATATTTTTATTCTGGCTATATAAGGACTTGATCATTTGAAGAATTGTGTGAGACTAATATATACAAAAACAAGAGATCAATACATCAAGAGACACACATATACTTACAAGTTGATGCTGAAATTTATGAGTGATATACAAAAGTGAAAACAATGATATGAGATAGAGAAATCCATGAGTGAACAGTAAAGCACTACAATGCAAAGAAGAAAATTGTTCATACTGTATAGATTTTATCTAAGTTAGTTTGACCTAGAAATTGTGTTTATATCAGCTTGTGTAGAAGCATTTCATTGTAAACATCAGATTTGATCAAATAGTTGTTTGTATTCCTTAGGGGGCCAGTTGGGTCAAAATCCTTAAGAAGAGACGGTTAGTCTGTGTATGTTAGTCACCAGCAGTTGCTAGTGCAGTTGTAATCAGTTTGATTATAGTGGATTAAGTCCTTGTGTATAAGGCAAAATCACCTTGGTGGGTGGACTGGATTAACTTGATAGTTTTCAAGTGAACCAGGATATATCATGTGTCTTTCTCTATTATTAGTTTATTTGTGATCTTTGTTTAAGTTTCACAAAAAGCTTTCATTTTGAAAACCCAATTCAAACCCCCCTTTCTTGTGTTTTCTCACACCTTCAATTGGCATCAGAGCTCCTGTTCTGATTGTGATAAAAAGATTTATCAACACTTCACCGTGTTCAGTACCGATCCTATATTTGTGTGAGATATCATGGTTGCAGCTAATGCTAATGCTAATCCTATTATATAAGAGAAAGATCATTACAGTGCCAAATCACCAGTCTTTGATGGTGAAAATTTTGACTACTGGAAAGATAGAATTGAAAGTTTCTTTCTTGGTTATGATGTAGATCTTTGGGATCTTGTAGTCGATGGCTACACTCACCCAGTTGATGCTACAGGTGTTAAAGTGTCTAGAAGTGCTATGACCAACCAACAAAAGAAAGATTACAAGAATCATCACAAGGCAAGAACCATATTGCTAAATACTTTCTCTTATACTGAGTATGAGAAGATAACAAATAGAGAAACTGCCAAATCCATCTTTGATTCTCTGAGAATGACTCATGAAGGAAATGCTCAAGTCAAGGAGACAAAGGTGTTGGCCCTAATCCAGAAGTATGAGGCATTCAGAATGGAGGATGATGAAACAGTTGAGACTATGTTTTCAAGGTTTCAAATGCTAGTCGCAAGACTTAAAGTTCTGGACAAAGGTTACTAAACTGCTGATCATATTAAAAAGATTATCATATGTCTTCCCAAGAAATAGAGACCTATGGCAATAGCTCTAAAGCTTTCCAAGGATCTTAACAACATAAGTCTTGAAGAACTTGTTAGTTCTTTAAGAAGTCATGAAATAGAGTTGGAATAAGATATACCTCAGAAGAAAAGTAAATCTATTGCTCTTAAGTCTAAACCTGAAAAGGCAAAGGCTTATCAAGCTGAGGAAGAATCAGAAGATTTTGATGAAGGATCAGAAGATGAGTTGTCACTTATCTCCAGAAGGATCAACAAACTCTGGAAGCATAGGCAAGGAAACTTCAGAGGATTAAGAAGAAAAAGGCCGTTCTGAGTCATCATCCGGACAAAAGAAGCAGAACTTTGGAAAAGAAGTCATCTACTATGAGTGTAATTAGCCAAGTCACAATGGTTGGCTCCTTAACCGTTGTTATATACAAATAATTTTTAATCAAAAAACAATAATATTATGATTTCACCTTAGTTTAGAGATGTCACAATGGTGTAGGGAATAAGTGTGGTGACCATGGCGTTGTTTACGCGTTTTGTAGTAGTGGGGGTTCTCAAGGAACTCTAAATAGCTCTACAACAATCTCTACATCTCCAAATAACTTTAAAGTGCTTAATTGAAAACCCCTGCTTATAAGAATTACTCTTATGAACTCTATTGGATGGCGGTCTGTCTCGAATAATAAAAAACTTTCCTAAAGTCGAAATTGACTCTCAAACTTATCAAAAGGGGTATTGAAAGGTCATTGATCTCAAAATTACTCAAAACCCGCTCAATTAGGCCACAAAATGTCAAACTGTCGCCCGCCAGACTGCTAGTGTGTCGCCTCCCAGCGGTTCTATCGCCATCGCCGTCAGCGCCGCGATGCCTAATTTCTGCGCCTTCCGACCCCCTGGTCGCTGATGTGTCCCGCTGCATGGTTCTTGATTTTTCGGTCGTCATCACCGCCACAACCCCCCTTCTTCCAATTTTTGATATTCGACCTTTTGACTTTTTCTCGATTTTCTATATTTTTCTATATGACATTTTTTATAATTTTTTTAGAAAAAGAGTGATGTTTGAGATTTTTTTTAATGGAAAATAGGTTATTTGGGTTTCTGTTGGGTTAACCAAACTCATCTATTGATTGCTCAGAAAAGCTAACAATTACACATCACAATAGATCATAACCAAATTATCAACAAGAATCCCCAAAGGATCACTGTAACTCCCCAAATATGATTAACTTATTTAATATAACTTTGTTGCTTTTATTTAATTATTTAAGTGATTAAAAATGTTTTTAATTATTTATTTTACTGATAATATGTGATATATGACTATTTAGAAATTGTGGGTATTTTTGTGAGATTTATAGAGTGGTAGGAATTGATTAGAATTATTAGTTAATTTTAAGTTACTAAAATAATACAATAATAGTAAAATGAGAGAAATTGTGAGTTGTGGGTGGAAAGTAGTAAATTAATGAAATTGGTAGGTTAAGGTGAAAATTGAGGGAAAGTTGGGAATTTAACATATTAATAATAGGTTAAATACATAGAAAGGGGACGGGAGCCTTTTTGTCTGATACGTAGAAATTGAGAGAGTTAGAGAAAAAGAGGCAAAACAAGGGTTTGAGAGAGAGGAAGAATCCATAGCCAAAGCTTGGAGATTGTTGCTGGAAATTCAGGTATATGGGGGGGGGGGGGGGACACTACTCTAATATATGTGTATTGCATGAAGGGTAGAGAGGGATCCTCACCTCCTCTAGGTATTACCCACCATTGTTGTGTTAAATGAGTTTGATGATGATTTTGTGAAATCTATGATATTTGCCATGTTTAATGAATAAACTCGTGCTATGTCATATGTTAAATATTATACATAATATGCTGGTATGAATTTTGAATTTGGTTGTTGCCATTGATGTATTTTGGTGTAATGAACATAACCTTGAATTTGTGATTGATTAGTGAAATTGAATGATAATCGATGAATATGTGATGATTTGATCCCTGTAAAATATGTATATATTGTTTTCTGTGTAATTTGACGTAATTAATTAATTAAGATAAATTATTATTATGATGAAATAATTATTGAATTAATTGCATAATTATAAGTGGTGAAATATGATTATGTGTATGAGTTGTTATGTTTTGAATACAATTATATGCTTTGAATGTAATTGTATGTGTTATGTGGAGGTGTGTAGTTCACAAGTGGGGATTACTATGAATGATATATTGCATGTTGTTTATCATTAGAAATTGAACCATAATTGTTGTTGTTGAATTACTTGTATGCCATGCATCATGTTGTGTCAGTGTGTTGAAAGAGGCAAATTATGGGTTCATAAGTGGGGACCTATAATTGTCCGGGGTTCAGAAGTCGGGACCGCAGTTCTGAAGTGGGGACCCGTTTCGAACGAGGAACCATTGTTGATTGGAAGAGATCACTAACAAGCATATTATGTCTGAATTGGTACCACATGTATATAGTCGAGTTGTGAGTCACATTAGATATATAAAGGCCATGTGAATTGAATTGTTGTGTTGTTGTGTATATGAATGTGTGTTGTTGATTGCGTGATTAGGCTACCCCTACATTCTTTTACACCAATAATATATTTGAGCGTATTCTCACCCCTTTCTTGTTTGTTTTGTGCTGCTCTGTACGTTGTTCTACAGATACTCATGAGGAATAAGTGCAGTTGTGATTTGGAAGATGGCCTTGGAGCTTTTCTTCGTTTATTTTATCGTTTATCACAATTTAGTTAGTTTAATGCTTGGATATGTAACATCGAAGAACAGGGCATTTATTTGTTTTCAAGTTAATAATTGGATTATGTTAATTTCGTTAAGTATTTTCGTTGATGAGATAATTGAAGTTTGTGTTATTTATTTTGAGTTCTGCTGCGAGTTTTGAAACTAATTGGAAAGCATGCATGTTTTGTTTGAGTAACATCCAAAAATATGGATTTTATTCTTTTAATTATGATTCGGGATTTTAGGGTATTACTGGAACAATCACAGATCGATAACAACAATATCAACATGGATTCAAAAAAATTCAATTCAATGTAACAAAAATCAAATTGTTAATTCAAAAGGGTTTGAAACCATTTTTGCCATAAATATATGATCACACAAAATACATAATAGATTGGGGAAGAAGACGACATGATGGTTAGGACCCCTCACCATCTGACTTCCTAAACACCCAACATGTAAAGAATTCCCCCTTACCTCGAAAGTGATGATTGTTGAGTTTTCCTGCGGTTGGGATTCTACTTCACTCTCCTTCCTACGACCACTCTACTTAGATTTTTCGGATGCTTCCTCTTTTCCACAATTTCACGTTCTCCCAGAAGTCCCTTTTAACTTATCTATTTATATTAAAATAATTCACTTATTTTATTTAAAAATCTAATATTCTATTATTTTTATCAAATAATAATTCTATCAAATATTTATTTTATTTCAACTCCATAATTCCCTAATTTTAAATAAAAGTATCATTATTATTTAATTATTCTAATTAATTTAAGTATTCACCTCAAGTCTAATACATCTCTAAATTCTATCATTAATTAAATTACTAAAATACCCTTAATTCCCATCAAACATATGAATCACTCAATAAAATAGAACAAATTAAATAATTTACATAAAAATAATAATTAACCAAAGTCGGGGTATTGCAACTCGCTCCCACTAAAAATATTTTCTTCCTAAAAAATTTCCTTATGAAAACAGCTTTGGATAAGAGTCTCTCGTCCGACACTCCAACTCTCATGTCACGCTTCCTCCAGCAGTTCCTCCCCACACTACCTTCACTAGAGCAATCTCAATACCTCTTAGATGCTTCACTTATCAATCCTCGATCCACAAAGGTGATGCCTCAACAATCAAGTTATCTATCACTTGCACATCATCCATTCAAACCACATGAGCAGGATTATGGATATACTTTCGAAGCTGAGACACTTGAAAAATTTCATGAAGGTACGAAAGAGATGTTGACAAGGCCACTCAGTAGGAAACAACTCCAGCTCTCCAGGTAATCTGATAAGGACCAATGAAATGAGGAGTAAGCTTCTCAACTTCAGCGCACATTTAACATCAGTCATCAGAGTGACTCTAAAAAACACATGGTTACCCTCTTGAAATTCAAGAGTCTTCCCACACTTGTCATGGTTACTTTTTTGTCTGCTCTAATATGCCTTAATCCTCTCTTGGATCATCTTAACCTTATTGAACAATCTCATGTCCAAGCACTACGCTCTCCTCTTAATCATACCAACACAGAGGCGTTCTGCATCTCGTACCATACAAAGCCTCAAAAGGTACCATTCCAATACCAGAATGGAAACTATTATTGTAATAAACGCAATCAGTGGTAGATAAATGTCTTAAACACCTCCCTGTTCTAAGACACAACCCTAAAAAATTCCTCTAAAATTGTATAGTTCTTTCTGTCTAATCGTCTGTCTGTGGATGGTGGGATAAACTCAACCTTAACTTAGTCGCCAAGGCTTCCTGCAGACTCTCCCAAAACCTGGACGTGAATCTTGGATCTATATCAGAAACAAAACTGGACGAAATCCCATGCAATTTCACAATTATACTAATGCATATGTCTAACAACTTATTCAATGGAAAACTTATCTTTATCGGAATAAAATGCGCCGACTTAGTCAGGATATCTACAACCACCCAAATCAAATCACTTCCTCTAGGAGTCTTTAGCATACCTACTACAAAATCCATAGAAATGTTGTCCCACTTCAACTTTGGAATACTCAATGGTTGCATTAGTCCAGACGGTTTCAAATGCTTAATCTTTGGCTTTTGACAAGTCAAACAAGCATAAACAAACTCTCTAACATCCTTCTTCATTCCTGACCACCAAAACAATTTCTTAAGATCTTGGTACATCTTAGTGGCTTCGGGATGAATAGTTAAACTACTCTTGTGGATCTCTTCCAAAATCATCTTTCTAAGTTCTGGCATGTCAAGTATACAAACTAAGTCTTGAAACTTTATGATCCCATTCTCATCAACTCCAAAATCTACTTCTTGACCATGAATAATCAATACCAAATGATCAATTAATCCAAAATCTGGTTTCTTCCCTTCTCTAATTTCTTCAAGTACACTATTTGTCAACTTTTGCATACCCAAACACACACTTCTCGCCTTCACCTCACACATCAAGCTAAGATATTTGAACTACTCGATCATATCCAACTCTCTAACCATCAATGCCAATATGTGCAAAGTGTTGGTGTAAACCCTAGAGGCCAATACTTTTGGTACTTTTAGTACATGCCCTGTGTTCAATATAGACATAAAGGAAAAAGGGTAATTGTACACACAAGTATTATCACAAAAGGTTTTGTCAGATCACATGACATTTTTGTGACTTAGGTAGCAGTGATGTGTTGCTAGATACCACTCACTGTTTATTATGTTAAATGTGTGATTTAGTATAATTACCAACGTCACGAAAATCTACGAGGTCACACACATAAGGACAAATTAATAAGAGGTAGAGTAAATAAGGAACATCGTAAGGTACTGTGCACTTAAGTAAATATAGAACATCGTAAGTTACAGTGCAATTAAGTAGAATACGAAATATGGCAAGGTACCACGCGCATAGGTGATATATGGTACAACATAAGATATGGTGCGTGTGCACTTAAGTGGGCTTTATAGATTGCAACCTACACAAGTGGTTCTATAAATAGAACCATTGTGCAGAAGCATTCACTCTTGATGAAAATTTGGACTGTGGAACCCTAATCTTATTTTCCTTCTCTCTCTCTCTCTCTCTCTCTCTCTCTCTCTCTCTCACTCACTGAAAGCCTTTAATCGTAGCAGCTAACACTGAAAAAGAAGGAATATGTTCGTGTGGACTGAGTAGAGGCGTTATTCATCATTCAACACTCGTGATCACTCCTTCGATTCAGCATCAAAGGTTTTATCGTCACAAGAGGTAACAGTTTCTATCAGTGATCATGCCCTTTCGTAAGGATCACTAAACGAAATTTTTTAATTTTGGCTATGTTTTGGATTGCGATTTCCCTTCAGTGGTATTAGAGCCACTTACGAAACCATGCATCTGATAACTGTTTATTTTCTGTACTTTCTATTTTAATTCGATTAAAACACATAACAAATTAAATTATAATCAAGTAATTCAATTTTGGCATCAGGCCGTGTACGATTTGGATGATCGATATTGGCTATGCTTCGGAATCTGAAATTAGTGAAGCAGCAATATATCGGTGGTCCTTAAGTTACACAAATATGATCAATAAAAGTTTATATGTTATATAAGTAACTATGGTGCAAAGATGGTATATTGGATATATTGTTTCTACTTGTCCATTCAATCACATAATGATTATTATTCCTTTGAGCGATCCATGTTCAATTGCTTCGGAATCTGACATTAGTATGGTGAAGCAATGTCATGTCGATCAATCATACTGAATTATTGATCATGGTGTTTTGACGGTACGAAGTTGTTGTATTAGGGTTCATGACGACACAAGGATTGCGCTGTCAAAGAGGTATATGATTAGTGTTGTGACGACACAAAAGTTGTGCTTTAATGTTTATGGAAAGTATCAAGTGTTAATGCAAAAAGTAACGTCGATTTCAAATGAATTGTTCATTAAAATTTTGCGTCGAGGCGTTGCCCCTAACAACCCTTTCAGGGTAGCTGCCCCCGGCTACCCTGTGTAGTGTGATCATTTTCTGAAATTTAACTTGATTTTTTTAATTAACAGGATTTAAAGTAATAATAATAAAAATGTATTTTTTTTATTTTTCTCTTATGGTGATCAGTTATGGCCTTAGTTTTCCTTTATTTTGTTTTGAGATTTTAATATATGACTTGTGTGTCGTGCCTCTCTTTTAATCTCTTGATGTAACTTCTTTTCTCATCTCACCCCCTCGTACGTAAAACAGTATTCTTCGATGTAATGTAATGTTATGAAGTAAGAGAAGAATACAAGATCAAAGGAGGACAACCTTCAAGATCTTGCTTGGAGAAGTGTAGATCGTTATTAGGTTTAACTTAGGTTCTCTCATTGGCTTGGGAGAACAATTGCGCTAGGGGCCATAACTATTTCATTTTGTATGTATGTTAATGCATGTGAGAGACGATTTATATGATAGATAAGCCGGTGAGATCAAACTAATTGAAAATTCCATCAAAATTGAATATTAAGTTTATGCTTTTCAAGTTTTAGAACTTATCAATACTAGTATCGAATAATGTAGGTTTCGCCTAACGTGAGGTGCATGTTTTATATTGGTAAGGTGCTATGGGATAAATGTAATATCCAATTTCTAAAATAATTGGTCAAACTTAACTAAACAAATTATTATAAGGTTATATACGTTTGGAAGCAAGAGTTGGAAATGATCTATATGATGGATTAGAATAAGGAGTTATTTACCCAACTAAAAATATTCGAGAATTGTATTAGATACAATTGGAAGGAGATCCTACCTTAATAACTGAGTTGTGTAATCAGCCTGACAGTGACTTAAAACAAAGTGAAATATGGATCTCAATCCACTAGAAAATCTTCCAACGGGATTTTTCGAATCAAATGGTGAGGGTCATTTGGTTTGAGTAAAATAATGCGAGTATATTTAATTAAAGGCCTAATTGAATATGTTGGTTTTAATTGATACTTATAACTTCACATTTTTTACTTGGATTACCATGACAACAAACACCTCTAACAACATTTTGCGATAAATCCTTGATAAGGAAAAACTGTCTGGGACAAATTTTCTGGATTGGCACCGAAACCCAAGGATTGTCCTCATACATGATAAAAAACTGTATGTCTTAGATATACTTTTTCCTGAAGAAGAGCCTCCTAGTTATGCTCATAAGGAAGGAAGAGATGCTTATAAGAAGCATGTTGATGATTCCAATGAAATTGCTTGCCTCATGCTGGCTACCAAGAGCAGTGTTCGATATGATCAAACACCTAAAAATGCTCTATCAAGAGCAGGCAAGGCTTGAGAGATTTGATGTTTCAAAAGCCCTTTTTCAAGGCAAATTAGCTGATTGGGTATGTGGAGAACCTTGAAAGATTGAGTTATCCCTAAAAAAGGAGCTTACGAGTGATTTTATCCTGCAATAATTGTCAAAGAGCTTCAGTAAATTTGTCCTTAATTTCAACATGAATGATATGGAAAAAAGTCTTCCAGAGTTGCTGAGTAGAATATGAAGTTAAAAGGGAAGTCCATTATGATGGTTAGTAATGGAAAGAAACAGAATAAAAGGCCCACCAAGCAGGGTGGTAAATGGAAAGGGAAAAAAGTTGCCAAGCCCAAACATATTGCTCCTGCTTTAAAGCCTAGTGGAGGCATAGCAAAGGAGTAAACTTGCTTCAATTGTGGTAAGACCAAACACTGGAAGAGAAACTGCCCAAAGTACATGGAAGACAAGAAGAATGGAGTGGAGACTTCGACTTTAGGTATTTTTGTTATAGAAATAAGTTTATTTACTTCTGCATCATGGGTATTAGATACTAGATATGGTTCTCATGTTTGTACTAATGTGCAGGGGCTAAAAAGAAGTAGAGATTTGGCAAAAGGTGAAGTTGATCTACAAGTTAGAAATGGAGCAAGGGTTGTTGCTTTAGTTGTAGGAACTTATGTATTGACTTGACCTAGTGGTTTAATAATTCAGTTAAAGAACTGTTATTATGTACCTGCAATTAGCAGGAATATTATTTATGTTTCTTGTTTAGACATGTTTGGTTTTCATTCATAATTAAGAAAAATTGTTGTTCCATTTATTTGAATGATATATTCTATGCTACTGCACAAATGACCAATGGACTATATGTACTTGATCTTGAAATGCCTATTTATAACATTATTACTAAAAGGATGAAACATAATGAGTTAAATCCAACTTACCTGTGGCATTGTCGATTAGGCCACATAAATGAGAAAGCCATTTCCAAACTCCATAAAGATGGAGTCTTGGACTCTTTTGATTATGAATGATATGAGACACGCATATCTTGTTTAATTGGAAAGATGACAAAGTCCCCATTCACAGGAAAAGGTGAAAGGGCTAATGATCTTTTGGCCCTCATACATATTGGTGTATGTGGACCACTGAACATACCAGCCAGAGGAGGTTTTTCAATACTTCATCACATTTACTGATGATTTCAGTAGATATGGTATTGTGTATTTAACGAAACACAAATCTGAGTCCTTTGAAAAGTTCAAGGAATTAAAGAATGAAGTACAAAACCAACTAGGTAAGAATATTAAAACTCTTCGATTAGATCGAGGCGGTGAATATTTAAGCCTATAGTTTGATGACCATCTAAAAGAGTGTGGGATTCTATCCCAACTCACTGCTCCTGGAACACCATAATGGAATGGTGTATCTGAGAGAAGAAATCGATCCTTGTTATATATGGTCTGTTCCATGATGAGTCATGCCGATTGTTGCTTTTTGTTCTAGTGCTTTCTTTTTCATATGGTTTTAAAACAAGGGTGTCACATGCAAGTGTACATGCTTGATAATGCAGCAAGTGATAAAGTAAAGGTCGAACCCATAGAAAGTGATGAAAGCTTTGAACTATAAGTATTAATTTCTTTGTTTAAGAGGAAGTATGAGCAAGGTAACAAAATAATAATAATAAATGGCAGGAGCAACACACAATTAACTAAGATAAAGATGATAAATAAAAAGGAGTTAAAATATCAGAGAGAGCAGTTGATGAGCTAAAATCCATTAGTATAGTTGTTGCTAAAATGCTTTCATGATGTGAAGTGTCGTGCCTCAAAAGGTCAGAACGTGATCTAGTGGTGTATCTCTACAACATCGAAAACATGGATAACTAGGGAAAGGGAAAAAATCTCTAAGCCTCACTTGTAACCCTAAAATACGTCTAGTTTTAATTCTGAAATTCTTTATGGTCTCAACTTCTTATCTCTAAGCAAGTTGAATTAAGTGAATATCTCTATCCTACTTTATTAATCACTTTTGTTATGAAATCCACTTGTCTGTTGGATCTCTCTCAACAACAAGCTTTTACCTTTTCCCTAGTTGATCACTCTAAGAATCAAGTGTATAGCATATAAACACATAACAAAATAAGACACTAAACATCACATTATTTCAACATAAAAACAACTTTTATACTAACTTCATTAAGCTCATCAAACAAGGGTTTAGCTCATAGTGAACTGAGTACAAACTACTGAAGTGAAACTAAGAGGAGACATGTTCTTACAAAGACAAGTAAAGAAATGCAACCTAATAGTAACTTGGAGATCTCTTGCTTTGGGTAAACAGCAACAGCTCTCTTCAATCATGACACCTTTCAGCGGAATGCACAAGACTGGATGAGAGGAGAAGACCCTCTACAATTACTCTAACCCTTAAATGAAAATAAACTAAAACTGAAATAAAAAATATTTATTGTGCTTAAAATCTCCCGCTCTCCTTCTTTAATGCGCAAGTTTTCTTTATATAGAGGTGAGTGGGAGTGAGAGTTGCTACTTTCTTGGATCATGGGCTTCTTGATAAAATTATGGTTAGGCCCATATCAAATCTGAAAGTGGACCAACTGTCCCTCAACCTTTCCTTTGCAAGTTATCTGGTACAGATGTTGGTGGGAGAAAAAGTTGCTTTTGCAGGCTGTTGTGGTAGAGTGGTGGTGCAGTGCGGACGACTGGTGGCTTAGTGTTGGGCGCTCTTTTGCAGCGTGGTCCCCACCGTACTACCATTTGTCTTCTAGCTTCCTTGATCTTATCCAATTTCTCTTGCTCTATTGATCTTCAAAATAATGCCACGTGAGCCCTAGTAACTTTCTTCTCCAATCCTCTTGATGAAATAATTGATTAATTTATCAACCACTTCCTTTTCTTCATCTTCCCATTCTGCTCCAAAATCCGTCTCTCAGGGTCACATCTCAACTTGCCATTAACTGACTTCCTTTTTAGACAAAAACAGATTGAAAACCATAAAAGAAGCACCTCCTGTGCTCAAAGCTAAAACATACTGAAATAAGCTAAATTCACATTAAATCACCACATCCTAAACTAAAATTCCACATAAAATGGGTCAAAGTAACACACTAAAATAGTGTTATCACTCCCCCAAACTTGAATGATCACCTGTCCTCAGGTGATGTGATAGGGAATAACTAGGGTAATGAATTTGGAGAACAACAGTTTCGGTCAGGTTAGAAAGATGAAGTGGCTTTAGATTTGGAGGGGTAATAAAACTATATTAAATGAAACTTGCTCAGCTTTGCAATTAGTCAAAGAGGTGTCAAGTGCAAGAGAGAGCCGACATCTCTTGTCACGACTCTACTCTTCTAAAAAACAAGCCAAAATTTCTCTCTTTTGATCCCTTTTTTTTGTACTCTTGTGAGTGGGGTCTCTTCCTTTGGTTTCACTAGGGAATTATTTTCTGACTCACAAATGGTATTTTTGACTTTCACAATTGGGACCACACTTTTCCATTTATTTTTGTATTTTTGTTCTTTTTCTTTTTCTCTCTTTTTTTTGGTAAATCATCCCATCTCAAAAGGATCTCACTTGTGATGAGTCCAACTGAATATTATGATGAGATGCTTGCTATTCCTCCAGTTTCTGGCACAGGAACTTTATTGTTGGTGGTCTTTGCCACTTTTGCACACTTTTGTGTGTTTTCATGTGGAGTGTTCCTCTTTCGTAATCATCTCAACCATCATTTGAGTATTTTTGTCCTTCCCTTTGTGATTCTTAAGGTTTTAACCTTCCTCTTTATTTCCAACAAATCAGTTCTCTCTTTTTTTTTTGAAATTTTTTTTAAGCTAGTTTGAAAGATTAGTGGTGTCGTGACAGAGAACATCAGCTTCCTTTGCCAAAACTCACTAGCTCAATCACTACACTTTGCTTTGTTCACTTTTCAATAGATTCCTTCCCCTTTTTATTCTCAAGCACACAAATTTGAAATTTGAGATTCCTGACCTTTTGATGTTTAAATCAAACATTCCCTTGCATATTAACTCTAAACTAAATCATGCAACTAAAGCGACTAAAAATAAAACAGCTAACAACTAAATAAAACAACTAACAATTGACTGAAAATATTATGCAGATTAAAAAGCGGATCATAAAGTACTTGGGGCATCAAAACTGCCCCACAAAAGATTCAAACATCCATGGCTCAAAACACGGCCATCCAAAACATAATCCAAAACATTATCCCAAAAGCAGAAACATGCAACAACACTAGACAAAATATCCAAATTGTGTCAATAAAGGGTTAGAATGGTGAAGATAGGCTAAGCGTCAATGTCCTCCCCCACACTTAAAGTAAGGACAGTGTCCTCACTATTTTGTGGAGAGAAAAGGCATGTCATTGCTTGCCTATTTCACCTTACCACATTAGGCCCTTAGCCTGGAGCTTTTTCTGGGTGCAGGCACGTCATACTTCTTTTTCTTCCTCTTAGCCTCAACAGCCTTTCCTTCTTGCTCCTTCTTCTCTTGTCCTTTTCTGGCGCGTCACGTCTTGCCATGGGCTGATACCACAGAAACTTAAGTGATCCTGCACAAAAATAAAAATAAAAGAGATTTCATAAAGCTGGGCTGCCTCCCAGTAGCGTTATTTTAAGGTCTTATCGCCTGACCAAAACAAGTATCCATTAATCAATAAAATGGAGGGAACCCCTTGTGTTGTGTGAGGTTTCTCCAAAATAAGTCTTGACCCTTTGGCCATTAACCTTGAATCTTTCTCCATTTTTCTCATTCAACAACTCTACAGCACCATGGGAGTAAATCTCTTCCAGAATAAAGGGTCCAGACCATCTTGATATTAATTTTTACAAGAAATAACTTTAGCCTTGAGTTAAAAAGTAGAACTTTTTGGCCTTTTACCAATTCCCTCTTTTGACATTTCCTGTCATGCCACTTTTTGGTCTTTTCTTTATACAACTCAGCATTCTCGTATGAGAACAGCCTATGTTCATCCAACTCATTCAATTGGAGCATTCTAGCTTGGCCAGCATTTTTAAGATTAAAGTTTAGTTGCTTCACAGCCCAAAAAGCCTTATGCTCCAATTCAGTGGGTAGGTGACACGCCTTTCCATAAACAAGTCTATAAGGAGACATGTCTAAGGGAGTCTTATAGGCAGTCATATACGCCCATAGTGCTTCTTCTAAGTGCTTGGACCAATCCTTCCTTGTGGGGTTAACCACCTTTTCCAAAATTCTCTTGATTTCTCTATTGGTAAGCTCCACTTGTCCACTAGTATGTGGATGATAGGCTATAGCAACCTTGTGCTTTATCCCATATTTTGCCATTAAGTTTTCAAAAAGTTTGCTGCAAAAATGGGATCCACCGTCACTGATGATGGCTCTTGGCGTGCCATGTCTTGTCAAGATGTTCTTGAGCAAGAACTTGGTCACCACCTTAGCATCATTGGATGGTTTTGCTACTGCTTCAATCCACTTGGATACGTAATCCACAGCCTCAAAGGATGTCAAGATTGCCGAAGGATGGAGGGAAAGCTCCCATGAAATCAATGCCCCACAAATCAAAGATTTTTTAAGAATGCTTGTGAGTGGCATTTCTTGTCTCATAGATACATTCCGGGGCTATCACAATTTGGTTGTAGCCTGAATATCCATCTAAGAAGCAATAATACTCCTTTCTAGCAAGTCTATCCAACATTGGATCAATGAAAGGCAAAGGGAAGTGATCCTTCCTAGTTGCCTTGTTCAGCTTCCTATAATCCATGCAAATCCTCCAACCATAAATAGTTCTAGTGGGGATAAGCTCATTCTTCTTATTGATTATCACTGTCATGCCCCCTTCTTCGGTACACACTGGATGGGACTCACCCACACACTATCAGAGATAGGGTAAATAATTCATGTATCCAGCCACTTGATAATTTCTTTCTTTACAACCTCCTTCATGATTGGGTTCAACCTTCTTTGACTTTCAATGCTATTCTTAGCAGTTTCTTCCAACAAGATTATGTGCATGCAAATTACTGGGTTGATCCCCTTAATGTCAGAAATCTGCCATGCAATTGCGTTCTTGTGTCTCTTCAGTAGTGAACTTAGTTATTCCTTCTGCTCTTCTTGCAGATCTGTAGCAATGATAACCGGCAGCTTCTGTCCTGCCTCCAGATATGCATACTTTAAATGCTCTGGCAGTTGTTTGAGCTCCAATTCAAGAGGTTCCTTTATGGAAGGTAGCTGCTACTTGTGAGCAACAGTGGTAGATTCTATCACTTCCACAGATTCTTCCTTTTGCTTCTTCATTGGACCATAAATGATCCCATCTTCTAGTCCTTCATCTTCCATTTTGCCTAGCTCAATTTTCAACACATCACTAGCTTTTAGGAGGTTTTTATGAATTAAACCTTCCCAACTAGATATCAGGGAACAATCAGCTACCTCTTCTTCTGGGTATTGCAAGGCGTTGAGTATGTTGAACACTACATGCTGCCCGTTCACTCTCATAGTGAGTTCTCCTCTTTCTACATCAATTAAGGTTATATTCGTTGCTAAGAATGGCCTTCCCAACAAGATGGGTGTTTCCTCATCAGCCTCAAAGTCCATAATAATGAAATCAGCAGGGAAGACAAATTTATCAACCATTACCAGCACATCTTCTATCTTTCCTTGTGGGTAGCAAATACTTCTATCTGCCAGCTGCAAGGTGATAGTTGTAGGCCTGGCAGCGCCTATCCCTAGCTTCTTGAAAATGGATAGGGGCATGAGATTTATGCTAGCCCCTAAATCACAAAGTGCCTTTCCAAAAAAGGTATCTCCAATGGTGCATGGAATAGTGAAACTTTCAGGATCCTTCAGTTTGGGAGGGAGTTTGCCTTGAACCAATTGACTACACTCTTGTGTGAGTGCAACCATGGCAAATTCTCCTACCTTTTTTCTCTTGGTGAGCACATCCTTCATGAACTTTGAGTAGTTTGGCATCTGTTGAATAGCCTCAATCAATGGTATGTTGATGTGAAGCTGCTTTAAGATCTCCATAAACTTCGTAAATTGTTGCTCTTCCTTTGCCTTTTTGATCCTTTGTGGAAAAGGAGGTGGCGGCCTTTCTTGAACAAACTTTTTCTTTTTGTTGTATTCAATAATTACTTCTTTATTCTCTTAAGGAATGCGATCTGCAATAGGTACATCATCTTTGTGCTTCTGTTTCACAGATGAAGACGGTTCTTCATCAACTTGGTTTCTTGCTGCAGAATTGTCTGGCGTAGACAGATCAGTGCTTGACTCTTTGCTCTTTGTAGCAACCTCTTCAATTTCTTTTCCATTTTTGAGTTTGAGGACTTGGCATGTTTCAACATTCTTCACTCCAACTTGTGTATTTGGAGTCTCAGTAGATCTAGGGAGAGTTCCCAAGTTTCTTGAGCTCAAAGAAGTGGCAATTTGCCCTACTTGATTTTCCAAGTTCTTGATACTCAGCCCTTGTGATTGAAATTGATTCTTTGCTTCTTGAATAAAGGACTTAAGAACATTCTCCAGATGGTTGTTTCTTTTATTAACCCCAACATAGTTAGGGTTAGAAAAACTAGGTGGGACTAGTGGCATTGTTGCTTGTGGATTCGGTTGACTTTGATTGTTACTCCATGAAAAATTAGGATGGTTGTGCCATCCTGGGTTGTAAGTGTTGCTGTATGGATTATTGTATCTGTTGTTGTTGTTGGGATTGCCAACATAGTTAACAGAAACAGGATTTGTAGAACGTTCTTCAAACAAATGTGGTCCTCCACATTAGTCACAGGCAACCTCAGTAGCGTTAGTAACCACCTTAACTGGTTCAGGCTTTGTCACTTCAGGACTCATCAGATTCTTCATCATCTGGTGGATCTGAGCCACTTGAGCAGCAAGAGCTGTGGTCTCAGTGACTTCATGCACTCCAGCAGATTTCTTTTGAGTTGAACTTGCAGTGGCCCTAGTGTCTGGTCATTGAGAAGTGTTGGCAGTAATGCTCTCAATCAACTTGTAACCATCATCATAAGATTTAGACAAAAGAGCTCCACCACTAGATGCATCTAACATATTCCTTGAGGATGGAATTAATCCATTGTAGAAAGTCTCAAATTGTATGCAGATGGGAATCCCATGATGAGGACATTGTCTTAACAGCTCCTTAAATCTTTCCCATGCATCAAACAACGATTCACCATCTCCTTGCCTAAATGAAATGATCTCATTTCTCATCTTTGAATTCTTGGAAGGTGGAAAATACTTGGCCAGAATATTTTCTGCCAAAGCGTTCCATGTAGTAATGGAATTTGGTTCCAAAGAATTAAGCCAGCTCTTGGCTCTATCCCTTAAAGAGTATGGAAACAGGCTTAACCTAAAGGTATCGACAGGCACATCAAGGATCTTAAAGTTGTCAGCAACATCCAGAAATTGTTTTAAATGCAGGTGTGGATCTTCATGGGGAGAGCCTGAATATTGACCAGCAGCTTGCAACATTTGGAACATCATAGGCTTGAACTCGAACTGTGGTGTTGTGATGGCTGGTCTAGCAATGCCAGTATTCATAGCATTAGGATCAAAGACAGCGTAGTCCCTGATGTTGCGCTCTCGGTCATTGGCAATACTAATGATGTCTGGCTCCACATGTCTGCCTCTTGCAGTGACTCGTCTTATAATGACGATGAACTTTCTTCGTCTGTGTCCAAGTCGTGCACTACTCCTTCAGGTTCAGCCCCGACTGAGGTTAAGGAATCTCCAGATATTTACTGAGAACATAAAAATATCCTTCGTGCATTGAGAATTCTTTCAGGTTCAGGATAACCACTGTAAACTGGTTGTAACAACCTGCGTATGCAACAGCTTAAGCCTGTCATGATAACAAATCACAGCAAACGTTAAAGGTTCAAATACAATCTTTCTTAAAAAAAATACAGTAATTCAAACTTTTATACACTTCCCCGGCAACGGCGCCATAAACTTGTTGCTTTTTGGTCTAGTGCTTTCTTTTTTTATATGGCTTTAAAGCAAGGGTGTCACACGCAAGTATACATGCTTGATAATGCAGCAAGTGATAAAGTAAAGGTCGAACCCACAGGAAGTGATGAAAGTTTTGAACTATAAGTATTAATTTCTTAGTTTAAGAGAAAGTATGAGCAAGGTAACAAAATAATAATAATAAATGGCAGGAGCAACACACAATTAACTAAGATAAAGATGATAAATAAAAAGGAGTTAAAATATCAGAGAGAGCAGTTGATGAGCTAAAATCCATTAGTATAGTTGTTGCTAAAATGCTTTCATGATGTGAAGTGTCGTGCCTTAAAAGGTCAGAACGTGATCTAGTGGTGTATCTCTACAACATCAAAAACATGCATAACTAGGGCAAGGGAACAGATCTCTAAGCCTCACTTGTAACCCTAAAATATGTCTTTTTTTAATTCTGAAATTCTTTATGGTCTCAACTTCTTATCTCTAAGCAAGTTGAATTAAGTGAATATCTCTATCCTACTTTATTAACCACTTTTGTTATGAACCAAGTGTATAGCATAAAAACACATAACAAAATAAGACACTAAACATCACATCATTTCAAAATAAAAACAACTTTTATACTAACTTCATTAATCTCATCAAACAAGGGTTTAGCTCATAGTGAACCGAGTAAAACTACTGAAGTGAAACTAAGAGGAGACATGTTCTTACAAAGACAAGAAAAGAAATGCAACCTAGTAGTAACTTGGAGATTTCTTGTGTTGGGTAAAGAGCAATAGCTCTCTTCAGTCACGACAGCTCTCAACGGAATGCACAAGACTGGATGAGAGGAAAAGACCCTTTACAATTACTCTAACCCTTAAATGAAAATAAACTAAAACGGAAATAAAAAATGTTTGTTGTGTGTAAAATCTCCTGCTCTCCTTCTTCAATGCGCAAGTCTTCTTTATATAGAGGTGAGTGGGAGTGAGAGTTGCTACTTTCTTGGATCATGAGCTTTTTGATAAAATTAAGGTTATGCCCATATCAAATCCGAAAGTGGACCAGCTATCCCTCAACCCTTCCTTTGCAAGTTATCTGGTACAGATGTTGGTGGGAGACAAAGTTGCTTTTGCAGGTTGCTGTGGCTGAGTGGTGGTGCAGTGCGGACGGCTGGTGGCTTGGTGTTGGGAGCTCTTTTTCAACGTGGTCCCCACCGTACTACCATTTGTCTTCTAGCTTCCTTAATCTTATCCAATTTCTCTTGCTCTATTGCTCTTCAAAATAATGCCACGTGAGCCCTAGTAACTTTCTTCTCCAATCCTCTTGATGAAATAATTGATTAATTTATCAACCACTTCCTTTTCTTTAGCTTCCCATTCTGCTCCAAAATCCGTCTCTCAGGGTCACGCCTCAACTTGCCATCAAATGACTTCCTTTTTAGACAAAAACAGATTGAAAACCATAAAAGAAGCACCTCGTGTGCTCAAAGCTAAAACTTACTGAAATAAGCTAAATTCATATTAAATCACCACATCCTAAACTAAAATGCCACATAAAATGGGTCAAAGCAACACACTAAAATAGTGTAATCACTGATCTTCCAAACTCCTTTTGGGGACATGCAATTCTGAAAGCAGCATACACACTTAACTGTGCTCCATCCAAAAAGGTTGAGAAGACACCACTTGAGATATGGAGTGGTAAGAAACCACATATGTTATACATGAATATTTGGGGTTGTGAAGTTTATGTGAAACGATAAATTTCAACTAAGCTCGAGCCTAAATCTGAAAAATGCTTATTTGTGGGGTATCCTAAAGAAACAAGAGGGTATTACTTTTACAATCCTTCTGTGGGGAAAGTGTTTGTTGCTGGAATTTTCTTGGAAAAGGACTTTATTTCCAAAGGAATCAGTAGAAGGAAAGTAGAGCTTGAAGAAATTTAAGAATCAGAAAGCATTGATACACCTATGGAGGAATTAGAGCAAGAATCACAAGTAGTTATGGAAGAGCAACCTGCTTAAGTTGAACAAGACTAGCGTAGGTCGAGCAGGATACGTCACCAACCACAGAGATATGGATATCTCGTAACTCATTGTTAAGTGCAGTGTGTGGCCTATTTTGAACTATCTTTCTTGGCATTTTTCAACTCATTTCACATGTTTTAATGGATTTATTCCATGTTCTTGTGTGATTCTTCAACATATTGCAAATACCTTTGGATTCCTTGATTTGTGTGTTCTTGTGCAGGATTTAGGCATAAAACATCAATGATTAAGACATAAAGGAGTGGACAAGGAAGCCAAAGAAATGAAGAAGAATCAGTTTTCTTGTGTGATGTGATGCAAGGAGCCTTTGGATGTTGGAAGAAGATTTGGAAGATCACTTTTTCGGCATTTTAACAGCAACTCGTGCTTAGCACGTTTTCCAGGGCAGTTTCAGCATGGTTTTGAGATGAAGGTTGTAGCTAAGGGTCCATGACAGTGCTTAGCGCGCTTCAACCATGCTTAGCATGCTTTCTTGGAATTTTCCGCCTTTGAGCTGATTGCGCTCTGATGGCGCTTAGCCCGGTGCCACTTATAGGCACTTGTATATAAGGGAACTTGCTAGATATTTTTTGGATACAAAATATATTTTTCAGATCCAACTTTATCTCTCTTCATTACAAACATATTTTAGAGAGAGAAACAAAACCCTAAGAGGGAGAAGCCAAATCAAAGGAAATTAGAGCTTGATCTTCGAATAAGTAGCCTCAATCTCTTGTTGGGGATGAATGTAATTAATCGATACCTTATGTATTTCTTCTAATCTTTGTATTGTGAACTAGTTTTGATTAAATATTGATGTTGTCTTTGATTTCTTATTTGTGGGTCTTGACAAAACTCTTTTCAAATCTTAGATCTAAGATATTTATCTATCAATGAGCAAACTTTTGACATAGTCTTGTAAGTTGATATTCACTTGTATCTTCTATTTTATTGTGTTGATTAGTAGCATGAGTAACGTGAGTAGGATCAATAAAGTATTGTGAGGATGCGTGATAATAGAGATGAAGAACTATGTTCACATACATTTGGCAAGTTAGTTGAATACATGTAAAAAAGGGTTAAGAGTATGTACGAATTCTGATCATGGCCTTTAATATGAAGTAATCATTTATCTGATATGGGTGTCATCTTTGTTTACCTATTTATCTTTGATTTGAACCGCTATAGACATATACTCTTCAGATATGGATCTAGAATGATTATCTGTTAGGTTCTAAACTCTAGACATAGATTTAGGTTTAGCATTTGCGTCAGTATCAGTTCTAAATGCTCTGTGTTGTTGAGTTGCGTGAGACATCACCAATGAGACAATATGATTATTCTCTCAATGATGTGTTAGGCATAACCTCTGTTGTGGGTGATATGTGAGGATATTAGACGAATGATTGATTTGTGTTTAACTGGTAAGAAGAATGCAGGTGTTATCGATTGATGAACTCGAAATCCCAACAAGGCTCTGTTTATTTTAAATTCTTTATTTTATATTTTTAGTCTTTATATTTTCTGCCTTTATTTATGGTATCTTCGATCTTTTAACCATAATTATCACCACAAGCTTAGAAATGTAGAGATTGTTGAACGACATTTGATCCATTGCACCGATCCCTGCGGATACGATAAAATACGGAATTCTTCCAAACTTACTTTTGCTCGCCACTTTATCACTTCAAAACTGATCAAGGTGATGTATTACTCATAAATCAAGATGAGGTTGTAACCTACCAAGAGGCCATAACTGGTTCTAAATCTGAGAAGTGGCTAGAAGCCATGAAATTTGAAATGGATTCCATGTACACAAACCATGTTTGGACCTTGGTAGAGCCTCCTGTAGGAGTTAATCCTATAAGATGCAAGTGGGTCTTCAAAATGAATACTGACTTGACCTATAAGGCAAGACTGGTTGCTAAGGCTATAAACAAATTCATGGGGTAGAGTATGATGAAAGTTTTTAACCAGTTACGATGCTTAAATCTGTTCGGATTTTACTTTCCATCGCTGCATATCATGATTATGAAATATGGCAGATGGATGTCAAGACTGCTTTCCTTAATGGGAATCTTCATGGGGATATGTACATGACACAACCTGAAGGATTTGACATACCAGAAGAAACCCAAATGATATGCAAGTTACAACGATCAATCTATGGATTGAAGCAAGCTTCCAGAGCTGGAATCTTTGTATTAATGAAACTGTAAAAAAATATGAATTCATAAAGAATGAAGATGAGCCTTGTGTCTATAAGAAGGTTAGTTGGAGTATGATTATCTTCATGGTATTATATGTAGATGACATATTACTCATTAGAAACAATGTCCTTACCTTGCAACAAATAAAAACTTGGTTAGGGAAATGCTTTTCTATGAAGGACTTTGGTGAAGCAGCCTATAGTTAGACAATGGCAATGATCTAGAAGGGGGTTGAATAGATCACTAATTTTTAAAAAAATTGGTGCTTAAAATTTGTTTCAAGAATGTGCGGAAGCGACCGTGGATTTTAAATTGTCTAAACGAACCGTTATTGGTAAGATGGAATATGCGAAACCGAATGGAATAACATCAATGAGAAAATGAATCAATACGTTGCCAATTAACCAATACAAATAATGATCACTTTTAATTAGCCAGTTTCCAATGAATTATAAAATGTAAAATTAAATTGACAATTTCACAAACATTTTGTGTCCGATCAATACGTCGAACACTTAGTGTGCACAACACCCCAAGTTGAATTTCTTGTGAAATGATAGTGCAAAATTTTTCACAATTACAATCCAAATGATTGTAATGCGTTTTCAAAACAGATTTTCAGCACTACATAACAGTGGAAATTTATCGAACAGTTGATATCACACAAACATTAACAACACAAAGTAAAGAGATAGAGAAAGAGAGAACGACACCTGATTTGTTTAGGAAGTTCCCCTTTCGTCCTCGCTTCGGGTACGTCTTCCCCAAATTCTAAAACTAGAATTGAGATATGTATAATATCAAGTTGCAAAATTTTGTACAAGAGAAGTTATAGTCCCCAGACACTCAAGCCTAAATGTTGATGTTGATTCTATTCACTTTTCTCCCCTTGATTCAAGCCGAATCAAGTGCATCAAACGCTTCGATTAAACCTTTGGTTACCGCTACTCACTTGAATCTTCAAGTCTTTTGCTCATCTGATTTTGATCGCAAGATGTTCGACCCCAAATCTTTCAACACAATCCTCCGGTTACCGCTACTTGCTTGAACAAACCTACTGTTCTTCAAGCATTTCAGTTGGCTGAATATGTGAAGCAAAGATTTATGCAAAAACCCCCAAATCCCTCAAGATCTTGGAGGACAAAACCCTAACGGTTTTATTCAAGAAAATGCCACTGAAATCTCAACCCTAACTAGATACACAACTCCTACGTTTGGATGTTATCACCTCGACAACGCACAACTAAACAAAAATGATTATGTTCAATTGTTGAAGAATGCAAGTGTGAGAATGAAGATGATGGGCGAATTCAATGTATATTTTCAATTTTCTTGTTGGTTCCTATACAAAAGATGATGCATATGAATATATATGAGACTAAGACCACATAACAGAATTAACAGCTTTTTGAAAAACAAAAAATCATAAAAATATGCTTAAGTGAGCGAGAGGTTGACCTCAGCACTCTATGAGTCGACCTGAACACTCCAGAAAGCGAATATGTGCAGAAAAGTAACCCATGCGTCGACCTGAACCAAGCCATGCATCGAAGCAAGGGAACCCAAGAGCAGAGAATTGTTTTTCTTTCAGTATGCGTCGACCTCCACACATCTCCGAGTCGATGCAAGGGCAGCCGAGAGCTGAAAATGATTTATACAACAGTATGCGTCGACCTCCACACATCTGTGAGTTGACGTAAAGGCAACAGAATGCTACAAGCACATTTTTTTCAGTTATTGAGTCGACCTAAAGCCCTCTATGGGTTAACCTAAGGTATCCAAAATGATCCAATGCATAATTTTCATATATGGGATGATCCTATATGCATAGACACACATATGTGGATTATTATATACATATTAAAGGATGAATGCAAGCTAAGATGCGATGATACCGTCCAAAGTACACAGGTACGAGATATTACAAGTTTTGACATCATTAAAACAAAGCATTAAGGAACCTTTCCCTCATATACTCCCCTTTTTTTATGATGGCAAAACCTTTGTAAAACCTTCCACACATTGATACTTTGTGAAACATTCTCCCCCTGACTGTATGCATTTCTCTTAAATTCTTAGCTATCTTTATGAAGAACTTGCTTTTGCATTCACCCCTTTTGACAACATAAAAAAGAGTGAAGCAAGAGGTCATACGTTATCAAATCATATTCATATGTACGAATCATACTCTTGCAACGCATAAAACATCAACAAACATTCACATATAAGGTTGTTAATGCAAGAGATATAGAATTAAATAAGACATGAAACATAAAGAAGTAAACTTAATGCATTACACATAAAAATAGTTCTTTACAAGTTTCAAGTCAAACAAAATGGCAAAACAAATAACAAAACGAAACACATAACAACATGCTAAATGAAATGAATAACATCAATATAACTCAACAATCTATGGTCTTCTCCCCCGATATGGGTGACCTCTCCCCTGAAGGAATAATCCTGAGTTGGTGCTCTTTGCTCCTCTAGTCGTTCAGTGAAGTCAAGAACCATCATGTTGAGCGTATTAAAGCAAATGGAAAGAGATCGATGCTGATTTGCCGTTGTTTTAGCCATAGCATCAAACCTGCTTAACACTTTGGAAGCAAACAAATTAAAATAATCACTTTGGGCTTGAATCTGACCCTGTATAGTTGTAAACCTTTTTTCTTGAAGAGATGAAAAATTATGTTGTTAAATCTACATATTCCGCAACATCTCAAAGACTTCATAATTATCGGGTTAATATTGAGGTGGAGATTGAGGCATATAAGACGTGTCTTGGTTAGTCCAACCAGTGTGTTGTCATTCTCCCCAGCCTTAGTGTAGCGTGCGATTTTTGTCGGTGACGCGACCACCTTATTGCAGATTGGGTTTCTCCACCGCAATGGTAGGAGTGGGGTGCTAGTTTCTAATTTATTATTTATCCGATGAAGCTGGAAGGGAAAGGGAAGTTATCTAAAACTAACCTTGCACGCGAATGTTTAACTAAACAAACGCTTAAAGAGATTCGGGGAGTTTGGGGTCAGGTTATACAATGGGGAGTTGTCAATTTCCCATCCAATATGTGGTTATCCACAGGTTGTTAGCAATAGGTTCTGCTTTTATACTTGATGGTGTTTATCTGTTGATGGGTTGGGAAAGTTTGGGAATGTTGAGCGAGAGAGAGTTTTTGATGATTTTGGTGAGGTACTGGACCTCAGTTTTGATTGGTGTGAAGGTACTGGACCTAAAGTTTTTTATTGGTATGCTCACTAAGATTTCGCAATCTTATGCCTACGTATTCCCGTTTTAAAGAAACAGGGAAATCAGAGCAATCATAGTTCCTCCTATTCTATGGGAGGAAAAAAAAGATGTTTTGGTGTCTTGTTCAAAGCCCAAGATTGAAGCTAAAAGGTTTATTTGTGTCTTGTTCAAATCCCAAGATTGAAGCTAAAAGGTTTGATTGAGAGAGAATTTTTCATCTCTAAAGGGAGACATCTCGTCTATCTATCACAACTGTTGGGTGACTGATTATAAAGGAGAATTACTTTAACTGGGATATGAGAATCCAGAAATGCCATAATTTCCTTTATAGGGGATTTGTCCTGAAGGGGAAAACTTTAACTCAGTGTAGAGCAATGCCATTTTTCCTTAGGAATCTTTCATGCTAAGAGATGGACAGTGGCGTGGATGTAAATAATCTAGAGGCTTGCCACTTACAGCAATTAGAAGAAAGAGGAAGTTTGTCAAGATAAGAGATTAACAACAACTTGGATTTTTGAATCAACAAGTGTGCCACTTACAGCAGTTATCTAGGATTAGGATTGTTTTGAATGTCTTTTTTGACATGTGATATACAGAGAAATATCTTCCTACGGAGAGATATTGATTTCCTCTAAGGGGAAGTTGATTTTTGTGTGCCTTGATCAAAGCCCAAGGTTGAAGCTAAGAGATTGATTGACTCCACTGGGGAAGTCCTTATACAAAGCCTAAGAGGAGGCTGGAAAAGGCTAACTCAACAAGAGAGTGTTCATATATGTCTTGTACAAAGCCCAAGATTGACGATAAAGAGAGGCTGGCTCTTTTGGGGATATCATGATACAAAGCTTAAGAGGAGGCAAAAAGTCGACTTTTCTGGGGAAATATTTTGTGTGTCTTGTACAAAGCCCAAGATTTAGGCTAAAAGGGGATACTGACTCTACGGGTGAGAGGTTTTACCTGTTTTGTACAAATCCCAAGATTGTGGCTAAAAGAAGATTGACTCTGCTAGAGATATTTTTACGGTGTCTTGTACATAGCCCAAGATTGAGGCTGAAAAGAAACTGACTCTGTGGGAAAGAAATCTTTATCTGTCTTGTACAAAGCCCAAGATTGAGGCTAAAATGAGACTGACTCAATAAGAGAGTGTTTTATTTGGTGTCTTGTACAAAGCCCAAGATTGAGGCTGAAAGGTAGTTGACTGACTCAGCTGAGGATTTTTAGGTGTCTTGTACAAAGCCCAAGATTGAGGCTGACCTTACTGGGAAAATCATTATACAAAGCCTAAGAGGAGGCTGAAAGGAAAATTGATTCTGCTTAGGATTATTATTTCTCAAAGCCTAAAAGGAGGCTGGGAGGAATTGACTTTGCTGGGGAAGAGACTTTCCCCAAGCTTTAAAGGAGTTCATGAAGATTTTGACTTTATTGGAGAAAGTTTATATATGTCTTGTACAAAGCCCAAGATTTGAGGCTAAAAGAATGACTGACTCAACAAGAGAGTGTTTTTGGTACCATTTACTCAACAAGAGAGTACGGAGAGGTGATTGACTCAACAAGAGAGTATTTTCAAAGGTGACTCAGCTGGGAAAAATATTTATACAAAGCCTAAGAGGAGGCTGAAAAAAGGATGACTCAACAAGAGAGTGCCTTAAGGTGATTGACTCAACAAGAGAGTGTTTTAAGAAAGTAGATGGGCCTAACAAAAGGGTGTTGTTGGGGATAATTCTGTTGAGGAGAATCATTATACAAAGCCTAAGAGGAGGCTGGCTTCTACTGAGGATTATTGCGATCCAGAGGCAGGTCCAAGTCGGGGGATCAACTCTTGCTGAGGGTTACAGAAGAGTTGAGGTATCAGATGCCTTGAGGTTCTGATTTAGGATAGTGTTATATTGATGATAAGCTGACCCTGGCTGGGGAATTTTAGGAGAAAGACTGGGTTTTAGAACCCAAGGGTTTTAACTCTACTGGAGATTTGATTAAAATGACCAGGGTTTCTCCTATGTTTGTAAGGAACTTGAGAATGTCTTTGAGATCCAAGAGGAGATTAGACTGTCCAAGTCTACTGGTATGGAAAAGTTTATCTTTGTATGATGCCCAAGAGGAGGCAGGTGTTTTAAGGGATGAGAATCAACCCTAAAATTGGTCTGAGGTTTTGACTCTTTAGAAAGACTGCTCTAACGAAGGATGACTAAGTTCTGTCTTATACCTTTAAAAGGTCTTCAGGGTCCTTGTATTAAGCCCAAAAGAAGGCATGAGAACTTCTAAGAAGTCGGAGGGTCCTTGTACAAAGCCCAAGAGGAGGCGGGGATGCTTTTAGGAAGCCTGTGGGTCCAAACTTAAGAAAAGTTCAAGAAAAATTTCACCGGGAATAATCTTTTCTTTTAGTGAACAGTTCTAGGGTTTGAAGAAATTTAAGAGAGGTTTCACCGGGAATTAATCTTCTTTAGGGAAATGAACTTCTTTGACAATTTCTAATAGTGACAGTCTGAGAAAAGTTTCACCGGGAATAATGCTTTTCTCTTTGTTCCATATTGTTTAAGCCCACGAGAAGGCAAAACTGTGTTTGGAAATTCCTATAGGGAACTAGTTTTGACTGTGTTGAAAGAGTAACCAACTGGCTTTATCTAACTCTAGAGTTAATTGTCGGGGAAAACTCTAAGCAGATATACAAGTATATATACAGTTAATATATGACAAGTATTTAACAACTAAGAATTTGAACCTGAATCATAAGGGAAGTTGTTTTTGAACAGATTGCAGGGGCTTATACTCAAGGAGAGGCCCAGATAAAAAACAATAATCGTACCGTTGATCTGAAATTTGTATCGGGACTTATACAACGACTGGGGCCCAAAAAAGGTTTTCTGTACAAAGAGATGGGTCTTACAACTCAAGGAGAAGCCCAAAGGTTTGAAAAAGAAAAGAAGTGGGACTTACAACACAAGGGTAGGTCCATATGGTTTTCGTTTAAAAGGCGACGACCACGCCAAAATTTTAAAATCGTAGTGGGACTTATACAATGACTGAGGCCCAAAAAGGTTTTGGTTAAAAAGGGATTGGGTCTTACACTCTAATAGAGGCCCATAGATGTTTGAAAAGATTTGTTAGGGTGATAGTGATCAAAACCCTAATTTTTGGTTTTAAAATGTATTTCAATTGAATAAAAATTCAATTAAAATAGTCAAACATGTGAAAAAAGGTTGTGATCTTGGATTAATATTTGGAAAATCATGTTTCATTCATGGGATGATTTAAAAATCATTTAAATTTTGCAAAAACCAAGAGAAAGAAATATTTTTAATGTTTAAAAATAAATAAAACATAATTCTTTACAAAAATACCAAATATATGAAATAAATAGTATTTTTGTGAAATTTTCATGGAATAAAATATTTTAATATTTTTGTGAATTTTCAAAAAAAAAGAATCAATCAAAAATAATTAAAATTGAGAGAGAATCCAATGGATTTAGACAAATCTTAGGTGCATCTGGTCTAGAATTTCACAAGGAATCCAATGGTGCTTTTAGAATTTTCAGAAAGTGTCCCTATTTTAAAACCCAATAGTGGTTTCAAAATAGGCAAAATTTTGCATGTTCTATGCTATCTCATGGTACATGCAAGAATTGTATGACAAATTGGTTCAAACACAACATATAGAACATGTATGAGATGTTTATGATCAGTGGACCACAAAGGAATGCATAATTCAAAGAGTTCAAGTTGTGATGCACTTACCTCTTGGAGCATCTTGTGCTAACTGTCAAGTTCCTTGTGCCAGAAGTGATCCAATGCTTTAAACACTCTCAAGTGATCCCTTGGAACCTTTTTGGATGATTAGAACCAGCTGGAATCTTCAGGAACAAGTTTTGGCTCTTTCTTGCAAAAGGGGCAAAAGTGACCAATATGACAACTCTCTCAAATGGTGTTCCAGATGAGGGGAACCATTTGGGACAGTTTGAGGATGATATTTGGAGTGTGTTTGTGGCCTTGTTTGGTTTTGGAAGTGACTGAATCAAGGCATGGCTTGAAAAATGCAGAAAAGTCCAATTTTGAGGTTTTGGAAGTGGATTTTCTGATTTTGGTGTTTCAGTCTCAAGTGAGTGCTTGAACAGCTTAGATATGACATATTGGATGTGTTTGGATCATGAGCTGTGGTGGAATTGCTCTCTAACTCAAAAACTCAGAGATGACTTGCAAAAGAAGGCATTTTGGCCTAAAGATAGAGATTTTGAGGAAAGCATCAGTTGTAGTGCTTTGGTGTACTCAAATTGATCACAATTGAGCTCTATTTATAGTGTTTCAAGTTTGTTTTGGCATCAATAGTGAATGGCAGCTACAGCAGGCCTTTGGCCAATGTTGAGCAAAAGGAATCTCAAGTCTCCTTTAGCCATTGACTTGAGGTTAGGGCACAGGCCTATGGTCCTTTGATTCAGAGCTTATTCTTGACTCATTCAGTTAGGAATGTGTCAGTCCATGCCACCTTGGTGCATCCATTGAATACTTGGAAACAAAATTAGAGTCTTGGCACCTTTTTAGCCTTTTTAGGTTTATTATAGCTAAGTGTAGATTCTTGGACTTTGGAGGCTTGGGGATTAGATCATTCTCCTTTTGTTTTATCCTCAGATGTGTCCAAATGGATGACAAGGCTTGGAGTTGTCCAAATTTGTCAAATCGAGCAAAACACCAAATTCTGCCTTGCTTAGGACAGTTGGAAATGGTGAGTTTGAGGGATTCATATCTCCCTGCTCAGGTTGAGTTAGGGGAGGCTCTTGTGCTTTTTAGAAATCCCTCATATGATACAAAACATGTGTGATCATAGTTTATTTTGAAACTATTTGGATCCAACTAAAAAAACTCCATGAACATTGATGTTCAAGGCTGGTAACTTAGGTAGATTTTCACTAAGTGTTGGAAAAAGTGTCATTTTCATGTTTTTATGATTTTGATCAATCCATAACTCAAACTCCATAAAGAATTGGAGTCTGAGGTAGTTGAAGCTTTTGTAGAGTGTAACAAGACCTACAAATCCAGCATTGGATCACCCAAAATGGTTGCTTGAAAAAGTCAAACTTGATTTTGTGCACAGTTGACTTTTTATCGGATGAAATCCAAACTGTGCGATCCTTTGTGAAATCAAGTCCTTGACCTAAATCAAACCTAATGGATGGATTCAATAGGTGTTATAGGGTGTATTGAATCATGTCCCAAGGTTTGGGAGCATGTCTTGGTCAAAAGTCAAAAGTACAGTTGACTTTTTTCTTCAAAACCCTAATTGTGGTCCAGATGAAATTGAAACTTCTGAATCAAGCTTCTTGGATAAATCCATTGTTGTAAATGGATAAATGTGGTGTATTTGAGGCCCTCAAATCATTTCTTGAGGTCTTGTCCCATGCTTTGTCCCAAAAGTCAACTTAGGGGTGAATTAGGTCAAGAAACCCTAATTCTTGATTTTTGGTAAATGCATCCCCTGAGGTTAAATTAACTTAATGATTTGGTCCATGGGGTCCCTTGGAGTATATTGGGTTGTGCTTTGAAATATCGGCTCATGCCCAGATGAAAAATTTCGTCTGGAGGCCTCAGTCAACCAAAACCCTAATATGGTGACACTAGCGATCTTGAGGCTTGATCCACTTGGAATGTTGCAACTTTGTGCTTGATTATTGATGTGGGAGTCCTCTTGATCCTTTATTGGTGTTTGAGAGGTTAGACAAGTTGAATATCATGTCATTTCTTGATTGATCCTTTGTCTAAGTGCTCTAAGAGGGCTTGAAACCCTAATTCTTGATTATGGTGAATTCTCAACAATCCTTGAAGAAATTGATAAGGCATGAAGGTACATCCATATTGTGGTAGAAATTTGCACAATGATGGGAAATCTTGGTGATCAAAATTTGGGGTATGACACTTGGTTAGCATAAGGATCCTGCACAGGTGAATCACCTAACCAATCACCATCATCATGACCGTCAACATGATGGTTAGTCTCCATATGATAAGCTTCCTCATCCTCTTCTTGGTCTTCCTCTTCATCCTTATCTCGATTCTGAATCCTTGCACCCGAGCCTTTTGTCTTGACCATATACCTTTGCTCTTGACGATCCAAAAGGTAACCCATTAAAGTCATGGTCTTCTGGCTAATTTCTTGATCACTCGAAATGGAGATGTATGGAATATCTTGAACAATAATCCTAGCACAATCAAGGACACCTTGAATAAATGAACCATAACATAAGGCTGTCCCTCTACCTGATTCCTTCACAGCAAAAATTCGACTAACAATGTAGTATGGCCAATTGAATTTCTTCTTATTCTTGGTCTAATAGACCAAGTGCACTTCGTCTTAGTAAAGTCTTAAAGACCCTCCTTTCTTAGGACGGAGAATATGAGCCACAGTCCATTGTAAAATCCTGTCTTTCCGCTTCAACCGACCGGAAGTGACAAATTTTGGGAACATATTACTTGCAATAACATCCTCTGGATAGGGATCTTTCAACATAGAATTCAGAGCAGATTTGAATTCATAACCCGGAGCCAATTTGGTATCGGTTATGTTGAGATCAGGACACAAAATTTGACATATACCAAATAGATCTCTCTAAACAGCGATATCAACCTACAGACTCTTACCACATATCTTGTAGCCAAAGTTAAAATCAAGAAACTTTCCGTGTATACCAGTGTAAAACAATCTGACCATGTCTTCATTATAATTTTTGCCACATTCTAGGAAATTATTGAACTTTTGATGATTTATCATATCAATAATTTATGGAAAGTGCATTCGTTCAACAACTTTCAGATAGTAAACAAACTGCTTAATAACTGACCTTTTCATAAAATCCTTTTTATAAGTCTCAGCGAGTTCATCAGAAAGTAAAGACATAGCACTTACCGAAATATCAGATGAAGGTTGTGACAGAGTGTAGCGTGCGATTTTTGTCGATGACGCGACCACCTTATCGCAGAATGTTGGGTTTTCTCCTCAATGAAGAGGAGGGGGTGCTACTTTATGATTTCTTATTTATCCCGTGAAGCTGGAAGGGAAAGGGAAGCTATCTCAAACTAACCTTGCACGCGAATGTTTAACTAAACAAACGCTTAAAGAGATTCCGGGAGTTCGGGGTCAGGTTATACAATGGGGAGTTGTCAGTTACCCATCCTATATGTGGTTATCCACATGTTGTTAGCTTTAGGTTCTGCTTTGTACTTGATGGTGTTTATCTGTTGATGGGTTGGGAAAGATTCTTGGGAAATATGAGAGAGAGAGAGTGAGTTTTTGTTGATGTTCGGGTTTTTCTGATGTTTTTGGTAAGGTACTGGACCTAAGTTTTGATTGGTATGAAGAAAAATGATGTTTTGGTGTCTTGTTCAAAGCCCAAGATTGAAGCTAAAGGGTTGAGTATTTGTTTCTTGTTCAAAGCCCAAGATTGAAGCTAAAAGGTTTTGACTAAGAGAGAATTTGTCATCTCTAAAGAGGAGACATCTTGTCTGTTTATCACAACTGTTGGGCGAATGTTTATAAAGGAGAATTACTTTAACTGGGATATGTGAATCCAGCAATGCCATAATTGCCTTTATAGGGGATGTTATCCTGGAGGAGAAAACTTTAACTCAGTGTAGAGCAATGCCATTTTTCCTAAGGAATTTCTCATGCTAAGAGAGGGACAGTGGCGTGGATGTAAATAATCTAGAGGCTTGCCACTTACAACAATTAGATGAAAGAAGGGATTTACCAGGATAAAAGATGGACAACAGCTTGGATATTTGAATAAACAAGTGCGCCACTTACAGTAGTTATTTGGGGTTAGGGTTTGTTTTGAATGTTTGTTTTGATAAGTGATAAACAGATAAATGACCTCCTACAGAGAGATTTTGATTTCCTCTTAGGGGATGTTGATTTTTCTGTGCCTTGATCAAAGCCCAAGGTTGAAGCTAAGAGGTTGATTGACTCCACTGGAGGAGTCCTTATACAAAGCCTAAGAGGAGGCTGGAAAAGACTGACTCAACAAGAGAATGTTTATCTGTCTTGTACAAAGCCCAAGATTGAGGCTAAAAAGAGACCGACTCTATGGGGATATCATCATACAAAGCCTAAGTGGAGGCTAAAAGTTTGACTTTTCCGGGGAAAATATTCTGTCTATCTTGCATAAAGCCCAAAATTGGGCTGGAAGGGGTTTTGACTCCACTATGGAGAATTATCAGTCTTGTACAAAGCCGAAGATTGAGGCTGAAAAGAGGATTAACCCTGCTTAGGAAATTTATTTGGTGTCTTGTACAAAGCCCAAGAATGAGGCTGAAAAGGGTTTGACTCAACAGGAGAGTGCTTTTATCTGTCTTGTACAAAGCCCAAGATTGTGGCTGAACAAGCTGGAGAAATCATTATACAAAGCCTAAGAGGAGGCTGAAAAAGATTGACTCAACAAGAGACTATTTTTATCTGTCTTGTACAAAGCCCAAGATTGAGGCTAAAAAAGAGTTGACTCAACAAGAGAGTATTGAAAGGTGATTGACTCAACAAGAGAGTCTGAAAGGTGGTTGACTCAACAAGAGAGTCTGAAAAGGTTAGCTCTGCTAAAGGAGAATCATTATACAAAGCCCAAGAGGAGGCTGACTTCTGTTGAGGATTATTAAGATCCTGGGGAAGGTCCAAATGAAGAATCAACTCTTGCTGAGGGTTATAGAAGAGATGAGATATCAGAGACCTTGAGGTTTTGCTTTGGGATAGTGTTATACTGATGATAAACTGACCCTGGCTGGGGAATTTCAGGAGAGAGACTGGGTTTTAGAACCCATAGGTTTTAACTCTGCTGGAGATTGATCCAAAATGACCAGGGTTTCTCCTATGTTTGTAAGGTACTTGAGAATGTCTTTGCGACCAGAGAGGGGATTAGACTGTCTAAGTCTACTGGTATGGAAAAGTTTATGATGCCCAAGAGGCTGCAGGTGTTTTAAGGGATGATAATCAACCCTAAATTGGTCTAAGATTTGACACTAGAAAGACTGCTCTAGCAAAGGATGACTATGTTCTGTCTTATACCTTTAAGAGGTCTTTAGGGTCCTTGTATTAAGCCCAAGAGAAGGCATGAGAACTTCTAAGAAGCCGGAGGGTCCTTGTACAAAGCCCAAGAGGAGGCTGGGGATGCTTTTAGGAAGCCTGTTGGTCAAAACTTAAGAAGAGTTCAAGAAAGGTTTCACCAGGAGTTAATCCTTTCTTTAATGAACAGTTCTAGAGTTTGAAGAAATTCAAGAGAGGTTTCACCGGGAATTAATCCTCTCTGGGGGAAATAAATTTCTTTGACAATTTTCTAATAGTGACAGTCTGAGAAAAGTTTCACCGAGAATAATGCCTTTCTCTTTGTTCCATATTGTTTAAGCCCAAGAGAAGGTAAGACTGTATCTGGAAATCCTATGGGGATTTAGTTTTGACTGTATTAAAGAGTGACCAACTAGCTTTACCTAGTTCTAGACCTAGTTGCCGGGGAAAACTCTAAGCAAATATACTAGTATATATACAGGTGATATATGACAAGTATTTAGAAGGATATGAAGGAAGGACATACAGGTGAGCAAGCTTCCCACAATACAGTTATATATATATATATATATGACATGTATTTAAAAGAATAAAAGAAGGACTTACAGGTGAGGAAGCTTCCCACTAACAGTTATATATATAAAAGCAGGTAAAAGAAGGTTGATAAAACTTACAGGTGAGCAAGCTTCCATTGTTGTATTGTCAGTTGTTCAAGAAATTAAAGAAAGTTTTGATAACAACTATATATTTGAACCTAAATCAAAAGGGAAGTTGTTTTGAAAAGATTGTTGGGGCTTATACTCAAGGAGAGGCCCAGATGAAAAACAATAATCTTACCGTTGTTTTGTAAACTGTACTGGGGCTTATACAATGACTAAGGCCCAAAGAGGTTTTATTTACAAAAGACGGTTGGGTCTTACACTCTATTAGAGGCCCAAAGTTTATTTTTGTACAAGGGATGAGGCTTACAACTCAAGGAGAGGCCCAAAGGGTTTTGTTTAAAAGGCGACGACCGCTCCGAGATTTTAAAATCGCATCGGGACTTATACAATGACTGAGGCCCAAAATTATTTATGTAGAAAGGGGGTTGGGTCTTACACTCTATTAGAGACCCAAAGTTTATTTTTGTACAAGGGATGGGGATTACAACTCAAGGAGAGGCCCATAGAAAAAAACAGTGATCACACCGTTGTTTTGAAAATTGTATCGGGACTTATACAACAACTAAGGCCCGAATTATTTTATGTATAAAAGAGGGTTGGATCTTACACTATATTAGAGGCCCAAAGTTTATTTTATATACAAGTGATGGGGCTTACAACTCAAGGAGAGGCCCAGGTGATTTTTTGTTTAAAAGGCGACGACCGCGCTGAGATTTTAAAATCGTATCGAGACTTATACATTGAGTGAGGCCCAAATTATTTATTTACAAGAGGGGGTTGGGTCTTACACTTTATTAGAGGCCCAAAGTTTGTTTGAAAATTTTAAATCGAGAGGAAACCCTAATTTTAAATTAAAATGTCATTTTTCAAAGGTAATTTAAATAATAAATGATAAAATATTAATTATATTCAAAAACAAGTTTTACACTTTGGAAAATATTCTGAAAAATCATTTTTAATCATATGAAAGCTTAAAATTCAATTGACTTTGAAAGATCAAAGTGGGAATTTCATTTTTAAAATGTTTAAAACAATAAAAAATGAAATTAATTACAAAAATTATAACTATATTAAATAAATAATATAAATTGGATTTTTTTTGTAAAATAAAATATTTAAACATTTTTTTGAATTTTAAAAAAAAAAATCAATTAAAAAAAATAAATATTTAGAGAGAAATTAATTTTTGAATCAATTAAACAAAAATAACAAAAATTCAAAATTTTGAATTATGGCGCCAAGAACACTTGCTTCTTGCCCGCGCCCTCTGTTTTTGCAGATTTGCGTTTTCTCACTTTTCTCCATGATTTCTCAATGGTTTTGCATGATTCAAGTACCAATCTTGTTTGTTTTTGAACAAGGATCACAACCATATAGTTTAATTGCATTTATATTAAGTGTGGAGAAAGAAATCAACTGAAAACCTCAAGAACCCTAATTTCAGCATGAACACAATGAAATTCCATACACGATTGATTCATGGCAATTGATTGAGGGTTATCATTCTATATACATGCAAGAATAAGATGGTAACTTAAAAATTCATTTATGATGCATGAAATAAAGAGTTTGAAGGGTTCATGCTTACCTCTTGTAGCTGGTGATCGAGTTTGGTGATGGAGGTGTTACATCTAGGTTCCAATGATCTGGACAGCTTCCTTAGGTGCCATGGAGTGTGTTTGAATGCTTGGAGTGGATTGAAATGAGCTGGAACTTGATGTGGCACCTCAACTGCAACTATGTCAAGAACTTGAGCAATTGGCTGGTGATTTAGAGAATCTGATGTTCCAGATGTGATTTTATGTTATGGATCACTCACATATGATGTTTATGAGGTATGTGTGTGTGTGATTGGTTTGGTTGGAATTGCTCTCAAACTCAAAACCCGATAGTGACTTGAGTTAGAAGGCAAAATTGGAGTGAAAGGGAGATTTTGAGGAAAACGTCAGCTTGGGTGCTTTGGTGTACTCAAACTGATCACAATTAAGGTCTATTTATAGTGTGTCAAGTTTGTTTTGGCAGCAATAGTGTGTGGTAACTGCAGCAGGTCTGTGGCCAATGTGGATCAAATGGAATCTCAAGTCTCCTCTAGCCATTGACTTAAGGTTAGAGCACAGGCGTATGGTCACCTGGTTCAGAGATAAGGCTTGACTCATGCAGTTAAACTTACCTCAGTTCATGCCACCTTGATGCATCCATTGAATGCATTGAAACAAAATTGGAGTCTTGGCACTTTTTAGCTCTTTTAGGTTTGGCATGGCTATATGTAGATCCTTGGACTTGGGAGGCTTGGGGATCAGATCATTCTCCTTTTGTTTTATCCTCAGATGTGTCCAAATGGATGACAAGGCTTGGAGTTCTCCAAATTTGCCAAATCGAGCAAATGCACAAAATCTGCCTTGCTTGGAACAGTTGGAAATGGTGATTTTGAGGGAGTAATATCTCCCTACTCAGGCTAAGTTATGGGAGGCTCTTGATGACACTGAATTTCACCGTATTTTTGACTCCGATTTCGCATGCATTCTTAGTCTTTTAATGTCATTTTATTATGTTATTATTATGTTTTTCTTTGTTTTCAGGTTTTTAGTCTAATCGGAGCCCCGAGCGAGAAAAGGAGCGAAAAAGGAGCCGAAATGAGCTAAAATAGAGAAAATCAGCATTTTGCACTTATGGCATCCACTCTGGCGGCCGCCACAGGGTCTTCCATGACGTGGCCATGTCTCAAACTCCTCCCAACTGATTTTCCCCATGATCTCCAACTGCCCAAGCAATTTTACACTCATGGCGGGCGCCATAAGAGGAAAACAAGTTCCCGCCCAAATTCAAAAGCTAGGGGCATCCTTGTCTTTTCCACATGTTTCCTTGTCTATAAATAGGACTCTAGATTTTCGTTTTTCATCATCCAAGCTTAGTTGTTCATAAGCATATATCAGTGTAATAGTGGTAATCGCTTCACATCGAGGTGTTACTACATTCGAGAGATCGAGTCTGTAAGAGCCTGTGAGATTGAGTCTTGGAGCACTCTGGAAGGAAGTTCATCCTGCCGCCATTTTACTTTCAGTTCGCATTTTATTCAACCACTCCGATTGGAGCAGGTTTTTATTACTTTACCTTTTGTCAACTTTATTTCTTGCACTGTCTTTTAATTTCATTTACTTTCCGCACTCGCTTTACTTTCATTTACTTTCCGTACTCGCACTACTTTCATTTACTTTCCGCACTCGCACTACTTTCATTTACTTTCCGCACTCGCACTTAAATACCTTTTTTTTATGAAAAATATAAAAATGAACTTTTACTTTACCATGTCTGGCTAATTTTATAAAGGTTAGAATGTGAAGATCATAACCGAACCGATAATCTGTACAATTGTTAGTGGAAACACTTAAGGGCTATTTTAACTTTCAATATAAGTTTTCTTGTTCTTAAATTCCGTTGGGTAAGATCGAAAGCCGTCCAACGCCTATCTAAACTTAATTGTTTTTAAACTATTTCAAAAACAGCGAAAGCGCTTTGTTTAGTTTATTAGGAGTTTTTAATTTAAAAGGAAAAGAGATTTTAAAACCATTTTCGGACGAGTTAAGAAGTTTAAAGTCTGGTTCGTAAGAACCTCTTTTTTTTAGAAAATCCGGGTTAAAATACTTTTCAACTTGGTCAAGATACTATATTTCTTAAAAATAGGTTTACTACTGGTTTGATTAGGGGGTACAACTCGGTTCTGAGTACGCGAAAGTGACAGTTCCTGTCAAATTAATTCTTTTCAAAGTAGAAAACATTGCCCGTAAGTAGTTCTATTAGCAAGTACTTGGATTATCAATTGGTTGTGTGAATTACATTCGAACCTGTCTTTATCAATTAATTTTAATTACTTTATTTACTACCGTGCACTCTTCAAAACTACTATTTTCAATCACCTTAGATACACACCTTAACAATAGATAGCGATAGATTGACACTTGGTCTCTGTGGATACGATAATCTTTTATATTACTCTGACGCGTTCGTACACTTGCGAAAAAATACGCATCAAGTTTTTGGCGCCGTTGCCGGGGACCAATTTCATCAAATTTCGTACCCTGTTGTTATAACGTTTAGACTAAGGAAGTTACCCGCTGGTCAATGCGAAAAACTCGTAGTACCGGAAGTCTAGTAGACCCTCTAGCTGAACCAGAACGTTACGCTCGCGCACGTTTATATTTCCGTAAACTTAGGAAAGCTATGGCCGAAGATCAAAATCAAAGACCTCTTAAGGATTTCGCCCAACCATCCAACGAGGAACCTAGTTCTAGTATAGTAAATCCAGCCATACCAGCTAACAATTTTGAACTTAAACCATCCCTGCTGCAGTTAGTACAGCAGAGACAATTCGCAGGTCTTGCTACAGAGAACCCAAACCAACATTTGAAAAACTTTCTCCAACTAGCAGACACCTTTAAAACCAATGGAGCCCCTCCTGAGGCGATTCGCTTAAGATTATTTCCTTTTTCCCTCAGAGATAAGGCCCTATCTTGGTTAGATTCCCTTCCACCAAATTCCATAACAAGTTGGGAAGACCTTAGAAAAGTATTCCTTGCCAGATATTTTCCCCCGAGTAAGACCGCTGTTCTTCGAAACCAAATAACTAAATTTACCCAAAACCAAGGAGAATCGTTGTTCGAAGCCTGGGAGAGATATAAAGAGCTGTTAAGAGCATGCCCACATCATGGTTTAGAAAATTGGTTAATCATTCAAACCTTCTATAATGGACTTCATTATAACACTAAGATGACCATCGACGCCGCCGCAGGTGGCGCACTGATGAACAAACCTTACCCTGAAGCTAGTGCCCTTATCGAAGATATGGCCCAAAACCATCAATCATGGGGAGTAGAACGAGCGACAGTGGAAAAGAAGGAAGTCTAAGGAGGAATACATGAGTTAAGCTCTATAGACATGATGCAAGCTAAAATGGATGCATTAGCCCTAAAAGTTGAGCATATGTGTACAACCCTGAATACTACAGCCGCAGTTTCGTCAGATTGTGAGATATGTGGGACGAAAGGACACCAATCCGCAGAATGCAGTCTGTTAAGTGAGACCAGCTCTGAACAAGTGAACTACACCCAAGGGAACCCATTTTCAAATACCTATAACCCTGGATGGAAGAATCACCCAAACTTTTCCTATAAGAATAATAACCCTATCCAAAATACTGCCCCTCCGAGACAATCAAGTTATCAAGCCCCAAGATCAAATCAACCTATGCAACCTGTACCACCAAAACCGAGCCTTGAGAAAATCGTGGATAATTTTGTCGCTGCTCAAATCCAACAAAACAAGGAGTTCATGAACCAAAACGTTCATGTTAATGAACTAATTACCCAGTTAGGAACCAAGGTTGACCAAATAATCACTCACAATAAGATGCTTGAAACCCAAATCTCGCAGGTAGCTTTAAACCAAGCCCCTCAGACCACACCTGGAGGACAATTCCCTGGACAACCTCAACAAAACCCGAAAGGACAAGCAAATGCCATTACCCTACGAAGTGGGACCGCTTATGATGAACCTTGTAACCCAAGGTTGAGTGATCCCAAAACTTCTAAGGAAGATGACAACATCCCAGATAAAAAGAAGAAACCAGAGGAATCTGTAAACCAGGAAAGTCAAGAAAAAGGAGAAGAACCCAAAGACAAAACCTATATACCACCCCCGCCATACAAACCACCAATACCATATCCGCAAAGACTTAAACAAACCCAGATCAATAATCAGTATCAGAAATTCATTAAAGTTATAGAAAAACTTCACGTAGAAATCCCGTTCACAGAAGCCATTACCCAAATACCATCCTACGCAAAGTTTCTCAAAGACATCCTTACCAATAAACGTAGACTTGATGATCCGAAACCCTTGGAATGTAATTCTATTGCCGAAAATAAATTAGTAAAAAAGGATAAAGATCCTGGAAACTTTTCCATTCCTTGTATTTTGGGGAGTCATGTCATCGAAAAAGCTTTTCTAGACTTAAGAGCTAGTGTGAGCTTAATGCCCTTAGCGGTTTGCGAAAGGTTAAATTTAGGAGAGTTGCAACCTACCAAGATGTCACTTCAATTAGCCGATAGATCTGTTAAATATCCGATAGGCATACTTGAAGACGTCCCTGTTAGGATAGGACAGTTGTTTATCCCTACTGATTTTGTTGTCATGGACATTAAAGAAGATGATGACATACCAATTCTTCTAGGTAGACCATTCTTATCGACTGCTGGAGCCATAATAGATGTCAAAAAGGGGAAGCTAACATTTGAGGTAGGGAACGAGAAGATAGAATTTATACTTTCAAAATTTCTTATGGCACCTGTGATAGGAGACGCGTGTTATGCAATAGATATCATTGATGAATGTGTTAGGGAGTTAGAGCAAGAAGAAGTCATTGAAACAATTAAGCTGCCATCAACTCTTATTTTGGAAGATGACAATTATAAGAAACCCTACATCGATGATAACCTTTACGAATGTTTATCCCTTACCCCAGATCCTATGCCTTGCCCTATTAAACCAGCCTTGGAACTTAAGGAACTGCCTAAGAACCTGAGATATGAGTTTCTTGATGAAGAAATGAATCGTCTGGTTATAGTTAGTGCTGCCTTGAGACAAAAAGAAACAGATCAACTCTTGGACGTTTTACGAAGATATCCCTCAGCCTTAGGATATAATATCTCTGATCTGAAAGGTATAAGTCCATCTGTATGCATGCATCGGATTTCGCTCGAAGTAGATTCAAAACCTTCCAGAGAGCACCAAAGAAGGATATACCCTATACTGAGTGATGTTGTCAAGAAGGAAGTTCTGAAGTTGCTAGAAGCAGGTATAATATATCAGATCTCGGACAGTAAGTGAGTGAGCCCTGTGCATGTGGTACCCAAGAAGGGAGGCATCACAGTTGTGCAAAATGAGAAAGGTGAACAAATAGCAAAGCGGATAGAAGGAGGTTGGCGTATGTGCATAGACTATAGAAAGTTAAATAAAGCAACTAGGAAGGATCATTTCCCTTTACCGTTCATAGACCAGATGTTAGAACGTCTTGCCAGACATTCTTACTTCTGCTATCTAGACGGGTATTCGGGATTCTTCCAAATACCTATACATCCAGAAGATCAAGAAAAAACTACCTTTACATGCCCTTTTGGAACTTTTGCCTACAGACGAATGCCTTTTGGACTCTGTAATGCCCCTGCTACTTTCCAACGTTGCATGATGTCAATCTTTGCAGATTATCTAGATGGAATCATGGAAGTATTTATGGATGATTTCTCGGTTTGCGGTTTTGATTTCCAAAATTGTCTTATCAACCTTGAGAAAATCCTGGAAAGATGTGTGGAGGTGAACCTTGTGCTGAATTGGGAAAAATGCCATTTCATGGTGACTGAAGGAATTGTTTTAGGACATATAATCTCCGAAAGAGGTATAGAGGTAGATAAAGCAAAAATAGAAGTTATAGAGAACCTAAAACCACCCAAGACTATCAGGGAAGTTAGAAGTTTCCTTGGACACGCTGGATTCTACCGCCGTTTCATCAAGGACTTCTCCTAAATAACAAAACCTTTAACTGGCCTGTTAATGAAAGATGCTGAATTCATCTTTGATGAAAAATGCAATGAAGCATTCAACCTTTTGAAGCAAGCATTGATTTCAGCACCCATTATGAAACCCCCTGATTGGTCTGAACCGTTTGAGATAATGTGTGACGCCAGTGATTATGCTGTAGGAGCCGTTCTAGGTCAGAGAAAAGATAAAAGATTACATGTAATATATTATGCCAGTAGAACCCTAGACGCCGCCCAGCTTAATTACGCAACAACCGAGAAAGAACTCCTAGCGGTAGTTTTCGCTATAGACAAATTTAGATCATATCTAGTAGGAGCCAAAATTATAGTTTACACCGATCATGCTGCCATCCGTTACCTACTAAGTAAAAAAGATGCTAAACCCAGGTTACTTCGATGGATTTTGTTGCTACAAGAGTTCGACTTAGATATCCGAGATAAAAAAGGCACAGAAAATGTAGTAGCCGATCACCTATCTAGGCTAGAATACCTGAATCCTGAATTAGTCCCATAAATGATGATTTTGCCTATGATAGACTGATAGCCCAGTTGGAAACCATTGAAGATAAAAAACCAGACCCTCATGAGCACTTCCAAAAATCCTTAGTTGTAAGTAACGTGCCCTGGTACGCTGATTTTGTTAATTACTAGCTACTGATATCATACCCCCTGATCTCGATTACCACAAGAAGAAGAAGTTCTTAAGTGATGTTAGAAACTTCTATTGGGACGAGCCACTTCTTTTCAAGAGAGGTAAAGATGGCATTTTCCGCCGTTGCGTTCCAGAAGACGAGGTAGAAAGTATAATTCAGCATTGTCACTTTGCGCCTTATGGTGGACATGCAAGCACCTCTAAGACCTACGCCAAGATTCTTCAAGCTGGCCTATTCTGGCCTACCATGTGGCGTGATGTCCATGCTTACATTGTCAAATGTGATAGATGCCAACGCACAGGAAATATTTCAAGACGCGACGAAATGCCTTTAAGAAACATCCAAGAAGTAGAACTCTTCGACGTATGGGGTATAGATTTCATGGGACCATTCCCACCATCTTTAGGAAACAAGTATATCTTAGTTGCAGTAGACTACGTGTCTAAATGGATTGAAGCGATAGCTGCACCCACAAATGACACTAGAGTAGTGATTAAATTATTTAAAAATCATATATTCCCCAGATTTGGAACACCCCGTTTAGTTATAAGTGATGGAGGATCTCACTTCATATCAAGAATATTTGATAAGCTTTTAAGCAAGTATGGAGTTAAGCATAGAGTAGCAACACCATATCACCCACAGACTAGTGGCCAAGTGGAAGTATCTAATAGGGAGATTAAACAAATTTTAGAAAAAACTGTCTCTGTATCCAGAAAAGATTGGTCGCAAAAGCTTCAAGAGGCTTTATGGGCCTACAGAACCGCTTTCAAAACCCCTATAGGAACAACCCCCTACCAACTAGTCTATGGAAAATCTTGTCATTTACCTTTTGAGTTAGAGCATAAGGCCTATTGGGCCATTAAAACTTTGAATTTGGATTACCTAACTGCTGGTGAGAAACGTATCCTTGACATCCACAAATTGGAAGAACTCAGACAGCAAGCCTACGAGAATGCCATAATATACAAAGAAAAAACAAAAGCCTGGCACGACAAAAGAATCGTAAGAAAATACTTCAACTTAGGCGACCCTGTTCTCCTGTTCAATTCTAGGCTACGACTCTTCCCAGGAAAGCTCCGTTCAAGATGGACTGGCCCCTTCAAAGTATCAAAAATTCTGAGGTCTGGAGCTGTTGAAATAAAAAACGAGACATGTAAACCATTCATCGTCAATGGACAAAGACTGAAGCTCTACGAAGGAGGAGACATTCCAACAACCTACTCCAGCCACACTTTAAGTGATCCACCAATCCCGACAAGAGATGTATAAGTTCCAGTCGTCAAGCTAACGACGTTAAACAAGCGCTGCATGGGAGGCAACCCATGATTTTCTTACCTTATTTACTTTTTCTACATTTTGTTTTATTTTATTTCTTGTTATATTTTGTCAGGACTAATGTTTGAAATGTTTGTGTTTTACAGGACCTTCTTCCTAACTCTGTGCAGAATGCAGAATTTTGACGACATGCATGTGACTTTCAGGAATGACGCCCAGAGAGAGCGTTACTTTGTCCACTTCAGGCGTCCTATGGCACCTACAAGGTACCCAGATCAGGCTTGCATGGAGGCTTTAGGCATTGAGCCTAGTGTCAGATTCTTATGCCACCAGCTTCAATGGGACCAGTTCGACGACCTGAACAACACCTATAGGAACCTCACTTTGGAGTTCCTCAGCTCATTTTCTTATGACCCCTGGGCCGGACCAGATGGATGTGCTATTTTCAGGTTATTTGGGACTGAGTACTCCTTCATTCATAAGGAGTTTGGTGATTTATTAGGTTTTCAGACGACCCCTGATGCTATTCCTGAGACACCTATGGGATACTTTCTGAGTAGGGAAGTGGAGAAGTTCTGGAGTGATATCTCTGGTGGAGGGAGTCAGGATCCTTCCACCCAGTTCTCACATGTTATCCACAACCCTGCATTGAGGTATTTTCAGATGATCATAGCACACTCTTTCTTTGGATTGCCAGATGCTGAGACCTTGCTTAGTGAGGAGGAGATCTTCCTACTGTTTTGTGCGACCTAGTCACGTCCTGTGGCATGTGGGAACTTTCTGCTGAAAGGTCTTAGCAGTATTGCCAGGTCATCAGTAGGTATTATTCATGTGGGAGGTATTGTTACCCAGATTGCTGCTGCTTTAGGCCTATCGCATAAGTTGTTACATCTCAGGGTTTTCAGTGAATACACCACCATGGACGTTGATTTCTGCCTAGACAGAGGGTTGATAAGGAGAGCCTCTGCAAACCCCAACCAGTTCAGATTGTTGATCGACAACGAGGCTGTTCATTACTTTTTGCTGCCTGATCCGATGATGACCAGTGTTCATGACCCAGCTAATTGGAGATATGCTTTGGAGGGTTATGGAGAGACTATTGAGGAGCCTAGATCGCCTCCTATTGCTGAGTACACCCCTTCACCTCCGTCTCCCAAAATCACTGTATTATCTAATAATTTGTCTTTGCAGCCACCTGATTTATACACCCAGGTTGTTGAGCTCCGCAGAGAGACTGCCAAGCTCAAACAGGAGGTAGCTGATCTTGCTTTGCAGATTGAGGTATCTGATCTCACTCATGCTACTGAGGCAGACTCTTTATACCAGGAGATCGGAGAGCTTCGTCGCGAGATCGCTGAGCTTCATGGATCCAGCCAGGCAGAGGAGCCAGCTGATTGATCATATTGCCCTGACTTACTACTCTATTATTTAGTATTCAGTATTTCGGCGTTTTCTTTACTTTTTAGCATATCTGGACACATTTCGTATTTTCGCATTTCCTACATTTCCTATGTACTTTGATTTTAGATATATATATATATATTATGTGTGTTTTTATTTTTCCTTTTATATATATATATCCAATAATAATTTTATTTTTCTTAATATTTGATTTTTATTTCCACAAAAATTTTGCAAGTCCCGTGTTGAAGAGGGAAACAAATGAGAACGCTATCGGGACCCCCAAGACGCAAAAGGTAAGAGAGGCCCATTCCAAAATTCAAAATTTTGGCCCAGGTCCGAAAATGACCTTATGGCGCCCGCCACGGCGTCCTGGTAAATACGGGGGAGAACTTCATCTTCCACCATTTTTGAACCTCTAAACTCCCAAAACCCATTTTTCTTCTCTTCCAAAACTCCATTAAAACCCATAAAAGCTCCCACCTTTATTTAATACCCACTATCCATTAACCCTTTCAAACTTCCATTTGAAATTCCACCAATTAAACTCCATAAAAATCTCACCTTTACCAACTTATATTTAAACCCATCTTCACTATCTTCAAATCAATTCAAGGAGCAAGCTATGGAGTTCGAAGGATTTATTTTATGAGAATGAAAACCCGGGGATAGGCAGAGGAGGAATATTCAAAGGCTTCAAGGTCGAGAAATTCTCTCGACGAGGTACGTGGACGACAACTGTCTCTATACTTTGGGTATTTATCATAGTGTTTATCATTTACTTGATTTTTTGGGACTGCACTCTATTTTTGAAAACCAAGAACCAACCTTTGAGAAACTGACAGTCGAGTTTTTAAGTTCTTTGATCTACACTATCCACCCTAACACTGCTAGCACAGTCGGTACTGTCCAATTTAGAATGTTTGGAATAGAATATAAGTACAGTACCGACGAACTAACAAGTCTGTTAGGGATTCCTCTTTGGGAAGGTGCTATTTGTGAGACCCCTTTGGATGACGGATGGTCGGTCGATGCATTTTCTTTTTGGCAAAGATTGTCAAATAATTTAATAACTTCTTTTGAAGGAATTCTCGCATCGACCATCCACAACTCGGCCATCAGAGTTTTTAGATACCTGTTGGCATGTACTATTTTTGGCCGGGATAATCCAAATAAGGTTAATGCTAAAGAGCTTCAGTTTTTACAAGGAAGTCTCACAAATAGAAGAATCAATCCGGTCCCGTTTATGCTTTCTCACTTGTCTGTTACTATTAATAAAGTAGGACCGATTGTTTTTGGAGGACTGATTACGTCTATTGCTCGGGCCCTTAACCTGAACAATGAGATAGCCACACTAGAGCCCTTAACTCCTCGCACAATCAACCTAAAATTTCTAAAAGATATGAAATTGTGCCGAGCGAGAAGAGAGGGTGGTTTTGTATTGATGATCCATGGTGTAGCTATCCCATCTGTTGCCTTGCCCTGCAGTAGACGTACCGATGTACGTAATGAAAGGAACTGGACCTATGATTTAAATGCTCCACCTGTTCTAGGTCCACTTCCTCCTAATATTCCTGATACGGAGGGACACGACACTGACAAAGAATTTGAGCGGAGAGATCAGTCTCCCATACCTCATGTGTCCCCCCATCATCCTTCACCATCACACACCGCACCCTCTTCCTCTAACCCTTTTGCAGGTTCAGTCCCTGGATCCTATGTCACTGAGGAGATGTGGCGTGACCTTATGGCTAGAGAAGAAATGCGAGATGACCTTCTCTCTACCATTCAGCAACAACTGACGGATAATATGAGCTTCATGGAAGAATCACGACGGAGGACAAATCGATCCTTCGAGTCCGTTTCTCGCACCTTGCTTGCGATCACAGACGAGCAATCCCGTCAGCAAGACTTCAACCGCCGGCATTACTAGCTTATGGAGGCTACTCAAGGTTCCGTTCTAGGTAACCTTCGACTGGTCAGAGATGACCAGGCGGCCTTATCAGCCCGATTGGACCGGAGAGACCAGCATCGCAGCAGATCCCGTCGTCCCAGGCATTCCCAACAGGACGACGAGGGCACCAGTGGTCCACATCAGTAGTTTTACAGGTTACTCTCCTTATCTTATCTCGAAACATTGGGGACAATGTTCTATTTAAGTGTGGGAGGGGATTTTATTGCTTTCTATTTCCATTTTTAGTTAGTTGTTTATTTCTTGTTTTTGTCTATGTCTTTTTTCTAGAAAATGCATGAGTCTGACGAGTCACCAGTACAGTGTATCCCTAGTGCACCCTCATTTTTCCCCATTTCTTTAGCCCTACAAAAAAATATTTTTTGCAAAAAGAAAACATTGTTGTTCTACATGTTTTTTTGGGCTTTAAGACAGGTTTGGATTAGGATGTGGTGACTTAGGTGAACTTTTTGAAACATTAGTATCGTTTTAGCACCGTAGACTTCACGAATATAGGAATCATTCCAAAACCCCATGTACCATGGCCTTAATTATCATTTCCAAATTTGTCCTAAGTAGTTTATTTCAGCAGTCAGCTCCGGCCTAAGCATGTTCTACGTAGGGGACTGATGAACATAAGTGAATGATCCAGTAAAATAAATAAAGAAAAAGGCAAACTCCGGATAGATGACCCTCACAAGGTCGTTTAAACCAAAAAGTTGAATTGTTGCCACAAAAAAAATAATATATATATATATATATATATATATATATATATATATAATTTTAGCTCACCCATTGTTAGTTGGTTCAGAGGTATCTGGCGCTGAACTCGGTAGGGCGGATTACGATCCGATCCCCCACAACTGCATTTGGGTTAAATAAAAGGTTTTACACAGTCTTATGTGCCAGAAACCCTATGTTTTGGATCAGAATCACTAACAGGTCACTCTACTATGAAACATGTACGGATAACGGGCTTAATGTGATTGCGCCTGAATGAAAAGGACCCAAAAAGAGATGAAGAGGTAGGCCTAGTTATTGTGGGATGATACGGTTGATTAATATAAGAATGAAGTTTATGTCCGCCTCTGCGGATAAGTGTCATTACGATACCCTTGGTTCACTTAGTACCTGTCACTGTATCCTGACTTGAACTTAGAAGCCCTTTTTGCCTGAATCACGTGTCAGCACTAGTTTTCTTACTTTGAGCTTTAAATGTTTTGCTTGAGGACAAGCAAAGGTCTAAGTGTGGGAGAATTTGATGACACTGAATTTCACCGTATTTTTGACTCCGATTTCGCATGCATTCTTAGTCTTTTAATGTCATTTTATTATGTTATTATTATGTTTTTCTTTGTTTTCAGGTTTTTAGTCTAATCGGAGCCCCGAGCGAGAAAAAGAGCGAAAAAGGAGCCGAAATGAGCTAAAATAGAGAAAATCAGCATTTTGCACTTATGGCATCCACTCTGGCGACCGCCACAGGGTCTTCCATGACGTGGCCATGTCTCAAACTCCTCCCAACTGATTTTCCCCACGATCTCCAACTGCCCAAGCAATTTTACACTCATGGCGGGCGCCATGGTGTTGTGGTGGGCGCCACAAGAGGAAAACAAGTTCCCGCTCAAATTCAAATGCTAGGGGCATCCTTGTCTTTTCCACATGTTTCCTTGCCTATAAATAGGACTCTAGATTTTCGTTTTTCATCATCCAAGCTTAGTTGTTCATAAGCATATATCAGTGTAATAGTGGTAATCGCTTCACATCGAGGTGTTACTACATTCGAGAGATCGAGTCTGTAAGAGCCTGTGAGATTGAGTCTTGGAGCACTCTGGAAGGAAGTTCATCCTGCCGCCATTTTACTTTCAGTTCGCATTTTATTCAACCACTCCGATTGGAGCAGGTTTTTATTACTTTACCTTTTGTCAACTTTATTTCTTGCACTGTCTTTTAATTTCATTTACTTTCCGCACTCGCTTTACTTTCATTTACTTTCCGCACTCGCACTACTTTCATTTACTTTCCGCACTCACACTACTTTCATTTACTTTCCGCACTCGCACTTAAATACCTTTTTTTTATGAAAAATCTAAAAATGAACTTTTACTTTACCATGTCTGGCTAATTTTATAAAGGTTAGAATGTGAAGATCATAACCGAACCGATAATCTGTACAATTGTTAGTGGAAACACTTAAGGGCTATTTTAACTTTCAATATAAGTTTTCTTGTTCTTAAATTCCGTTGGGTAAGATCGAAAGCCGTCCAACGCCTATCTAAACTTAATTGTTTTTAAACTATTTCAAAAACAGCGAAAGCGCTTTGTTTAGTTTATTAGGAGTTTTTAATTTAAAAGGAAAAGAGATTTTAAAACCATTTTCGGACGCGTTAAGAAGTTTAAAGTCTGGTTCGTAAGAACCTCTTTTTTTTAGAAAATCCGGGTTAAAATACTTTTCAACTTGGTCAAGATACTATATTTCTTAAAAATAGGTTTACTACTCTAACGCAATGCGCGCCTTTTTATCCGTGACAATAAGAGGGTTTGATTAGGGGGTACAACTCGGTTCTGAGTACGCGAAAGCGACAGTTCCTGTCAAATTAGTTCTTTTCAAAGTAGAAAACATTGCCCGTAAGTAGTTCTATTAGCAAGTACTTGGATTATCAATTGGTTGTGTGAATTGCATTCGAACCTGTCTTTATCAATTAATTTTAATTACTTTATTTACTACCGTGCACTCTTCAAAACTACTATTTTCAATCACCTTAGATACACACCTTAACAATAGATAGCGATAGATTGACACTTGGTCTCTGTGGATACGATAATCTTTTATATTACTCTGACGCGTTCGTACACTTGCGAAAAAATACGCATCAGCTCTTGTGCTTTTTAGAAAGTCCTCATATGATACAATACATGTGTGATCATAGTTTGTTTTGAAACTATTTGGATCCCATTGAAAAATCATCATGAACATTGATGTTCAAGGCTGATAACTTAGGCAGATTTTCACTAAGTGTTGGAAAAAGTGTTATTTTCATGTTTTTGTCATTTTGATCACTCCATAACTTAAAATCCATAAAGAATTGGAGTTGGAGGTAGTTGAAGCTTTTGTAGAGTGTAACAAGATCTACAAATCCAGCTTTGGATCACCCAAAATGGTTGCATGGATCTCAAGTTATGATCCTTGGAAGGTTTTACTAAAATCACTTTTGTTCCATAACTTAGAAAAATTTTGGTTTCTCAAGGTTGCCCCTTTTGCAAGAAACCTCACTTTTCTTATTTTTATTGATGAATGATGATCAATGTCACACATTAACATTATTATTTAATTTAGGGGAACCATATTTGTGAAAATTTCCAAAAAGTTAAACTTGATTTTGTGCACAGTTGACTTTTTATTGGATGAAATCCAAACAGTGCGATCCATTGTGAAATCAAGTCCTTGACCTAAATAAAACCTAATGGATGGATTCCATGGGTGTTATAGGGTGTATTTAATCATGTCCCAAGGTTTGGGAGCATGTCTTGGTCAAAAGTCAAAGATACTGTTGACTTTTTCCTCGAAACCCTAATTGTGGTCCTGGTGAAATTGAAACTTGTGAGTCAAGCTTCTTGGGTCAATCCATGGTTGCAAATGGATCAATGTAGTGTATTGGAGGCCCTCAAATCATGTCTTGAGGTCTTGGCTCAGGTTTTGTCCCAAAAGTCAACTTAGGGGTGAATTAGGTCAAGAAACCATAATTCCTGATTTTCTATGAATGCATCCCCTGAAGCTAAATTGACTTGATGATTGGGTCCATGAGGTCCCTTGGAGTATCTTGGGCTGTGCTTTGAAGCCTTGGATCATGTTCAAATGAAAATTTTCATCTGGAGGCCTCAGTCGACCAAAACCCTAATTTGGTGACACTGGCGATCTTGAGGCTTGATCCACTTGGAATGTTGCAACTTTGTGCTTGATTCTTGATGTGGGAGTCCTCTTGATCCTTTATAGGTGCTTGAGAGGTTATAAAAGTTGAAGATCATGTCATTTCTTGATTGATCCTTTGTCTAAGTGCTCTGAGAGGGCTTGAAACCCTAATTCTTGATTGTAGTGGATGCTCGACAATCCTTAAGGAGATTGATGAGGCATGAAGATACATCCATATTGTGGTAGCAATTTGCACAATGATGGAAAATCTTGGTGGTCAAAATTTGGGGTGTAACACAGAGGTTGTGAAGTTGCTGCTCGAGAAGTAGAAGCTCGGGTGGACCTCTTTCCTGTTACTCTTGAAGATGCCATGGAAACTCTGTTTTGGGGATGATGAATAGTACCTGCAGAAGAAATTGGTGAAGAAAGGCCAAATTTTTCACTAATTTGGACTTGAAATGCCTAATTTTTTAGAGTTCTTGAAATGGGTTTTAGGGTTTGGAGAAGAGTTGAGAGAATGGTTGGTGAAGAGAAATCAAATGATAAGATGCAAATGAGAATGATAATGAGAAGATGAAATGAAAAGACACAATGAATATCATGTAGTTCCCAAGGCCAACTGTTAAGCTTCAATTTTTAAAAAAAAAATGACTCACGAAGCGATGCGTAGACCTCAAGCATGGAATGCGTCGACGCATGCATGTTAAAGTTTCAAAATTTAAAAGCGTTCAGTATGAGTCGACGCATGAGGGTCTCTCACTATCACTTTCCCAAGCAATGTATGCCCTTCTAGGTTTGCTCGTTTTCTTTTGTTGGCGATTCCTTTCTTTTCCCTTATCTTTCTTCATCAATGGACAATTTTTGAAGGCCACATAACAGAATTAACACCTTTTTGAAACACAAAGAATCAGAAAAATATGCTTAAGTGAGCGAGAGGTCGACCTCGGCACTCTATGAGTTGACCTGAACACTATAGAAAGCAATTCTGCGTAGAAATTAAAGCCATGCGTTGGCCTGAACCAAGCCATGCGTCTACGCAAGGGCACCCGAGAGCAAAGAATTGTTTTTTTAGTAGGCGTCGACCTCCATATATCTGTGAGTCGACGCAAGGGCACTCGAGAGCTGAAAATGATTTATCCAACAGTATGCGTCGAACTGCACACATCTGTGAGTCGACTCAAAGGCACCAAAATGCTACAAATACATTTTTGTCAGTTATTGAGTCGACATAAAACCCTGTATGGGTTGACCTAAGGTATCCAAAATGATCCAATGCATAATTTTCATATATGGGATGATGCTATATGCATAGACACACGATGTGGATTATTATATGCATATTAAAGGATGAATGCAAGCTAAGATGTGGTGATACCGTCTTGTCATACCCTAAATTTTGACCACAATATTTAGCATAATTGTGCAAATCATCACCACAATATGGATGTACCTTCATGCCTCATCAATCCTCTCAAAGATTGTTGAGCATTCACCCTAACCAAGAATTAAGGTTTTGAGCCCTCTCAGAGCACTCAGGCAAAGGATCAACAAAGAGTTGACATGATATTCAACTTTTCCAACCTCTTAAACATCCATGAAGGATCAATAGGTCTCCCACATCAAGAACCAAGCACAAGAATGCAATATTTCAAGTTGATCAAGTCTCAAGATCATCAGTGTCACCAAATTAGGGTTTTGGTCGACCAAGGCCTCCAGAGAGAAATTTTCATCTGGGCATGAGACAATACTTAAAAACATGATTCAAAAAGCTTAAAGGGACCTCATGAGTCCAATCATGAGTTCAAAATAGCCCCAGGGAATATATTCATCAAAAATCAGGAATTAGGGTTTTCTTGACCTAATTCACCCCTAAGTTGACTTTTTGAGCAAGGCATGAGCCAAGACGTCAAGAAATGTTTTGAAGACCTCAAATATCATATATTTGATCCCCTCACAAGTTTAAATTGACACAAAGAACTTGATTCATGAGCAATATAAAGACTCACATTCATCTGAACCACACCTTTGACTTTTGACCAAGACATGATCTCAAACCTTGGGACCTGATTCAAGACACTCTAAACCACCTATGAAATCCATCCATTAGGTTCAATTTAGCCCAAGGGCTTGATTTCATAAAGGATCACAAAGTTTGAAATTCATTTGATAAAAAGTCAACTGTGATCAAAACCAAGTTTGACTTTTGAGATTTTTTGACAAATATGGCCTCTTCAAGTAAAAAACAATGTTAACTTATGATTTGGACCTTGATCAATTAAGAAAAATCAAGAAAAATGAGGTTACTTGCAAAAAGGGCAACCTTGAGAAACTTGAATTTTCACTAAGTTATGAAAAAAAGTGATTTTTACCCAACTTTGCAAGGCCATAACTTGTGTTCCAAGCAACCATTTTCTTCCATCCAAAGCTTAAATGATTGGTCTTGTTACATACTACAAGTTTGTAAACTACACCACATTCCAAATCTTCATGGATTTTAAGTTATGGATTGAGCAAAATAACAAAAATTAAGAAGTGAACATTCTTGACACTTAGTGAAAATCAGCGAAGTTTTTTCCAGCTTTGGACACCAATGTTCAAAGGCACTTTTCATCATGATCCAAGATGAATCAAGACCAAATGCAAACATCAAAGTTGAAGTATGATATGTGGGCTTTTTAAAAAGTACAAGAGCCTCCCATGATTCAATTTGAGCAAGAAGTTATAAGCCTCACAAAATGGCATTTTTCACCCTGGTATTCCAAGGAAGATTTAGAAACAACACACGATTTTGTTGTTTTGGTGACTTTTTAAGCCTTGTCACCATGTAAGACAAACATCTAAGATACAATGCACTTGCTATCTACAGAGGAATTATAGCATAGATCCTTGCAAGTCAAGACACTATCTCTTAGGCATGTGACATTCAAGTTTCAAATCCAACAACTCCAAGTTTGTCATGAAGCATTAAAAGGATGCATAGAGGTGGCATGTATCATTCCATAACAATCCAAATGAGTCAAGCTTAGTCTAAGAATCAGAAGACCATAAGCCTGCAAGTTCAGTCCAAGTCAATGGCTAGAGAAGACTTAGGACTCCTAGCCATATCCATTGGATAATAGGATGAACCCATTCACTATTCTTTGCAAAATAAACTTCCTCTACTATAAATAGAGGTCATTTGTGATTGATTTCAACACACCAAAACATCAGAAATACATGTTTTCCACCATTTACCTCTTGAACCTCAAAAATCCATTTGTCAAGAAGTGAGAATCGTGTTTTGAAATAGAGATCAATTCAGCTCAAACCAATAGTTCTAACACCTCATATACATCATATATGAATAATCTAAACACTTGAACAACATCTATAACATCAGATTCATCAAGTTCATACCTCACCCCAAAGCCATCTGCAGTTGGAGTCGTGCCCACCAATCCAGAGGTTTTCAATTCATTCCAAGCATCTCAACACACTACTTGAGGTCCAAAGAAGTTATCCAGATCATCAAAACACTTCTTTAACACCTACAACTGAGGATTCAAAATCCTCTTGCACAGGTAAGCCTGAACCCTTCAAACTCCATTATCCATGCATCATAAATGTGTTTTCAAGTTACTAACATGTTTCTGCACTTATGTAGTGTGTTTTCCCTCAATCAATTGCTTTGAATCTATCGTTAGAATTTCATGGTGTTTTTGCAAAAACTAGGGTTCATCTGTTCATGACGGTATATCTCACTCCACACTTAAAATAAATGAAATTAAATGCCACCATCATGAGTGTAAGACCTAACCTCTTTGTACATAAATAATTTTTGGGCCTCTGCTATAGTATAAGTCCCACGCTTTTCGGTATCGCAGTGCAATCACTGTTTTAAAAATAAGTCATCTGGGCCTCTCCTTGAGTATAAGCTCCAATATTTTGTACATAAACTTTGTTTTAAAAAATAAATAACTTCCATGGGCCTCTCCTTGAGTTGTAATCCCCATACCTCTGTTTTCAAAATCATATGTCTGTTTTAAACTTGTACTAAGAGGAGCATTATTCCTGGTGAAACTGCTCTTAGACCACTTGGGCCTATCTTTGAGTTATAAGCCCCAAAATTTCTTTTCTTTTCATTCAAATAACAACCTTCTTTTATTTCAAATTCAAATTCAAAGTTTTCTCAAAACTTTCTTCAGTTTCTCAAAACCCTAATCATACAGTTGTAATCAATACAACCAATCACAATACACTTGGGCCTCTTTTCAGAGTGTAAGACCCAACACCTTTTCAATTCAATGCATATTTGTTTATATACCTGTTAATTCACTTATCTGTATATACTTGTGCACATCTGTTTAAGTGTCCCAGCAGTTAGGTCATCCTCAGTTCACATTTAGGATAAACAGTAGGATACTCATAACTTAGTTCAATAACTAGTTCCTTCATAGGAAACTTTCCCAATACAGTCTACCTCCTCTTGGGCTTTATTCAATATGGAACAAAGAAAGGAATTATTCCCGGTGAAACGTTTCTTAAGACTGTCAAAACTTAGAAACATATGAAATAAATTCATTTCCCATAGAGGATTAATTTTTGGTGAAACCTCTTTTGAATTTTTTCAAACCTTAGAACTGTTCAACAAAGAAAGGATTATTCCCGGTGAAACCTTTCTTGAACTTTTCTTAGGCTTGGGCCCACCAGGCTTCTTAAAAGTTCCCCACAACCTCCTCTTGGGCTTAGTATAAGAACCCACAGGCTTCCTAGAAGCATCTTAGCCTCCTCTTGAGCTTAATACAAGGACCCAAAGGCTTCCTAAAAGCATAGGATAAAATTCAGTCATCTCTACATAGGATAGATCCTGATCATCTTTACCAATACATCAATTCCCAGAAGAGTTAAAACCTCTAAGGTATTCAAACTCACCTTAGAAATCCCCAACCAGGATCAGATTACCATCAATAAATTCCCAAAAGTATCAGAGCCTCATGGCATTTGATAATTTAACTCTTCCCCAATCACCAGCAATAGTTAGTTTCCCTTTAGATTCCCCAACACAGTTTAGACTTTCTCCTGGATTTCAATAAATCCTCAGCAAGAGTCAGCCACCTCTTAGGCTTCATATAAAGATTTCCCTAGTCAGCCTCCTCTTAGGCTTCATATAATGATTTAACTAGTCAGCCTCAATCTCAGGCTTTGTACAAGACATATATAATATTCCCCAGTTGAGTCAGTCTTCTTTAAAACTATACTCAAACTCTCTAGCTTCATCATCTTGGGCTTCAAACAAGATACTCAAATAAAACATCTCCAATGGAGTCAGTTTTCAACCTTTTTTAGCTTCAACCTTGGGCTTTGATTAAGGCACAAAATCCATCATCCTCACAGATGAGACCATGAATCATCTCTGTAGGAGGATATTTCCTCTATACATCACATATTAGTACAAACACTCAAAACCCTTTTCCCAGACAAATTGCTGTAAATGGCACACTTGTTGATTCAAAATCCAAGCTGGAGTCCCTCCTTTATCATGGCTAAAATTTCTCATTCATCTAACTGATGTAAGTGGCAAGCCTCTGGATTCCACACATCCAAACCAATGTCCCTCTCTTAGCATGAAAGATTCATAAAGGAAAAAGTGGCATTGCTCTACACTGAGTTAAAGCTTCTTCCTTCATGACATTTCTCTTATAAAGAAAGATATGGCATTGCTGGATTCCACACATCCCAGTTAAAGTAACTTCCCTTATAACCAATTACTCAAAATTTGTGATGAATAGGTGAGATTTCTCCCTTTAGAGATGACAAAGTCTCTCTTAAATCAAAATTTAGCTTCAATCTCGGGCTTTGAACAAGACACCATATTTCCTCCCATAGAATAGGAGGAACTACAATTGCTCTGATTTCCCAAATCTCTTTACAGGAATACATAGGCATAAAATTGCAAAATCTTAGCGAGCACACTAATCAAAATTCTTAGGTCAAGTACCTTCCCAACAACAACAGAAATCCCGAAAACAACAAAAAAATTCCCTCAGTCCTCCCAAAGGAGAAACATTCCCAATCAACAGCAGATAGACTTAAGAAAGCATTTCAAATAGTAGAAAATATATGCAAATAAAGGTTCCTATGGATAACTAGAGATACTCTAGGTATTAATAGCTTCCCTTTGTATAACCAAACCCCGATCCCCGATCTCTTAGCATTTGTTAAAGAAAAACACTTGCGTGCAGGGTTATTTTTAAGATATCTTCCCCTTCCTTTTAAGCTTCATAGGATAAATACAGAAATAAGAAAGTAGCATAAAATAGCAGTAGGTGGTCGCGTCACCAAAAAACTGACGCTACAAAAAAATGGAGACTCTGTTGGGGATTTATTGAGTATTAGATTTCCTAAGAGGTTTAGGCTTTTGCTTTGCATTTATTGTCTGCTTTTTATATGCATTCTCATTTTTTATATCATCTGCTGTCATACAATTTGCTATACTTGTTTAAATTATTGCTATCTGGGAATGCGATTAATACGCATGTGGTGAGTCTGAGAGCACATTAAGATAAGTGGTGGCATACTCAGGAAGGCTTATACGGAGTGAGTCTCGGCCAAGCTAACCTGAAAGTTCACCCAATCAGTGGAGGTACCCTTTTGGAATTACTGATGTTGAACGAGCAAGTCGTGAACACATTAATTTGTCCACTGGGCACCCTTGAAACTGAGGATTAGTGAACATTGAACCACTTTACCATTAGGTAGTGCGGTAACTATCGGGAATAGTTGATACGTAATACTACACTCAAAAGAGATTCATCTTGGGAATATTACAGCTCTCATGAGTTAGTCGATTTGCTATTAATATTCTTGATAGGGGTCAATGATTTTGGGAACTTTTTTTAGAACCCGTTCTACAGGTACAAAAATTAGACCCTAGTACACACCTTGGGGATGGGTAGAGCCATGACTCCATGCTCGTGACGATGAACCCCTAAACCCATGTTTTCAAATGTTTTTGTTTGCTGCATTCATGCATCCATGCATTTCATTCATTGGAAAAAAAACTTTTTAAACAAGAAATAAAAAATCTTTTTTAAAAGAACTAAAACAATCGTTGCAAATATCAGAGGTCTTACAATGGATTTTGGTAGAAGAAAAATGCACAAGTACACTTTCAAAGTTCCAAAACTGGAAGACCTAAGGAAATTAGGAAGGATGATTACTAATCCCGAAGCTTTCAGAGTTAAGCACGAAGGACTATTGTCTCTTTTAAAGGTCAACATGGTAGAAGGAGTCATGTCTACATTGGTTCAGTTCTATGATCCAGTATACCATTGTTTCACATTTCTAGATTATCAGCTTACACCGACACTGGAAGAGTACTCTCATCTGGTAGATTTTCCTATCACTAATCAAGATCCATTTTCTAGACTGGAAGAAATTCCAAAAGATCAAACTATTGCAAGAGCTACCTGTCATACACTAAATTTTGACCACCAAGATTTCCCATCATTGTGAAGATCATCACCACAATATGGACGTACCTTCATGCCTCATCAATCTCCTCAAAGATGATTGAGCATTCACTATAATCAAGACTTAGGGTTTCAAGCCCTCTCAGAGCACTTAGACAAAGGATCAATCAAGAAATGACACGATCTTCAACTTGTCTAACCTCTCAAACACCCATAAAGGATCAAGAGGACTCCCACATCAAGAATCAAGCACAAAGTTGCAACATTCCAAGTGGATCAAGCCTCAAGAAAAGAGTCTGCCATATACTATTTAAGCAAGAATTTACCGACTGTGAAACTCGGTACACTATGCTTGAGAAAACTTGTTATTCTCTGGTTTGGGAAGCCAAACGTCTTCGCCAGTACATGATTTGTCACACTACTTGGTTAATCTCCGAAATGGATCCGATCAAGTACGTCTTTGAAAAACCTACTCTCACGAGAAGGATCACCCGTTGGCAGATGTTGTTATCAGAATACGACATTGAGTACCATGCTCAGAAAGCCGTCAAAGGAAGTGTTTTAGCCGATCATTTGGCTCATCAACCGATTAACAATCAGGAATCAATTGGGTTTGAATTCCCTGACAAAGATGTCATGTACTTAAAAATGAAAGATTGTGATGAACCGCTACCCAGTGAAGGGCCAGAACCAGGTTCCCAATGGGGACTAATCTTTGACGGAGCTGTCAATAATTATGGAAATGGAATTGGGGTAATCATTGTAACACCTCAGGGTACCCATTTTCCTTTCACTGCCCGACCGACATTCAAGTGCACAAACAATGAGGCCGAATACGAAGCTTGTATCATGGGTCTCGAAGAAGCAATTGATTTGAGGATTAAGAACTTGGATGTGTATGGAGACTCAGCCCTGGTTATCAATCAGATCAAAGAAGATTGGAACACGTACCAATCAGGACTGATTCCTTACAAAGATTACACGAGAAGGTTGTTACCATTCTTCAACAGAATCAAGTTTCATCACATCCCTCGTGAAGAGAATCACATGATTAGTGTAGGTCAATGGAATGACGTACCTAAGATTGACATAATGCGCCTTGGTATTACGATATCAAATGCTTCCTTCAGAAACAAGAGTACCCACCCCGGGCATCAAGAAAAGACAGGAAAACTGTCAGAAGGCTGGCAGGAAGCTTCTTTCTAAGCGATGATACACTCTATAAGAGAAACTTTGACATGGTCTTTCTCCAATGTGTAGACAGACCAGAAGCAAACATGCTGATGAAAGAAATTCATGAAGGATCCTTTAGCACTCATGCCAATGGACACACAATGGTGAGAAAAATTCTGAGAGCAGGGTACTATTGGTTGACAATGGAATCCGATTGCTACAAGTACATGAGGAAATGTCACAAGTGTCAGATATACTCAGACAAAATCCATGTACCGCCAACACATCTTAAATCTCTTTCTTCCCCATGGCCTTTTTCCATATGGGGAATCGACATGATTGGCATGATCGAACCCAAGGCTTTAAATAGACATCGGTTCATCCTGGTAGCCATTGACTACTTCACCAAGTGGATCGAAGCGGCATCATACACCAATGTAACCAAACAAGTGGTAGCCCGTTTTATCAAAAACAATCTCATCTGCCGTTATGGTGTTCCAAGCTAGATTATTACTAACAATGGATCTAACTTGAAGAACAAGATGATGAAAGAATTGTAAGCTGAGTTCAAGATCGAACACCATAATTCATCTCCCTACCGACCTAAGATGAACGGAGCGGTAGAAGCGGCTAACAAGAACATGAAAAAGATCGTTCAAAAGATGGTTGTAACCTACAAAGACTGACACGAGATGCTCCCCTTTGCTCTTCACGGTTATCGCACATCTGTCCTCACTTCAACAGGGGCAACCCCTTTCTCTCTAGTATATGGCATGGAGGCAGTGCTTCCCATAGAAGTAAAGATCCCATCAATCTGGGTATTGATAAGGTAACAGAAGCTGATTGGTGTCAAAGTCGACACGATGAACTGAACCTAATCGAAGAAAAGCGAATAACGACTTTGTAACATGGTCAGTTGTATCAGTAAAGAATGAAGAAAGCATTTTAAAAAAAGGTCCGACCCCGTGTCTTCAGAAAATGAGACCTTGTGCTCAAGAAGATACAATCATTCCTCACTGATTCCCGGGGCAAATGGACTCCGAATTACGATGGCCCCTATGTGGTCAAGAAAGCCTTCTTAGGCGGCGCCTTGAGACTCACAACCATGGGTGGAGAGGAGTTTACCTACCCAACGTATGTTGACGTAGTTAAGAAATAGTTCGCCTAAACAAAAAAAAACGTCTCGGTGGATTGAAAATCGGAAAGGGCGGCCCAGGCAAAAATTAGAGACACAAGCAAAAAAAAAATCCTGGTGGATTGGAAATCTCAAAGTACAATCCAGGTAAAAGTTAGGGATTAATGGCACATAACTACGTCCGACGAGGTTAAATCCCCAGCAGTCATGCCATCCATCAAGAACTTCAGTCAAGAATTCAAAGTTGGTAGAAGGATAACAGTCGTTATGTTTCAATGTAGCCCTTTTCCCTTAAAATTACCATTTTCTAAACTTTTTAAATACTTTATGGAATCACGCGCTTGGCTGATTTCCATCCTATCAATAAAATTTGAGCCATAGTACTTTTGTTTGCAATTCTCATTTGTTTTAGCTTTACAGATTGACATTTTTAGCATGATCAACGATTCTTGAAATAAAACAAAAATGAATTTACTTGCCAAAATTTTTTCTGCTTTTAAAATATAGATGGCAATTCTTTTGACTGCTGAACATCGAAAGAACATCGATCGCTTCTCCCGAGGTGATTGAACCTCAAAGTGCAGAATCAAAGTACTCCTTCTAAACCAGTACGCCTGAATAAAGGATCAACGGTATCAGATGTGATTTTCCCATCTGATATCCCCGACAGAGTTCGTACCTCTTAAGACCGATTGAACAATTCTTTCTCCCCATAGGGACCGTCTCTCCTAAGCAAGGCAGTATCGCTATCCTGGAAGAATGATACTTTTCATCCCCCGCAGTGGCCGAGTATCCAGCTGTGTTCATCCACTAGTCTGTATGTCGCGTCAGTTTTGTCAGCATAAACATACATACATCATGCATATTTGATTCACATTCATATTCATATTGCATCACTATTACTCTGGTCAGTCTTATCCCCAAGTGGTAAAGTCCTCTTATCAATCGAGTTGTCAGTTCTTTCCTCGTCAGGAAATGTTTTGTCTGAAGGATCTCTCTCCCCCAGTTTATTTATGGATTGGAGACGGTCCTTGACCACTTTAATAACTTGAACCTCTAAAAGGCAAGAAGACATTCGACAAACGTCACTCTTCACCATTGAAGATGATATTTACGCTTTCCCGAATTAAGGAAAATCCCTAGAGAAAGCTTCTCAACTAAAGACTCTCAGCAACACATCAGTTTTTCTCCCAAGAAATTCGATGTTAATGGAGTCATCAGAACCTCAAAATTGGATTGCATCACATGGAATTTCTCCAAGAAGATCTCGAAGAAAAGTATGATGTAATATCCCCAAGCAGAAAGTAGTCTTTCAAGAGATTCATTTTTCCCCAGTAGAGTCAACAAATGGCATCTCCAACAGAGAAGTTTGTACACCTCTATAACTCCGTCAAATGGCGTCTCCTCGGTAAACTCGGCGAGAAGTTTGATGAAAACCTCTACACATAACGTCCCTTATCAAGGAAGGAACTTAAAAAAAAAACTAAGACCAGTTCCTTGGGTGAAGGCCAGGATCGAGGGGAAGTTTATTGACAAAAGAAACTGAGACCAGTTCCTTGGGTGAAGACCAGGATCGAGGGGAAGTTTATTGACAAAAGAAACTGAGACCAGTTCCTTGGCTGAAGATCAGGATCGAGGGGAAGTTTATTGACAAAAGAAACTAAGACCAGTTCCGTGGCAGAAGACCAGGATCGAGGGGAAGTTTTATCCTTTTCTAAACATCATTGCTTTTCAAAAGAAGATGGATGAGCAAACGGCCATTCATAACCACTGTCAAAATTTTGGGTATTCCGATATTTAATCCTCTTGCAACCCGAATGCTCGAATACCTTCACCAATCACACCTTCGAGTCCAAGAAGATTAAATAGGGGCATCTGTCATACCCCAAATTTTGACCACCAAGATTTCCCATCATTGTGAAGATCATCACCACAATATGGATGTATCTTCATGCCTCATCAATCTCCTCAAACATGATTGAGCATTCACTATAATCAAGACTTAGGGTTCCAAGCCCTCTCAGAGAACTCAGATAAAGGATCAATCAATAAATGACATGATCTTTAACTTGTCTAACCTCTAAAACACACACAAAGGATCAAGAGTACTCCCACATTAATAATGAAGCGCAAAGTTGCAACATTCCAAGTGGATCAAGCCTCAAGATCGCCAGTGTCACAAAATTAGGGTTTTGGTCGATCAAGGCCTCCAGATGATAATTTTCCTCTGGGCATGAGCCAATGCTTCAAATCACAACCCAAGATACTCCAAGGGACCTCATGGAACCAATAATCAAGTAAATTTAACCTCAGGGGATGCATTTTCCAAAAATCAGGAATTAGGGTTTCTTGACTTAATTCACCCCTAAGTTGACTTTTGGGACAAAGCCTGAGCCAAGACCTCAATACATGATTTGAGGGCCTCCAATACACTATATTGATCCACTTACAATAATGGATTGACCCAAGAAGCTTGGTTCACAAGTTTCAATTTCACCTGGAACACAATTAGGGTTTTTAGGAAAAAGTCAACTATATCTTTGACTTTTGACCAAAACATGCTCCCAAACCTTGGGACATGATTCAATACACCCTATAACACCTATGGAATCCATCCATTAGGCTTGATTTAGGTCAAGGACTTGATTTCACAAAGGATCTTACAGTTTGGATTTCATCCGATAAAAAATCAACTATGCACAAAATCAAGTTTGACTTTTTTGGAATTTTTCACAAATATGGTTCCCCTAAGTCAAATATAATGTTAATGTATGGTATTAAACACCATTCATTAAGAAAAATCAAGAAAAGTGAGGTTTCTTGCAAAAGGGGCAACCTTGAGAAACTAAAATTTTTCTAAGTTATGGAACCAAAATGGTTTTGGTACCAACTTCCAAGGACCATAACTTCTGATCCAAGCAACCATTTTGAGTGATCCAAAGCCTGATTTGTAGATCTTCCTACACTCTACAAAAGTTTCAACTACCTCAAACTCCAATTCCTCATGGATTTTGAGTTATGGACTGATCAAAATGACAAAAATGAAGAAAATGGCACTTTTCCAACACTTTGTGAAAATCTGCCTAAGTTACCAGCCTTGGACATCAATGTTCATGAGGATTTTTCAGTTGGATTCAAATATTTTCAAGATAAACTATGATCACACATGTACTGTATCATATGAGGGCTTTCTAAAAAGCACAAGAGCCTCCCATAACTCAACCTGAACAGGGAGATATGATCCTCTCAAAATCCCCATTTCCAACTGTCTTGTACAAGGCAGAATTTGGTGTTTTGCTCGATTTGGAAAATTTGGACAACTCCAAGCCTTGTCATCCATTTAGACACATCAGAGGATGAAATCAAATGGGAATGCTCTGATCCCCAAGCCTCCCAAGTCCAAGAATCTACACATAGCCATAACAAACCTAAAAAGGCTAAAAAGTGCTAAGACTCCAATTTTGTTTCAATGCATTCAATGGATGCATCAAGGTGGCATGAACTGAGGCAAGTTTAACTGAATGATTTAAGCCTTATCTCTGAACCAAAAGACCATAGGCCTGTGCTCTAACCTCAAGTCAATGGCTAGAGGAGACTTGAGATTCAATTTGATCCACATTGGCCACAGACCTGCTACAGTTGCCACACACTATTGCCTCCAAAATAAACTTGACACAATATAAATAGACCTTAATTGTGATCAGTTTGAGTACACCAAAGCACCCAAACTGATGTTTTCCTCAAAATCTCCCCTTCACTCCAATTTTGCCTTCTAGCTCAAGTCATTATCGGGTTTTGAGATTGAGAGTGATTCCAACCAAACCAATCACACACACACACACCTCATAAACATCATGTATGAGTTATCCATAACACAAAATCACATTTGGAACATCAAATTCACAAAGTCACCAGCCAATTGCTCAAGTTCTTGACAGAGTTGCAGTTGAGGTACCACAACCAGTTCCAGCTCATTTCAATCCACTCCAAGCATTCAAACACACTCCTTGGCACCTAAGGAATTTGTCCAGATCATTGGAACCTAGCTACAACACCTCCATCACCAAACTCGATCACCAGCTGCAAGAGGTAAGCCTGACACCTTTAAACTCTATGTTCCATGCATTATAAATGAATTTGTGAGTTACCATCTTGTTCCTCATGTATATAGAGTAATAACCCTCAATCAATTGCCATGAATCAATCGTGTATGGAATTTCATTGTGTTCATGCTGAAATTAGGGGTCTTGAGGTTATATTCTGATTTCTCACTCCATGCTTAATATAAATGCAATTAATCTATATGGTTGTGATCCTTGTTCAAAAACGAACAAGATTGGTGTTTGAATCGTGCAAAACCATTGATTAATCAGAGAGAAAAGTGAGAAAACGCAAATCATCCATGGCGCGGTCACGAGGAAGAAGAAGGTGACCGTTGGCTCCATAATTTAAATTTTTTGAATTTTTGAATTTTGGTTATTTTGTTTAATTTATTCAAAAATTAATTTCTCTCTGAATATTTGTGTTTTTGAATTGATTCTTTTTCTCAAAATTCAAAAAAATGTTTAAATATTTTATTTTACAAAAAAATCCAATTTATATTATTTTTTTAATATAGTTAGAATTTTTGTAATTAATTTCATTTTTATTTGTTTTAAACATTTTAAAATGAAATTCCCACTTTGATCTTTCAAAATCAATTAAATTTCAAACTTTCATGTAATAAAACATGATTTTTCAAAATATTTTTCAAAGTGTACAACTTGTTTTGAATATATTTGGTATTTTATATCATTTTTTTTCATTTAATTTCCTTTGAAAAATGACATTTTAATTTAAAATTAGGGTTTCCTCTCGATTTTAAATTTTCAAACACTTTGGGCCTCTTGATTGAGTGTAAGTCCCACTCCTTTGTAAATAAAAACCTTTTTGGGCCTCAGTCATTGTATAAGTCCCGATACGATTTTAAAATCTCGGCGCGGTTGTTGCCTTTTTAAACAAAAACCATATGGGCCTTTCCTTGAGTTATAAGTCTCATTCCTTTTTTTTTAAAAACACTTTGGGCCTCTAATAGAGTGTAAGACCCAACCCCCTTTGTACATAAATAATTTGGGCCTCAGTCATTGTATAAATCCCACTGTGTTTTCAAAATCTCGGCGCGATCGTCGCATTTCAAAACAATTTCATCTGGGCCTACCCTGGTGTTATAAGTCTCATTTCTTTTCTATTTTCAAACCTTTGGGCCTCTCCTTGAGTTTTAAGACCCATCCCTTTATACAGAAAACCTTTTTTGGTCTCAGTCATTGTATAAGTCCTGATACAATCTTCAGATCCATGGTACGATCACTGTTTTTTATCTGGGCCTCTCCTTGAGTATAAGCCCCAATCTTCTTTTCAAAAACAACCTTCCCTTTTGATGTAGGTTTAAACTCATAGTTGTTATCAAAACTTTCTTTAATTTCTTGAATAACTAACAATACAGTTGTAACAATGGAAGCTTGCTGTAAGTTTTTATCAGCTTTCTTTACATGCTTTCATATATATTTGTCTGTATTGCTGGAAGCTTGCTCACCTGTAAGTCCTTCTTTCATATCCTTTTAAATACTTGTCATATATCAACTGTATATATACTTGTATACATGCTTTGAGTTTTCCCCGACAATTAGGTCTAGGATTAGATAAAGCCAGTGTGGTCACTCTTTTAACACAGTCAAAACTAGTTCCCCATAGGATTTCCAGACAGTCTTGCCTCCTCTCGGGCTTATACAATATGGAACAAAGAGAAAGGCATTATTCCCGGTGAACTTTTCTCAGACTGTCACTATTAGAAAATTGTCAAAGAAATTCATTTTCAGCAGAGAGGATTAATTCCCGGTGAAACTTCTCTTAAATTTCTTCAAACCCTAGAATTATTCACTAGAGAAAAGATTATTCCCGGTGAAACTTTTGTTGAACTTTTCATAAGTTTGGACCCACAGGCTTCCTAAAAGCATCCCCAACCTCCTCTTGGGCTTTGTACAAGGACCCTCCGGCTTCTTAGAAGTTCCCATGCCTTCTCTTGGGCTTAATACAAAGACCCTGAAGACCTCTTAAAGGTATAGGACATAACTTAGTCATCCTTTGTTATAGCAGTCTTTTCGAAGAGTCAAAACCTCAGACCAATTTAAGGGTTGATTCTCATCCCTTAAAGCATCAGCCTCCTCTTGGGCATCATACAAAGATAAACTCTTCCATAACAATAGACTTGGACAGTCTAATCTCCTCTTGGATCTAAAAGACATTCTCAAGTTCCCTACAAATACAGGAGAAAACCCTGGTCATTTAATCAATCTCCAGTAGAGTTAAAACCCTCACAGGATCTAAAACTCCGTCTTTTATCCTAAATTTTCCCCAGCCAAGGTCAGCTTATCATCAGTATAACACTATCCCAAATCAGAACCTCAAGGCATCTGATACCTCAACTCTTCCGTAAACCCTCAGCAAGAGTTGATCCCCCAACTTTGACTTGCCTCTGGATCTTAATAATCCTCAGCAGAAGCCAGCCTCCCCTTAGGCTTTGTATAATGATTTTCCTCAGCAGAATTAGTCCCAACATCACCCTTTTATTGAGTCCATCTTCTTTCTTAAAACAGTCTCTTGTTGAGTCACCCCTTTTTCAGCCTCAATCTTGGGCTTTGTACAAGACAAACAATGTACTCTCTTTTTGAGTCAATCATATTTCCACACTCTCTTATTGAGTCAATGGTACAAAACTTAAGCACTCTCTTGTTGAGTCAGTCATTCCTTTAGCCTCACTCTTAGGCTTTGTACAAGACATATATAAACTTTCTCCAACAAAGTCAAAATCTTCATAACCTTCTCTTAAACTCTGGATAAATATCTTCCTCAGCGGAGTCAATTCTTCCCAGATTTCTTTTAGGCTTTGAGAATTAATATCCCTAAGCGGAGTCGATCCTCTTTTCAGCCACAATCTTGGGCTTTGTACAAGACACCTAAAATATCCTCAGCTGAGTCAGTCTCTTTTCAGCTTCAATCTTGGGCTTTGTACAAGACACCAAATAAAACACTCTTTTGTTGAGTAAGTCTCATTTCAGCCTCAATCTTGGGCTTTGTACAAGACATATATAAATCTCCCTAAGCAGAGTCAATCCTCTTTTTAGCCTCAATATTGGGCTTTGTACAAGACAAATCATACTCTCTAGCTGAGTTAATCCCAGTTCAGCCTCAATATTGGGCTTTGTACAAGACAGATAAAATCTCTCACCCGTAGAGTCAGTTCCCCTTTTTGCCTCAATCTTGGGCTTTGTACAAGACAAACGAAATATTTCCCCAGAAAAGTCAACTTTTAGCCTTCTCTTAGGCTTTGTATAATGATATCCCCAAAGAGTCAGTCTCTTTTTCAGCCTCAATCTTGGGCTTTGTACAAGACACCATATAAACACTCTCTTGTTGAGTCAGTCGTTTCTAGCCTCCTCTTAGGCTTTGTATAAGGACTTCCCCAGTGGAGTCAATCAATCTCTTAGCATCAACTTTGGGCTTTTATTAAGGCACACAAAAATCAACATCCCCTCAGAGGAAATCAAAATCTCTCTGTAGGAAGACATTTCTCTGTGTTATCACACATCAAAACAAATAAATCAAATCAAACCCTAATCCCAGATAATTGCTGTAAGTGGCACACTAGTTGATTTAAATATCCAAGTTGTCATCCATCTCTTATCCTGGCAAAATCCTCTCTTTCATCTAGTTGCTGTAAGTGGCAAGCCTCTGGATTATTTACATCCACGCCACTGTCCCTCTCTTAGCATGAAAGATTCCTAAAGGAAAATGGCATTGCTCAACACTGAGTTAAAGTTTTCCCCTTCAGGACAAATCCCCTATAAATAAAATTATGGCATTGCGGGACTCTCATATACCAGTTAAAGTAATTTTCCTTTGTAAACAGTCACCCAACAGTTGTGATAAACAGACGAGATATCTCCCTTTAGAGATGACAAACTCTCTCTCAATCAAACCTTTTAGCTTCAATCTTGGGCTTTGAACAAGACACAAATCCTCAACCTTTTAGCTTCAATCTTGGGGTTTGAACAAGACACCAAACATCTTTTCCTCCCATAGAATAGGAGGAACTACGATTGCTCTGATTTCCCTGTTTCTTTAAACGGGAATACGTAGGCATAAGATTGCGAAATCTTAGCGAGCAGAACAATCAAAAACTTTAGGTCCAATACCTTCATACCAATCAAAAACTTTAGGTCCAGTACCTTCACATATTCATCAAAAACATCGGCAAGCCAGACATCAACAAAAACTCTCTATTTCTCTCTCTCTCTCTCTCTCTCTCTCTCTCTCTCTCTCTCAAAAACCTCCCAAAGGAGAAACTTTCCCAACTCACAACGGATAAACACCATCAAGTATAAAAGCAGAACCTATTGCTTACAACCTGTGGATAACCACATATAGGATGGGTAATTGGCAACTCCCCATTGTATAACCTGACCCCGAACTCCCCGAATCTCTCTTAAGCATTTGTTCAATTAAACATTTGCATGCAAGGTTAGTTTTAGATAGCTTCCCTTTCCCTTTGAGCTTCACGGGATAAATAAGAAATCAGAAAGTAGCACCCCACTCCTACCATTTCGGTGAGGAACACATGGCGATAAGGTGGTCGTGTCATCGACAAAAATCGCACGCTACACTACATCATTGAAAGAGTCAGGTATCAGAACTCACATGATCACCAAGGGAGGAATCCAGGGTTTATCAGCTAAATTCCTGATGGAGAAAGACTTATACTTTGCCAATATAGGAAACATAACTGCTTTCGAGGATGTCTTTGTTCTGCTCATATATAGGTTATTCCTCTTTCCCAACATTGACAACTTCGTCGATGTTAATACTTTCAAGATATTCTTAATTGGGAATCCAGTCCCAACTTTGCTTGGGGATGCTTATCCTTCAGTACATTTAAGGAATTTGTACAGCGGAGGAATGATCACATGTTCTGTACCATTACTCTACAAATGGTTTATTTCCCACTTACCAAAGTCTGCGGCTTTTTGGGATCCTAAGAGTGGTATGCGATGGTCGCAGAAGATTATGTCCCTTATCCATTGTGACATGGATTTGTACAACCGGATCTATGACAAAATAAAAATCATCGATAAATGTGGATGCTTCCCCATTGTACCCTTCATTGGTACTAAAGGATGAATCAACTATCATCCAATTTTAGCCCGTCGTCAACATGGATACCCGATGAAGAATGTACCACACAATGTTCATCTGGAAGGCCTTTTCTTCAAGGAAGGAGAAAATGACAGAGCACTAACAAAAGAAATTGTACATGCCTGGAAACATGTTCATAAGAAGGGAAGAGAGTCCTTAGGAAGGCCAAACTGCATCTCTGCAGAGCCTTATCTTCGATGGGTACAAACTAGAGCCATCAAATTGAAGATGCCTTACCCTCGTCAGGAAGTTTTTCCCCAGAAAGAGTCCATTATTTACTTCATGAATGACACTGAGAAGCTTCATATCACTTTCAACAAAGTCCAACGCGAGAAGAGCTTTTGGAAGAACAAGTACCAGATTATCAACTTAGAATGCACAAAAATCCAAGAGCTTTTGAAGGAAAAGGATGCTCTGATTGAGATATTAGAGCAACATTCTACAGAAAGTCAAGAGAAACGAAGAAATTTGCTCTCTCCTTTCAAGTGGCAAAGGATCATCGACCCGACAACGATTGAAGGGGCCCGATCAAAGAAGAGAAAAATTCAGGAACCAGCATCTGAGCTTTCTTCCGAAAAAACTTAGGATCCATAGGCCTAGTTTTCCTTCTCTCTGTAAAATATTATACTTTTCCCTGTAAGATACTGCAGTCTTTTAAGTTCAATAAAAGGTTTCCACCGCTGTATGATATTTGCAACATAATTGTTAAAAGTTCTTTTGAAAATAAAAACTTAAAAAGATCATTCTCATTCTTTGCATATCATTCATCATTCTCACATAACACATCTTTATCATTGAGTCTCACACATTTGTCGCACTCTAGAGTCAAACTGTCTCATTCGTACAATACTCAGGTCAATCGGTAAAAGAAAATGGACGATCTTGAAGAAGAGAACAGAGAACTAAGAGAGGAAATCAACGCTCTAAAAGAGAGTTTGGAGAAACTCCACAACATGATTGAATCCCTGACAGTAGCTCAGGATCAACAACCTAAAAGGACTGTGATCTTAGAGATTATGTATACGCCAGTATTTGAGACACATGGCAGTCATCCTAAGTACAACATGCCCAGAGGTTTTCCCTGAGGTATGCCTTTCAATTTTATACCAGAAGGATATATACCTCCGGTCACTGAAGACCTAGAAGCTATAGCAGGAACCTCCAAACCTGAAGGTTATAAACTTCAAGTAAATGAAGATACAAGGGTTATGACAGAAACTCATGATGGTTACAAACTTCAGGTCACTGAAGTGCCATGAGTTACTGCCATAATGTCTATACCACAACCTGTGGTACAACTATCCCAGAGGAATAGATTCTGCAGGCCACTTTTGGCAGAAACCAAGAAGTATACGAAAGGATGAATGAATTCCAAGAACACTTCTTAGAAATACAGAAAGAACTGCATGCCATTCGCGGATATGACTTGTTTGGTAAGGACGCCCCTAACCTCTGTTTGGTCCCTAATGTAAAGATACTGCACAAATTCAAGGTGCCTGACTTAGAAAAATACAAAGGCAACTCTTTCCCTCAAAGTCATTTAGTGATGTACGCTCAGAAGATATCTACCCAGACAGAAAACCAACAGCTACTAATCCACTACTTCCAAGACAGTTTAACCGGTGCCGCACTTAAATGGTACATGGGTTTAAACCGCACCAAGATCAGTACTTTCAGAGATCTTAGGGCAGCTTTTGTTCAACAGTATAAGTACAATTTGGACATGGCACTAGATAGGGACCAGCTCAGAGCAATGTCTCAGAAAGATAAAGAAACCTTCAAGGAGTATGCTCAGAGATGGCGTGAAATCTCCGCCCAAATCCATCCTTCTCTCGAGGAGAATGAAATGACAAATATCTTCCTAAAAAATTGGGCTCATTTTATTATGATATACTGGTTGCAAGTGCGCCTATTGACTTCACCGAAATGGTGAACATGGGAGTACGTCTTGAGGAAGAAGTCCGAGAAGGCCGGTTAGTCAAAGAGGCAGAACCGTCCAGCAGTACTAAAAGATACGGTAGTGCTTTCCAAAAGAAGAAATAGAAAGATATTAGTAATATCTCTTTTGGTAAGAAAAGACGAAGGTATCAACCTCGACAGGTAACAGCAGTAACTCCCGCTATCAACCCAGTGCCAACTCCGACATATCAACCACAGGTTGCTCAAAGCCATCCAAATCAACAACAGTATTAGCAAAGGCAGCAACAACCTCTTTAGCAGGCTCATCCGCAATACAATAACTACAATCGTACTACATTATCACCAGGGTTTGACCCCATACCAATGTTATATGCTGAATTATTTCCACTTCTGTTAGCCAAGGGGCACGTTTAAACCAGGACTCCTCTTACAGTATCAGACAATCCACCTTTTTGGTTCAAAGCAGAACGATCTTTCCCTTACCATCAAGGAGTACCAGGACATAACATTGAGAATTGCCTCAACTTTAAATCTGATGTACAAAAGCTCGTCAGAAACGAGGTTTTATCTTTCAAAGATATGAATCCGAATGTTCAAACAAATTCGTTGCCGCAACATGAAAAAACTTCAGCAAACTTGATAGAAGGAAAACCCGAAGACAGTTATCAAATTCACAATGTCGCCTACTGTCGCTCCCGAAAGATTCGCATCCAACAGTACAAACGCGAGAGTGGCGTGGAAAACACAGAGTCGCCAGCAATGTGTATTTATCCTGAGAGAGGGAAAGGAAACACTGCATAAACTTGAAAAGAAAGGGGGAAAGACATGGTCATCGCAACCATAGTTCAGGTTCGGTAGTCGGTTATGCGAGGGGAAGGTGTTAACACCCCACACATCCATCGTACTCGATGGGATCCATGCTTGTTGTCTAAACGGAGGGTGAGCTGTCCTACTATCTATGGCTGAACAAAAGAAAACGGGGATGGGGGTGACTAAGACAGACTCGGTAGGACATATTCGATGCCCTAGGCCTACGTACTACCTCAGTGCAATGGGAAAGTCAGAGTCAACGTAGTTCGGACGGGAACTGTGGGGGAAGGTTGCTCACCAAGACAATCACAGTCTTGTGCCTACATATCCTCAATCGGACGAGAGAGAGGAATCAGAGCTAATGTAGTTCATGGGTACGACCACGAATGGGTAAGTGTTTTTTACGTAAGCGACGAGCTCTTTTCTGAAAATGAAATTTGAGACCCAACAATCCCGAAGGATAAAAAGATTTGAATATGTTTTTGTGTTTTTTAGACAGAAGTGTTTTCTTTTTAAGTTAGTTCATAACTTGCATTGCACCAAAGTCTAGGGCACAGGACGAATACTTAACGAATCGTCCCAAGACAGGACGCCCGCTAAGCACTCTAGAAAGATGAGAGGAAGCCCCTCATTTCTCATTCCCCACGCTTAAGGCTCGTGCGCAATACACTTTATCTTTATTAAGTGTTTTCACGAAGTTTTGAGATGAGAAGAGAGAAGACCCAAAGGAAACTCTAAAGGGAAACTAAGAGTCCTAATGTTATCATGCACGGGTAACCTATGGTTAGTGAGGCTTAGGAGGGACGACTACCTAAAACCTAATGCTAATCCTACTCCAAGCTTAATCAAAAATTAAGTTGGACTAGGTAGCTCTAAAGGGAGAGAATCCAAGACTTAAACAAGTCTTGAGCTTCATGGGAGAAAGAGAGTGAAAGAGAAGAATGAGAAAGAGAAGTATGAGATAAGAAACAAGATAGGGCAGCAATCACATCATATCAAGTATATCCAACTCACATCAATAAACAAGTCTCAAAGATCATGCAAAACATCTCAAGTAAGCATGCAAAGGTAATCATGAAAGAATGCAAGCATACTTATTTGAAATGCACAATTAAGCACCAATGAACTTCATATCAAGATGAAATGAGAAAAATAAGATGAAGATGAAATCAAGTCAGAACCAAGATCATACCATCATCAACAATTCTCATGTGCAAGAGAAGATCAAAACATGAAACATTATGCACCTAAGAAAGTCCACAAAAGGAAGTCAAAGTACAAGCACTTAAAGCATACCCAAACATGATCCACAAATTTCAAAATTTGGTCATAAGGGACATCAACCAGGGGTAAACATCATATCAAATACTCATGCAAAGAAACACAAAGAAACTCAATCAAACAAACATGGCAAAGCAATTAGGGTTAAGAGATGTCAAGAGATGATCATGCGTAATTCACTTAAGCACAAATAATCAAACATATATCAAATGACATACAAAAATTGTGGAATTAAAACCCAAGTGACCTAAGTCAGAAGCTAGCAATATGCCAAAAGATCACACAAAAATTCACAAGTTAAGTACCTCAAACAATGCTTCAAAGTTGCATAAAAACAAAGAAGAACAATGTACAAATAGAGGGACTAAAATGCAATATGAAAAGAGTTTAAAAATATGAGAAAAATATTTTGAAGGACCTCAAGATGTCTTCTGAAATATGCAAAATAATGGGATGCAAATCATACACCAATGATGAGAACAAAAATCAACAAGGCAGGGTGTGCACAATTGAAACAATTCCAAAGGAAATTAATCAAACAATTAATTCTGGTGCACAAAATAAAATAAAAATGGAAAATAAAATTTGAAAATTTTTTATAAAATTCCAAAGATTGTTCATGATTTTTTTGGTGATTTTTAGATGCATAAATCTATTTTTAAAAATTAAAAATGAAAATGAAACAATTAAATAAAATAAAAAGAAAATGAAGAAGCCAGGGGGTGCAAACCGCAAGATAAGCATGCTAAAAATTGGGCTGGACCAAAGGAGGGGGCGTGAATAGAAAGAAGCCCAAAGCGCTTCCTACCATAGGCTCTGAGTCAACAAGATTGACTCAATCATTGCCCTTGGATCAATCCAACGTGCCAAGATCAGTCAACAAATGAAAGGTAACCATGATCAAAGGCTCAAATCACACGCGCACCACAACACACATAGGGAAGCACACAAACATATTAAAATGGACAATGAACAAGGCACGTGAGTAGCATGTGAGATTTTAATGCACTGGTACAATCAACTCCATCAGATCAAATCAACGTGCCTGATCAAGTCAACAAATCACAAAAACATGCAAGAGCAAGGGTCAGATCTGTGTGTGCATAATAACAACCATGGAATAAAAACACACAATCAACAATATAAGTGAAGATTTTAAATGATCTGGCTGAACATGAACCATCAGATCTGGACCACCGACGGTCCAGATTTCATCTTCTTCCTCTAAACCTTCACCTGCCTGAAAACAAACCAGACGCCGGAGCCCTAGCTCCGGTCGTCTTCTCCGGTGACCTCAACACCAAAATTTCCCAGAAATCACAAACAAGTCCACCATTCAACTCAGAATTCAACAAGGATCATGAATATCACACTAAAATCAACAGATTATGTATAGATTAAATAAATCGAAGACAAAAAGTTTGAACTCAAAAACTTTAGATTCACGATTCAGCCATAATACACGTCCAAAATCAAAACAAATCATATCAGGATGATCAGCAAAACATGAGGAACAATATGCACACAAGAAAATCAAGTTCTAGGATCATGAATTTCACACTAACCTGAAACTTGTAGAACTCAAAATACACCAAGAAAACCTTCAGAAAGCTGCAGATCTACTCCTTGGAACTTCTGATTGCAAAATAAATGCAATATGAGGCTTGAATCAAGCTGGATCTTGAAGTTTAAAAGTGAGCAACTCAAATTCGTATATGGTGAAAACCTTGCTTAGAGCTTCAAACAATGGTTGATTCTTACTCTATGGAGTATGTGGATCAAGAATATGAAAAAAGTTCTTCAGAAACCCTTGTGAGGAGAGAGTTTCGAAGGAGAGAAAGTTTGAGTGAAAAATGAAATTCAGAGCAAATGAGAGTGCATGATGTGTGAATGAACGTGTGAGTCTCCTTATATAGACTTGGTTAGACCTCTGAGCATGATTAGGGTTTGATTAATCCCTTGATTAAGGCAATCCAAAGTGATTTGCAAAATTGCAAGTTATGATGCACACCTTTATTCACACGTGCATTGGCCATGAAATAAGTATGATTCATTCACATTTCTCTTGCTGATCACAATGGAATTGGGTTTGGGCTTTGTAGTGGTCTGATTTGTGAGATTCAATCCATCTTGCAAATTTGCATTTTGTGAAATTCATGAAGTACATGGCACTGATTGGAGTGATTCAAGGGTAAAAAATGGTCCTTAGGATGTGTACTTGGATGTTGCTATATGACTTAAAGCATTAGAGGTCAGTACAAGTCATTTTGAATCAAAATGTAAAAGGTGGAAAAATGGATACATGTGAAAACCCTAAAAAACACCTTGCCTTCTTTTGATCATAACTTGAGAACCACAAATGGTATGGAGACAATCTAGTACTTTTTGGAAAGAGGAGAGAGAGATCTTCAACTTTCATGTTTGAGGAAAATTCATTTGAAGCTTCTCTGATGATGAAAAGTCAAGTTGAAGATGGTTTGAAAAGTTGTCAAAAATGGAAGTTTCACATTATAGGTCATTTTCCAAAAATAGTAACTTTTGCACAAACTCTTAACTCTTGATGAATGGTATGAATCCTAGCCTTTGAGGACCATATGAGGGCATAAGACCTTAAAAATCATGAAGAGGACCTCAAAATTCCATGGTTGACTTTCCTCCATACAGTTGACTTTTCTTGGTTCACAAGCAACTGATCCACTGAACATCTTCCACAATGAACCACTAGCCAAGCCTTCCTTTATGAGTGTTTGTGAGCATATGGAACCCATGAGAGCATGCTTGAATCCACAAAGCCCTTCAAGAAGTCCTTTGGGTCAAAAACCCTAATTTGGTCCCTCTGGTTAGGAGGGAAAGATTCACTTGAAATCCTTTGCCATTCTTGATCTTAAGAAGATATGATGACCTCCACAAAACACCTTGAGGCTTGAGACTCCTTTGAGATGAACCAAGTACCTTGATCCCATGCTAATAACCAATGCTATGCACAAATGCTAATGCAATAAATACAAAGAAACATAAGCCAGTTAGCTTCAAAACAAAAGAGAAAATTTTGGGGTGTTACAGCTGCCCCTATTCAATCAACTTGGTCCTGAAGGTATGATAGCAACGGCTGTCATGCATTCAAAGGATTCACAGAGATTGAATACCAACAGAAACCTGAAATTTGCAATCCTCAAAGGAGGGATGACTCCACTGGGGAACAAGCAATAAATGTTGCACTGTCACAACACGCACGAGTGTTAGCTATGCTGGGGATAAACACGGACGAGTGTCAAGGAATCAAAGATATCAGATATGGACGGGTATCGAATAGATACACGGATGGGTGTAAAGAGGTTCAACACGGACGAGTATCGAAAAGGTACACGGACGGGTGTAAAGAGTTTAATACGGATGGGGCATCGAAAAGATACACGGACGGGTGTAAAGAGTTTCAACACGGACGGGTATCAAAAAGATACATGGACGAGTGTAAAAAGGGTTCAATACGGACGGGTATCGAAAAGATACATGGACGGGTGTAAAAAGGGTTCAATGCGGACGAGAATCGAAAAGATACACGGACGGGTGTAAAAAGGTTCAATACGGACGGGTATCAAAAAGGTACACGGACGGGTGTCAAGAGGTTCAACGCGGACGGGTATCAAAAAGATATACAGACGGGTGTAAAAAGGTTCAATACGGACTGGTATCGAAAAGAAACACGGACGGGTGTAAAAAGGTTCAATACGGATGGGTATCGAAAAGGTACACGGACGGGTGTAAAAAGGTTCAACACGGACGGGCATCGAAAAGATACACGGACGGGTGTAAAAAAGGTTCAATACGGACGGGTATCGAAAAGGTACACGGACGGGTGTAAAGAGGTTCAATACGGACGGGTATCGAAAAGGTACACGGATGGGTGTAAAGAGGTTCAATACGGACGGGTATCGAAAAGATACACGGACGAGTGTAAAAGGTTCAATACGGATGGGTATCGAAAAGGTACACGGATGGGTGTCAAGAGGTTCAATACAGACGGGTATCGAAAAGATACACGGAAGGGTGTAAAAAGGTTCAATACGGACGGGTATCGAAAAGATACACGGACGGGTGTAAAAAGGTTCAATACGGACGGGTATCGAAAAGGTACACAGACGGGTGTAAAAAGGTTCAACACGGACGGGTATCGAAAAGGTACACGGACGGGTGTAAAAAGGTTCAACACGGACGGGTATCGAAAAGGTACACGGACGGGTGTAAAAAGGTTCAACACGGACGGGTATCGAAAAGATACACGGACTGGTGTAAAAAGGTTCTATACGGACGGGTATCGAAAAGATACACGGACGGGTGTAAAAAGGTTCAATACGGATGAGTATCGAAAAGGTACACGGACGTGTGTAAAGAGGGTTAATTTATTGGGGATTGGCCTTATTGGGGATTAAAATGATGAACTAAACACGGACGGGCGTTATCAATAGGTCAATACGGACGAGTATTGAAATCAAAGGTTCAAACACGGACGGGTGTCGAAGGAAACACGGACGGGTGTCAAGGTAAAAACTTTGAAGGGATGAATCAAAAGACCACCTGGAAGAAAGGGTTGAAAAGAGATCATGGGTTCACAATCCTGGCAAAACACTCTGCCGTGGGACTGTCAAATATTGCTTTGAATGACTAAACCCTATACTTGTGGATTAAAGTCGCATGATATTTTCCTGAAATCCGGTTTTCCTGACGAAGGAAAAACTCAAACCTGGCTTATGCTTCGGATGTATATGTTTGAATTTTGCCGTAATGCTCCACACGAAGTGGAAGTGCTACGCATTTAGGAGGATGCCATGTAAAAATGCTTATGCAATGCAAAAAGACCGTCCCACCGAAATAAACGCTGAGAACAGAAGCAGCTTCACTGAGGACGACAAACTACATTGTCATCAAACCAAAGAAATCATGTTAAGGAAAACTTCACCCTGCTGGGGAAGATCACAATCACCAATTCTGCTGGAGATGGACGAATCTCTGAGAGAAAACCCACTCTATCAGGGAGGAACTGAAGACTGAAGATGGAAACTCCTCCGCCGGGGATGACCAAATGTTTTAGAACCTGGATTCAAAACCTGCTGGGGATACTAATCGCCAACAAACTCTGCTTGGGGATAAACTGAAAGAAACTTTGAGGAAGATAGATTGCCCCATGCTGAGTGGGGAAACATTGTCTTTAATCAATGAGGACACTCCATCAGACTCTTGTAGGAGAGGCTGTAAAAATAACAACTTCTGGCTGCCTGCTGAGGAAAGATGAGCCAAATCACAACTCTGGCTGGGGGTAAACCTCTTATATCCTGCTGAGGGGGACGATCCTCAACGACTCCGCTTGGGGAATTACCTCTTTATACTCTATTGAGGAAGACGATCCTCGATGCTCTGACTGGGAAGAGTAATAAACTGCTGAGGATGATCAGACTCCAAAGTTGAAGAGAGCAGCTTTACTGGGGAGGTACCAATGAAGATTGGACTTTGAATTACTTGAGATGACTAGATCTGACCATTGAGGAAGAGAACACTCTGACTGCTCATCGTCTTCTTGACAATATTCTATCGTCTTACCTTGCTGAGAGTGAGGATTCCATCTGTATTACTAGAGATAAAAAACCTTCATAAAAGCCCTTTTCGAACATAGTACAATTCTCTGCTTGAGGAAGAATAACAATTCCCACACCTTGTTGGAAAAGGATACCCTCTGGCTCTTTGCTGGAGGGAAAAGACTCCAAAAATCCCACACTGGGAACAACTCAGTGCTTCAAGTTTCTGCATATTGATTCTCAAGAGCGAAACACTGTTCCTTTAACTCTCCACCTTGCCCCAAACTACAGGGTCTACTTGAAGTAATCATCTTAAGAGGATTTTACAGAAAACCTGGCGTTCAACAATGCCCCAGGGTCTTCAAACTCTTAGAGATGTATTCGGTCTGGACATAACTGTCCCATACTTCATGATTCATGAAGTAAACCACCTCGAGAGGGTTTGTAATGACCTGAAATGTTCTGCCACAGTATTCTGAACCTTGTAGAGGTGCTATTGATTGACTGTGTTCAGAAGGGAAAAAAAACTTCTCGCGCCCTTAAAGTGACCTGCCCCAGTACAAGCCTTGCAGTACATTTGTCTCTGACCGACTAGTCTTCGAGAGATTTACCGAATCTCGACGTGATTGCCCCAGTTTACACGCTTGTGGAGAGATTTATCGGATCTCGACATAATTGCCCCAGTTCGAAGAAATTTTCTCAACATGAATGCCCGATGGTTGATTGTATTCTGAAAAGACCTTCTCAACTTAAATGCCCCATCTTGGCTACATTTTGAAGAGATTTCCTGGTGTGATTGTCCCAGATTGGTTACATCTCAACACAAATGGCTGGGAACGCCTTTTTCCCACATAATCTTTCAGCAACATGTCCTCTGGAGTCTCAGGCACCTCAACTTGGCCAGTTTAAGCTTCTCGACTGAGGGTCATCGTGTAAGCTTCTTTGATGTCAAACAAATGTATGCAAGCAGAAAATATTTATTCTGAGAATGATTATTCAAATGCAACACATATGTTAATCTTGAAGTCCTTATTGAAAATATGTCACACAACCGAGTTACGACACTTATTTTTGAAAGGAAAGCAATACGCACATGCAACACCAACAAAAATCTTATTAGCACAACTCAAGGGAGTCAGGAACGCTATCTCGTTGAAGTACGCCTTCAGACTAAACCCTGTTTTAATTAGGACTTTTAAGGGTTGTAGCGTGGCCTGGTTCGCGGTTTGAGAAAAAAGGATTTATGGCTCAAAGATTATTGGTACCCACCCACTCTTCATGATATTCTCCAGTCCTATGTTCAGCTAATTTGACACAAGCACTCATCTCTCAAAAGGTTTCTTGATTTCTAGGGAATCCATGCAACTGGTGATTCGACACCTGACGAGGTTTTGGACTAACAGTCGCCCCTTTTTGTCTTTTGTGTCTATAGTAACACGACTTTGTTCTTATCGAGGATTTTCTTTGTCATCCTTTTGGCTTTTGGCTTTCTCCTTCTTTTTCTTTTTGTTCCCTAATTTTTTCCTGGACTGACTCTTTTGAGTTTTAAATTTTGAAGTCCAGCGGGATGCCTTAACTTATGCCTAAGTCACTTGCTTTAAAGTTTTTCCGACTTAGCAGGATTTTTCTTTTTCTCTTTTTTTTTTTGAACAAGTCGTGTGACACCATTTTTCCTGACTTGTTTGAAAGGGCTGTGACTGTTTCACTCTTCGGTTTGTGAGGAGTAACCATTGTGGTTCTACACCTCTTAACCTCTTGATAGTGGAATGGAAGGTAATGGATCCTCAGATGTACACTCCTTCTGAAAGTTGAACACTTGGTCAAACTAACTGACGCCTACCCTGCCCCTGGGTTAAAATTGAGGGTTTTTCATTTTCAGAAAGAACTCCTACTACTAGGCTCAAAGGGGTTGACAAAGGTCTATCTCCTTATCTCTCCAGTGTTTGTGAATTGGAAACAATGCCTGTACATCCTTAACAGGGTTTTATCCAAAAGCGTACCATTAGAAATCTGCGTTCTTATTTCGTCATCCTCCCTCCAAGAGTCTAGGCAAGAAAGATAGTATTGCAGTGCATACAAGCATTTAAAATGAGTGAACACGAATGGAATCCTTCAAGAAAAACATACTCATTGCATTATGATTGTCATTCAGAAACAAACGAGTTCTTACATGCAAGCAACGTTTAAACAAACAAATGAAAGCTACATATGAAAATGCAATAAAGAAACTAATGATTGCCACATAGAGGAAGGCTTGACTCCGTCTGGACTTATTGCTTTAAATGACGCTCTTGCAATTTGGTGCTTACTCTGACAAAGAAGCTTCAATCCAAAGGGGTACCATCTGGCGTGATGACTTTTGCGTCGATCAAGTCTTGCACCTTGTGCTGGAATACATTATAATTATCAATTGTATGCCCAAATGTTCCCGAGTGGAACTCGCACCTAGCATTCATGTCATAATCCGGAGGAATAGGGTACGGTACCGACGTGGTACTCCTTGTTTGAATCAGAGAGTTCTTGAGCAGACGAGCAAACAACTGACTATAAGGGATAGGAATAGGATCAAATATCCTCTTGGTCCTTCTTGGTCTCGGTTGCCCCTGCTGCTGATAATTCTACTGTCGATGCTGATTTGGGTGCCTCACCTGCGCTTGCACTTTCCTTTCCACATTTGGCTGAGGCACAAACAAAGGTTGCTGACGTAGAGCTTCTGCAGCAAAAGGTTGTGGAGAAAGTTCATGACATGAGGTGGGTCCTGCAAAGAGGGGAGGAGTCTCCACTTCTGATGATAACTTGATTGCCCCTGAATCAATGAGTTCTTGGACCTTATGCTTGAACCTTGTATAATTCTCAACATTGTGACCAGGTGCCCCAGAGTGGAACTCACATCTAGCATTAGCATTGGGTCCCAGAGGAATCTTTGTGGAAAGAGGTCACAAACTAACACGTTCAACTAGTTTAAGCTCGAGCAAATAAGAAAGCAACTGCGCATACGACATTGGAATAGGATCAACCTTCCTCTTAGGCCTCTCTGACTTAGGATCCTCTTAGGGAGCAGGAAGTGATTGCTGATGAGAGAGCTCTGAAACTTCAATTCATGGAGGGGATTCACGAGGCAATCCATGATCTAGAGCAAATCCCACAAAGATGGGAAGAGTAAGGACCTCTGTTGTGGGAGCGAGCACATGACTGTCTTCCTTCTTTAACACCCTATCCAAGATTTCCATGACCAGGCTCATCTGAGTCCTCATCTGGTTGACTTCCTCTCTTAGCAATTTCTGTTCTTGGGACATGACCAGCATATCTTCCCCAAATTGCCTCATCTGAATCTTCATTTCAGTCACCTCTGCACGGAGTTGTTCCATGGCTATCCTCTGTTTATCACAGGCTGAGTAGAATACCGATGAATACGTTGGTCGGCAATCCTGTCTGAGGAAAGGAGAATATAAGAAGACCAGAGATAAACCTGTTATGCATAAATGAGATGATTATGCAAATGCAAATGCAAACATGTAAGAACATTATCAAGGCGATCTATCCCTTGATTCCAGTTTTAACAACAGAAGAGAACTGAATTCCTGATCAATAAAGAGAATAAGCATCTGTTACAACACAAGTCTGAATAAGCATAAACAAAGACCCCGACCAACAAGCCTGGCGGTGATCCTGGAAATACAAAGAAAACAGCAGCAAGGAAACTAAGGCATATCATCAAGACTCAGTCGTGCTAAAATTCCCCATTTGTCATTCTTCTTGCACCAATTCTGCACTTCCTTGAGAAGCTTCTTGGTATTAGGATGCTCTGGTCTCTGAATCAATTCCTGAATCAAAAGATCCCTCCTGTGCAAGATCCCTGTTAAATAACGACTATGCAATTCCCAATCATCTTCTCTAGAAGCTCCACCTGAACTTGGACCTTCGCTTCTGGCTCTTTTCACTTCGGCTTGGATCTTCAGCTGTTCCATATCTGCCATGGTTTCCTTGAGCTTTTCCTCAATTGCTCTCTTCTCAATGATCCCTAATAAAATCTCCTTATCCTTTTTCTGAAGCTTTGTCTTCAAACCTTCAATCTGCTCCAGATACTTGTCCTCTTTCAACCTGTTGGCAGTAATTGTTGTATTCCGACGGTCACGAAACCTGTGAATTCTTGACATAGCATAAGCTAACTCTTTCTTTTTGGACGAAAGGACTTTGCTAACACTTTTCAATGCTTGAGCCACTTTCTCTCTGGTTGTGGCTTCTTTAGACAATTCTTTCTCCTTCACAGCCAAAAGTTCTGATTTCAACCTGGCAACATGGATAACTTCGCCTTTTTCGTGCTTCAACTGACCAACCTCTCTACCCAGCTCACGATTCTCCTCTCGGAGTTTCTCCTTCTCAGCCCATAACTTATCATACTTCTCTATATCAACAGTCGTGGGAGCCTCGATCATCAAAGGATACAAAGGTGGTTCCACCGAGAAAGGAAGAAGCTCCTCTTCTGCTCTTTTCTTAATCCACTCTTCATATGAAGGAAAAGCCCAGTTATTACATTTCCCGAATGAAGTTTTTCCCTTCTTGGTCACCTGCTTCCAAGCATTCACAATCTTCCTTATCATCTCTTGATCCCCAGTACCATTGAAGAATAAGGACTCTCTGACATCTCTCTTTTCAGGTGGACCTCTCAAAGGATAACCAAACTGCCTGATAACAAGGGAAGGATTATAGTTAATTCCATCTTTTCTCCCTATCAAGGGTACATTAGGGAATTCTCCGCACTTGCAAATAATCTCCATCCCTAGCAAGTCATGGTTGAACCAAACAATGTTGTCAGCAGTCAAGCCCATTAACCTCTTTGACCACTTCAGAGAATCTCTCGTATCAACGAAAGCGCCAGCTTCGGGGAGATGACTTAGAAACCAAGTAGATAAGAGTGGTGCACAACAACTCACAGTTTTTCCACGCCTATTTTCATTCTTGTAGTGGAGTGAGTGATACACATCACCTAGCAAGGTAGGTATAGGATTATTTGAAATAAAGATTCTGACAGCATGCATATCCACCAGATCAGGAACATTGGGAAACAGGACAATCCCATAGATGCACATAGCCAAAATAGCTTGGAAAGCAGTCCAATTCCTCTCCTTAACATGTATGCAAGCTTGATCAAACAAGAACTTCAATAAGAAACCCTTAGTTCCTTGTTTCTCCACAATATTACTGCTCAGAGCGGATTCACCGATATGAAGAGCAATGGCCATTTCTTTTATCCCGGGGTGTTCTTCAGAAAAGAATACTATGTCATGCCTGATGGGGATTCCCAAAATAAATGAGAACTCCTCCAACGTTGGAGCCAAGATATAGTCTGGGAAAGTGAAGCAACGCAAAGACGGATCATAGAAATGAAGAAGTGTATGAATGGCATCCTTCTCATACTTGGAGATAATGTATACAAACTTCAGAAGTCTCCCATACTCTCCACCGAACTATGTACGAACTCCAGGACCAGCCATACCAATCAGCTTGTGAATCAACGTCAAGGTCGGGTCTGGGAACAAATAAGCGACAGTCTTATTTCTCTGGACATCCATGTTAAGGCAACCTCAGAAAACCGGAATCAAGAGTAAAATGCAAGTCCTAAAAAATGTCAAACATGTTAGAATGCAAGAAAAATGATATGCACATGCAAGCATGGGATCAAGGCATCACTGCTGGATGTGCTGTGCTGTTAACTGAACGAGAACCACAACCCAGAAAACCAGAATTATAGAATACCGAACCACTGAGATAACCAGAAACCCAGATAATCAAACACTGATGAGAAATCCAGAAAATCGGGTAGGTTGAAGGTTTCGGTTCCCTGCAGACCTGTAAACACCCATCCCCTCTCACATGTGGGTTCTAGAAAACCGAGGATCCTCAATATCCTGGGCTCTCAGGTCGAGAAATAATGATACGTTCACCATTTCTGGTTTGGCATCATCATCAATCGAGGATGCCTCAACTGATTCCCCTAAAAAATAAGATCATCCTATGCGAGTCCCTCAGTATTGGGTCCTCGGATCGACAAGTGTAATGGGTTTGCCATTTCTGGTCTGCCATTATCATAGGTCGGGAGGAGAGGCGCAACTGAGGTATCGGAGAAATGGTCACCAGAGTCGACAACTCTCTAGATCAACACCCTAAAATGCGCAAGACACACATGTCAGAATGCGTCCCAAGATAGCCTCGTCTGGTTGTGAATTTCGTGAACACACAAACGCACCAAGCTGGCACGTAGGTCCCACTACTCTCCACTCTAGTCCTAGGGTGTACTCAAGCCTGGGTATTGGGCTTATCTCTCAGAACAACCCAACCTGCCAAACAGAAACCAGCCAGCACAGCACAGCAATATCCGGCATGACAGTAATAAAATGAAATGCAATGCAATAAAAGCTGTAAAACAGTAATATACAATATAATAAAGCACAACAAATAAACACCCAACGAAAAAAACAAACAAGCGCTAGGATCGACACGCTAAAGGGGATGGACCAGAAAGAGGTCAACCAGAGTCCCCAGCAGAGTCGCCAGCTATCGCTCCCGAAAGATTCACATCCAATGGTACAAACGCGAGAGTGGCGCAGAAAACACAGAGTCGCCAGCAATGTGTATTTATCCCGAGAGAGGGAAAGGAAACACTGCATAAACCTGAAGAGAAAGGGGGAAAAACATGGTCATCGCAACCATAGTCAAGGTTCGGGAGTCGGTTATGCGAGGGGAAGGTGTTAGCACCCCACGCATCCATCATACTCGATGGGATCCACGCTTGTTGTCTAAACGGAGGGTGAGCTGTCCTACTATCTATGGTTGAACAAAAGAAAACGGGGATGGGGGTGACTAAGACGGACTTGGTAGGACATATTCGATGCCCTAGGCCTACGTACTCCCTCAGTGCAATGGGAAAGTCAGAGTCAATGTAGTTCGGACGGGAACTGTGGGGGAAGGTTGCTCGCCAAGACAATCGCTGTCTTGTGCCTACATATCCTCAATCGGACGAGAGAGAGAAATCAGAGCTAATGTAGTTCGTGGGTACGACCACAAATGGGTAAGTGTTTTTTACGTGAGCGACGAGCTCTTTTCTGAAAATGAAATTTGAGACCCAACAATCCCGAAGGATAAAAATATTTGAATTTGTTTTTGTGTTTTTTAGACAGAAGTGTTTTCTTTTTAAGTTAGTTCATAACTTGCATTGCACCAAAGTCTAGGGCACAGGGATGAATACTTAACGAATCGTCCCAAGACAAGACGCCCGCTAAGCACTCTAGAAAGATGAGAGGAAGCCCCTTATTTCTCATTCCCCACGCTTAAGGCTCGTGCGCAATACACTTTATTTTTATTAAGTGTTTTCAAGAAGTTTTGAGATGAGAAGAAAGAAGACCCAAAGGAAACTCTAAAGGGAAACTAAGATTCCTAATGTTATCATGCATGGGTAACCTATGGTTAGTGAGGCTTAGGAGACGCGACTACCTAAAACCTAATGCTAATCCTACTCCAAGCTTAATAAAAAATTAAGTTGGACTAGGTAGCTCTAAAGGGAGAGAATCCAAGACTTAAACAAGTCTTGAGATTCATGGGAGAAAGAGAGTGAAAGAGAATAATGAGAAAGAGAAGGATGAGATAAGAAACAAGATAGGGCAGAAAGTACATCATATCAAGTATATCCAACTCACATCAATAAACAAGTCTCAAAGATCATGCAAAACATCTCAAGTAAGCATGCAAAGGTAATCAAGAAAGAATGCAAGCATACTTATATGAAATGCACAATTAAGCACCAATGAACTTCATATCAAGATGAAATGAGAAAAATAAGATGAAGATGAAAGCAAGTCAAAACCAAGATCATACCATCATCAACAATTCTCATGTGCAAGAGAAGATCAAAACATGAAACATTATGCACCAAAGAAAGTCCACAAAAGGAAGTCAAAGTACAAGCACTTAAAGCATACCCAAACATGATCCACAAATTGTAAAATTTGGTCATAAGGGACCTCAACCAGGGGTAAACATCATATCAAATACTCATGCAAATAAACACAAAGAAACTCAATCAAACAAACATGGCAAAGCAATTAGGGTTAAGAGATGTCAAGAGATGATCATGCGTAATTCACTTAAGCACAAATAATCAAACATATATCAAATGAAATACAAAAATTGTGGAATTAAAACCCAAGTGACCTAAGTCAGAAGCTAAGTACCTCAAACAATGCTTCAAATTTGCATAAAAATAAAGAAGAACAATGCACAAATAGAGGGACTAAAATGCAATATGAAAAGAGTTTAAAAATATGAGAAAAATATTTTTAAGGACCTCAAGATGTCTTCTGAAATATGCAAAAAAGAATGGGATGCAAATCATACACCAATGATGAGAACAAAAATCAACAAGGCAGGGTGTGCACAATTGAAACAATTCCAAAGGAAATTAATCAAACAATTAATTCAGGTGCACAAAATAAAATAAAAATGGAAAATAAAATTTGACAAAATTTTATAAAATTCCAAAGATGCTTCATGATTTTTTTGGTGATTTTTAGATGCATAAATCTATTTTTAAAAATTAAAAATGAAAATGAAACAATTAAATAAAATAAAAAGAAAATGAAGAAGCCAGGGGGTGCAAACAGCAAGATAAGCATGCTAAAAATTGGACTGGACCAAAGGAGGGGGCGTGAATAGAAAGAAGCCCGAAGCGCTTCCTACCATAGGCTCTGAGTCAACAAGATTGACTCAATCATTGCCCTTGGATCAATCCAACGTGCCAAGATCAGTCAACAAATGAAAGGTAACCATGATCAAAGGCTCAGATCACACGCGCACCACAACACACATAGGGAAGCACACAAACATATTAAAATGGACAAAGAACAAGGCACGTGAGTAGCATGTGAGATTATAATGCACTGGTACAATTAACACCATCAGATCAAATCAACGTGCCAGATCAAGTCAACAAATCACAAAAACATGCAAGATCAAGGGTCAGATCTGTGTGTGCATAATAACAACCATGGAATAAAAACGCATAATACACAAAATAAGTGAAGATTTTAAATGATCTGGCTGAACGTGAACCATCAGATCTGGACCACCGACGGTCCAGATTTCATCTTCTTCCTCTAAACCTTCACCTGCCTGAAAACAAACCAGACGCCGGAGCCCTAGCTCCGGTTGTCTTCTCCGGTGACCTCAACACCAAAATTTCCCATAAATCACAAACAAGTACACCATTCAACTCAGAATTCAACAAGGATCATGAATATCACACTTAAATCAACAGATCATGCATAGATTAAACAAATCGAAGACAAAAAGTTTGAACTCAAAAACTTTAGATCCACGATTCAGCCATAATACACGTCCAAAATCAAAACAAATCATATCAGGATGATCAGCAAAGCATGAGGAACAATATGCACACAAGAAAATGAAGTTCTAGGATCATGAATTTCACACTAACCTGAAACTTGTAGAACTCAAAATACACCAAGAAAACCTTCAGAAAGCTGCAGATCTACTCCTTGGAACTTCTGATTGCAAAATAAATGCAATATGAGGCTTGAATCAGGGTGGATCTTGAAGTTTGAAAGTGAGCAACTCAAATTCGTATATGGTGAAAACCTTGCTTAGAGCTTCAAACAATGGTTGATATTTGTTCTATGGAGTATGTGGATCAAGAATATGGAAAAAGTTCTTTAGAAACCCTTGTGAGGAGAGAGTTTCGAATGAGAGAAAGTTTGAGTGAAAAATGAAATTCAGAGCAAATGAGAGTGCATGATGTGTGAATGAACGTGTGAGTCTCCTTATATAGACTTGGTTAGACCTCTGAGCATGATTAGGGTTTGATTAATCCCTTGATTAAGGCAATCCAAAGTGATTTGCAAAATTGCAAGTTGTGATGCACACCCTTGTTCACACGTGCATTGGCCATGAAATAAGTATGATTCATTCACATTTCTCTTGCTGATCACAATGGAATTAGGTTTGGGCTTTGTAGTGGTCTGATTTGTGAGATTCAATCCATCTTGCAAATTTGCATTTTGTAAAATTCATGAAGTACATGGCACGGATTGGAGTGATTCAAGGGTCAAAAATGGTCCTTAGCATGTGTACTTGGATGTTGCAATATGACTTGAAGCATTAGAGGTCAGTACAAGTCATTTTGAATCAAAATGCAAAAGGTGGAAAAATGGATACATGTGAAAACCCTAAAAAACACCTTGCCTTCTTTTGATCATAACTTGAGAACCACAAATGGTATGGAGACAATCTAGTACTTTTTGGAAAGGGGAGAGAGAGATCTTCAACTTTCATGTTTGAGCAAAATTCATTTGAAGCTTCTCTGATGATGAAAAGTCAAGTTGAAGATGGTTTGAAAAGTTGCCAAAAATGGAAGTTTCACATTATAGGTCATTTTCCAAAAATAGTAACCTTTGCACAAACTCTTGACTCTTGATGAATGGTATGAATCCTAGCCTTTGAGGACCATATGAGGGCATAAGACCTTAAAAATCATGAAGAGGACCTCAAAATTCCATGGTTGACTTTCCTCCTTGTAGTTGACTTTTCTTAGTTCACAAGCAACTGATCCATTGAACATCTTCCACAATGAACCACTAGCCAAGCCTTCCTTTATGAGTGTTTATGAGCAAATGGAACCCATGAGAGCATGCTTGAATCCACAAAGCCCTTCAAGAAGTCCTTTGGGTCAAAAACCCTAATTTGGTCCCTCTGGTTAGGAGGGAAAGATTCACTTGAAATCCTTTGCCATTCTTGATCTTAAGAAGATATGATGACCTCCACAAAACACCTTGAGGCTTGAGACTCCTTTGAGATTAACCAAGTACCTTGATCCCATGCTAATAACCAATGCTATGCACAAATGCTAATGCAAGAAATACAAAGAAACATAAGCCAGTTAGCTTCAAAACAAAAGAGAAAATTTTGGGGTGTTACACCTACTAGGGACAAATATGGTGAAAATGCATTACAGACGGAGCGGGTACGGCCATGTACTGTCTCACAACTATCACCATTGTGATATTTGTTCTAAGAACAATCAAGGATGTGTTATCATACAAGCAGCTCTTCAAGAGCAGATGGATCTAGGTTGGATTCCGGATCACAGGATTCGTGAAGTAAATATGGCCCATGCACATCCAAACATTGTTCAAAATCATGATATCCACACAATGACTGTCAATCTAGTGGCAATGCATTCAAGACAAAGTCGGTACTACAATTTTCCGCTGCATGATTTCAACACTTGTCTGATATGCTCTAAAGGCAATCAGGGATATTCTTTTGTACAAGAGGCCCTCCAACGTCAAATGGATCTTAGATGGATCCAAGACTACCACGAAAGGAATAACCATCAGGTCAACATGATTCTGATCTTCGACATTCGTTTAATGAATACCAGTCTAGTTGAATTACATGCCAAGCAGGCCAGACTCGGTTTTCTATCCCCGCATAATTATCAAGACTGTAAAGATTGCTCCGAAAGCGATTAAGATTACGCACTTGTACAAAGAATTCTTCAAAATATTGTTGTGAGAAACCTATCATCATTCTCCTATTTAGAACCAGAGGAGGTTGTTGGGGAGATCCTCTTGAGGATGAAAATATTGTTGAAGATGCGACAAAAGAGTCATCTTATGATAACTCTGCATGGGAAGAAGACTCCAATAATCTGACTCCACCATTGATCAGTGTTATTACTGAAGATAAACCAAGATACCAGACTTTGTGATCCACATAGGATTTCTTTGCCATTTGGTTGTGGTCGATGTCCCGAATGTCGTTCATAAATCAAAGTAATTGCCTCGTCTTTGTTTTGACCTTTCACTTTGCCTGGGTGAAAAGGATGTTTTATATGCCTTGCTTTTCTGTAAATGTCCCTCTTTGCTTCGCCCAAAGAGAAAGAGTTTTGTTTTATAGGGTTGTGTTTCAAGAATTGATAGATCATAAATAAAGATTGCCATTCTAAATTTTTGTATTTATTGCTATTTTCACTTTTCTCTTTTTCAGAAAATGGTAATCCTAAAAAAAACAAAACAAAATAAAAATAAACGTTTTAAGAAAACATTGCACACAATTTTTCATTCTCTCTGTCTTTTCTAAAAAAGAATCAACACGTCGTGCAGATTACTTGTTTTAAACTCCATTGAAACATACGATGCAATGCCTTCTCCCAACTTTGAGTTCTCGGTATTTGAGGCCGAAGAAGAAGGGGACGAAGAAATTCCAGAAAAGATCTCCCGACTACTCATGCAGGAGGAGAAATTAATTCAACCTTACAAAGAGCCATTGGAAATGTTTAATTTGGGTTCAGAGGAAGAAAGGAAAGAAATTAAGATTGGAGCACTGCTCAATGCAACTACCAAAAAAGGCTTGATAAAACTTCTCAAAGAATTTCCAGATGTGTTTGCTTGGTCCTACCAAGACATGTCGGGGTTGGAATACCAACATCGTGGAACATTACTTGCCGCTGAAATCGGAATGTCCTCCGGGTAAACAAAAATTAAGAAGCACTCACCCTGATATGGCCATCAAAATTAAGGAGGAAGTGCAAAAGCAGATCGACGCAGGTTTCCTTGCCACCTCAGAATATCCCCAATGGCTATCCAACATAGTTCCAATTCCAAAGAAGGACGGGAAAGTAAGAATGTGTGTAGACTACAGGGATTTAAACAAAGCAAGTCCAAAGGATGATTTTCCCCTACCTCACATTGACATGCTAGTTGATAGCACAGTAAAATTCAAAGTATTCTCCTTCATGGATGGATTCTCGGGCTATATTCAAATCAGAATGGCACCAGAAAACATGGAGAAAACTTCATTCATCACCCCATGGGGCACATTTTATTATAAAGTAATGCTGTTAGGTCTGAAAAACACAGGGGCGACTTATCAAAGGGCCATGACAACTCTGTTTCACGACATGGTGCACAAAGAAATTAAAGTATATGTCGATGACATGATTACTAAATCTAAGACAGAAGAAGAACATCTGGAGAATTTGTCAAACCTATCCGAGCATCTGAGATAATACAACCTCTGCTTGAATCCCAACAAATGCACATTTGGTGTTCGCTCAGGAAAGCTCTTGGGATTCATCGTCAACCAAAAAGGAATTGAGGTTGATCCCAAAAAAGTCAAGGCCATTCGAGAGATGCCTTCACCAAAGACTGAAAAACAAGTAAGAGGATTTTTGGGACGTCTGAATTACATCTCAAGATCTATATCTTTTATGACCGCGACATGCGCTCCAATATTCAAGCTACTCAGAAAGAACCAAAGTTGTATATGGACAGAAGACTGCCAAAAGGATTTCAACAGCATCAAATAATATCTGCTGAATCCACCAATTCTGTCTCCTCCAATGGAAGAATGTTGTTATCGTAATACGACATCGAGTACCATGCTCAGAAAGCCGTCAAGGGAAGTGTCTTAGCCGATCATTTGGCTCATCAACCGATTGACGATCAGGAGTGAGTCAAATTTGACTTCCCGGATGAAGATGTAATGTACTTAAAAATGAAAGATTGCGATGAACCACTACCAAGCGAAGGGCCAGAGCCAGGTTCCCAATGGGGACTAATATTCGATGGAGCTGTCAACGCTTATGGAAATGGAATTGGGGCAATCATTGTTACACCTCAGGGTACCCATATTCCTTTCACTACCAAATTGACATTCAAATGTACAAACAATGAGGCCGAATATGATGCTTGCATCACGTGACAGCTACAATGTCAGTGGGCTGAGGTAAATATCTACATTCGCCAGGCGAGACAATGCTTTGTCGGGCAAATCCCTTTCATTTCTCTTTCGCCCGGAGAATCTGCCAGCGAACCAATTCCAGTAGCTACTGGAATTTCAACTTTTTTACGCTTGATGCTTCGCCTTGCCTTCTCCGGGAGAAACCATTCCTTCGCTTCTTCTTCGCCTAGCGAAGATGATCTTTTCTCTGACACATGAATTTCTTCGATCCTTCAGTTTTTCTCTCGACTTTCGCTGCACCCTTTTATCATAAAATGCTGAAAAATTAGCAAACACGTTAAAACTACCAAATATGTACATTGATGCAAGAATCACTTATTAAATAAGCTATTTCATTACCAGAAGCATGGAAAAGAACTTAAAAGTTCCCAAATGGATACGAAAACTAATCTATACTTGACACCTATAACTGACAGACACAGAAGGCGTGGTAGGCCCGCAACTCCAACACCTGAATTGAATCCTCTAGGTAGTAGTGAGAATGTTCAATGGCCCTAGTTAATGCAGCAGATGCAGCAGTAGTAGAATCAGTTCATGTAACAGATGCTGCAACAGCTGAATGGGGGTCCTCATTCTGCAGTGGTTCCACCAGAAGCTACAGGTGGGAGCTTCAAGGACTTTTCTGCTTGAATCCTCTAGAATTTCAAGGCAGATTGTAACATCTAGTGAAGAGAACAAAGTGGTAATTGCTTCTCACATGTTGAAGGGTCCTGCTATGAGGTGGTGGGAAAGAGCTTTGGCTCTTATGACTATCCAAGGTGTGCCTAAGGTGTGGGAACAATTCAAGACTACGTTTATGGATAAGTACTTTCCTAGCTCCTTGAGGACTCAGAAGGAGTTTGAATTCCAGTAGTTGAGACAAAGTAATATGACCGTAGCCGCTTATGCTGAGAAATTTGAGGATATGACTGCTTACTCTAGGCAGGCCGTGTATGCTCTAGATGAGAAATGGAAGATTGATCAGTTTCTGTTTGGTCTAAGGGTGGAAATCTCTCATATTATTTCTCAAAGAGAGTTCACTACTTATGCTGAGTTACTGAGACAATGTTATGTAGATGAGCATAGCCTAAAGAGAGTTCAAGAAGAGAGAGACGTGACTAGAGTTGGTTCGAGAGATCAAAGAAGACCAAGCCAACAGTTTAGGCCTAGACAACCACACCCTTCAAAGGGAAACAAGTGCAGGGTGCTAGACCTAATACCCCTCCGGCGTGCCGTACTTGCGGTAAGATTCATTATGGAAGGTGTAGCCTCGAAGGTGTAAGGTGCTATCAGTGTCAAAGAATTGGTCATGTAGCGAGAAATTGTCCTCAGAATGGGAGTCAGGTGCTAGGGAAGAATACCGGCCAAGTTTATACCTTAGATGCAAAGAAGGCCAAGGGTGACAACTCTTTGATTGCAGGTACGTGTTTCGTGAATGGACATCCTTGTTTTATATTGTTTGACTGTGGAGCCACACACTCTTTTGTGTCGATGTAATGTATGAAGCGAATTAGGTTGCAAGTTATTCCTTTGTCTCCTCCCATGGTGGTTATTACCGCGACTGATGAAATGGTCGAGACACCTTTGATTTGTGAAAATTGTGTGTTATTAGTGGATGGTAGAGTTTTCAGATTGACCTTATTTGTTTGTCGCTTAAGAAGGTTGATGTTGTCTTGGTAATGGATTGGATCTCTGCTAATTCAGTATTTATTGGTTGTGAGGAGAAGTTAATCATCATTCTGTCAAGGGAATCTACTTCGAAAGATGTATTGACTACTATTTTGGAAGGTACGGTTGGCATGATTAATTTCTTGTTTGAAGAATCAAAGTTTGTTCTTTTGATTCTCACTAAGGAAGCGATTAACGACCTGAATGTTTTGCAAATCCCTGTAGTCTGTGAGTTTCCAGAAGTCTACCCCGAGCATGTCACTTCTCTCCCTCCAGAGAGGGAAGTGGAATTCTCTATTGACCTAGTGCCAGGAACGACTCCTATATTCGTTTCTCCGTATCGGATGGCACCACTTGAGTTAAAGAAATTAAAGGAACAATTGGAAGAGTTGTTGGCTTAACATTTTGTCCGACCTAGTGTTTCACCCTAGGGATCTCCAGTGTTACTATTAAAGAAGAAGGATGGTGGAATGCGTTTATGTATTGATTATGGCCAGTTGAATAAAGTCACCATCAAGAATAAGCACCCCTTACCCAGGACAAACAACCTGTTAGATCAGTTGAAAGGAGCTTGTGTGTGTCTCGAAGATTGATTTACGGTCAGGTTATCAACAAATCTGTGTGAAGAGTTCAGACGTACCAAAGACTGCATTTAGAACCCGTTATGGACATTATGAGTTTCTTTTGATGCCTTTCATTGTGACGAATGCTCCAGCTGTTTTCATGGACTACATGAACCGGATATTCCAACCTTACTTGGACCAATTTGTGGTGATCTTTATTGATGACATTCTTATTTATTCTCGTACTCCACAAGAGCATGGAGAACATTTAAGAATTGTCCTATCGATATTGCAAGAGTGATAACTTTTTTCCAAGTTGAGCAAGTGTGAGTTTTGGATGACGGAAGTAAGATTTCTTGGTCATGTTATATCTTAAGGTGGTGTGGCGGTAGATCCATCAAAATTTGAAGCGGTGATTAATTGGGAAAGACTGAAGAATGCTTCAGAAGTCAGAAGCTTCTTAGGATTGGCAAGTTACTATAGAAGGTTCATCAAATTATTTTGTCAGTTGGATTTACCGATGAATAGACTTACCCGAAAGGAGTTTCTGTATAGTTGAGATTCAGGTTGCGAACAAAGTTTTATGAGTTTGAAGGAAAAATTGAGAACTGCTCCTGTTTTGATTATTCCTGACCGTAGTAAACCATATGAAGTATTTTCTGATGCTTCTAAGAGAGAATTGGGAGGTGTGTTAATGCAAGGTGGTCAGGTTGTAGCTTATGCCTCACGTCAGGTGAAAGTTCATGAGGAGAATTATCCAACTCATGATTTGGAGTCAACGGCTGTTGTTTTTACACTGAAGGTGTGATGTCATTACTTGTATGTAGTGCGTTTTGAAATGTTCAGCAATCATAAGAGTTTAAAATATTTGTTTGATCAGAAGGAGTTGAACATGCATCAAAGAAGATGGATGGAGTACTTGAAAGATTTCGACTTTGAGTTGAAGTACCATCCAGGAAAGGAAAACAAAGTGGCAGATGCGTTAAGTCGGAAGGAAGTACATAAAGCCGAGTTGATGATATGTGAGTATGCATTGTTGGAAAAGTTTTGAGATCTTAATCTTCAATTTGTTTGGACTCTGGATGATGTGATAATGGGAAACTTGAATGTTAATTCTACTTTGAGAGATGAAATCCAACAAGGGCAAGTGCTAGATGCGAAGTTACAAGACATTTTAGTTCAACCATGTTTCACACGAGCCATAGACGGAGTTATTCTATTTAATAAAAGGATTTGTGTTTGGATGATACGGTACTAAAAAGGAATATTTTGGAAGAAGCACATAAGGGAACTTTTACTATACATCCTGGTTCCTTGAAGATGTATCAAGATTTAAACAGGGACTATTGGTGACCCGAGATGAAAAGAGATATTGCGGTGTCTGTGTCCGAATGTGTAGTATGCCAATAGGTGAAGATTAAACACCAAAGACCGAATGGTTTGTTCCAACCTTTAGAGATTCTGGTGTGGAAATGGTATAGCATCTCAATGGACTTTGCATTTGGGTTACCTCGTACACAAGGTGATTATGATTCAATTTGGGTGATTGTAAATCAGTTAACGAAGTCAGCACATTTCTTGGCCGTGAAAACTACTTACAAGGCAAATCATTTTGCAAGGTTGTTTATTTCGAAAATTGTGATACTTCATAGTGTTCCCTCTAGCATTGTATCTGATAGAGATCCGAAGTTTACTTCAAGATTTTGAAGAGCTTTCCAACAATCCATGGGATCAAGGTTGTGTTTGAGCACGTCGAGACATCCTCAAACGGATGGTCAAACAGAACGGACGATACAAACTTTAGAAGACATGTTAAGAGCTTATGTGCTTGAAAGTGGAAGAAATTGGAAGGAACTTTTACCTTTGATTGAGTTTGCTTATAACAATAGTTACCACGCGAGTATTGGTATGGCTCCTTATGAAGCATTGTACGGAATAAAATTTATAACACCCTTGTGTTGGACGGAAGTTAGTGAGGAAAGAATTTAGGACCAGAGATTATTCAAGAAACTACGTAAAAGATTACAATGATTCGTAACAAGGTTAAGAAAGCACAAGACCGTCAGAAAATCTATGCGGATAACTGAAATAGATCTTTGTAATTTGAAGTAGGTGATCATGTGTTCTTGAAAGTTACTCCAAGGTTGAGATTGAAAGGACCGTGTAAGTCGTAGAAGTTAAGTCTGAGATACATGAGACCATATCAGATTCTAGAGAGGATTGGTGAAGTAGCTTACAGAATAGCCTTACCACCTTCTCTATCCGAGATGCATGACTTTTTTCACGTGTCTCAACTCGGGAAGTTTATTCCTGGCCCTCTTCAACTAGTTCTACCATATACAATTGAGATAGAAGCAGATTTGACTTTTGAACCCCTACCAATCCGTATTGTGGGGAGAGAAACTAAGGTGTTGAGAAACAAAGAAATTCCTCTTGTTAAGGTTCAGTGGGATGAATCACATCCGGATGATGCTACTTGGGAGCTTGAGTCCGAGATGTGGGATGCTTACCCTCACCTTTTTCATGTAATATTTAAATTCGAGGATGAATTTTATTTAAGGGGGGAGGATGTAATACCCCGTATTTAATAAAATTCTCTAAATAATATTAGTTGAGATCAACTGGGTTCTGGTGTACTCTGAGAGTTATCTGTTGAGATAATTAGAGTAACTGATGAGCTCAGAGTCGATTTAATTAATATTATCTGACTCGAAGGTTTTATTAATCGGTACATTAGAGACATTTTGGATACCCTCAATTTTGTACATTTAATCAAGATGGTCTTACTAACTTTAATGATATTTTCCTTATATCATTTTCCTTCTCTTTTCCTTTCATTTGGTGACATGGAGAGCAAGATACTAAGAAGTTAGAGAGAAGGAGGAGAAAGAGAAGAAAGAGGAAGAAAGAAACCCTAGAAGAAGAAAGGCTTGGAACTTCATCTTTTCTTCATCAAATCATCTCATCTTCATCATCAACAACTTCTTCATCTTGTGTTAAAGGTCAGTTCTAGGTAGAACTTATGATTATAGAAATTTATGGTTTGAATAAATCATAGAAAAATTAGTAAGAATCATGATAATAGATTGGTTGCTCTTATGCCCATGAGCTTCTATGAATGATGTGTGTTTGTATACTCTATAATCTATTATGCTTTATGTGATGAATGTTGTGGTTATTGTTAAGAAGTTGTGAAATTCATGTTGAATAGTAAGAGGGTAAATCCATGATATTGTGAATATTTACATGTTAAATGTTGTTCTAATGTTCCATAATTGTTGTAGAAATATGTAAGACTTTACAAGTGGTAATAAGGGAGTTTAGAGGTGAGTTTTCATGAAAATAGCGGGTGCAAATCAATTGGTCCCTGAACCTTTTTGATGCAAATCGATTGATGTCCATTACAGAAGAAAAATCCTGAATTTTCAACTATGCAAATCGATTGCTATGGGATGTAAATCGATTGTTGTCTGTTCTAGTAGTGAATTTCTGAAATCATGTAACTGTACAATCGATTGTTGTTGATGCAAATCGATTGTTGTCTGCCATTTTCCCAAAAAAACATGATTTTTCATGTTTCTAATCATGTTGTATACCTTCAAAATCACTTGCCATGATATATATACATTAATTAAATGAAAGTGATGAGGAATACTTGTTGAACTAAGTGAGTTAACCTAGTGATCTATTTTAGGTTAAGAATATTAGGATTATGACTTGAATAACTTTAGAAAGTGACATCCATTCAATGTGATACATAGGTGTGTATCACGAATGGGTGGTTGACATAGTTAAGAGTGGTATGCATTATATGGAACATGTGTTGTTTTTGTGTTACATTGAGCATGAGGTGAATGTGTCGCCTTGCGATTGTCGAATACAATCATGTTTGCGTTGTGATCAAGTAGTCGGAAACAATCCCTTGAGTTGTGCCATTCCAAGAGTGGAGGCTTATATAGAGAGATCCTCTATAATGTATGCACTAGTACCTTGACATGTTTGATTCCCATTGTACAAATGGAGTATGCGGGTAAAGAGACTTGTGATGGGGTACGACCCATGAGAAGTGATAATTCATGTGGACTATATTTCCCTTGGATCCGAATCCATTTTATATGGTTTGCAAGAATCCATGACCCGCGTTGGACTCTTAGAAGTAAGAGAGGACGGGAAAAGGGGATGCCTTGATGAGGTTTCCGATTAGTGATTGTTTAAGTTGTTGAACTCAAGCAACATGTTTCCATATAGTGTGAAGTTGTAGACTCAAGTCTTATCCCTTCCCTTTTGGGCTTGATTTTAGATTGGTTAGAACCTTGCAAATCTGAGAGAATCCATAAGACATGGAACTGGGATTATTATCTCACCCCATGTTGTTGATTATATTTCAGGTGGTTCAGGTTCCGTGAAGGGTAAGGACAAAGTTGTTTGATGTCCTTACTTGTCTTAGCATTTTGGATGGCATTGTTTCCGCTGTGAAGACTCTATTTTAAGATCATTTGATATGATCTAGTTCGTAGTCTTTTGTAGCATCTTGTGTATATTATGCCATTTTTTTTTTGTTTTTACGTTTTAGCAAGTAATGTATACAATGTGCTACTTGGAACTTATTTGTATTTCAATACCAAACTTGCAAACATCTATAATATGTATCTTCTAGACATATGCATTTATATATGGGTGTTACATCTCCAATATATGTATGCATAAACATATAATGTCAATCACAACTCATAATCATTCAACAAATGAAATTTTGTATCTCGTATCAACAGAGTCCTCTCTGAACCCACAATTATCCAATATAAGGCTAATACTCTAATTCTCCCTAAATTACACAACTCGACAATATAATTAAAAATCAATAATTATATTAATAATAACAGAGTAGAATTGTATTATTACTAAGTAACTATAAACACACAACAACTCAATTTTCCTCATCAGCTAATAAAATTACTCAGAAACATATTGATGGAGTAATAGTTATTATTTTATACTCCCAACTCATAAAAAAGGTAACAGTTCTTGTTTTTTACTTAATAGAGTTCTCAAGGAACTCTAAAAAACTCAACAACAATTTCTACATCCCCAAAATAACTCTAAAGTGCTCAATTGACAAATATTGTCTATAAAAATAACTCTTGTGAACTCTGTTGGCTGTTGGCTTGACTCAAATAATAACAAAACCTCCATAATGTCACAATTTGACTCTCAAACTTATAAAAATGGGTTCAAAAGATCACTAAACTCAAAATTATTCGAAATCCGCCTAATTGGATATCGAAACGTGGAACCGCTGCCGACAGTCATCTGCCCGCCAGATCGGCGCCACCCACGACTAAAACTGCCTTTTTTTCATGCACATAAATATACAATGAATTTGAGTATTCACACAAACAAATAGGACATCACACATTTTCTTTTCTCAACATACATGCCCTGTAACACTTTATCAAATAAAAACAGCAATCAACACCTTCACTAAGGGTGTCATCGCATGCTAACCTTCACTTTTGTTTTCATAGTAGCAAAATTTCCCATCAACAAAATATGCAATTAATAAATCATTTAATTTCAAATACTTTATAGAATAAATGAAATCATAAATGAAATATCTTTAAAATCTCAAAATATCAACCATGGAAGTATACTTTAACTCTCTACTCAACATAACAGCAGATAAATCACAAACGTTTCCTCTAGTGTTACATATCAGAGCATGTAATCCAAACGTAGAAGGGAAAAGAAGGAAAAACCTCATGCCATCCTCTACTCTAAATAGCTACTCAGTTACATGCTTATCTGTACCCTGGAGAGGAGCACATACCACAACGACAACAAAGGGGCGAGAAATCACAAACAATAATAACATACATATGCTACAAGGTAGGATAATAACACAACATCCTCTACACAATTTTATTCACAGTATATCTCACCACAATCTCATACCTAAACTCAACAATCAATCATAACTCAACAATTATGCATGTAACTCACTATGTAATGCAACTCGAATATGAAACTCTATGCATATGCATGTGGTACCAACTCGAATATGAAACTCTATGTTGGGTTCTCTCTAGAACCGAGTCCCCTATTCTGAACCCATGAGCCCCTTCATCTTAGCTCAAATCCCCCTCTTCTAAGCTTGGGAAAAGCCACTTGTCCCCTCTTCTGAACTAGCAGACATGCCTCTTCACTCAACTCATATAATGTATGATCATATAATCAAATCAATACGTTAATAACCATGTGTGGTCTTAACATAATGCATTGGCAAATCAAGTAATCATCTATTTGGATTACATCACATCAAAATCACAAAATTCACTTTATCAATCAATAGTGCAATACAAGTGTAACACCCTAAACCCCACACATAAAATTATCATGGAATTTAATTAAAAATAATGCAACCACTCAGGGTGTCACATATAACAAACACATAATCTTCTCGGTAACACAGGTTGCAACAGAATAGTTTAATACAAACATTTATACTTGAGATGTTTACAGGACATCCAACTCTTATGATTTGTATTTGGGATGTTTACGTGACTGTAGCGTACGATTTTTGTCAGTGACGCAACCACCTTACCGTAATGTTGGATTTCGGGTGATATTTTCTGATTTCTTATTTATCCTATGAAGCTGGGAAGGAAAGGGAAGATAACTAAAACTAACCTTGCACGTAAATGTTTTCTTTAACAAATGCTAAGAGATCGGGGATCGGGGTCTGGTTATACAAAGGGAAGCTATTAACACCTAGTGTATCTATGGTAATCCATAAGAACCTTTTATTGCATGTATCTCTGTTATCAACTGTGGTTTAGGAAAGTTTCTCCTTTGGGAGAATTGAGAGAATGTTTTTATTGTTTTCGGGTTTTCCATTGTTTTTGAGAAGGTACTGGACCTAGAGCTTTTTATTTTGTGCTCGCTAAGATTTCGCAATCTTATGCCTACGTATTCCCGTAAAGAAATCTGGGAAATCCGAGCAATCATAGTTCCTCCTATTTCTATGGGAGGAAAGATATGTGGTGTCTTGTTTAAAGCCCAAAATCAAAGCTAAAGAGTGTTTGTGTCTTGTTTAACGCCCAAGATTGAAGCTAAAGGTTGACTAAGAGAGAATTTGTCATCTCTAAAAAGAGATGTCTCATCTATTCATCACAAATGTTGAGAAATTGGTTATAAGGGAAATTACTTTAACTGGGAAGTGTGGAATCCAGCAATGCCATAATTTCCTTTATAAGAGGGATGTCGTGAAGGAAGAAAGCTTTAACTCAATGTAGAGCAATGACACTTTTTCATTATGAATATTTCATGCTAAGAGAGGGACACTGGCTTGGATGTTAGGGATCCAGAGGCTTGCCACTTACAGCTGTTAGATGAAAGATGATTTTTAGCCAGGATAAGAGAAGGACTTCAACTTGGATTTTGAATCAACAAGTGTGTGCCACTTACAACAATTATCTGGAAAGGTTTTGATTGTTTGTTTTGATATGTGATGTATAAAGGAAATATCCTCCTACAGAGAAGACCCATGGTCTCATCTGAGGGGATGTTGATTTTTGTGTGCCTTGATCAAAGCCCAAGGTTGAAGCTGAAGGAAAGTGACTCCTCTGGGGAGGGTTTTATCTGCCTTGTACAAATCCCAAGATTGAGGCTGACTGGGGAAATTCTTATATGAAGCCTAAGAGGAGGCTATCTCTTGCTGAGGATTTGTGGAAATCCAGGAGCAGGTCCAAATTGTATTGGGGAGAACCCAAAGGGATTTACTCTTGCTGAGAATCAGGTAAGAGTTGAAGTGTCAGAGACCATAAGGATCTGATTCTATTGGGGATTTGTTGATAGTAAATTGACCCTGGATGCAGATTTTTAAGGTGAAAGTTAAGCCTTATTGGGGGTCATAGGGGTTTAAAGTTTAGTTTGAAAACCTTGGAGGCTCCAACTCTGTAGGAGACTGGTGCATTGGTAAAATGATCATGGTTATTCCCATGCTTTTAGGAAATTTGGGGTTCTCTGTGTGAGATTAAAGGGGGGATGAGACTTTCCAAGTCTACTTGAATGAAGCCCAAGAGGAGGTTGAGACTGTCCAAGTCTCTCAAGAAGTGGTAGGCTCTGATGTAGAGAGGGGTCTTTGTATGATGTCTAAGAGGAGGCTATTGATTTAAGAGATGAAGATCAGCCTTAGAATGGTCTGATGTTCTAGAAATTTGACTCCCCTAGGGATTGAACTATTAAAGATAACTAATTTCTATCCTATGCCTTTAGGAGGCCTTTGGGTCCTTGTACTAAGCCCGAGAGGAGGCTGGGGAACTTCTAAGAAGCCTGTTGGACCTTGTACTAAGCCCAAGAGGAGGCTGAGGATGCTTTTAGGAAGCCTGTAGGACCAAGCCTAAGAAATTTTCAAGAAAGGTTCCACCGGGTATTAATCGTTTCGTTGCTTAACAGTTCTAAGGTTTGAAGAAACTCAAAAGAGGTTTCACCGGGAATTAATCCTCTCTGGGGAAATTAAATTCTTGTACAAATATATATCTAAGTTTTGACAGTCTTGAGAAAAGTTTCACCGGGAATAATTCCTTTCTCTGTTCCATATTGTATAAGCCCAAGAGGAGGTAGACTGTATGGGGAATTTCCTATGAGGGAACTAGTTTTAACTATGTTGAAAGTAACCCCTGGTTTGACCTAAGTGTATACCTAACTATTGAGGAAATTCTAGACAAATATGCACAAGTATATATATAGACAAGTATATTAACAGGTATATAAACAAGTATGCATTGAATTGAAAAGATATTGGGTCTTACACTCTGAGAAGAAGCCCACGTGTATGATGATTGATTGTATGATATTAACTGTATGATTTATTAGGGTATCAAGAAATTGAAGAAAGTTTTGAGAAAACTTTGAATTTGAATTTGAATTAAAACAAGTTTGTTTGAAAGAAAAGAAATGTTTGGAGCTTATAACTTAAAGAGAGGCCCAAGTGGTCTAAGAGCAGTTTCACCGGGAATAATGCTCCTCTTAGTACTAGTTTTAAAAACAGACAGATGATTTTGAAAACAGAGGTATAGGACTTACAACTCAAGGAGAGACCCATGAAAGTTGTTTGTTGTTAAAAACAAATTTTATGTACAAAAAATTGGGGCTTATACTCAAGGAGAGGCCCAGATAACTTATTAGAAAATATTGATCGCATTGCGATACTGAAAGACGTTGTGGGAGTTATACTATAGCAGAGGCCCAAAAATTGTTTTTGTACAAAGAGGGGTTGGGTCTTACACTCTATTATAAGCCCACAAGTGTTTGTAAAGAATAAAAATGGGGCTTATACTTAAGGAGAGGCCCAGATGATTTATTTGAAAAGACGACGGTCGCACCGTGATTTTGAAAACCACAGAGGGACTTATACAATGACTGAGGCCCCAAAATATTTATGTACAAAGAAGGAATGGGTCTTACACTCTAATAGAGGCCCAAAAGTTATTTTTATACAAGATATGGGGCTTACAACTCAAGGAGATGCCCAGAGGAAAAACTGCGATCGCACCGTTTATTTTGAAAATCGCGTAGGGACTTATACAATGATTGAGGCACAAAAGTTTGTATTTACAAAGGGGATGGGTCTTAGACTCTATTAGAGACCCAAAGTGTTTCAAATGGAGTTTTAAAAAATCAAAATTAAGAAAAATCCTAATTTTAATTAAAAAAACAATTTTCAAAGGAAATTAAATAAAAAATGATATAAAATATCAAATATATTCAAAGACAAGTTGTCAACTTTGAAAAATGTTTTGAAAAATCATGTTTAATCACATGAAAACTTGGAATTCATTTGAATTTGAAAAATCAAGGTGGAAATTTCATTTAAAAATGTTTAAAAACAAATAAAATGATATTATTTACAAAAATTCAAACTATATTAAATAAATAATATAAATTTGATTTTTTTGTAGAATAAAATAATTTAACATTTTTGTGAATTTTTAAAAAAAGAACCAATAAAAAATGATAAAAACTGAGAGATAAATTAATTTTTGAAATCAATTAAGAAAATGATAAAAAATTCAAAAATTCAAATTATGGTTCCAACGGTCATCTTCTTCCTCACGACCTCCCTCCATGGCCGTTTTGCAAAACCTCACATAACTCTCTCATTACGTAATGGTTTTGACTTTTGTAAACATGAAAGTTGTGTGTTTTTGAACAAGGATTTCAGTGATATAAGTTAATTGCATTTATATTAAGTGTGGAGTGAGAAATTAGATGATGGACACATGAACCCTAATTTTTGCAAAAACACTATGAAATCCTATACACGATAGCTACAAAGAAAATGATTGAGCGAAAGCAATCTACATAAGTGAAGAAACATGTTTGTAACTTGAAAACACATTTATGATGCATGTGTCACAAAGTTTGAGAGTGTCAGGCTTACCTCTGCAAGAGGAATTCGAAACCTCAGTTGTAGGTGTTACAGATGTTGTGTGATGATCTGGACAACTTCAATGGACCTTATATAAGGTGTTTGGAAGCTTGGAATGGATTGAAACAACCTGGAACTTGTTGTGGCACCTCAACTGCAACCTTGCCAAAAAGCTTGAGCAAATGGGGGACGACTTTGTGATTCTGGTGTTCCAGATATGTTTTGAGGTTATGGATTACCTATATATGATATATGTGAGGTGTTGGGATGGTTAGTTTTGATGGAATTGATCCCTATTTGAAAATTCAATAGTGACTTGAAAGAGAAGCAAAATCTGGTTTTCTAGAGTGATTGGAAGAAAAGCATGAGTTGTTATGCTTTGGTGTGTTTTGATCAGTCACACATGACCTCTATTTATAGTAGAGGAAGTTTGTTTTTGGAGAAATAGTGTTTGGAGGCTGATCATGGCATGTATCTTGTAGCCATTAACTTGGATAATCCAAGAGTGCCAAGTCAACTCTCTTATCTTGACTTCATTCAATTCTGTAGGATTGAATGCTCAGAGTTTGGACTTGAATCTTGACTGGCTTGGAGTGTTATGGTTTGGTTCATGACACCTCAATGTATTGCATTGATGTTACCTTGCCAAATTTGAATTTCCAAGTTTCATGTCATGATGGTTTTCACATGCCAAGTTGAAATTCATGCCTCCTCAATCAAGAAACAAGTGAGTCATTAGATGTTTTGTGCTTTTGGAAGATGACAAAGTTGGCAAACTTGCAAAACTTGAGTGACAAAATCGTGTGGCACAAGTTTGGTTTTCATGCCTTTGTGTGGGCAGGGTGAAAAATACCATTTTTTGAGGCTTATAACTCCTTGCTAAAGCTGAACCATTGGAGGCTCTTGTACTTTTTGGAAAGCCCCTATAACATACTTTAACTTTGATGTTTAACTTTGGTCTTGAATCATCTTGGATGATAATGAAAAATGGCCTCAAAGTTGGTGAAAATACAAAACAGATTATGTCCAAAATTTCACTTAAGTGTTGAAAAAATGGCCATTTTCATATTTTTGAGATTTTGATCAATCCATAACTCAAAATCCATGAGGATTTGGAATGAGGTGTAGTTGACATTCTTGTAGTATGTAATGAGAGCTTTCATAGGAGCTTTGGATGGAAGAAAAAGGCTTTGTGGTTTGGAAGTTATGACCTTGCAAAGTTGGGTAGAAATCACTTTTTTCCATGATTTAGTGAAATTTCAAGTTTCTTAAGATTGCCCCTTTTGCAAGTAACCCCAATTTTCTTGATTTTTATTTATGGATGATGATCCAAACCGTAAGTTAACATTGTTTTTGACTTAGGGAAGCCATGTTTGTCAAGAAATTCAAAAAGTCAAACTTGATTTTTGGCACAGTTGACTTTTTGTCAGATGATTTTAAAACTTTGTGATCTGCTATGAAATCAAGTCCTTGAACTAATTCAAACCTAATGTATGGATTCCATAGGTGTTTTAAAGTGTCTTGAATCATGTCCCAAGGTTTGGGATCATGTCTTGGTCAAAAGTCAAAGGTACAGTTGACTTTTCATCAGAAAACTCTAATTGGTCCAGATGAATTTGAATCCTTGTATTTGCTTATGAAACAAGTTCTTTGAATCAATCCAATCTTGTAAATGGATCAATATGATGCATTGGAGGTCTTCAAAACACTTCTTGAGGTCTTGGTTCACGTCTTGCTTCAAAAGTCAACTTAGGGGTGAATTAGGTCAAGAAACCATAATCCCTGATTTTTGATGAATGCATCCCCTAAGGCTATTTTGAACTTGTGATTGGGTCCATGAGGTCCCTTTGAGCTTCTTTGATCATATTTTGAAGTATTTTCCCATGCCCATATGAAATTTTCCCTCTGGAGGCCTTGGTCGACCAAAACCCTAATTTGGTGACACCAATGATCTCAAGGCTTGATTAGCTTGAAATGTTGCATTTTCATGCTTAATTCTTGCTGTGTGAGACCTCTTGATCCTTCATGGATGTTTGAGAGGCTTGACAAGTTGAGGATCATGTCCATTCTTGATTGATCCTTTGTTTGAGTGCTCTGAGGGGGGCTCAAAACCCTAAATCTTGATTGTAGTGAATGCTCAACAATCTTTGAGAGGATTGATGAGGCATGAAGGTACATCCATATTGTTGTGATGATTTGCACAATGATGGGAAATCTTGTGGTTAAAATTTGGGGTATGACAAATGCCCCTATTTAATCTTCTTGGACCTAAAGGTGTGAATGGCGAAGACGTTCGAGCATTCAAGAATACCCGAAATTTTGATTGTGGTAGCGGTTATGAATGGTAGCGGTTTTCTCATACATCTTCTTTTGCCAAGTAATGCTACTTAGAAAAGGGTAAAACTTCCCCTAGATCCAGGTCTTCAGCCACGGAACTGGTCTTAGTTTTCTTTTGAAAATAAACTTCCCCTCGATCCTGGTCTTAGCCATGGAACTGGTCTTATTTTTTTTTTGAAATAAAATTCCCCTCGATCCTGGTCTTCAGCCATGGAACTGGTCTTAGTTTCTTGAAATAAAATTCCCCTCGATCCTGGTCTTCAACCATGGAACTGGTCTTAGTTTCTTCTTGTCGAGTTCCTTCCTCGATAAGGAACGCTATTTGTAGCAGTCTTCATTAAACTTCTCGCCGAGTTTTTCTAGGGAGACGCCATTTGATAGAAAAATAATTGATGTCAGACTCGCTAGAGAGAACCATTTGTCTGAACTGCAGAGGTGTGCAAACTTCTCTGTGGAGATGCCATTTGTCGACCTACTAGGGAAAACAAGTCTTTTGAGAGATTGCTTTTTGCTTGGTGATGTTACATCATACTTTTCTTTGAGACCTTTTTTGGAGAAACGCCATGTGATGTAATCCAATGTTGAGGTGCTGATGACTTCATTGAAAACAATTTTTTCAGGGAGAAACTGCCGTATTGCCGAGAAAAGCAAAATATTCATCTTCAATGGTGAAGAGTGATGTCTCAAAATGTGTATATCCAAATGGCTTCTTGCCTTTCAGATGTTCAAGTTATCAAAGTGGTTTGAGGACCGATTTCAATCCAGAAATACACTGGAGAGAGATTGTTTAGAAGGTACATTTTCCTGACGAGGAAAGAACTTAGACCAAAATTTTGTCTTATCTGACGTGGTAAGGAGTACTGACAACTCTATCGGAGAGAAGACGCTTATCACTTGGGGAGGAGTATGACCAGAGTGATATTAATGCAATATGAATATGAATATGAATCAATTATGCATGATATATGTATGTTTATACTAACAAAACAGACACGACATACAGACTGGTAAGGAACACAACCGGATACTCAGCCACTCTGGGAGACAGGGGTATCACTGGAGATTCTGAAAGTTGTACGTTTACTCGGGAATAGGGATTCCTGCATTCGTTCCAATTTCCAGAGATACAAACCTGCTAAGGATGGAAATCCGTCCTTGTTTTTCAGACATGGATCCTACTGGGGAGAAAAGCCAATCATTGGTTCTCAAAGGTAAGAACTTTACCGAGGATGATAAATGGGTCGTTGCGTTTGAAGTAGTTGATGCTTTATTTAGGAAGTACTCCTGATTCTCTATTTTGAGTTTTGATCACTACCGGAGAAGCAGTCGATATTCCTTTTTGTGCTCATTAATCAAAAGAAATGGCTATCTTAGTTTTAAAAGTAGGAATAAATTTGAAAGTAAAAGTAAAAATTATATTGTTTTTGTTTCAAGAATCATCGATCGTATTAAAATGTCATTTTATAAAGCAGAATAACTGATAATTGTAAGCAAAAGGCACACGATCTCAAATTTTATTGATAGAATGGCAATCAGCTTAATGCGTGAATCCATGGAACATTACAAAGTTTAGAAAATGGTAATTTAAAGGGAAAGGGGCTACATTGAAACATAACGACCGCTATCCTTTTACCAACTTTGAATTATGGACATTCTGAGCTTTTGTCGAAAGTGACCTTGACTGAAGTTTTCCATGGCATACCATTGAGGAGTCAATTTTATTGGACATAGTTACTTGCCATGAATCCTTAATTTTTGCCTAGATTGCCTTTTCTGGTTTTTCAATCTATCGGGATGATTATTGGTTATGTCTCTAATTTTTTCCTAGACCTCCCTTTCGGGTTTTCAATCCACCAAGATGTTTTTTTTAGTTTAGGCGAAGTATTTCTTGACTATATCAACATTCGTGGGGTAGGTAAACTCCTCTCCATCCATGGTTGCAAGTCTCAAGGCATCGCCTGAGAAGTCATTCTTAACAACATAAGGGACATCGTAATTCGGAGTCCATTTGCCCCTGGAATCAGTGAGAAATGATTGTATTTTCTTGAGCACGAGGTCTCCTTCTCTGAAGACACGGGGTCAGACCTTTTTGTCAAACACCCTTTTCATTCTTTACTGATACAACTGACCATGGTATAAAGTCGTCATTCTTTTCTCTTTGATCAGATTTAGTTCATCGTGTTGGCTTTGACACCATTCAGCTTCTGTTAGCTTGGCTTCCATCAATACCCTGAGTGATGGTACCTTTACTTCTATGCGGAGCACTGCTTCCATGCCATATACTATAAAAAAAGGGGTTGCCCCTGTTAAAGTGCGGATAGTTGTGCGATAACTGTGAAGAGCAAAGGGTAACATCTCATGCCAATCTTTGTAGGTTACGACCATCTTCTGAATGATTTTCTTAATGTTCTTATTTTCCGCTTCTACCGCTCCATTCATTTTAGGTCGGTAGAGAGATGAGTTATGGTGTTCGATCTTGAACTCAGCACACAACTCTTTCATCATCTTTTTTGTTCAAGTTGGATCCATTATCAGTAATAATCTGGCTTGGAATGCCATAACGACAGATGGGATTGTTCTTGATAAATCGGAACACCACATGTCGGGTTACATTGGTGTATGATACTACTTCGACCCACTTAGTGAAGTAGTCAATGGCCACCAGGATGAACCAATGTCCGTTTGAGGCTTTGGGCTTAATCATGCCAATCATATTGATTCCCCATATAGTAAAAGGCCATGGAGAAGAAAGAACTTTAAGATGTGTTGGCGGTACATGGATTTTGTCAGCGTATATTTGACAGTTGTGACACCTCCTCATGTACTTGTAGCAATCAGATTCCATTGCCAGCCAATAATATCCTGCTCTCAGAATTCTTCTTGCCATCGTATGTCCATTGGCATGAGTACAAAAGGATCCTTCGTGAATATCTTTCATTAACATGTTTGCTTCTTATCTTTCTACGCATCTGAGCAAAACCATGTTGAAGTTTCTCTTGTAGAGTGTATCACTGTTCAGGAAGAAGTTGCCATCCAGTCTTTTGAGAGTCTTCCTATCTTTTCTTGATGCCCCCGGTGGGTACTCTTGTCTTTGAAGGAAGCACTTGATATCGTGATACCATGGTTTATCATCTATAACTACTTCAATTGTGAAGATGTAAGTAGACCTTTTGTCATACCACAAATTTTTACCACTAAGATTTCCCATCATTGTGCAAATCATCATCACAATATGGATGAACCATTATGCCTCACTAATCTCCTCAAAGGGGTTGAGCATTCACTACAATCAGAATTAGGGTTTTAAATCCTCTCAGAACATTTAGACAAAGTATCAATCAAGGAATGACATGATCTTCAACTTGTCTAACTTCTCAAACACCCACAAGGGATCAAAAGGACTCCCACATCAAGAATCAAGCACAAGGTTGCAGCATTCCAAGTGGATTAAGCCTCAAGATCGCCAGTGTCACCAAATTAGGGTTTTGGTTGACCAGGGCCTCCAGATGGGAATTTTCCTCTGGGCATGAGCCAATGCTTCAAAACATAACCTAAGATACTCCAAGGGATCTCATGAACCCATTCATCAAGTCAATTTAGCCTCAGGGGATGCATTCATCAAAAATAAGGAATTAGGGTTTCTTGACCTAATTCACCCTAAGTTGACTTTTGGGACAAAACATGAGCCAAGACCTCAAGACATGATTTTAGGGTCTCCAACACACTACATTGATCCATTTGCAACAATGGATTGATCCAAGAAGCTTGATTCACAAGCTTCATTTTCATTTGAACCACAATTAGGGTTTCGGGGAAAAAGTCAACTGTATCTTTGACTTTTGACAAAGACATGCTCCCAAACCTTGGGACATGATTCAATGCACCCTATATCACCTATGGAATTCATCTATTAAGTTTGATTTAGGTCAAGTACTTGATTTCATAGAGGATCGCATAGTTTGGAATTCATCTGATAAAAAGTCAACTGTGCACAAAAGTCAAAGTTTGACTTTTTGAGATTTTTCACAATTATGGTTCCTTAACTCTAAAATGATGTTAATGTGTGATTGGAATCATCATTCATCAAGAAAAACCAAAGAAAGTGGGATAACTTGTAAAAGGGGTAACCATAAAAACTTAGAATTTTTTCTAAGTTATGAAACAAAGTGGCTAGGGTACCAACTTCCAAGGATCATAACTTGAGATCCAAGCAACCATTTTGGATGATCCAAAGATGGATTTGTAGCTCTCATGGCATACTTTAAAAGTGTTAACTACACCTCATTCCAATTCTTCATGGATTCTAAGTTATGGAGTGATCAAAATGGATGAAAACATGAAATGTCACTTTTTTCCAACACTTGGTGAAATTTTCACTAAGTCAGAATCTGTTTCACTTTTTTCAAAATGTAGGGGAATTTTTCACTTGGATCCAAAAGGTGTCAAGACAAACTATGATCACACATATGTTGTATCATATGAGAGCTTTCCAAAATGGCCAAGAACTCCACCAAACTCCATCTGAGCTAGGAGTTATGACAGCTGCAACATGCCTTGCTGTAAACTGTCTTGGCAAGGCAAATTTGTGCATAAAGGCTCAAATTGCTCAAATTGTGCAATTCCAAGCATGCTTATCCATCTGTACACCTCAAGGGGGAACAACCAAGGGACAAACACTAATCCATCAGCCTCCAAAGTCCCAAAATCTATAAGTAGCATGCCAAACCTAAAAAGCCAAAGATGCTTCAAGACTCTAATTTTGTTTTGGAGCATTCAATAGATGCTTAGAGGTGGCATGTATCAGAGCAAAAATGAACACTTCAGTCAAGCCTTGTCCTTGAATTAAAGAACCATAGGCATGTGCTCTAACCTCTAGTCAATGGCTAGAGGAGACTTGAGATTTCAAAATGATCCAATTGGCCAACAGCCTGCTGTAGCCACCATTCATTATTGCTTGCAAAACAAACTTGCTCTACTATAAATAGAGCTCATTTGTGCTCAGTTTAAGTACACCAAAGCACTAAAACTGATGCTTTCCTCAAAATCACCATCTCACTTCCAAAATTGCCTTCTAAAGCAAGTCACTATCGGGTTTTGAGTTTGAGAGAAATTCCAACCAAACCAATCACACACACACCTCATAAACATTATATAGAAGTGATCCAAACACTTAAACAACATCTGGAACACCAATTTCACAAAATCATCAGCCAATTGCTCAAGTTCTTGACAGATTTGCAGCTGGGGTACCATCTCAAGTTCCAGATCATTTCCATTCATTCCAAGCATTCAGACACACTCCATAGCACCTAGGGAAGCTGTTCACATCATTGGAACCAAGCTGTAACACCTCCAACACAAAACACGATCACCAGCTGCAAGAGGTAAGCCGCAACTTGGTCATCTCTTAATTGCTTTGAATGAATCGTGTATAGAATTTCTCAACCTTCATGTAGAATTTAGGGTTCTTGAGGTTTTGTCTTGATTTCTTATTCCATGCTTAAAATAAATGAAATTAAAGACCATAGACATGATCATGAGGTGAAAACGAGTAGATTGATATGTGGATTGTGTGATTTCATCAAGTACTCAGTGAGATTGGATATAAAATGCAAATCTGAGCAAAACTCCCTTCGCGCGTGTTCTTGCCCCATGTTCTTGGCGCCTTTTTTTAAATTCAAATATTTGAATTTTTGTGATTTTATTTAACTGATTCAAAAATTAATTTCTCTATGGTTTTAAATGATTTTGAGTTGATTCTTTTTCTAATAATTCACAAAAATGTTAAAATATTTTATTCTGCAATAATTTCCCAAAAATATTATTTGTTTCATATATTTGATATTTTTGCAAAGAATTAATTTTTATTTGTTTTTTAACATTTAAAATATTTTTTCCTCCTTGATTTTCCAAACTTAATTGATTTCCAATCATTTTGTGGATAAAGACATGATTTTTGAAACATTAATCCAAGATCACAACTTGTTTTTTACACATGTTTGATAACTTTGATCATTTTAATCAAATTTTTATTTAATTAAAATACATTTTGAAATTAATTTAGGGTTTTGATCTTAATCACCCAAAACAAATCTTTTCAAACACTCATGGGACTCTAATAGAGTGTAAGACCCAACCCTTGTTGTACATAAACATTTTTGGGCCTCAGATAGTGTATAAGTCCAGACACGATAAAAAATCTCAGTGCGATCGCCAGTTTAAAATCACCTGGGCCTCTCCTTGAGTTGTAAGACCCATCACTTGTACAAAAACACTTTTTGGGCCTCTAATAGAGTGTAAGACCCACACTTTGTAAATAATACCTTTTTGGGCCTCACACATTGTATAAGTCCCTCTGTATATTTTTAAACGTTCGGCGAGATCTTCACCCTCTTAACAAAATCAACTGGGCTTCTCCTTGAGCTATAAGACCCATCTCTATTCATTTTCAAACTCTTTGGGCTTCTCCTTGAGGTGTAAGACCCAATCCCCTTTTGACCAAAACTTTTTGGCCCTCAATCTTTGTATAAGTCCCGATACAAAACAACAGTGCCCTCACTGTTAAAATTTGGGCCTCTCCTGAGATGTAAGCCCCGATCTCTTTCAAATAATTTCTCCTTTGATTTTGAACCCAAATGTATAGTTGCTATCAAAACTTTCTTTAAATTTCTTTGTTGAACAACTAACAAAACAGCATGGAAGCTCTACAACGGGTAACGGTTTATCCGCTTTCATTTATATGCTTTCATATATATAACTGTACTATGGGAAGCTGCGCATGGTTAGTCTTCTTTCATTCTTTTAAATTCTTTCATATACATAACTGTATTGTGGGAAGCTGTGCATGGTTAGTCTTCTTTCGTACTCCTTTAAATACTCGTCATATATCAATTGTATATATACTAGTATAGTTATTTAGAGTTTTCCCCGGCAACTACGTCTAGAACTATGTAAAGCCCCGTTGGTCACTCTTAAATACAAACAAAACTAGATCCCAATAGGATTTCCAGATACAGTCTTCCCTTCTCTTGGGGTTAATAATATATGGAACAAAGAGAAAGTCAGTATTCTCGGTGAACCTTTTCTCAGACTATCACTCTTAGAAATTGTCAAATAAATTCTACTCCCCAGAGTTGATCTATTCTCTGTGAATAACATCTCTTGAGTTTCTTCCAAATACTCGAACTTTCCTGGAATGATCTCTTCTCTGTGAATTGCATTTCTTGAACTTCCCTTGGTTTGGGGACCCACAGGCTTCCTAAAAGCATCCCCGCCTCCTCTTGGGCTTTGTACAAGGACCCTTCGGCTTCTTAGAAGTTCTCAAGCATTCTCTTGGCCTTAATACAAGGACCCTAACGACCTCTTAAAGGTATAAGATAGAATTTAGTCATCCTTTGCTAGAGCAGTCTTTCCAGTGTCAAACGTCTGGCCACTTCAGGGTTGATTCTCATCCCTTAAGGCCCTTGCCCTCTTTTGGACTTCCTACAAAAGATAAAACTCTTCAACACCAGTAGACTTGGACAATCTAAAACCCCCTTGAGTCTCAAAGACATTCTCAAGTTCCTTACAAACATAGGAAAAAACACCGATCACTCTGGATCAATCTCCAACAGAAACCCGATCTCTCTCATGAGAGTTTCCCACCCTTGGACCTGCGTATGGATCTAATCCTCGGCAGTAAGATAGCCTCCTCTTAGGCTTTGTATAATGATCTTTCCTTAACATAGTCAACCTCCTCTTGGGATTTGTACAATGATCCTCCCCCAGCGGAGCTAACCTTTTCAGACTCTCTTGTTGAGTCAATCACCTCTCAGACTCTCTTGTTGAGTCAACCATTTTTCAGACTCTCTTGTTGAGTCCATCACTTTTCAAGACTCTCTTGTTGGGTCAATCTCCTTTTAGCCTTAATCTCGGGCTTCGTACGAGACAGCAAATCACTCTCTTGTTGAGTATAAAAGACTGTCTTGTTGGGTCAATCACCTTTGCAAGACTCTCTTGTTGAGTCAATTTCTTTAGCCTCCGTCTTGGGCTTTGTACAAGACATATAAAAGCCGTCTCTTGTTGAGACAAACTCATTTCAGCCTCCGTCTTGGGATTTGTACAAGACACATATAAACCTCCACCAACGGAGTCAAAAATCCCTTTTAGCCTCAATCTTGGGCTTTGTACAAGACAGAAAAAATACTTTCCCCGGAAAAGTAAAATTGTTAACCTCCTTTTAGGCTTTCATATAATGATATCCCCAAAGAGTCAGTCTCTTTTAGGCTCCATCTTGGGCTTTGTATAAGACACCAATATATCCACTCTCTTGTTGAGTCGGTCTCATACAACCTCTTCTTAGGTTTTGTATAAGGACTTCCCCAGTGGAGTCAATCAACCTATTAGCTTCAACTTTGGACTTTGATCAAGGCACACAAAAAGCAACAATCCCTCTTTTTAGAGATAACAAAGTCTCTTTCAGTTAACCCTTTAGCTTCAATCTTGGGCTTTGAACAAGAAACAAATACTCCTTTTAGCCTCTGTCTTGGGCTTTGAACGAGACACCAAAACATCTTTTTCCTCCCTTAGAATAGGAGGAACTACGATTGCTCTGATTTCCCTGTTTCGTTTAAACGGGAATATGAGGCATAAGATTGTGAAATCTTAGTGAGCATACTAATCAAAAACTTAGGTTCAATACCTCACCAAAATCATCAAAAACTCTCAATTTTACTCTATCACATTTTCCCAAGAAACTTTCCCAAACCCATTAACAAATAAACACCATCAAGTATAAAAGCAGAACCTAAAGCTAATATCCTATGGATAACCACATATAGGATGGGTAACTGACAACTACCCATTGTATAACCTGAGCCCGAACTCCCCAATCTCTCTAAGTGTTTGTTCAGTTAAACATTCGCGTGCAAGGTTAGTTTTAGATACCTTCCCTTTCCTTTCCAGCTTCACGGGATAAATAAGAAATCACAAAGTAGCACCCCTTTCTCCTTAAGGAGGAAAACCCAACTCCAGCGATAAGGTGGTCGCGTCACCGACAAAAATCGCTCGCTACAGAAAAATGGCGACTCCACTGGGGACGTCATTGACTGTTAGGATCATAGGACTAGAGGTCTAGGATGTTAGGACAAATATATATACTGCTTTTCCTAATTGATATTCGTGTTTATTTTTCTGCTAATGGGAATGCATGTGATGCTGCATCTGGAAAGATTGAGTATACACCTAAGATAGGTGATGGCACGAGATGTGTAATCTTATTGGGAGTGAATCCTAAATAAGAGGTCCCGGTAGACCATCGAATCAGTGGAGATGCCCTTTGCGGATTCAATGCCTATACGACTTCGGTTGTTGAAAGCACATTGTTCGATTGGGTTATCTGAGAAGCTGAGAATTTTAGTAGACTGAAACCATGTTACTATTTTGTAGTGTGGAAGCTATCGGAAATAGTTGTCATGCGATACTACCCTCATTTGAGATTACTCTAAGATACATCAGCTCGCTCGGGTGATTCCAGCCTGCTATTGTTATCCCAAGAGGGGTCAATGATTTTGCGAAAAGGTAAAAAAATCACCAGTAAAACCTTTGGGGATGGGTAGAGCCTTGACTTCATGACACCGAACCTTTGACCCCATGTTTTTTCTATGTTTTTGGGTGCTGCATTCATGCATTCATTTCATTAAAAAACTTAAAACAAAGAAAAAATCTCTCTTCTGGTCTCTCTTTTTCAAATTAAACTGAGACAATGATTGCAAATGCCAGAGAGAAAGATTGCGTTATGGATTTCGGTAGAAGGAGGACTCACAAGTATACCTTCAAGGTTCCAAAACTAGAGGATTTAAGAGGTTTGGCGAGGATGATCACCAACCCTGATGCTTTTAGAGCTAAATACGGAGGACTACTGCCTCTATTAAGGGTCCATGTAATTGAAGGAATCCTGTCTACACTCATTCAGTTTTATGATCCGGTCTATCACTATTTCACATTCCCAGATTATCAGCTAGCACCAACACTGGAGGAATACTCTCACCTGGCTAATTTACCTATCACTGGCCAATCTCCCTTTTCTGGACTGGAAGAAATTCCAAAAGATCAAACCATTGTGAAGATGGCTGGTTTCTACCTGAGTGAATCGCACACTCAAAGATATAACAGAGTCGCCACTGAACTTTATTTAGTCCCAAAGGACAGGGAAAATATCGATAAAACCCAAGGGGAAGAGAAACGGGAACGAGGGGTCGGTTATGCGAAAGGAAGGTACTAGCACCTAACGCATCTGTCGTTCTCGACGGGAACCATTTTGCTTGCTTGTAGGCTTGGATGGGTTATCTATCTAAAGGCTTCTAGCTAAAAGAAGAGGAGATAGAAAGAAGAAAGGGGAAAAATAAATAAAGGAAAGAAAGTGCTCACGGAGGATTGTGGCCCTCGTGCCTACGTACCCTCATAGTGCAATGAGGAAATCAGAGCGTCGTAGTTCATGGAACCAGTGGACAGAAGGGAAGGAAGAAAGGGAGAAGGAAAGAAGGGTGGAAGTGTGCTCACCAAGACATTGCGTCTCGTGCCTACGTATCTGAAATTCAGAAGAATGCAGAATCAGAGCTTCCGTAGTTTGGGGAACCGAACGGAAAACAAAACAAGAAAGAAACAGGGAGACGAAAACAGTAATGTCGAAACCAAGAACAAGAATGAAAGAAAAAATTTACTGGGAAAGACCCCGTGGTAAGAGCGTTGGCACAAAAGAATAGGAAAAGAATGGTGTCAAAACCGAGAATGAGAGAAACTCCGCTGGGGATAACAAAGAGAATTGGTGTTGAAACCAAGAAAGCAAGAGCAAGGGGAATAGGAAGGACTCCTCTGGGGATCCAAATAAAGGGATGGTGTCATAGGCAAGAGAAAAAGGAGACTCGGTATATTAACTGGCTGGCAGTGATTAACCGAAGAAAAGAGAATAGAACCCTGGCGGGGAAAAGAAGTTGGTGTCAACAGACGGACTATGATAAACCAAGATAGAGAGTGCTGAATGTAACGCCCCGATTTGTTTAATTGTATTTAATTATTTCAATTATGTGAATTTTGTGAAATGTGTGGATTTATTGTATTTTACCTGCTAATTGAGTTAATTGGTTAATTTCTCTGATAGATAAAATATTTGTATTAAATTATTATTTCTTTTCAACTTTTATTACCCGAAATATATTTCATCGGTATGTTTATGTTTTATCGCATTTTGAGAGCGTTTGCGAGATATTTGAGCTGAGGGGTATTTTGGTCTTTTGCTTGGGTATATTTTTTCATAAAATAGAATTTTGAGAAAAAAAGAGAGAAAAAGAGAAAGGAAAGAAGGAAAAGGAGAAGAAAGAAAGGGAGAAGAGGAAAAGAGAGGAAAAATCGAGAAAACTCAGTTTCAAGCACGATTAATCGGGTAAGGGTGAGAAGTTTCAATTATATCTTGCTTGTGTATGTATATGTGTTGTTTATGTATGTGTTTTGGTTGTTTTTACAACTTTTTCTCTAATTGATAAATTGATGAATAATTGTTAGAAATCGATGTTTTCGCGGTTGAAACTTGATATAAACTGCGTAGGATACTTGTTGATTATGTTGGGACATGTTTGGGTTGATATATTGTGATTTGGAAGTGTTTAGATGAGATTTGGAGAGATTTTGGGGTGAAAATCGTAACAACATTGATGCAGGAAAAATTCTGGGTTTTCGCTGCCCATACGCGTATGGGACAGGGCAATACGCGTATGGGGTAGGGTAATACGTGTATTGGTTATGGCAATACGCGCATGGCAAGGAAGGAAAATAGGCAATACGCGTATGGGGCTGGGCAATACGCGTATGGCTCAGGGCAATACGCGTATGGCCAGCAGGGGTGCAGAATGTTGTCTTTTCGCGATTACTTTTCTTGTTAAGTCCGTAACTTTTGATCCGTTTATCCATTTTAAACGTTCTTTATATTGTTGGAAAGCTAATGAAATGTTATTTCTTATTAAAATGATTTCGATATTTGTTGGCCGATTTAATTATGTTGGAAATTGGGAATAGTTTCGTTTTGTCGACTTTTGTCGTTGTAATTGTGTGTAATTGATGCGTATCATGCAATGTGCTGTTGATATGGATATGGTATGACTTGTGTGATGTTATATAATGTGAATGCATGTGATGACACATTGTGATGATGGTTTGTGGCCTAAGGGTAAGTAAATGCAATGTGTTATGTTTGGTTGTAAATGCATGATTATGGTTGCATATATGTGTGAAGATGCATTTGATTGTCATGAGTCCTTGTATGCCAAGCATCATGATATGCATCTTGTGCGATCGTGTGCCCATGTGGGGTGTGAGCGATCGGATCGTGTGCCCATGTGGGGTGTGAGCGACGGTTCGGTTCCAGAGGGAATCCGCTATAACGTCGTGTGCCCATGTGGGGTGTGAGCGATGGTTATAGACGATCGTATGCCCATGTGGGGTGTGAGCGATTGGGTCGTGTGCCCGTGTGGGGTGTGAGCGATCCATAAATGCATTGGTTGTGGATAATATGTTTTATGCGTAGACATATGCTATGTGATGTGTGATGTGTTTCTAAATGTTATGACTTGGTATGCCTTATGTGCAAATATGTGAGTATATTGGATACTTTATATATGCTATATCGTTGGATTAATAGATATATGTTACGTATATGTGGTATGTTATATGTATTAGTATGTGGTGTTTGTGGTGAGAATAGCTATGCATGTGAATTGTTATGTATTTGCATATTATTATGCAATCTTGATTTTAATTGTTATTTCTCACCCTTCTGCTGTGGTTTGTTGCTCTATGAGGCAATTGCAGATTAGTAGTCTTGGAGGCTTTTGTGAAGATTAGTCCTCCGTCCTTTGTCAGTCAGTCTGCTCTGATACGTAGCATGGGAGTCGGGGAACATTGTTGTTATATGTATACATTTGCTGAATATATTTTGTATTACCTTTGTATGAATGTTTTGACGTTATGAAATGATTTATTTTGTAAAAGAAGGCAGTTATGGATCTTTTCGCTTTATTCCATAACTGAACCTTTCCTATTATATGGAAAAAGTCCCCCTTACAGGTTTATTCCATTTTTGTGTTATGTATCAAATTCATGAGCAGGGATTTTGTTTTCTTTCTTTAAATGCGGCATTCCTGTTCCTGTCGGAAAAATAAATTTTTAGTTACTCTGATTTTATTTATGTATTATTTATTCGCGATGGGAATTAGGGTGTTACATTAGTGGTATCAGAGCAGGTCGGTCCGTCCGGCCAAGTTGTTGAGTCAGTTGGTGTGACAGTTGAATACTGTCGATGTTGTTTGTTCCTTAGTACGTGATATGTGTGTGAAACACTGTCAGTACTTTCTGGTCTTTCTTTTCCGTTGTCTGCAGGAGTTAGAATGAGATAAGTGGGGGAAAGGCTGGTACTTCTCCATGTTGCTTCAGGTGTGGAGCGTTGGCTCTGTGTGTTGTGAATTGCAAGATTGTAAGTGTTGTTGGACAGTGTTGTTCCCGGTTCCGGAAGGGATGCGGAGGTAAGGCTTATGTCAACTAAGGATTTGTGCCTTAGGTAGTGTGGTGTACAGGATGTAAGGAATACTATTATAGTTTGGCAAAGGCGGTTTGTGCCCCATCATGATTATCAGCTGTCTATTGACAAATTGAGGAACTGATCACCCTTAATCTCTTGTTGATAGTAGACGGGAATTATGTTGGATGGAATAGACGTGTCTGTCCAGCTTTAATAGTGTGTGCAATGGATTGTTTGGATTTAAGAAAATGGTTACGGATTGTTTTGATGAGTTGATGAAGATTCTAATATCGGAAGATGAGACGGATTAGAGGTTTTAATATGACGGTCAGGTTGGGAAGTCATTGAGAGAGAATGATTGGGTTTTATTAAAGGACTGCTTCTCAGAGCGTAGAGATTGAACTTAATTGGACGAAGGTGAATAGTTGAGGTTTATATCTGCTAAGTAAGTAGGAAACTCTTAGTAGATGGGACTAAGATGTTTGTTTTGTCTGTGATGATAGTGTTCTGGGAAATTGGTAGGAAGTCACAGTGATGGGACGTCAGTTGTGCACGGTTTTCAGATGTGTTTTTGGATGGAACATTAAGGTGTTATCTTAGAAGAGCTCCAGCTTTGTTAGTAACAAAAAGGAATGGATGATTGAATGGAATAACAAGTATAATGGTATTGAGACTATGGAAAGAAAAACTTAGAGTTCTGGTGTGGTTTGGAGTCTTTGGAATTTCAGAGTATTAATGGAAATTTTGTGAAGACCCTAGGTGTGGGTGTAATATTTGAGAGTTATTTTTGGTTGGTTGTTGCTACATGTTGGGATTTATGGAATTTGGACTGTTAAGAGAAGAATTGTGTATGGATTACTGGCAGATGGATAAGGTAACGATTGAGAATAAGGGTTCACTTTTAGGAATAGATAACTGGTATTGGTTTGGTTGAGTTTGATTGAAATTATAATTATTTGGAATGTTTGATAAGAGTGGTGAATTTCGTGAGTTGAAGCTTTAATCTATTTAATGTGACTGGTTAGGTTTGTTATCATCGGATTAGGGTGTTATTTACTCGGTTAAACTTTTATGTGAGTAACCAGTTATCCAGTGGAAAGTTTTGCAAAGGCTTTAAGAATTTATATCTTTTGGATTTTGGTTGGGAATTACAGAGTACAGTGGTGTTATTTGGTGTTAGTAATGCGTCTGTAATGTTGTAGAGTGGAGGAATTGTATCTTCCATATTTATTTGGATAAGTTCGTAATGGCTTTGATTGAGGGTACTCGGATCTGTTATAAACTTAGGGGAAGAACAGGTAGAGTGTTTGAGAATGGAATTACAAGTATTGAAAAGAGACGAAGTTGATGCTAAGTTGTTCGAGTGAGAATTTGGGTTGGAAAAGGTTGTTTTCTTGGATATGTTATTTCTGATGATGGCATTGTTATGGATCCATCAGAAGTAGATGTAGTTCTATATGAGAGGTTCCGCAGTTGGTTAAGGAGATTAGAAACTTTTGGGCTCAGTTGGTTGTTACAGAAGGCTATGGAAGACTTTGCTAAGTTCGCACTTCTGTTATCTCAGTTGACTTGCAAAGGGTGAGTCATTTGTTTTGGATGTTCGTTGTGAGTGCGTTTTGGTGAGCTGAAGTAGAAGTTGTCTACGGATCCAGTTTTGATTCTGTGTGATCCTAATAAACCGTTGGTGAGGTATTGGGATGTGTCTCTGAAGAGTGTAGTCAGGTGTTAATGCAAGAGAGTAAAGTCGTGGCTTATGCTTTACGACAATTGAGGATTTATAAAAGGATTTGTACTATTCTGGATTTGGAATTGGTTGCGGTCGTATTGTGTTAGAAAATTTGGAGGTATTATCTTTATGGTTATAGGCTCGAAGTGTTTGGTAATCACAAGAGTTTAGAGTGCTTGTTTGGTCTGAAGGAACAGAGTATGAGACAACGAGGATGGTTAGAATTCGTGACGAGTTATGAATTTGGCTTGGATTATCCTTCGGGAAAAGCTAAGGTTGTGCCTGAAAAGTTAAGTCGAAAGTTGTGATGCATGTCTGTTTTGATGGTCATAGAATTAAAATTAATTGAGCAATTCCGAGACTTGGGTCTGGTGTGTGAGTCAACACAGGAGAGTGTGAGGTTGGGAATATTAACAGTGAACAGTGATTTTTGGTGAATATGAGGAAGAGTTAGAATTTGAACGTGAGATTGGTAGTTTTGATGGTTACGAGTAATCAGAGTGCGCAGAGAATGCGTGGTGTGGCACAATTTCTATTTGCGTGTGGGACTTGTAAGAGTTCATAGGTTGAACATTGGGAACATGTAGGAGTGATGAGACCATTGGACGTTTCAGAATGGAAGTGTTAGGTGAAAGGTTTAACTATTCTGCATGGGTTACTATGTAGATGGATGTCTTGGTTATGTGTTCAATTGGGGAATCGTAGCATTGTTGTAATAATGTTGTGTGACAAGGATGTTGGTGTTATGGTTATGTAGAGGTTGTTGAATCGATGTTGTGTCGTGGAACTTGTGTTCTTGTTTGTGTTGTTGCCTCGTTTCCATGGTGATGGTAACAATCTTGTTGTGTTTCGGTTCAAGAGTAAACCTGTGTGTGTTCGTAACTTGTGTATTCTTTGAGTTGTGAGTTGGTCGTCAAGTGCATTGTATGGGTATTGCATCTTGTCGTTGTGGTTGTTGTCATTGTCGTGTCGTTGTTGTTGTTGTTGTTGCTCTTAGCAAGGTGGTTTGTCAGTTTGTGCTATTCGTGGTGTGCCTTTTGTTGGCATGTTAGTTTGTTGGTCGGATGCGAGAGTCGTATTCGGAGTTGCTCGTCTCAGTTATATTTTCGAGGACGAAAATGTCTAAGTGGGGGAGAATTGTAACGCCCCGATTTGTTTAATTGTATTTAATTATTTCAATTATGTGAATTTTGTGAAATGTGTGGATTTATTGTATTTTACCTGCTAATTGAGTTAATTGGTTAATTTCTCTGATAGATAAAATATTTGTATTAAATTATTATTTCTTTTCAACTTTTATTACCCGAAATATATTTCATCGGTATGTTTATGTTTTATTGCATTTTGAGAGCGTTTGCGAGATATTTGAGCTGAGGGGTATTTTGGTCTTTTGCTTGGGTATATTTTTTCATAAAATAAAATTTTGAGAGAAAAAGAGAGAAAAAGAGAAAGGAAAGAAGGAAAAGGAGAAGAAAGAAAGGGAGAAGAGGAAAAGAGAGGAAAAATCGAGAAAACTCAGTTTCAAGCACGATTAATCGGGTAAGGGTGAGAAGTTTCAATTATATCTTGCTTGTGTATGTATATGTGATGTTTATGTATGTGTTTTGGTTGTTTTTACAACTTTTTCTCTAATTGATAAATTGATGAATAATTGTTAGAAATCGATGTTTTCGCGGTTGGAACTCGATATAAACTGCGTAGGATACTTGTTGATTATGTTGGGACATGTTTGGGTTGATATATTGTGATTTGGAAGTGTTTAGATGAGATTTGGAGAGATTTTGGGGTGAAAATCGTAACAACATTGATGCAGGAAAAATTCTGGGTTTTCGCTGCCCATACGCGTATGGGACAGGGCAATACGCGTATGGGGTAGGGCAATACGCGTATTGGTTAGGGCAATACGCGTATGGCAAGGAAGGAAAATAGGAAATACGCGTATGGGGTTGGGCAATACGCGTATGGATCAGGGCAATACGCGTATGGCTCAGGGCAATACGCGTATGGCTAGCAGGGGTGCAAAATGTTGTCTTTTCGCGATTACTTTTCTTGTTAAGTCCGTAACTTTTGATCCGTTTATCCGTTTTAAACGTTCTTTATATCGTTGGAAAGCTAATGAAATTTTATTTCTTATTAAAATGATTTCGAGATTTGTTGGCCAATTTAATTATGTCAGAAATTGGGAATAGTGTCGTTTTGTCGACTTTTGTCGTTGTAATTGTGTGTAATTGATGCGTATCATGCAATATGCTGTTGATATGGATATGATATGACTTGTGTGATGTTATATGATGTGAATGCATGTGATGACACGTTGTGATGATGGTTTGTGGCCTAAGGGCAAGTAAATGCAATGTGTTATATTTGGTTGTAAATGCATGATTATGGTTACATATATGTGTGAAGATGCATTTGATTGTCATGAGTCCTTGTATGCCAAGCATCATGATATGCATCTTGTGCGATCGTGTGCCCATGTGGGGTGTGAGCGATCCATAAACGTCGTGTGCCCATATGGGGTGTGAGCGACGGTTTGGTTCCAGAGGGAATCCGCTATAACGTCGTGTGCCAATGTGGGGTGTGAGCGATGGTTATAGACGATCGTGTGCCCATGTGGGGTGTGAGCGATCGGGTCGTGTGCCCGTGTGGGGTGTGAGCGATCCATAAACGTCGTGTGCCCGTGTGGTGTGTGAGCGACGGGGAACATCGTATGCCCGACGGGGAGTTACAGTGATGTAACGAGCGATGGTTCCAGCAGAGTTCCTGAGTGAACTAGTGATGAGAAACATTGGAAGTCGATACCGCATGGCATTTGCATAGAGTCATTGTGTCGGTCTCTGTGCATTTGCATAATTCATGGATGCATTATGTGTGGAAAATCATGATTTGATTGATTATGTGTGACAATTGTGAATGGATGCATTATGTGTGGAAAATCATGATTTGAGTGATTATGTGTGGAAATTGTGCATTGATTTGTTATGTGTTGAGATTGTGATAGCATTCGTAATTTGATGTACATATGTGATAAATGCATTGGTTGTGGATAATATGTTTTATGCGTAGACATATGCTATGTGATGTGTGATGTGTTTCTAAATGCTATGACTTGGTATGCCTTATGTGCAAATATGTGAGTATATTGGATACTTGATATATGCTATATCGTTGGATTAATAGATATATGTTACTTATATGTGGTATGTTATATGTATTAGTATGTGGTGTTTGTGGTGAGAATAGCTATGCATGTGAATTGTTATGTATTTGCATATTATTATGCAATCTTGATTTTAGTTGTTATTTCTCACCCTTTTGCTATGGTTTGTTGCTCTATGAGGCAATTGCAGATTAGTAGTCTTAGAGGCTTTTGTGAAGATTAGTCCTCCGTCCTTTGTCAATCTGTCTGCTCTGATACGTAGCATGGTGTAGCGAGCGATTTTGGACGCGGTTCTTAAGCGCTGGTCGCTCTCTGCGGTTTGAGTTTGAACTACAGGTCGATTCATTTTTTATCCTATTGTGAGCTGAATAAGGAAGGGAAATAGATGTCTCCAATTAACCCTGCTTTGCATACTGAGTTTAAACAGCGGTCTGTTAGGTTACGGATGCTATCAATGTGGGGGGGCCTTTGTACTGGTTATTTGTATTTTCGCCAATACGATTTTCTTTCTTTTTATCTAGGCAGAAGGTTTCTGGCGGGGAACAAGGATTAGGATGTTAGGACTGATGCTTTTGAATTACTGCTTTTGATTGACTGAGATATGGGATTTGGGTTTTTTGTTGATTGCGCTCGCTAAGATCTTTTCTTTCGATCTTATGCCTACGTATTCCCGTTTACCGAAACAGGGAAATCAGAGTGTTCGTAGTTCCTCCTATTCTATGGGAGGAAATTGGTTTTTGGTGTCTTGTTCAAAGCCCAAGACGTGAAGAGAAAGGTAGTTTGTATCTTGTTCAAAGCCCAAGATGTGAAGCTAAAAGGTCTATTTGTGTCTTGTTCAAAGCCCAAGACGTGAAGCTGAAAGACCTCGACTTTAGAGAGAATTTGTCATCTCTAAAGAGGGGAGAAGGAGAATTACTTTAACTGGGATACGCGGATCCGAGCAATGCCATAATTTCCGAAGAAAGGGTTTTAACCTGAAGGAGAAGACTTTAACTCAGTGTAGAGCAATGCCATCTTTCCTTAGGAATTTCTCATGCTAAAAGAGGGACAGTGGCATGGATGTAGATGATCCAGAGGCTTGGCGCTTACAGCGATTAGATGAAGGGAAAGGAGTTGTTGATGTTTGTATACTGTGAACGAGGCACAGCTTTGATGCTAAAAGGTTAATTGGATCAACCAGTGGTTTTCTTATACAAAGCCTAAGAGGAGGCTAATTTCCGCTAGGAAAATCATTATACAAAGCCTAAGAGGAGGCTATTTTGTGTCCCGTACAAAGCCCGAGAGAGAGGCTAAAAGTTTTTGACCCGACGATGGAGTCTTTTGTACTCAACAAGAGAGTTTTTTTTGTATCTCGTATGAAGCCCGAGATGGAGGCGATTGTTTGTTTGGCTCAATAAGAACCTTTTTGTATCTCATACAAAGCCCGAGATGGAGGCGAAAGGGGGATTGAATCAACGAGAGAGTCTTTTCTGTGTCTCGTACAAAGCCCGAGGGAGAGGCTAAACGTTGTTTGACTCCACTGGGGAGAATTTTGGTATCTCGTACGAAGCCCGAGATGGAGGCTATTGTAACTGTTTCAGTTGAGTGACAGATCCAATATACTGATTTTAAAAGAGAAAATCAGTTCTTATATGAGCAACACTGTACTCAGGGATTTGATTTGAGGATCAGGGATATATACTTCTCTATGAGGAAACGGGAAGTCCAAAGGGTATTGAGACTGTCCGAGTCTGCGGGTTTCCTTCCTATTTAACGAAGGGTGCTTGAGAATTTCTTTGAGACTCAAGGAAGTTAGACTGTCCGTGTCAAGAGTTTTATCTTTCGTACTATGCTTTGAGAAACAGTAGTAGACTCTATGAGAGGACTGTTCTATGAGGATGACTATGTTCTGTTCCTATACCTCTAGGAGGTCGTCGGGACAATTTGTACGAAGCCCAAGAGGAGGCTGGAAACTTTTAAGAAGCCGACGGGTCCTTGTACGAAGCCCAAGAGGAGGCTATCATTCCCGGAGGAAGAGATCATTATACGAAGCCTAAGAGGAGGCTGTGAATACTTCTAAGAAGCCGTAGTGTCCTTGAATAATGCCCAAGAGGAGGCCGATGCTTTTAAGAAGCCCGTGGGTCTATCATCTCCTTTCCATTAGGAGAGATAACTCTTTTAAAGATAAAAACCACTGGTAAACGTGCGGGGTTTACGATCCAGCGACTTTTAGCTTTTAAAGAGGGTTCCTTAGTTAAGGTCCAAGATTATGACCGTAGTGGGTACCCAAACCCCGAGACATTCAAGGCAAGCTATCCACGAGGAATAGATCAAGTCAGGAAAGTTCAAGAATTGGGAAGAAACTCAAAGATGCAATTCACGGAGAATACATTCATCTTGGGGAGTAGAGCTTCTTGACGATTCCTAAGGAGGACAGCCGAAGAGAAGACTGTATCTGGCGCTCCTATTGGGGATCTAGGCGTCTATTTCTACGAATAAATGAAACGGCGTCACCTAGTTCTAGACGTAGTTGCCAGGGAAACTCGAAATATCTATACTATTATTACACAGTAGATATGAGTTTATGAAAGGAGACTTACAGTGAGCAGCCCCACAATACAGTTTATAATATGAAAGCAGTAAACGAAAGCGATAACCACTTACTCGGTTGGAGTGCTTCCATGCTGTTTGGTTAGTTGTTCAACAAAGAAAGATTGAAAACAACAGTATATTCAAAATCAAAGGAGAAAGTGCTTTGAAAAAGAAAGATTTGGGGCTTACAGCTCAAGGAGAGGCCCAGGGTTTTATCAGTGAGCGTACTATTTGAATTTGTACAGAGGGACTTATACAAGTGACTGGGGCCCAAAAATGGTTTTCTGTATAAAGGGATGGGTCTTACACCCTCTCAAGAGGCCCAAAAAGGTTTAATGAAAAGAGTGGGGCTTATAACACGAGGGTAGGCCCAGATGATTTTTCGTTTAAAAATGGCGATCGCGCCGAGGTTTTCTTTTAACGCAGAGGGACTTATACAATAAGTGAGGCCCAAAATGTTTTGGTTAAAAGGGGGATTGGGTCTTACACTCTATTAGAGGCCCAAAAAGTTTTAAGAGAAAGAAATGGGTCTTACTACTCGAGGGTAGGCCCAGATGGTTTTTATTTTTAAACGGGCGACGATCGCGCCGTTTACTTGTACAGAGGGACTTATACAATGAATGAGGCCCAAAAAGTTTTTGTACAAGGGGGGGATGGGTCTTACACTCTCTCAAGAGGCCCAAAGTGTTTTGAAAATGATTTATGAGGGTTGAATTAATCCAAAACCCTAATTTGTTTTCAAAATGTATTTAATTGAATAAAAATTCAATTAAAATGATCAAAAATTGTTTAACACATGGAAAACAAATTGTGATCTTGGATTAATGCTTCAAAAATTAAGTATTGACCTACAAAATAATTAGAAAGCATTAAAAGTTGCAAAATCAATGTAGAAAAAATATTTAAAATGCCAAAAATAATCAAAATATTAATTCTTTACAAAAATATCAATTATATGAAATAAATAATATTTTTGGGATTTTTTGTGAAAATAAAATATTTTAACATTTTTGTGAATTATTAAAAAAAGAATCAACTCAAAATCATTAAAACTCAGAGAGAAATTAATTTTTGAATCAATTAAACAAAATCACAAAATTCAAATATTTGAATTATTCAAAAATGGCGCCAAGAACAGCTGAAGAACACGCGCGTGTTCTTGGTTTCTCAGATTTGCATTTTCTATCCAATCTCCATGAATACGTAATCATATCATGCAATCCACATATCATTATGCTCGTCTCAACCTCACGATCATGTCTATGTACTTTAATTTCATTTAAATTAAACATACAACAAGAAATCACGAAGAGACCTCAAGAACCCTAATTTCTGCATGAAGGCTAGGATTTTTGATACACGATTCAAACAATGCAATTAATTGAGGGAAAACATTCCATGCATGATTATGAACATATGGCCAAATTATTGTGCGAGGAAATATGCATAGATTGAGAGATGACCAAGTATGTGCTTACCTCTAGGCCGTGACAGCAAGTTCAAAGTGATTTTTGATTTGGAGGTGTTACAGATGAGTGGTGATGATCTGAACAGCTTCCCTACACCCTATGGATTGTGTTTGGATGGTTGGACTTGATTGAAATTGGTTGGATCATTTTGTGGTACCTCAGCTGCACTTTGGTTAAAACCTTGAGCAACCAGTTGGTGATTTTGTGAAATTGATGTTCCAGATGTTATGTGAGTGTTTGATCAGCTCATATGTGATGTATGTGAGGTGTGTGAGTGATTGGTTTGATTGGAATTGCTCTCAAACTCAAAACCCGATAGTGACTTGCCTTAGAAGGCAAAATTGGAGTGAAAAAAGAGATTTTGAGGAAAGCATCTGTTAGATGGCTTTGGTTTACTCAAACTGACCACAATTGAGCTCTATTTATAGTAGAGCAAGTTTGTTTTGCAAGGAATAGTGAATGGCAGCTGGTAAGTAGGTTTGGCCAATGTTGGCAAATGAAAATCCAAGTCTCCTCTAGCCATTGACTAGAGGTTAGGGCACAGAGCTTTGGTCCCCTTGGTCTTAGATAAGTCTTGACTGATTTCAGATGAGAATGGCTCAGTCCATGCCACCTTGATGGTTCCATTGAATGCCTCATTCCAAATTTGAAGTCTTGTCCCTATTTTGGCCATTCTAGGTTCAACATGCTATTTCTTGTTCCATGGACTTTGGAGGCTTGGCTCAGTGATTGTCCCCTTTAGATTCAATCCTTTGAGGTGTCCAAGTGGATAGGAGCAATTGAATTTGGCTGATTTTGGAAAATCGACCAAAGTTGCAAATTCTGCCTTGCCTTGACAGATTTCAGCAAGGCAACTTGGCAATGTTGTATCTCATGGTGTAGGTTGAATTTGGCAATGTTCTTGGCCATTTTGGAAAGCTCTTACATGAAACAACAACTATTTGAACAAGTTTGGTTTTGATCTCTTTTGATTCCAAGTGAAAAATCCCCTTACATTTGGCAAAAAGTGAGGCAGAATCTGACTTAGTGAAAATTTCACTAAGTGTTGGAAAAAGTGACATTTTCACTTTTCAGCCACTTTGATCACTCCATAACTCAAAATCCTTAATGAATTGGAATGACTTGTAGTTGAAGTTTTTGTAGGTGATAATGAGGGCTACAAATCCATCTTTGGATGAGAAAAAATGGCCTTGTGGTTTAGGAGTTATGGTCCTTCAAAGTTGGTACCTTTGCCACTTTATTTTTAACTTAGAAAAATTTCTAAGTTTTATGGTTACCCCTTTTACAAGTTATCTCACTTTTCTTGATTTTTCTTGATGAATGATGATTCAAATCATACATTAACATCATTTTAGGGTTAAAAATCCATTTTGGTGAAAAATCTCAAAAAGTCAAAGTTGACTTTTGTGCACAGTTGACTTTTTATCAGATGAATTCCAAACTGTGCAATTCTTCATGAAATCATGTCCTTGACCTAAATCAAACTTGATGGGCATGTTCCATGGGTGTCATAGGGTATATTCAATCATGTATTAGGGTTTGAGAGCATGTCCTGGTCAAAAGTCAAAGTTACAGTTGACTTTTCCCTTAAAACCCTAATTGTGGTGCAGATGAAATTGAGACTTGTTGCTCAACCTTCTTGGATCAATCCATTGTTCCAAATGGATCAATATGGTATATTAGAGACCCTCAAATCATCTCTTGAGGTCTTGGCTCATGGTTTGTCCCAAAAGTCAACTTAGGGGTGAATTAGGTCAAGAAACCCTAATTCCTGATTTTTGATGAATGCATCCCCTGAGGCAAAATTGACTTGATGGCTGGGTTCATGAGGTTCCATGAAGTATATTAGGTTATGTTTTGGATCATTGCCTTGTGCCCAGATGAAAATTTCCATCTGGAGGCCCTGGTCGACCAAAACCCTAATTTGGTGACACTGTCGATCTTGAGACTTAATCCACCTAGAAGGGAGCAGCTTTGTGCTTAATCCTTGAAGTGGTAGTCCTTTTTGATCCATTGAGGATGTTTGAGAGATTAGATAAGTTGAAGATCATGTCATTTCTTGATTGATCCTTTGTCTAAGCACTCAGAGAGGGCTTGAAACCCTAATTTTGATTGTATTGGATGCTCACCCATCTTTGGGGAGACTGATGAAGCCTAAAGGTACATCCATATTGTGATGATGATTTTCACAATGATGGGAAATCTAAGTGGTCAAAATTTGGGGTATTACAGATGCCCCTATTTAATCTTCTTGGACCCAAAGGTGTGAATGACGAAGGGATTCGGGCATTCGGGGTGCAAGAGGATTAAATATCGGAATACCCGAAATTTTGATGGTGGTTATGAATGGTAGCTTACGCATTCATCTTCTTTAGCTAAGCACTGATGCTTAGAAAAGGTAAACTTCCCCTCGATCCTGGTTTCCTACCAAGGAACTGGTCTCAGTCTCTTTTGAAATAAACTTCCCCTCGATCCTGGTTTTCTACCAAGGAACTGGTCTCAGTCTCTTTTGAAATAAAATTCCCCTCGATCCTGGTTTCCTACCAAGGAACTGGTCTCAGTCTCTTTTGAAATAAACTTCCCCTCGATTCTGGTTTCCTACCAAGGAACCGGTCTCAGTCTCTGAAATGAACTTCCCCTCGTTCCTGGTTTCCTACCAAGGAACTGGTCTTAGTTTCTGATTTAAACTTCCCCTCGATCCTGGTTTCCTACCAAGAACTGGTCTTAGTTTCTTTTGTCAATAAACTTTATTGACAAGGGATGCTATGTGTAACGGTTTTCCTCCAAAATTCTCGCCGAATTTTCCTGGGGAGATGCCATTTGACGGAAAAAGGTTTGATGTCAGACTTGCTGGGGAACCCAACGTCTGAGTTGTAGAGTTGCACAAACTTCTCTGTCGGAGACGCCATTTGTCGATTCTACTGGGGAAAGCGAGTCTCTTGAGAGACTATTTTCATTTGGGATCTTTCATCATACTTTTCTCGGGATCTTCCTGGAGAAACGCCATATGATGGGGTCCAATTTTGAGGTGCCAATGACCTTCTCATCAGTGGTTTTTTGGAGCAAAACTGGTGTGCTGCCGAATCTCTGATCACGAGGCTTTCTCTGTGGACTTTCCTTAATCCGGGAAAGCAAGGATATCATCTTCAATGGCTAAGAGTGATGTTTATTGAAAGTTTTCTCTGGCTTTTCAGAGGTTCAAGTTATCAAAGTGGTCAAGGACCAACTTCTTTCCAGAATTAACTGGAAGCGAGGTTGTTCAGACACAGTATTTCCTGACGAGGCAAGAACTGACAACTCGATTGAGAGGACTTCTACCACTAGGGGACAAGACCGACTAGAGTGATAGTGATGCAATATGAAATGTGAATGCAAATAAAAAATGCATGATGTATGTATGTATATGCTAACAAAACAGACGCGACATACAGACTAATGGATGAACACAATTGGATACTCGGCCATCGCGGGGCGAAGAAGTACCGTTGATTCAAAATAGCAATTCCACCTTGCTTAGGAGAGATAGTCCCGTTGGGAGCTATGTTGATCGGGCTTAGGAGATGAGAACTCGGCCGAGGCGTGTCAGACGAAACAAGGTCTCTGACACAGTTGATCCCTTCATTCAGGCATACTAGCTTAGAAGGAGTACTTTGATTCTGCACTTTGAAGTTCGCTTACTTCGGGAGAAACGATCGATGTTCTTCTGATGTTCAACAGTCAAAAGAAATGCCATTTCTAATTTAAAAGCAGAAAAAGTTTAACAAGTAAATTCATTTTTGTTTTATTTCAAGAATCGCTGATTAAGTTTAAACAACATCGTTCTGTAAAGCTAAAACAAGTAAAGAATTACAAACAAAAGCACGAGGGCTCAAATTTTATTGATAAGATGGAGATCAGCCAAACGCGTGATTCCAAAGAGTATATACAAAGTTAGAAAATGGTAATTTACAGGGAAAAGGGCTACGTTGAAACATAACGACCACTATCCTTCTACCAACTTTGAATTCGGGACATCCTGAGCTTCTGTTGAAGATGACCTTTGACTGGAGATTTCCTCCGATAGATGATGCAACTGCTGCTGAGGGACTTGCCTCTGTTGAACATAGTTACTTGCCATTATCCCTGACTTTTGCCTGGATTGTACTATGAGATTTCCAATCCATCGGGATGATTTTTTTCATGTCTCTAACTTTTTCCTGGACCGCCCTTTCGGGTTTTCAATCCACCGAGACGTTTTTTTTTTAGTTTAGGCGAAGTATTTCTTGACTACATCAACATTCGTGGGATAGGCAAATTCTTCTCCGTCCATGGTCGCAAGTCTCAAGGCGCCGCCTGAGAAAGCTTTCGTGACCACATAAGGGCCATCATAATTTGGGGTCCATTTGCCCCGAGAATCAGTGAGAAATGATTGTATCTTTTCGAGCACGAGGTCTCCTTTTCTGAAGACACGAGGTCGGACCTTTTTGTCGAACGCCCTCTTCATTCTCTGTTGGTACAACTGACCGTGGCATAGTGCCGTGATTCGCTTCTCTTCGATCATATTCAATTCGTCGTGTTGACTTTGACACCATTCAGCTTCGGTGAGCTTAGCTTCCATCAATACCCTGATCGATGGGATCTCTTCTTCCATGGGGAGCACTGCCTCCATGCCATATACTAGAGAGAAAGGGGTTGCCCCTGTTGAAGAGCAAACAGATGTACGATAACCATGAAGAGCAAAGGGTAGCATCTCGTGCTAGTCTTTGTAGGTTACAACCATCTTTTGAACGATCTTCTTGATGTTCTTGTTAGCCGTTTCTACCGCTCCGTTCATCTTTGGTCGGTAGGGAGATGAGTTATGATGTTCAATCTTGAACTCTGCGCACAACTCCTTCATCATCTTATTGTTCAAGTTAGACCCATTATCAGTAATGATCTCACTTGGAACACCATAACGGCAGATGATATTGTTTTTGATAAATCGGACCACCACTTGTCGGGTTACATTGGCGAATGACGCTGCTTCGACCGACTTGGTGAAATAGTCAATGGCTACCAGGATGAACCGATGTCCATTTGAAGCCTTGGGCTCAATCATGCCAATAATGTCGATTCCCCATATGGAAAATGGCCACGGGGAAGAAAGAACTTTGAGATGTGATGGCGGTACATGAATTTTGTCGGAGTATATCTGACACTTGTGACACCTCCTCATGTACTTGTAGCAGTCGGATTCCATGGTCAACCAATAATACCCGGCCCTGAGAATTTTTCTCGCCATTGTGTGTCCGTTGGCATGAGTGCCAAAGGATCCTTCATGAATTTCTTTCATGAGCATGTCTGCTTCTGGTCTGTCGACGCATCGGAGCAAGACCATGTCAAAATTTCTCTTATAAAGAGTGTCACCGCTCAGGAAGAAGTTTCCAGCCAATCTTCTGAGGGTTTTCCTGTCTTTTCTGAGTGCCCCAGACGGGTACTCTTGTTTCTGAAGGAAGCATTTGATATCGTGATACCAAGGTCTGTCGTCTATGACTGCTTCAATCGCGAAGATGTAAGCGGGCCGTTCAAGGCGCATGATGTCGATCTTAGGTATGTCATTCCATCGACCTACACTAATCATGGAAGAAAGAGTGGCTAATGCGTTAGCCATGTGATTCTCATCACGAGGGATGTGATGAAACTCAACTCTGTTGAAGAAAGGTAACAACCTTCTTGCATAGTCTTTGTAAGCAATCAATCCTGATTGGTATGTGTTCCAATCTCCTGTGATCTGGTTGATAACCAAGGCTGAGTCGCCGTATACGTCCAAGTTTTTGATCCTTAAATCAATTGCTTCTTCGAGACCCATGACACATGCTTCGTATTCGGCCTCGTTGTTCGTACATTTGAACGTAATTCTGGCAGTGAAAGGAATGTGGGAACCCTGAGGGGTAACAATGATTGCCCCAATTCCGTTTCCATAATGATTGACTGCTCTGTCAAAGATAAGTCCCCACTGGGAACCTGGTTCTGGCCCTTCACTGGGTAGCGGTTCATCGCAATCTTTCATCTTTAGATACATGACATCTTCGTCTGGGAAGTCAAACCCGATTGATTCTTGATCGTCAATCGGTTGATGAGCCAAATGATCGGCTAAAATACTTCCTTTAACGGCTTTCTGAGCATGGTACTCTATGTCATATTCTGATAGTAACATCTGCCAACGGGCAATCCTTCCCGTGAGAGCAGGTTTTTCGAAAACGTACTTGATTGGATCCATTTCGGAGACTAACCAAGTAGTATGACGAATCATGTACTGGCGAAGACGTTTGGCTGCCCAAGCCAAAGCGCAACAAGTTTTCTCAAGCATTGTGTACCGAGTTTTGCAGTCGGTGAATTTCTTGCTTAGATAGTAAATGGCAGACTCTTTCCGTTTAGTTTCGTCTTGTTGGCCAAGTACACATCCCATTGAGTCCTCTAGGACTGTGAGGTAAATGATCAGTGGTCTTCCTTCCACTAGAGGTGATAGAATCAGAGGATTCAATAGATATTCCTTAATACTATCGAAGGCAGTTTGGCAATCTTCTGACCAAACGGAATCCTGGTTCTTTTTGAGTAATTTGAAAATCGGCGCACACGTCGCGGTCATAAGGAATATGAATCTGGAGATGTAGTTCAAACGTCCCAGGAATCTTCTGACTTGTTTTTCAGTTTTCGGAGAAGGCATTTCTTGAATGGCCTTGACCTTGTCAGGATCAACCTCAATTCCTTTCTGGCTGACGATGAACCCTAGTAGTTTCCCCGAACGAACACCGAAGGTGCACTTGTTGGGATTCAAGTGGAGCTTGAATTTTCTTAGACGTTCGAACACTTTTGACAGATGTTCAACGTGCTCATCCTCTGTTCTAGATTTTGCAATCAAATCATCGACATATACCTCGATTTCTTTGTGTATCATGTCATGAAACAGAGTAGTCATGGCCCTTTGATAGGTTTCCCCGACATTCTTCAAACCGAACGGAATTACCTTGTAACAAATGGTACCCCATGGGGTAATGAACGAAGTTTTCTCCATGTCTTTCGGCGCCATTTTGATCTGGTTATAGCCCGAGAATCCATCCATGAAGGAGAATACTTTGAACTTTGCTGTGCTGTCAACCAGCATGTCAATGTGTGGTAAAGGAAAGTCGTCCTTTGGACTTGCCTTGTTCAGATCTCTGTAATCAACACACATTCTGACCCTTCCATCCTTTTTGGGAACGGGTACGATGTTGGCTAACCATTGAGGATATTCAGATGTAGCGAGGAAACCCGCGTCGATCTGTTTCTGTACCTCCTCCTTGATTTTGATGGCCATGTCCGGGTGAGTGCGTCTCAACCTTTGCTTTACTGGCGGACATTCTGATCTCAACGGTAAGTGATGTTCCACGATGCTGGTATCCAACCCTGGCATATCCTGATAGGACCAAGCGAATACATCGGGGAATTCTTTGAGAAGCTTTATCAAACCCTCTCTGGCAGTTGGACTAAGCAGTGCTCCGATCCTGATTTCTTTTCTCTCTTGCTCCGAACCCAAGTTTACCGTTTCCAACGGTTCTTTGTGAGGTTCAATGGACCTTTCCTCTTGTCTGAGTAGTCGGGAGATCTCTTCTGGAATTTCGTTGTCAACTTCTTCAGCCTCGAATACCAGGAACTCAAAGTTGGAAGAAGGCATCGGATCGTATGTTTCAACGGGGTATAAAACAAGGAATCTGCATGACGTGATGATTCGTGTTTAGAAGAGATAGAGAAAATGTAAGTGTGTGCAGTGTTTTGATTTTACTGCTTGTTTTTATTATTGAATGTTTTTTAGGATTACCATTTTCTGAAAAAGCAAAAAGAGAAAACAACAATTAATGCAGAAATTACAGAACGACGTTATTTTATTAATGAACAAGTCGAATCTCGAAACTACAGCCCTATAAAACAAAACTCTGTCGCTTTGGGCAAAGCGAAGAGGGAAATTTACAAAAAGCGAGCCCTATCAAAACATCCGTTTCACCTGGGCAGGGTGAAAGGTTAAAGATGGCAATTACTTTGACTGACGAACGACCTTCGGAACCTCGACAGCAACCCATTGGCGGCGAACTCCTCGGTGAATCACAAAGTCTGGCACCTTCCTTGATTTGTCTTCAGAAATGACGCTGATTTCTGGTGGAGTAGGATCATTGGAATCTGTCTCCCAAGCAGAATTGTCGTAGGAGAATTCCTCAGTTGTATTTTGCATAGCATTTGTGCTCTCAGTTGTATCTCCCCATCCAGTTGACTGGATATCTTTGAGCCTGATACGAGAGCTTTCGGGAGCAGTGTACTTGACCATATAGTCGTATTTTCCACTAGGTTGTCCCAGAGTGTTCCAAACTTCTTTGGAACTGGAGAAGTCATCCCTCTCGATGACGTTGACCTCGGGAAAAGCATAGTTGATGAATTCTAGTCCTGCGAACGTTGTGAATTCATCTTCATGTTGAGTAGTTTCCGAATGACCTGAGTGTTGATCCCATGACGTGGTGGGGACACAGGTATTCTGTTCAATGATGCTCAGCTGAGTTTCATTACTCGGCTGACTTTCTTGCCCCAAGTTTCCTGGGTAAGGCTGCCACATTGGCAGGCCATCCATCGGGCCATAGTAATTGTAGTCAAAATTGTCTTTCATCAGAGTGCCTTCCTCTAATGAATTTGGCGGAGCACGACATCCTTCCGGATCACAATCTCCATATATCATTTCGACATCTGATCTTGGTATAAATCTCGGACTTTCTGTAGGAAAGCAAAAAGGCATAGGCACCTCTTCCTGAGACATATAACCGTCCTTGTTAAGGTAGGACTTCCATTCTTCATCTGTGTCAGAGGGATCTTCCTCATTGATAGCATGAACTGTCTGAGACACTGGGTGAAGAAAACCTCCACTGTGGAAGAAGTTTTGAAGGGGATGAAGACTTTCATCGTTAGCAACTGTCTAGGTACAGGTTGCAAAAAAACCAAGACCCTTCTTTGTTTTATTGTCAATAGGAACGACAAGCCGTCCCCATCCTGTCGTATCGGTACTCTCGACCGCTTTGATAGCATCTTTGTATGAAGAAATTGAAGTTCCTTCTTTGAACTGATTGTCCTTGCTCACCGACAGTGCTTGGAACTGAGTTCCCATAACCTCCTCGGGTTCTACACAAGTAGATGATGATAAGTTACTCATAAGCAAGGCTTGTTCCCCACAAACCGTGACAAGTTGATCATTCTTGACGAACTTTAGCTTCCGGTGGAGGGTTGAAGTAACCGCTCCAGCCTGATGTATCCAAGGTCTTCCTAATAAACAACTGTATGTTGCCCGGATGTCCATGTCCTGGAAAGTGATTTGGAAAGTGTGAGGACCAATAGTTATGGGAAGATCAACTTCGCCGATAAATGTTTTTCTGGACCTGTCGAATGCTTTGACGACGACCTCGCTGACTCTCATCGGAGGGCCCTTGAATGATAATTGCATCAAAGTGGACTTCGACATAACATTCAGGGCTGACCCTGTGTCTACCAGTATGTTGGCTAAAGCATCGCCCTGGCAGTTAACTATAATGTTGAGCGCCATGTTATGACGGCGACCCTCTTCAGGCAATTCTTCATCACTAAATCCCAAATTATTGCAGGAAGTGATGTTAGAGACAATACTATCGAACTGTCTAATTGTTACATCCTGTTCCACAAAGGCTTGCTCCAAGACTTTCTGTAGAGCCTCCCTGTGTGCTTCTGAACTGAGTAACAGTGATAATATCGAGATCTTTGAAGGAGTTTGTAACAGTTGATCGACAATGTTATATTCACTCCTTTGGATGAGCTTTAGCATCTCATCTTTGTCTTTTGAAAAGTCGGGATTACTAGATTGACCGACTGGTGGATCAGGAATTTCTGCCTGAAGTTCCTTTTCTTTGTTGGATTCTCCAACCCCTCGGTTGAAGATTCGACCGCTCCGTGTTACACGACTGATGTCTGCAATATTCACGACGGAGGGTAATGGAATTTCCTTTCCATTCTCGATCATTGTTGCACCGTATTTGTAAGGGATTGCCTTAGCTGATTCATACGGTAGTGGCCCCGGTAGATAGATGACTATGGGAACCTTCTGATTTTTCTGACCATCATAAGTAACCTTGATCCGTTCCCGGTTGGGAACTCTAGATTCGTCAAGTAGAGGGATGATGGCAAAAACATCCCTGGTCCTATGATGACCAGAGATGGTGACAACATCCTCAACTTGCTCGGCAAGGTAGTTCGGCGACCAAATGATGGGTCCTGAACCTGGATATGGATGAATTTCTCCATGATCGACCTGACCCTGAAGAGCTGCTCTCACAAGGTAACACCCTTGGTTACTTTCCGAACAGATGCTACAATTGTCATAGTTGTGTGGAGGCACCTGGCCATGCCCACTTTGAATACAATGTAACCTCACTAGGTTATCTTCCATTGATCGGACATCCTGACTTTGACGACGAGTAGGATTCCTGTGATTGATACTAATCTGCTGAGTATCTTCGTCCATATAGATTGGCATCCACCAGTGATTTAACAAGTGCTGAAGTGCCTCCTGGACAAGGGTACAACCTCGATCGTTTTCGCAACCTGCTTTACAGTTTTGATAATCATGTGATATTAAGAATCCGAGTCAGACCTGCTCAGCATGTAACTCTACCAGGTTGGTATTCATCACGCGAATGTCAAAGATCTGAACCATGTTGATTTGATAGGAGTTACTATCATGGTAGTCTTGGATCCATCCAAGATCCATCTGACGTTGGAGGGCCTCTTGTATGAAAGAGCATCCCTGTTTGTTTACCGAGCAAATCAGACAGGAACTGTAATCGTGTCACGGCAGATTATGATACTGGCTTTGCCTTGAGTGCATCGCCACCAAGTTGACATTCATCGCACGGATGTCGTGGTTTTGAATGACGTTGGAATTCGTGTAAACCATGTTAACTAAACGAACTCGGTGCTCTTGGATCCATCCGAGATCCATTTGTTCCTGTAGAGCTGCTTGCACTACAGAACATCCCTGGTTGTCTTTAGAGCAGATATCACACTGGTGATAATTATGAGGTGGCACATGGCCATATCCACTCTGTCTACAATGCATCCTGACCAAATTGGTCTTTAACAAGAGTACATCGTGAATTTGATAGACATTGTTAGTCTCTTTCTCAATCAGATTGACTGCAGCTTTCTCATGTTGAGGCAGCGGGTTCGTGAGAACATTAGGATTCGTATCTTTGAAAGATAAGAGCCCGCTCCTAACAAGCTTTTGCACGTCGGATTTGAAATTGAGACAAGTCTCAATGTTATGCCCTGAACCTCCTTGATGATAAGGGCATGTTTAATCCGCTTTAAACCAAAAAGGCGGATTTTCCGAAACTGAAAGGGGAGACTTAGTCTGAATGTGTCCCTTAGCCAGCAGTAACGGAAACAGTTCTGCGTACGTTACGGGTATAGGATCAAATCCTGGTGGCCGTATTGTACTGTTGTTGTTATATGGAGGACGAGCCTGCTGAAGAGGCTGTTGTGTCCTTTGTTGGTCAGGTTGGCTCTGCGCAACCTGAGGTTGATACATAGGAACAGGCGCGGGGCCGATAGCAGGAGTAACAGCTGCTACTGGCTGATAACGTCGCCTTTGCTTTCCGAGAGAGATATTCCCAATATCTTGCTCTTTTTTCTTAGGGAGAGCATTACCATATTTTTTAGTACCGCTTGTCGATCCAGTGTCTCTTACCAAACGTCCTTCTCGGACGGCTTCCTCAAGACGTACACCCATGCCAACCATTTCGGTGAAATCACTGGGTGCACTGGCAATCATTCGGTCATAGTAAAATGAGCTTAAGGTCTTTAAGAAGATCTTTGTCATCTCTTTTTCCTCAAGAGGTGGACAAATCTGAGCGGCAATTTCACGCCACCTTTGAGCATACTCCTTAAAGGTTTCCTTGTCCTTTTGTGACATTGATCTGAGTTGATCTCTGTCGGGTGCCATGTCTAAATTGTACTTGTATTGTTGGACGAAGGCAGTACCAAGATCTCTGAATGTACTGATCGTAGTACGGTTTAAACCCATGTACCATTTGAGTGCGGCACCGGTTAAACTATCCTGGAAGTAGTGAATCAGCAAGTCCTGATTCTCCGTCTGAGCTGACATCCGCCGAGCGTACATCACCAGATGGCTCTGAGGGCAAGAGTTACCCTTGTATTTTCCAAAGTCGGGCACTTGGAACTTGTGCGGGACTTTCACATTTGGGACCAAGCAGAGGTCTGCGGCGTCCTTTCCAAATAGATCCTGACCGCGAATGACTTGCAGCTCTTTCTGCATTTCCAAGAACTGCTCCTGAAATTCATCCATTCTGTCAAACATAGTTTCCTTCTTACCAGAAGGTGTCTGTGGAATCTGTCCTTCCGGGACAGTGTGCACCACAGGGGGTGGTACCGTGACTACGGTAGTAAATCTTGGCGCCTCCCAAAGTTTGTAACCTTCAGGAGTCTTGATTATGCCCCTGGCATCTTCGCTTTCCCGAAGTTTGTAACCTTCAGGCCCAGCGGCTTCTGTTGCGATTCCCTGATCTTCAGTGATCGGCGGAACATATCCTTCTGGGATATAGTTAACAGGCATGCCCCACGGACGATCTTTCGGCATCTGATACCTAGGATCATACTTTTCTATGATGGGCGTTGAGGTGATCTCTGAGATCACAGTTCTTTGTAGCTGAGCTTCTGCCATGGCTTGCATGTCGTTACGAAGCTTTCTCATATCCTCTCTCAGAGCGTCGATCTCTTCTTTCAACTCTCTGTTTTCTTCCTCAAGATCATCCATCCTTTTCTGACGATTGGCCCGAGTATTATACGAATGAGACAGTTTGACTCTAGAATCGAGACACAAACATGAGATTTGTAGGTAAGAAGAATACGCGATGTGAGAATGATGAATGCAATGATTATATTAATTGTTTTTTTGGTTTAATCAAAATAAACTTCGACAATTAGATTGCAAATATCAAACCGTGGGGAAACCCCTTTTTATTGAATTCCAAAGGATTACAGAAATGGAAATACAGTAGATTACAAAGTACAGAAACAGAAACCTAAACTAATGGACCCTGAGTCCTCTTCTTTGACCGGGGCGCTTGGGCCGTTGTCAGGTTGTCATTCCTTTGCCAGGTGAAAGGAGCGAGCAAATTCCTTTGGTCATCTTGATTCTCTACAGCATGCTGCTCCAAAATTTCAATCAGAGCATCTTTCTCTTTTAGTAGTTGCTGTATTTTGATGCACTCGACGTCGAGGGTGCGGTACTTGTTCTTCCAAGATCTTCTTTCCTTTTGAACTTTGTTGAGAGTAACCTGAAGCTTTTCAGTTTCCGTCATGAAGTACATGACAGATTCCCTCGGCGGAAGAATTCCGTAACGAGGATAAGGCATCTTTAGCTTGAGAGCTCTAGCTTGTACCCAATGGAGATAAGGCTCCACCGAGACACAGTCCGGTTTTCCCAGAGAATCTCGTCCTTTCTTATGAACATGTTTCCAAGCTTGCACTATTTCCATCTTTAGTACTCTGTCACTTTCTCCTTCTTTGAAGAAAAGACCTTCCAGATGAACACCCAGTGGGATGTGTCTCATCGGGTATCCAAATTGATGAAGAACTAATATCGGATGATAGTTGATTCCTCCTTTAGTTCCTATGAGGGGTACGCTGGGGAAGTTTCCACAACGGTCAATGATTTTGATTCCCTCATAAATCCTATTACACCAATCTATATCGGAATTGGTGAGAGACATGATCTTCTGCGACCAACGTAAGACACTCTTGCAATCCCAAAAAGCAGCAAACTTGGGCAAGTGAGAGATAAACCATTTGTAAAGCAGAGGTACACAGCATGTGATCTCCCCTCCACTGTACAAATTTCCTAAGTGTACAAAATGATACGCATCTGCGAGCAAAGTCGGCACAGGGTTTCCAATGAGAAAAACCTTAATAGCGTTGATATCGACGAAGTTATTGATGTTGGGAAACAAAAATAACCCGTAGGTGAGCAAGACAAAGATGCTTTCAAAAGCAGTCGTGTTCCCTATACTAGCGAAGTACAGAGCTTTCTTTGTCAGGAACTGGGCTGGCAAACCTTGGATGCCACCCTTAGTGGTCATGTGAGTCCTGACCTCAGACTCGTCCAAATGAATTGCTATTGCAGTAGTTTGATTCTTTGGAATTTCTTCCAGTCCAGAAAATGGAGCTCGATTAGTGATATGTAAATCAGTCAGATGAGAATACTCCTCCAGCGTTGGTGATAGCTGGTAATCCGGGAATGTGAAACAGTGATAAACCGGATCGTAGAATTGAATGAGCGCGTCCATGATCCCCTTAATCACATGGACTCTTAACAGTGGTAGCAAACCACCGTGCTTGGCTCTGAAAGCCTCTGGGTTAACGATCATCCTCGCTAACTTTCTCAAATCCCCTAATTTTGGAACCTTGAAGGTATACTGGTGAGTTCTCCTTCTACCGAAATCCATTAGCGTAATCCTCTTCTCTGATATTTGCAATCACAGTCTTAGTTTAATTTGAAAAACAGAGAGACTAGAAGAGATGTTTTTTTGAATGTTTTAATGTTTTATTAAATGAATGCATGAATGCAGCACACAAAAACATAGAAAAAGCATGGGGTCAGAGGGTCGTTGTCATGAAGTCAAGGCTCTACCCATCCCCAAAGGTTTATACTAGGGTGATTTTTGTACCTGTACTCATTATCATCAGCTCCTCCCAGGAAAGCAAAATAACAAGCGGATCGCCAGTGAGTTGTAGAGCAATCTTAGAGTAAGTGCCATTCACCGAGAATAGATCACCATCCTCAAATGAGGGTAGTATCGCGTAACAACTATTTCCGATAGTTTCCGCACTACAAAAGGGTTTGGCTCCTCAGCTTCTCAGACTTAACAACCGGCCCATTGGCTATAAGAGTGAATGGGTTGCGTTGGTCAGCCTCCACTGAGGTTGATGGTCGACCCCGTCGCCATCACTTATCTTAAGTGTATACTCATTCTCACCACATGCGGCATCACACGCATTCCCAGTAGCAGAAAAATAAACACGTATAGCAATTAGGAAAAGCAGTATATATATTTGTCCTAATCATCCTAGACTTATAAAGCTATGATTCCTAAGTTCCTGACAGAAATGGCTCCCCGGCTGAGTTACCACTCTGTAGTTTCTACACAAGGAAAACAGAAAGAAAGAAATAAGGGCCCCACGGTGGGCGCCACTTTTCTGTTGGCGGCCACCGCCATGAAAAAGATTTGTCCAAGGTTTTCACCTTAAACGTTAAGAAAGAATGAGAGGCCCCACGGTGGGCGCCACTTTTCTGTAGCGAGCGATTTTGGACGCGGTTCTTAAGCGCTGGTCGCTCTCTGCGGTTTGAGTTTGAACTACAGGTCGATTCATTTTTTATCCTATTGTGAGCTGAATAAGGAAGGGAAATAGATGTCTCCAATTAACCCTGCTTTGCATACTGAGTTTAAACAGCGGTCTGTTAGGTTACGGATGCTATCAATGTGGGGGGGCCTTTGTACTGGTTATTTGTATTTTCGCCAATACGGTTTTCTTTCTTTTTATCTAGGAAGAAGGTTTCTGGCGGGGAACAAGGATTAGGATGTTAGGACTGATGCTTTTGAATTACAGCTTTTGATTGACTGAGATATGGGATTTGGGTTTTTTGTTGATTGCGCTCGCTAAGATCTTTTCTTTCGATCTTATGCCTACGTATTCCCGTTTACCGAAACAGGGAAATCAGAGCGTTCGTAGTTCCTCCTATTCTATGGGAGGAAATTGGTTTTTGGTGTCTTGTTCAAAGCCCAAGACGTGAAGCGAAAGGTAGTTTGTATCTTGTTCAAAGCCCAAGATGTGAAGTTAAAAGGTCTATTTGTGTCTTGTTCAAAGCCCAAGATGTGAAGCTGAAAGACCTCGACTTTAGAGAGAATTTGTCATCTCTAAAGAGGGGAGAAGGAGAATTACTTTAACTGGGATACGCGGATCCGAGCAATGCCATAATTTCCAAAGAAAGGGTTTTAACCTGAAGGAGAAGACTTTAACTCAGTGTAGAGCAATACCATCTTTCCTTAGGAATTTCTCATGCTAAAAGAGGGACAGTGGCATGGATGTAGATGATCCAGAGGCTTGCCGCTTACAGCGATTAGATGGAGAGATGAGGATAGCCCCAATTCCACGACCTTTAGCATTGGAGGCACCATCGAACACGAGCGTCCATCGCGCCCCTGGTTCGGGTCCTATATCAGGGTCTGGAGTCTCATAATCTCTGATAAACAGCACATCCTCGTCGGGAAAGTCAAACTTTATTTGTTGATAACCCTCTACAGGTTGATGAGCAAGGTAGTCAGACAAGATGCTCCCTTTTATTGCTTTCTGGGTAACATCCTGGATATCATACTCAGTTAACAACATTTGCCACCGAGCAATCCTTCCAGAGACAGCAGGCTTTTCAAATATGTACTTTATTAGATCCATCTTGGATATCAACAAAGTAGTATGGCAGATCATGTATTGTCTTAGGCGTCGAGCAGCCCAGACCAAAGCACAACAAGTTTTCTCCAAGAGTGTGTATCTGGTCTCACAATCAGTGAACTTCTTGCTTAGATAATATATTGTATGTTCTTTTCTACCAGTGTTGTCATGTTGACCCAATACACATCCCATTGATTCATCGAGGACGGTGAGATACATGATTAGAGGCCTACTAGGAACCGACGGTACTAAGATCGGTGGTTCTTGCAAGTATTGTTTTATTTTGTCAAATGCTTCCTGACAATCATTATTCCATTCAACCGATTGATTTTTCCTTAGTAATTTGAACATTGGTTCACAGGTAGCCGTTAAATGGGAGATGAACCTTGAAATGTAATTGAGTCTGTCAAAAAAGCCACGGACTTCTTTTTCTGTTTTGGGAGGCGGCATGTTCTGAATTGCCTGAACCTTATCGGGATTAACATCAATGCCCTTCTGACTTACAATAAAGCCCAATAGTTTACCAGATCGAACTTTGAAGGTACACTTCGCAGGATTCAACTGCAATCTAAACTTCCAGATTCTGTCAAACAGTTTCTTTAGATGAACCAAGTGATCATCTTCAGTTATGGACTTGGCAATCATATCGTCCACGTAAGCCTCAATCTCTTTATGAATCATATCGTGAAAGAGGGTTGTCATGGCACGCTGGTATGTTGCCCCTGCGTTCTTTAGACCGAATGGCATGAATTTGTAGAAATATGTACCCCAAGGCGTGATGAAAGTAGTCTTCTCCATGTCAGTTGGGGACATCTTGATCTGATTATATCCTAAAAAACTGTCCATGAAGGAAAAGACAGAGAACTGCGCAGTGTTGTCTACCAAGACATCAATATGAGGCAAAGGAAAATCATCCTTCGGGCTCGCCTTGTTGAGATCTCGATAATCCACACACATTCTAACCTTCCCATCTTTCTTAGGAACCGGGACGATATTAGCAAACCATTCAGGATATTCGGAAGTGGCTAGGAACCCAGCATCAAGTTGTTTCTTTACCTCTTATCTGATTTTGAGTGCCATGTCGGGACTAGTCCTTATGAGTTTCTGCTTGATAGGAGGACATCCGGGCTTGAGTGGTAAGTGATGTTCAACGATGATGGTATCCAACCCAGGCATATCTTGATAGGACCAGTCGAAGATATCAACATACTCTTTTAACAACTTGACCAACTCGGAGTGTACATGATTAGCGAGGGAGGCGTCAACCTTGACTTCTCTTCTGACCTCATCAGTACCAAGATTGACAACTTCCACTGGCTCTTTGTGTGGCTGAATCTCTTTACGCTCGTGCTCAAGGAGCCTTGCCAGTTCAGCTGGTAATTCACAATCTTCCTCACTATCTTATTCGGCTTGGTTAATTGGAATTCCAGAATTACAATGGATGTTTGCCATGTTGTTATCAATGCTTTTATTAATTCTGCATGTTTATGGATAGAATGAGCTATTTTGAAAAGTGAAAAGAAAAGAAACTTTTGCCATTTATTTGTGAAAAGTAAAATAAAGAAAGAAAATAAAGCATGATTTTGAATGCAAAAAACTTTCATTTATTGATCACATAATATTGCAAAAGCGTGAGGCCCTTTACAAGCTATCCACTCATCTCGGGCGAGGACGAGGGAATGAGAAAGAAAAATGAATTACATGTTATATGGGAAAACCACAGGAATCACGGTAGATGTCCAAACTCGGCGGACATTTGCGCACAAAGCTTGAAATCTGATTACTAGGACCAACATCATCAGCAGCTGCCACGATTTCACCTTGCTGGAAACCCGTGCTGTGGAACTTGATTAAGTTGCATTGCTTCTGACCAGAGGAACTAGATTGATGACTAGGACGATAACCCAATCCAAAACGATTATGCTTCTCAACCACATCAATCACATGCCCCCAGTTTGACAAAGCACCTTTCTGGATAGTCTCCTTAGCACTCTTAGCAGATGCTATAGTCAATTATGGTGATCTACTTTGACTAGTTGAAGCAGAGCTGACATATTCGAACTCGATACACTGCAACGGCACCTCTGTTATGCCTTCCCCTGTCTCGACATACCAAAAAGACGATAACTCACTTACAATCAAATCCTCTTCACCACAGACGATGACAAGCTGATCGTCAAACATGAACTTCAACTTCTGATGCAAAGTGGAGGTAACTACCCCTGCCGCGTGGATCCATGGATGACCCAGTAGGAAACTGTATGCCGGATTGATATCCATCACTTGGAAAGTAATGGTAAACATATGCGGCCCAATATTGATGGGTAAATCCACTTCTCCAATGTCCTGTTTCGAGAATCGTCAAAGGCTCTGACAACTAAGGCACTTGGTCTCATATCGATTCCTTCCACTGGTAATTGACTCAATGTGCCCTTAGGCATCACATTGAGAGAAGAACCGGTATCCACTAGAACACGAGATAACAGGATGTCTATGTAGGTTACAGATATGTGCAGCGCTTTATTGTGGGCAGTTCCTTCAGGAGGCAATTCTGATTCATTGAAACCCAAATACCGACTTGGAGTTATGTTGGTCACTACATCATCAAACTCGACGACGGATATATCTTGCATGACATGGGCACTGTTCAACACCTTCAACAAAGTTGATCTGTGCGCGGGTGAACTCATAAGTAAGGATAAAATTGAGATCCTCGAGGGAGTCTGACCCAGCTGATCCACGATTTTAAAGTCACTTTTCTTGATCAACTTAAGGAACTCTTGATCATCAAAGGTCTCCTTGTTCTTTGAAACATCCTTAGACGGGATAGTCGGTATTGGAACTACGGTAGAAGATGCCCCTTGTTGACCAGCAGGGGTTGTAGATGCAGGCGTTTCCTTAGGAGGAACAACAGTTGGAACTTGAACAGGCTTTGTAATGACCTTCGGAGCGAACACTCGTCCACTACGAGTTATACCTCCACTAGCTGTAACATTCACGATCTCAGATTCAGCGAACCTTATCTCTTGACCTCCAGAAAACACGGTAGACCCATACTTCCAGTGTACCTCCTTAGAATTCTGATACGGAAACGGCTTCGGCGGACAAACCACGATGGGTTGCACCTTCTTCTGCTTAGGGGATTCAACTGGAACCTTCCTATAGATGATGATGAACGGCTCGATAGCAGAAACTTCCTCAACAGGTTTAGATCTGGCAAATTGCACTTCACCATGGTTCATCAGAATCTGAACACAACCCTTCAGCCTTTGACACTGGTTGGGATTATCGTCACAAATCTGACACTTACCATGCAACCCTTTCAACAGCCCGTGTTCATTCAATTTCTTGAAAACCACTATCATCGGGGTCTTTACCTCATCGACATCCATGATCAATTCAGCCCTGGAATTATCCCCAATCTTGTTAACCGCAGGTCCATTGTGATCTAGCAACGGGTTATTCTGAATGTTAGGTCCTTCCTCGGCAAAAGTCAGGACTTTCTTTTCAATGAGTTCCTGAACTTTGATTTTGAAAATGAAGCAGTCTTCTGTTGCATGTCCTATGTATCCAGCATGATAAGCACAGGACGCATTTGGGTTATGCTTCAGCCCAAATGGAGGAATCGCAGGTGCAATCTGCTTGGGAATATTTCCCCTTGGTGAACCAAGTAAGGAAACAACTCGGTGTATGACACCGGAATTCTATCAAAAATCAGACGCTTGCGGTTTCCTTGATTGTTATTGTTCTGACGGTTTTGATTCTGATGATTTTTGTTGTTCTACTGATTTTGTTGCTGATTCTGAGCATTCTGAACTGGTTTTTGCAGATGATACTGATATAAAGGTTGTTGATACTGTGCAACAGCAATGTACGAATACGGATAGTAGGGCATGGGAACCATGGGAGCTTGATACTGAGGAGAAACTTGAGCTGTCACAGTGTTAGCCTCACCTTCCTTTTTCTTGGAATGACTGTTCTGAGATTTCCGAGTGGCCGGCTGCTGGGAAGCAGCTCCAGGAATCTTTCCAGTCTTCAAACCATTCTCAATCCTTTCACCAATGGTTACAACATCAGCGAAGTTCGATGAAGAACTACCCACCATTTTCTCATAGTAAGATTCTTGCAATGTACCCATAAAGATGCCAACCAACTCATTGTCAGAGATAGCCGGTCGCACACGGGATGCCATCTCACGCCATCTTTGTGCATACTCCTTGAATGTTTCAGTTGAGCGCTGAGACTGATTCTGTAATTGCAATCTAGTTGGTGCCAGATCAAGGTTATATTTGTATTGTCTCACGAACGCTTCACACAAATCCCTCCAAGTACGGATTTTACTGCGCTCCAAGCCCATGTACCAATCCAATGAAGCACCGGACAAACTATCTTGAAAACAATGAACAAGCAATTCATCGTTATTAATATGAGATGCCATCTTCCTGCAGTACATAGTGATGTGACTACGCAGACAGCTTAAACCTTTATACTTTGGCAAATCAGGTATCTTGAATTTCTGCGGCAGCACAACATTTGGAACCAAACACAAGTCTTTGGCTTCCATGCCAAAAGTAGAGAACCCTTCTATAGCTCTGATACGGTCTTACAACAACTTGTAGTCAACAGATCTACTCTGATTAGTGGGCCTAACAAGAATCTGAGGATAGAACATCCCAGGATGAACATTCTGAACAGCAGTTTGAGCAGCCTGAGATGGAACCGGAACATGAATACGAGGACCCCTATACACATGCTCTTCATCATCAGGATTTTCAGTGTCGACCAATCCGGCAGTTTGATGAGTTTGAGCCTGATGATTCCCAGGATCGTCATTCACCAACGGAGGCGGGACTGGAGTAGGCATGACCCATGGATAGGCGACAGTATTCCCATTAGGCATGGGCGCAACAAAAGGATGATATGGCATGAAGGCACTACCATTATTTGCAATCTGAGGAGTGTAATTCGGGGGCATGCCCCAAGGAAAACCAGCGGCCATCTGGTTCAAACCAGGTTGAACAGCAGGCTGATTCACAAGCTCAACTGGCACTTTAACTCTAGTAGGAGAAGGAACAACAACAGCATGAGTAGCTGTAACAACAGGAGGAACAGTCACAGGAGTGACAACAGTTGCATCGGTAGTAGTTGTAGCAATAGTGGCAGCAGCAGCGGCGTCCCTCTGGGCACGAAGGAGCTCCATAATGACATCCATGTTCATCTGGAACTGATCCATCTGACCTTGGAATTGTGCCAGAGTTTCCTTGTACGCAGCGTTCTCAGCTTCGAAGTCAGCCATGATTCGGTATTTTCTTGAGCGAGTAAAATACAGATGTCGAGTCGTCGTCTTGCTACAAGGAAGGCGGACAAGGATGAGCAACGGTTTTGGATGAAGGGACGTGCATAAGTATACAGATGAATGTATGTCATGCATGCGAAAATAAAGTTTTAAATTGCAGGAATTCTTAAACTTATCTTTGTTGACAATAATCATAAAGCATACAAGTAAAGGCATAAGATAGAGTGAGCAAGAATCTTCATTCATTCATTCAATAAAGGAAAGAAGCAGTAAGTCGAATACAAGTCAAATATCTGCCTCTTGGGCTACAACAAAATCCGTACGGATCCTATCAAATACCACCCTACACAGACAAGAAATGGAAAACAACCCAAGGAAGCTGGTGGGGTAATGCATCAGAATATGCATCCCTCAACAACCCAGGTAGATCCTCCAATGCATGCTCAGTAAATCTAGCTAGACGGCCATGCCTCTCACTCCAGTACTTCGCATCCTTCATGAGGTTACGTAGTAACGAACGATTAGGTCCCTGAAGCATGTCTTGAAGAAAGGCCTCTTTTTGATCCAGGAGGTTCTGTAGATGACGCCTTTGATGCTCCCAATGAGTGCTCTCTGTGTTGAGCTGACTAATCTGTTCTTTGCTCCGATGTGCTTGATCCTGCAGCTTCTGAATCTCACCGAAGACTTTGTCCAGCTGGGTTTGACATTGAGAAAAGTCCTTTGCTAACTGATTAGCACGGTCTTGATCAGTTTTCCACTTTGCCTTGAACTCGGATAACTTCCCTCGAAGCTCTTCAAGTTGCTTGTTGTAGCTCAGCTCCTCTTTGTAGGCTTGATAATGAGCATCGGCGAGTTGTCTCTTCTTTGAAGCAAGTCCATCATAGGTGCTCTTCAAAGCATCACCCACCTTCCGACACTTGTTCTGTTCAACCTCCACCTCTTTGAGCATGCGCTCGCGCTTCTGATGGAGCTCAATCTGTAAGCTATCCTTCTCGGAAGTGACTCTATCAAGGTTGAGACAAAGATCAGCATTCTCCTTCTTCAACTTTTCAACAATCAGCTTGAGTTGGTCGACCTCAGATGGAGGAATAATGGCAAGTTCAGGAAGCCTGGCATTCATGGAAGGCTCGGCAACAAGATCTCTCTGACGCGCTCTTTGACCCAAAGTGTGTAAGCTTCCTTGGCTACGCAATTCTTCTTACCCAAATCGGCTCTTCCTTCGAGATGAATCTGAGTCCAAGCGGCACTAAACCTCTTTAGAAAACCCCTGTCATCAACCCCTTCATGAAAGATGAACTCTTCCACTACCTCAGGATCAGGCTTGTCAACCATAGGGTATCCCAACTGTCGGAAGGCCATTCTCGGATTGTAGTTAATTCCACCCTTTGTACCCAAGAGAGGCACATTGGAGAATTTCCCACAATGAAGAATGATCGGAATGTCATCGAATACTCGAGAAAACCAAGAAATGTCATCAGCAGTAAGAGACATGATTCGTTGAGACCACTTGAGATTATCCTTATTCTCAACAAAGGGACCCTTCTGTGGAAGGTGAGACATGAACCATCAGTACAACAGAGGAGCACAACAGATAATGGTTCCCTTCTTCTTTTCATTCCTGGAATGAATAGAATGGTAGGTATCAGCAAGAAGTGTCGGAATAGGGTTCTTGGACAAGAAGATACTGATGGCATCCTGATCTACAAAATCTTCCATGTTCGGAAACAAGACAATCCCATATATCAGCAAAGTAAGAACGACATTGAAAGCCTTCCAGTTTCCATCCTTAGCAAAAGAAGTGGCCTTGTCAACCAAGAACTTCGAGGCAAAACCTCGAATACCTTTCCCTTTGGTCTTAAGATTATCCTCCACATCTTTCTTACTAATGCAAATCGCATCAGCAATAAGATGAAACTTCGGACAACCGCTAGTGTAAACATAAGGAACCTGCTTCTTGATCTCAACCCCCAGAATATAAGCATACTCCTCAAGTGTAGGTGCTAGCTGATAATCCGGAAATGTGAAGCACCTATATGGCGGGTCGTAGAACTGAACCAGAGTATGAATAGCAGTGATGTTGACTTCAGTGTTGAGGATGGTCAACAGATTACCATAAGTATCTATGAAAACCCCTCTGTGATCTCCAACCAACAAAGATGCCAAACCTCTCAAAATACCCAGCTTAGGCTCCACAAACTTGTAACTGAAGATGCCACGACAACCAGTACTCATCTCTATGATAATGTCAACAAAAGATAAGCCTTCAAATACCTGGAAATGCACATGCATAAATTAATTTACATGATGAAATGATATGCAACACAACAACAAAAAGCCAGCACAACCCGAATAATCAAGTCTGAACAATCCGGATATCTGCATATAATTTTGTGTTGGTGCGAAGATCTGATGTTCGTGAGAGAACAAAGGTTTGAAGTGGCTTGGTTTCCTGCAAAAACCCATCCCCCTCACAGGTGTGATCTAGACACAACAAGGTGGTCCCTAGAAAAGGTCGCCCAAACCATAGGACTCAGAGTGAAAACCCCCCACCGTAGTGAATTCTCATAGGACGGAAGTATTCTCAAGCGAATCACGATCTGGGATATGGCTCTCGTGATAAACCAACGCGAAAAACGTAGGCCTCATGACTATCCACGTTCTATCCTATGTGTATACTAGGTCGGGTGTTAGGACCTTTCTCTCCAATAATATCTACACATCCCAACAATAGTAGAAAATAGCAGATATCCAGAATATGCAGCAAATGAATATTCAAAGCAGTAAAGAAATTCGATAAATAAACATAAAACTAAAGCAAGTAAAATAAAGCGAGAAAGATGAACACCCCAAACAAGCAAGAAAGCAAACAAAACTAGGCGAGACCCCTCAAGGGATGGACCAGCAAGAGGTCAACCAGTCCCCATCAGAGTCGCCATATGAAGATGACTGGTTTCTACATGAGTGAATCGCACACTCAAAGATACAACAGAGTTGCCACCGAACTTTATTTAGTCCCAAAGGACAGGGAAAATATCGATAAAACCCAAGGGGAAGAGAAACGAGAACGGGGGGTCGGTTATACGAAAGGAAGGTACTAGCACCTAACGCATCTGTCGTACTCGACGGGAACCATTTCACTTGCTTTTTGGCTTGGATGGGTTATCTATCTAAAGGCTTCTAGCTAAAAGAAGAGGAGAGAGAGAAGAAAGGGGAAAAAATAAAGAAAGGAAAGAAAGTGCTCGCGGAGGATTGTGGCCCTCGTGCCCACGTACCCTCATAGTGCAATGAGGAGATCAGAGCGTCGTAGTTCATGGAACCAGGGGACAGAAGGGAAGGAAGAAAGGGAGAAGGAAAGAAGGGTGGAAGTGTGCTCGCCAAGACATTGCGTCTCGTGCCTACGTATCTGACATTCAGAAGAATGCAGAATCAGAGCTTCCGTAGTTCGGGGAACCAAACGGAAACAAAACAAGAAAGAAACAGGGAAACAAAAACAATGGTGTCGAAACCAAGAACAAGAATGAAAGAAAAACTCTACTGGGAAAGACCCCGTGGAAAGAACGTTTGCACAAAAGAATAGGAAAAGAATGGTGTCAAAACCGAGAATGAGAGAAACTCCACTGGGGATAACAAAGAGAATTGGTGTTGAAACCAAGAAAGTAAGAGCAAGGGGAATAAGAAGGACTCCTCCGGGGATCCAAATAAAGGGATGGTGTCATAACCAAGAGAAAAAGGAGACTCGGTATATTAACTAGCTGGCAGTGGTTAACCGAAGAAAAGAGAATAGAACCCTGGCGGGGAAAAGAAGTTGGTGTCAACAGACGGACTGTGATAAACTAAGATAGAGAGTGTTGAACCAAGAGAAGGTGTTTGACTCTGAAGGGCATCGGTATATTAACTGATAAACAGTGGTTAACCGAGGACACAAGGATTGTAATGCTGTGGGGATAGAGAAGCATTGGTTTTAACAGAGGAAACGGTGATTAACCAGAAGCACGGGTGTAGGACCGATCAAAGGTCGTAACCCAAAAGGGATGTTGGTAACGACTGAACAAACAACACTTGACCAACGAAGAAGGGTATTGAACCAAAACAGGTTACCAGCCTAAAGGGTGCAAGTATTCGAATCAAGAAAGCTTGCCAACTGCAATGGATTCGGTTTTAACAGGAGATCTGTGATTAACCGAGAAAAATGAGTGATTAACCAAGAGAAGGTGATTAACTCAAAAGGGCTTCAGTATTTTAACAGACGGACTGTGGTTAACTGAAGAAAAGGGCGATGAACCAAGAATAGGTGATTACCCCAAGAAAACTCAGTGTTTTAACAGACGGAATGTGTTTAACTGAAGAAAAGGGTGATTAACCAAGAATAAGTGATTAACCCAACAAAGGAGAAGAACCAAGAGAAGGTTCCGAACTCCTGGGGAAAAATGGTCATGACAGGAAAACTCTGTTAGACCAAAGGAAAAGAATTGAGACTTTTCAGGGGAGTCAAAAAGCAATGATTGACCGCAAGAAAAGAATAGGGTATTGAAACGAAGAAAACTTGCTAACCCTAGGAACAAAGGATCGTAACCAAGAATGTGATTGATAAAGAGATAGATTGAGATAGAAGTGATCAAGTATGGGAAGAGATTTCAAAGAGCGAAGAGTGATCAAGGATCGACTCGACTGGGGAAAGAAAGCACACTACCGCCTGGAGATAGAGGTGGCTAAGCCAAGCACAGGGTCATTCTTCCCCTACCTGAATTAGTCAGAATGAGAGTAGGAATTATCCCTTTTCATTCCTTCTCTAACACATAGGGTGTAATGCGGAAGTTGAACCGGACGGCACAAAAGCTCCAAGTTGTACAGTGCTCCTGCGTAGAGAAACGAACAGCGTAACAGCGTCAATTTGTACAGTGCTCCGATGCAAGGTGTAGCGCTAAACTCCAACTCTACGAGGGGATCAAGAGAAAAAGCTCTAAAGGAGGCCTAAATAGAGGAAAAGGGAAGATCGATTAATTGAAACAAAGTTTCGATCAATTAATCAAGGGAGAAACATGCTAACAACTTTCCAAAAAGGATGAAAAGTCATTAAAGCAAAAAGGAGTGAATTATTGATTATACAAGATTAAGTTTATCCATGAAGAATAACCTTAACGCAAATCTGAAATGGAAGGTGCTAAACAGTGCCAAATGATCATCAAAATGCCACACAAACTCATGTATCATGTGAACAAAGATAGTGCAAGAATTACTATGTTCATAGAATGCTAAGAACATGAAACAAATGAATAATCGAAGATGTGCAACAAAAGTTCATGACTAAGCTTCCAACAGAAGTTAAATAACATTAAAAACATCCATAAAATCAAGCATGACAATCAATGGAAGTTAAAATAGAGAAAGCATGGCAAACACACTTGAAAATGCAAGAAAATGGCCTTCTGGTTCAGTGTTAATCGATTAACACAATTGCACTGCAAAGTGTTAATCGATTAACACATGAAAAAGCGCAAAAAAAACACTGGTTAATCAATTAACACAATTGCACTGCAATGTGTTAATCGATTAACACTATACAGGGAGCAGAAATTCAGTTTTAAAAAGTGCTTTTGGCCAACTTTTTGATTGTGCAATCACTCCAATGCTGGGCAAACAATTATGCACGAAAAATCAAGTTTAGAAACATCAAAGGATCAACAATAGAATCAATTAAACAATCAAGATCATGGATCAAGCAAAAGTATAATCAATTCACATGCAAGAATATCGAAATTACGTCGCGAACGATACAGAAACGATCGAAACAGAAAAACGAATGAGATCTACCAACCTACAAGGTTGAGACATGCCTTGGTAAATGTTGCAATGTGATCTTGGTGAAGATAATCAAAGAAAACCAGAGGATCCTTGAATTGTAGACGAAATGCGTCGAAACCGATCAAAAACGCGAAAATGCACCGAAATCGAACTTGCACCAAAATAAATGGTGTGAAACCCTTGGATTGAAGTAGAATAAGATGTAATTCCAGAAATCCAACCAAAGAATTCCAAATGATGAAGGTTAAGCTCAAGAATTAATCAATTTCAATGTGAAAAGTGATTATCCTTCAAGAATAAGAGCTTTTGGTGAGGTTTTAGGATGAGAAGTGAGATGAAGATGAAGAATGAGTAGAGAAATCAGAGAAAAAGTGAGAGAACTGAGAATGAAATATGAGAAGTTTGGTGAAAAATGGTAGAGAATGGTTGAGGAATTGAAAAGTGAGTGAATGTGTGTTTATATAGGCTTTAGGTTTGGAGTATGAGAGGTTTGGAATTTGGTTTGGAACTTGGTTTGGAATTAGCTTTGGGTTTGGACCTAGGTTAGGAATTAGTTGGACTTGACTCGCCGAGTCAAGGCGGTTAACTCGGTTAGTTAGAACCAACTCAGTAACAATCCCAAGGTGAATTCCAAAATCCAAAGATCCACATTACTTGGAAAACAAGGAACATGGTGCACTTGATTTGAAGTGAAGTATCATAGCAAATGCACTTGGAATGAATTGAATAGCTTGGAAATGTTTAGAGGTGTCTAGAATATTCCATATGCTGCTAGAATCCAAGACCAAAATGTGTTCAAAGGTGCTGTCATGAAAAAGCAGCAAATTGTGCCTATTTTGCTTGTGTTAATCGATTAACACAATTGCACTGCAAATGGTTAATCGATTAACCAGGCCAAAATATGCCCAATTTGCCTAAAATAAGGTGTTGTGGTCGCGACTTCGATTTTCCACTTCTTGTATTGATGAATAGGCATGGAAACCTTCATTTTGTGCTTGTTTTGATGATGTGATGACCTTGTGAGGATATGATTAATCGGGCTTGGAAAACCTGAATATCCTACAACCAGAAACACACGGAGAAAAGTGCTAATGCGTATGTCAGTGATGCGAATGTGCATGCTTATGCAAAAGGCAAAAGAGGGAGGTCAAATTTTGGGTTACGACACATTGCAAGAGCAATCTATTTGGACGAGTCTGAAGTCAGGACTCACATGACGACTAAGGGTGGAATCCAAGGTTTGCCATCCCAATTTTTGATAAAGAAAGCCCTGTACTTTACCAGTATAGGGAATGTGCCTGCTTTCGAAAGCATCTTTGCTTTGCTCTCCTACGGGTTATTTTTGTTTCCCAACATTGATAGCTTCGTTGATATCAATGCCATTAAGATTTTTCTGATTGGAAACCCCGTACCAACCCTGCTCGCAGATGCTTATTATTCTGTACACTTAAGGAATTTGTACAGCGGAGGAATGATCACATGCTATCTACCCTTACTCTACAAATGGTTCATTTCCCATTTACCCAAGTCTGCTGCATTTTGGGATCAAAAGAGTACTTTACGTTGGTCGCAGAGAGTCATGTCTCTTACCAACTCTGACATAGACTGGTACAATCGAATCTATGACGGGATCAAAATCATTGACCGTTGTGGAAATTTCCCTAATGTACCCCTCATAGGAATTAAAGGAGGAATCAATTATCATCCGATTTTAGTTCGTCGTCAATTTGGATACCCGATGAGGCATATCCCATGAAATGCTCATCTGGAAGGTCTTTTCTTCAAGGAAGGAGAAAATGACAGGGCACTAAAGACAGAAATAATACATGCTTGGAAACATGTTCACAGGAAAGGAAGAGAGTCTCTAGGAAAACCAGATTATATCTCTGTGGAGCCTTATCTCCACTGGGTATAAGCTAGAGCTCTCAAACTGAGGATGCCTTACCCTCGTCAGGAAGTTCTTCCATTAAGGGAATCTGTCCTTTATTTTATGTCTGATACGGAAAAATTTCAGGTTACTCTTAGCAGGGTTCAACTGGAGAAGAGGTCTTGGAAGAACAAGTATCGTATTCTTAATGTGGAGTGCAAGAAAATACAGCAACTGTTAAAAGAAAAGGATGCTCTGATTGAGATTTTAGAGCAACACGCTGTAGAGATTCAAGGAGACCAAAGGAATTTGCTCGCTCCTTTCACTTGGCAAAGGAATGACAACCTGACAACGGCTCAAGAGCCCCGGTCAATAAAAGGAAAATACCAGAACCAGCACCTGAGCCCTCCTCAGAGAGGACTCAAGATCCATTAGTTTAGACATTTCCTTTTACAGCACTTTGTAAATTATTGTATTTCCATTTCCGCAATCTTTGAATTCAATAAAACGGGGTTTCCCCACTGTTTGATATTTCCAATCCAATTGTCGAAGTTTCTTTTGATTAACAAAAAAAATTTTAATTAATATAATCATTGCATATCATTCATCATTCGCCCATAAACGCATTCTTCTTACCTACGAATCCCACGTTTGTGTCTCGATTCTAGAGTCAAATTCTCTCATTCGTACAATACTCGGGCCAATCGTCAAAAGAAAATGGATGATCTCGAGGAAGAGAACAGAGGGTTGAGAGAAGAAATCGACACTCTGAAAGAAGATATGAGGAAACTTCACAATGATATGCAATCTCTGGCAGTAGCCGAGATACAACAACAAAGGACTGTGATCTCAGAGATCACATCGACGCCCATAGTGGAAAAGTATGATCCTCGATATACCATGCCTAAAGATCGTCCCTAGGGCATGCCACTCAACTATGTCCCAGAAAGATATATTCAACCGATCATGGAAGGTTCGGAAACTGCAGTAGGAACTGCTGGGCCTGAAGGTTACAAACTTCGGGAAATCGAAGATTCCAGGGGCATAACAACAACTCCTAAAGGTTACAAACTTCAGGAAGCACCGAGAGTCATTGTCGTAATGACTATACCACTACCCGTGGTACACACTGTCCCAGAAGGACAGATTCCACAAATACCTTCTGGTGGAAATGAAAGTATGAAGGATAAAATGAAGGAATTCCAGGAACAATTCCTGGAGATGCAGAAAGAACTGCAGGCTATTCGCGGCCAGGATCTATTTGGAAAGGACGTCGTAGACCTTTATTTGGTCCCCAATGTGAAAGTTCCGCTCAAATTCAAGGTGCCCGAATTTGAAAAATACAATGGTAAGTCTTGCCCTCAAAGTCACTTGGAGATGTACGCTCGGAGGATGTCAACTTAGAAAGAGAACCAACAGCTACTGATCCATTACTTCCAGGTAGTTTAACCGGTGCCGCACTCAAATGGTACATGGGTTTAAACCGCACTAAGATCGTCACTTTCAGAGATCTTGGCTCTACTTTCGTTCAACAATATAAGTATAATCTAGACATGGCACCGGACAGAGATCAACTCAGAGCCATTTCGCAGAAGGATAAGGAAACCTTTAAGGAGTATGCTCAGAGATGGCGTGAAATTGCCGCCCAGATTTTTCCACCTCTTGAGGAAAAAGAGATGACAAAGATATTCTTAAAAACCTTAAGCTCGTTTTACTATGATAGAATGGTTGCCAGTGCGCCCAGTGACTTCACTGAGATGGTGGGCATGGGAGTTCGTCTTGAGGAAGCTATCCGAGAAGCACGTTTAGTTAAAGACACTGGATCATCAAGCAATACTAAGAGATACGGTAGTGCTTTCCCTAAGAAAAAAGAGCAAGATATTGGCAATATCTCTCTCGGAAAGCAAAGGTGACGTTACGAACCAGTAGCAGTTGTAACTTCTGCTATCAACCCTGCGCTTGTTCCTACGTATCAACCTCAGGTTGCTCAGAGCCAACCGAATCAATAGCAATATCAGAAAAGGACACAACAGCCTTTTCAGCAGGCTCGTCCTCTGTACAACAACAACCGTACAATGCGACCACCAGGGTTCGACCCTATACCAATGTTGTAGGAAGAATTGTTTCCATTACTACTGGTCAAGGGTCATGTCCAAACCAGGGCTCCTCTTACAGTACCGGAGAATCCTCCTTTTTGGTTCAAAGAGGATCAGACTTGTCCTTACCATCAAGGAGGACCAGGGCATAACATAGAAAACTATCTCAACTTCAAATATGATGTGCAAAAGCTTGTTAGGAGCAGGGTCTTATCCTTCAAGGATACAAATCTGAATGTTCAGACGAACCCGCTGCCTCAACACGAGAAAGCTGCAGTCAATTTGATAGAGGGAGAGTCTAACCATAGCTATCAAATTCATGATGTACTCTTATTAAGGGATAATCTGGTTAAGATACATCGCAGACAGAGCGGGTACGGTCATGTACCACCTCATAATTATCACCAGTGTGATATCTGCTCGAAAGATAGTCAAGGATGTTCTGTGGTGCAATCAGCTCTACAGGAACAGTTGGATCTCGGACAGATCCAGGAGCACCGAATTTGTGGGGTTAACATGACTTATAAGAATTCCAACATCAATCAAAACCACGACATCCGTGCGATGAATGTCAATTTGGTGGCAATGCACTCAAGGCAAAGCCAACATCATGATCTGCCACAACACGATTATGATTCCTGTTTGATTTACTCGGTAAACAATCAGGGATGCTCTTTTGTACAAGAGGCCCTCCAGCGTCAGATGGATCTTGGATGGATCCAGGATTATCATGATAAGAATCCCTGTCAGGTCAACATGATTCAAATTTTCGATTTTCGCTTGATGAATGCCAGCTTAGTGGAGTTACACGCTAAGCAAGTCCAGCTTGGTTTTCTGACTTCGCATGAGTATCAGAACTGTAAAGTGTGTCGTGAGAGTAACCAAGGTTGTGCACTCTTTCAAAGGACACTGCAACACTTGTTAAACCACTGGTGGCTTTCAATCTATCTAGATGAAGACACACAACAAGTCAGTATGATTAATGGGAACCTTACTAGGCATCAAAGTCAGTTTGTTCGGTCAATAGGAACCGATCTAGTGAAGTTGCACTGCATTCAAAATGGATGTGGTCGGGTGCCACCACACAACTATAAGCACTGTAGAGTCTGCTCAGAGAATAATCAAGGGTGCTACCTCGTGCGAGCAGCCCTTCAAAGTCAGTTGGACCATAAGGAAATTCAACCATGGTCAAGCTCTGATTCAATGTCAAACTATCATCCTGATCAAAGCAAGGATGTTATCTTGATCCCTAAGCGAGAAGTGGCCAAAGATGTGTGCGCCATAATCCCTTTACTCCATGAATCGAGGGTTCCTCTTGATAATGGAAGGATTCTTAACCTCGAACCAATTGAGGCTGCCTACGATGGTCAGAAAAATCAAAAGGCTCCTGTAGTTATCTATCTGTAGGGACCAGTACCGTACAAGTCCGATAAAACTATCCCTTACAAGTACGGTGCAACAACACTTGAGAATGGAAAGGAAACTCCATTACCCTTCCTCGTGAATATTACAGACATCAGTCGAGTAACACGGAGCGGTCGAATCTTCAACCGAGGAGTTGGAGAACCTAGTAAAGAAAAGGAACCTCAAACAGAAGTTCCCGATCAACCAGTCGATCAGTCCAATGATCCCGACCTTTCAACAAACAACAATGAGATGCTGAAGCTCATCCAAAAGAGTGAGTACAACATTGTTGATCAGCTGTTGCAGACTCCTTCGAAAATATCTGTGTTATCTCTTTTACTTAGTTCCAAAGCTCACAGAGAGGCTCTACAGAAAGTCTTAGAGCAAGCATTTGTGGAACAAGATGTGTCAATAAGACAATTCGACAGCATCATTTCCAGCATCACTTCCTGCAATAACTTGGGGTTTAGTGACGAGGAACTGCCAGAAAAAGGCAAAAGTCACAACATGGCGCTCAATATTACAGTCAACTGCCAGGACAACGCTTTAGTCGGCATACTGGTAGACACAAGATCGGCTCTGAATGTTATGTCGAAGTCCACTTTAATGCCATTATCATTCAAAGGATCCCCGATGAGGGGAAGTGAGGTTATCGTCAAAGCATTTGACAGATCCCGGAAAGTAATTATTGGCGAAGTCGATCTTCCCATAACTATCGGTCCTCACACTTTCCAAGTCACTTTCCAGGTCATGGACGTCCGGGCAGCGTACAGATGTTTATTATGAAGACCTTGGATACACCAGGATATGGCAGTCACTTCGACACTGCACCAGAAACTGAAGTTCGTCAAGAACGACCAATTAGTCACAGTCTGCGGAGAGCAAGCCTTGATCGTGAGTAACTTATCATCGTCTACTTGTGTAGAACATAAGGAGGTTGTTGGAATTCAGTTCCAAGCACTGTCGGTGAGCAATGAAGATCAATTAGAAAAAGGAACTTCGATTTCCTCGTACAAAGATGCTCTCGAAGTAATCAAAAGTAACAATGCAAAAGGATGGGGACGACTTGTTATTCCTACTAATAACAAAGCAAAGAAGGGTCTTGGTTTTTCTTCAACCTGTACCCAGACTGCTACCACCGATGAAAGTTTTCATCCCATTCAGGATTTCCTCCACAGTGGAGGTTTCCTTCACCCAGTACCTCAAGAAGTACATACCATCAACGAGGGTGATTCCTCCGATACAAATGAAGAGTGGAAGTCCTATCTTAACGAGGACGGTTATATGTCTAAGGAAGAGGTGCCTACGCCATTTTGCTATCCTGCACAGAGTCTGAGATTTATACCAAGGTCAGATGTCAAAATGATATATGGAGATTGTGATCCAGAAGGATGCCGTGCTCTGCCAAACTCATTAGAAGAGGACACTCTAATGAAAGATAACTTTGACCACGACTATTATGGCCCAATAGATGGCCTGCCTATCTGGCAGCCTTACCCGGGAGACTTGGGGAAAGAAAGTCATCCCAACGACGCTTATCAACTGAGCATCATTGAAAAGAATACTTGCGTCCCTACCATGTCATGGGATCATCACTCAGGGCATTCAGAGAATATCCAGCACGACGATGAATTTGCAAAGCTTGCAGGAATAAAATTCATCAACTATGCTTTTCCCGAGGTCAACGTCATGGAAAGAGATTACTCCTCCAGTTCCAAAGAAGTGTGGGACACCTTAGGACAACCAAGTGGCAAGTTAGACTACTTGGTCAAGTACACCGCTCCCGAAAGCTCTCGTATCAGGCTCGAAGACATCCAGCCAACTGGATGGGGAGATTCCCCTGAGAGTACAAATACTATGCAAGATACAACAGAAGAGTTCGTCTACGACAACTCTGCCTGGGAAACAAATTCCAACGATCCTGCTTTGCCAAAAATCAGCGTTATTTCTGAGGACAAGCCAAGAAAGAAGGTGCCAGACTTTGTGATTCACCGAGGAGTTCGCCGCCAATGGGTTGCTGTCGATGTCCCAAAAATTGTTCATAAGTCTAAGTAATTGTCGTCTTTATCTTAGCCTTTCACCCTGCCCAGGTGAAACGGATGTTTTGATAGGGCTCACTTTTTGTAAATGTCCCTCTTCGCTTCGCCCAAACCGACAGAGTTTTGTTTTATAGGGTTGTAGTTTCAAGAATCAACTAAATCATAAATAAAATAACGTCGTTCTGTAATTTCCGCATTTATTACTATTTTCTCTTTTCACTTTTTTCAAAAAATGGTAATCCTAAAAAACAACTCAAATAATAAAAACAAGCAGTTATCAAAAAATACACTGCACACACTCTTGCATTCTCTCTATCTCTTCTAAAAGCAATCATCATGTCATGCAGATTGCTTGTTTTAAACCCCACCGAAACATACGATCCAATGCCTTCTCCCAACTTTGAATTCCCGGTATTTGAGGTTGAAGAAGAAGTTGATGATGAAATTCCAGAAGAGATCTCCCAATTACTCAGACAAGAGGAAATGTCCATTGAACCTCACAAAGAGCCGTTGAAAACGGTCAACTTGGGTTCAGAAGAAGAGAGAAAGGAAATCAAGATTGGGGCACTGCTTAGTTCAAATGTCAAAGAAAGTTTCATATAGCTTCTCAAAGAATTCCCCGATGTATTCGCTTGGTCCTATCAGGACATGCCAAGGTTGGATACCAGCATCGTGGAACATCATCTACCGTTAAGATCAAAATGTCCGCCAGTAAAACAAAGGTTGAGAAGGACTCATCCAGACATGGCCATCAAAATCAAGGAGAAAGTACATAAATAGATTGACGTGGGTTTCCTCGCCACGTCAGAATATCCTCAATGGCTAGCCAACATCGTACCAATTCCAAAAAAGGACGGAAATGTCAGAATGTGTGTAGACTACAGGGATCTAAACAAGGCCAGTCCAAAAGACGACTTTCCTTTACCACACATTGACATGCTAGTAGACAGTACAGTAGAACGCAAAGTATTCTCCTTCATGGATGGATTCTCAGGCTATAATCAAATCAAAATGGCGCCAAAAGACATGGATAAAACTTCGTTCATTACCTCATGGGGCACTTTTTGTTACAAGGTAATGTCGTTCGGTTTGAAGAATGTTGGGACAACATATCAAAGGGCCATGACTACTCTGTTTCATGACATGATACACAGAGAAATCGAGGTATATGTCGATGATATGATTGCCAAATCTAAGACAGAAGAGGAGCATGTGACCCACCTGTCAAAACTATTCGAGCGGTTGAGAAAGTACAAACTCTTCTTGAATCCCAATAAGTGAACTTTCGGTGTCCGTTCAGGGAAACTTTTAGGGTTCATTGTCGGCCAAAAGGGAATTGAGGTTGATCGTGACAAAGTCAAGGCCATTCAAGAAATGCCTTCTCCAAGGACTAAAAAACAAGTCAGGGGATTCCTGGGACGTTTGAACTACATCTCCAGATTTATATTCTTCATGACCACGACATGTGCGCCAATTTTCAAATTACTAAAAAAGAATCAGGACTGCGTTTGGACAGAAGACTGCCAAACCGCCTTCGACAGTATTAAGGAATACCTGTTGAATCCACCGATTCTATCACCTCTAGTGGGAGGAAGGACACTGATCATATACTTAACAGTCTTGGAAGACTCGATGGGTTGTATACTTAATCAACAAGACGAAACAAAAAGGAAAGAGTCTGCCATCTACTATTTGAGTAAGAAATTTACCGACTGCGAGACTCGGTACACTATGCTTGAGAAAACTTGTTGTGTTCTGGCTTAGGCAGCCAAACGTCTTCGACAGTATATGATTCGTAACACTACTTGGTTAATCTCTGAAATGGATCCAATCAAGTACGTCTTTGAAAAACCTGCTCTCACGGGAAGGATCGCCCGTTGGCAGATGTTGTTATCAGAATATGACATAGAGTACCAAGCTCAAAAAGCCGTTAAGGGAAGTATTTTAGCCGATCATTTGGCTCATCAACCGATTGACAATCAGGAATCAGTCGGGTCTGAATTCCCACACGAATATGTCATGTACTTGAAAATGAAAGATTGCGATGAACTGCTACCCAATGAAGGGCCAGAACCAGGTTCCCAATGGGGACTTATCTTTGATGGATATGTCAATCTTTATGGAAACAGAATTGGGACAATCATCATAACACCTCAGAGTACCCATATTCCTTTCACTGCCTGACTGACATTCAAATGTATGAACAATGAGGCTGAGTACAAAGCTTGTATCATGGGTCTCGAAGAAGCGATCGACTTAAGGATTAAGAACTTGGATGTATATGGCGACTCATCCCTAGTTATCAATCAGATCAAAGGAGATTGGAACACATACCAATCAGGACTGATTCCTTACAAAGATTACGCGAGAAGGTTGTTACCATTCTTCAACAAAATCCAGTTTCATCACATCCCTCGTGAAGAGAATCACATGGCCGATGCATTAGCCACTCTATTTCCATGATTAGTGTAGGTCAATGGAATGATGTACCTAAGACCGACATAATGCCCCTTGGAAGGCCTGCTTACATCTTCACAATTGAAGCAGTCATAGATGACAAACCTTAGTATCACGATATCAAATGATTCCTTCAGAAACAAGAGTACCCACCTGGGGCACTAAGGAAAGACAGAAAGACCCTCAGAAGGCTAGCAGGTAGCTTCTTTCTGAGTCGTGATACTCTCTATAAGAGACACTTTGACATGGTCTTGCTCCGATGCGTAGACAGACCAGAAGCAAACATACTGATGAAAGAAATTCATGAAGGATCCTTTGGCACTCATGCCAACAGACACACGATGGCTAGAAAAATTCTAAGTGCAGGGTACTATTGGTTGACCATGGAATCTGATTGCTACAAGTACATGAGGAAGTGTCATAAGTGTCAAATATACTCAGACAAAATCCATGTACCGCCTACGCATCTCAAAGTTCTATCTTCCCCATGGCCTTTTTCCATATGGGGAATCGACATGATTGGTATGATCGAACCCAAAGCTTCAAACGGACATCGGTTCATCCTGGTAACCATTGACTACTTCACCAAGTGGGTCGAAGCAGCATCGTACGCCAATGTAACCCGACAAGTGGTGGTCCGATTTATAAAAAAAAAACATCATCTCCCATTATGGTGTTCCTAGCCAGATCATTACGGATAATGGATCTAACTTTAATAATAAGATGATGAAAGAGTTGTGTGTTGAGTTCAAGATCGAACACCATAACTCATCTCCCTACCGACCCAAGATGAACGGAGCGGTAGAAGCAGCCAACAAGAACATCAAGAAGATCGTTCAAAAGATGGTTGCAACCTATAAAGACTGGCAAAAAATGTTACCATTTGCTCTTCACGGTTATCTCACATCTGTCCGTACCTCAACAGGGGCAACCCCTTTCTCTTTAGTATATGGCATGGAAGCAGTGCTCCCCATAGAAGTAGATATCCCATCAATTTGGGTATTGATGGAAGCTAAGCTAACAGAGGCTGAATGGTGTCAAAGTCGATACGACGAACTGAATCTGATCGAAGAAAGGCAAATAACGACACTATGCCATGGTCAGTTGTATCAGCAAAGAATGAAGAAGGAGTTTGACAAAAAGGTTCGACCTCGCGTCTTCAGAAAAGGAGACCTTGTGCTCAAGAAGATACAATCATTTCTCACCGATTCTTGGGGCAAGTAGACTCCGAATTATGACGGCACCTATGTGGTCAAGAAAGCTTTCTCAGGCGGTGCCTTGAGACTCGCAACCATGGATGGAGAAGAATTTGCCTACCCCACAAATGTTGATGTAGTCAAGAAATACTTCGCCTAAATAAAAAAAAACATCTCGGTGGATTGAAAACCCGAAAGGGCGGTCCAGGAAAAAATTAGAGACATAAGAAAAAATCATCCCGATGGATTGGAAATCTCAAAGTACAATCCAGGAAAAAGTTAGGGATAGTGGCAAGTAACTACGTCCAACAAAGGGGCAAATCCCCCAGTAGGAGTCACGCCATTCATCGGAAAACTCCAGTCAAGGTCATCTTCGACAGAAGCCCAGGATGCCCGGAATTCAAAGTTGGTAGAAGGATAATAGTCATTATGTCTCAATGTAGCCATGTTCCCTTAAATTACCATTTTCTAAACTTTGTAAATACTCTATGGAATCACGTGTTTGGTTAATTTTCATCCTATCAATAAAATTTGAGCCCTTGTGCTTTTGTTTGCAATTCTTATTTGTTTTAGCTTTACAGAACAACGTTTTAACATAATTAACGATTCTTAAAATAAAACAAAAATGAATTTACTTGTAAAATTTTCTGCTTTCAAAATAAAGATGGCAATTCTTTTGACTGTTGAACATCGAAAGAACATCGATCGCTACTCCAAAGACGATTAAGCTTCAAAGTGCAGAATCAAAGTACTCCTTCTAAACCAGTACGCCTGAACGAAGGATTAATTGTATCAGATGTGATTTTCCCATGTGATATCCCCGGCAGAGTTCTTACCTCCTAAGCCCGACCAACGTTTTTCCCCGTGGGAACTATCTCTCCTAAGCAAGGCAGAATTGCTATTTTGAACCAAAAGATACTTCTTCGTCCCCTGCAGTGGCCGAGTATCCAGTCGTGTTCCTCTATTAGTCTGTATGTCGCGTCAGTTTTGTCAGCATAAACATAAGTACATCATGCATTATTGATTTACATTCATATTCATGTTGCATCACTATCACTCTAGTCAGTCTTAACTCTAAGTGGTAAAGTCCTCTTGTCATTCGAGTTGTCAGTTCTTTCCTCGTCAAGAAATGTTGCGTCTGAACGATCTCTCTCCTCCAGTTTATTTCTGGATTAGAGTTGACCCTTGACCACTTTGATAACTTGAACCTCTGAAAGACAAGAAAACTTACGAAAAACGCCAGTCTTCGCCATTGAAGATGATATCTTCGCTTTCCCGGATTACGGAAAATCCTCAGAGAAATCCTCTTAATCAAAAATTCAGCAACACATTGATTTTTCTCTCCAATAGAGTTAATCTTAATGAAGTCATCGGCACCTCAAAATTGGATTACATCACATGGCATTTCTTCGAAAAGATCTCGAAGAAAAGTATGATGTAATATCTCCAAGCCGAAAGTAATCTCTCAAGAGACTCATTTTCCCCAGTAGAATCGGCAAATGGCGTCTCCAACAGAGAAGTTTGCACACTCCTACAACTCAGGCGAATGGGTTCCCCATCAAGTTTGACATCAAAACTTTTTCCATAAAATGGCATATCCCCAGGAAAATTCGGCGAGAAGTTTAAGGAAAAATCGCTACAAATAGCGTCCCTTGTCAAGAAAGTTTATTGACAAAAGAAACTAAAACCAGTTCCTTGGTAGGAAACCAGGATTAAGGGGAAGTTTATTTTAGAAACTGAGACCAGTTCCTTGGTAGGAAACCAGGATCGAGGAGATGTTTATATTAGAAACTGAGACCAGTTCCTTGGTAGGAAACCAGGATCGAGGGGAAGTTTATATCAGAAACTTAGACCAGTTCCTTGGTAGGAGACCAGGATCGAGGGGAAGTTTACCTTTTCTAAGCATCATTGCTTAGCAAAAGAAGATGGATGAGCAAACTGCCATTCATAACCACTGTCAAAATTTTGCGCATTCTGATATTTAATCATCTTGCACCCTGAATGCTCGAATACCTTCACCATTCACACCTTCGGGTCCAAGAAGATTAAATAGGGGCATCTGTCATACCCCAAATTTTGACCACTAATATTTCCCATCATTGAGCAAGTCATCATCACAATATGGATGAACCATCATGCCTCACTAATCTCCTCAAAGAGGGTTGAGCATTCACTACAATCAGAATTAGGGTTTCGGGAAAAAAGTCAACTGTATCTTTGACTTTTGACCAAGGCATGCTCCCAAACCTTGGGACATGATTCAATGCACCCTATATCACCTATGTAATCCATATATTAAGTTTGATTTAGGTCAAGGACTTGATTTCATAGAGGATCGCACAGTTTGAAATTCATCTGATAAAAAGTCAACTGTGCACAAAAGTCAAAGTTTGACTTTTTGAGATTTTTCACAATTTTGGTTCCTTAACCCTAAAATGATGTTAATGTGTGATTGGAATCATCATTCATCAAGAAAAACCAAAGAAAGTGGGATAACTTGTAAAAGGGGTAACCATAAAAACTTAGAATTTTTTCTAAGTTATGAAACAAAGTGGCTAGGGTACCAACTTCCAAGGATCATAACTTGAGATCCAAGCAACCATTTTGGATGATCCAAAGATGGATTTGTAGCTCTCATGGCATACTTTAAAAAGTGTAAACTACACCTCATTCCAATTCTTCATGGGTTCTAAGTTATGGAGTGATCAAAATGGCTGAAAACATGAAATGTCACTTTTTTCCAACACTTAGTGAAATTTTCACTAAGTCAGAATCTGTTTCACTTTTTTCAAAATATAGGGGCATTTTTCACTTGGATCCAAAAGGTGTCAAGACAAACTATGATCACACATATGTGTATCATATGAGAGCTTTCCAAAATGGCCAAGAACTCCACCAAACTCCATCTGAGCTAGGAGTTATGACAGCTGCAACATGCCTTGCTGCAAACTGTCTTGGCAAGGCATATTTGTGCACAAGGGCTCGAATTGCTCAAATTGTGCAATTTAAAGCATGCTTATCCATCTACACACCTCAAGGGGGAACAACCAAGGGACAAACACTGATCCATCAGCCTCCAAAGTCCAAAATCTACAAGTAGCATGCCAAACCTAAAAAGCCAAAGATGCTTCAAGACTCTAATTTTGTTTTGGAGCATTCAATGGATGCTTAGAGGTGGCATGTATCAGAGCAAAAATGAACACTTCAGTCAAGCCTTATCCTTGAATCAAAGAACCACAGGCCTGTGCTCTAACCTCTAGTCAATGGCTAGAGGAGACTTGAGATTCCAAAATGATCCAATTGGTCAACAGCCTGCTGCAGCCACCATTCACTATTGCTTGCAAAACATACTTGCTATACTATAAATAGAGCTCATTTGTGCTCAGTTTAAGTACACCAAAGCACTACAAATGATGCTTTCCTCAAAGTCACCTTCTCACTTCCAAAATTGCCTTCTAAAGCAACTCACTATCGGGTTTTGAGTTTGAGAGCAATTCCAACCAAACCAATCACACACACAAACACACCTCATAAATATCGTATAGAAGTGATCCAAACACTTAAACAACATCTGGAACACCAATTTCACAAAATCACCAGCCAATTGCTCAAGTTCTTGACAGATTTGCAGTTGGGGTACCATCTCAAGTTCCAGATCATTTCCATCAATTCCAAGCATTCAGACACATTTCATAGTACTTAGGGAAGCTGTTCACATCATTGGAACCAAGCTGTAACACCTCCAACACAAAACACGATCACCAGCTGCAAGAGGTAAGCCACAGCTTGGTCATCTCTTAATCTATGCATATTTACTCGCACAATACTTTTTCCAAATGTTCATAATCATGCATAGAATGTTTCCCCTCAATTAATTGCTTTGAATGAATCATGTATAGAATTTCTCAGTCTTCATGTAGAATTTAGGGTTCTTGAGGTTTTGTCTTGATTTCTTATTCCATGCTTAAAATAAATGAAATTAAAGACCATAGACATGATCGTGAGGTGAAAATGAGTAGATTGATATGTGGATTATGTGATTTCATCAAGTACTCAGTGAGATTGGATAGAAAATACAAATCTGAGCAAAACTCCATTCGCGCGTGTTCTTGGCCCATGTTCTTGGCGCCTTTTTTTAAATTCAAATATTTGAATTTTTGTGATTTTATTTAATTGATTCAAAAATTAATTTCTCTCTGGTTTTTAATGATTTTGAGTTGGTTCTTTTTCTAATAATTCACAAAAATGTTAAAATATTTTATTCTACAATAATTTGCCAAAAATATTATTTATTTCATATATTTGATATTTTTGCACAAAATTAATTTTTATTTGTTTTTTAACATTTAAAATATTTTTTCCTCCTCGATTTTCCAAACTTAATTTATTTCCAATCATTTTGTGGATAAAGACATGATTTTTGAAACATTAATCCAAGATCACAACTTGTTTTTCACACATGTTTGATAACTTTGATCATTTTAATCAAATTTTTATTTAATTAAAATACATTTTGAAATTAATTTAGGGTTTTGATCTTAATCACCCTAAAAAAATCTTTTCAAACACTCATGGGCCTCTAATAGAGTGTAAGACCCAACTCTTGTTGTACATAAACATTTTTGGGCTTCAAATAGTGTATAAGTCCCGACATGATAAAAAATCTCGGTGCGATCGCCAGTTTAAAATCACCTGGGCCTCTCCTTGAGTTGTAAGACCCGTCACTTGTACAAAAACAATTTTTGGGCCTCTATTAGAGTGTAAGACCCACACTTTGTAAATAATACCTTTTTGCGCCTCACACATTGTATAAGTCCCTCTGTATATTTTCAAACGTTCAGCGAGATCGTCGCCCACTTATCAAAATCAACTGGGCTTCTCCTTGAGCTATAAGACCCATCTCTATTCATTTTCAAACTCTTTGGGCCTCTCCTTGAGGTGTAAGACCCAATCCCCTTTTGACTAAAATTTTTGGGCCTCAGTCGTTGTATAAGTCCCGATACAAAACAACAGTGCCCTCACTGTTAAAATTTGGGCCTCTCCCTGAGAGTAAGCCTCGATCTCTGTTCAAATACTTTCTCCTTTGATTTTGAACCCAAATGTATAGTTACTATCAAAACTTTCTTTAAATTTCTTTGTTGAACAACTAACAAAACAGCATGGAAGCTCTACAGCGGGTAAGTGTTTATCTACTTTCTTTTATATGCTTTCATATATATAACTGTATTGTGGGAAGCTGTGCATGGTTAGTCTTCTTTCATTCTTTTAAATGCTTTCAAATACATAATTGTATTGTGGGAAGCTGCGCATGGTTAGTCTTCTTTCATACTCCTTTAAATACTCGTCATATATCAACTGTATATATACTAGTATAGTTATTTAGAGTTTTCCCCAGCAACTACGTCTAGAACTAGGTAAACCCCATTGGTCACTCTTAAATACAAACAAAACTAGATCCCCATAGGATTTCCAGATATAGTCTTCCTTTCTCTTGGGGTTAATCAATATGGAACAAAGAGAAAGGCAGTATTCTCGATGAATCTTTTCTCAGACTGTCACCCTTAGAAATTGTCAAAGAAATTCTACTCCCCTTAGTTGATCTATTCTCCGTGAATAGCATCTCTTGAGTTTCTTCCAAATACTTGAAATTTCCTGGAATGATCTCTTCTTTGTGAATTACATTTCTTGAACTTCTCTTGGTTTAGGGACCCACAGGCTTCCTAAAAGCATCCTCGCCTCCTCTTGGGTTTTGTACAAGGATCCTCCGGCTTCTTAGAAGTTTTCATGCCTTCTCTTGGGCGTAATACAAGGATCCAAATGACCTCTTAAAGGTATAAGACAGAACTTAGTCATCCTTTGCTAGAGCAGTCTTTCCAGTGTCAAACCTCTGGCCACTTCAGGGTTGATTCTCATCCCTTAAGGCCCTTGCCCTCTTTTGGGCATCCTACAAAAGATAAAACTCTTCAACACCAGTAGACTTGGGCAGTCTAAAACCCCTATGAGTCTCAAAGACATTTTCAAGTTCCTAACAAACATAGGAAAAAACACTGATCACTCTGGATCAATCTCCAACAGAAACCCGGTCTCTCTCATGAGAGTTTCCCACCCTTGGACCTGCCTATGGATCTAATCCTCGGCAGTAAGATAGCATCCTCTTAGGCTTTGTATAATGATCTTTCCTCAACACAGTCAGCCTCCTTTTGGGCTTTGTACAATGATCCTCCCCCAGCGGAGCTAACCTTTTCAGACTCTCTTGTTGAGTCAATCACCTCTCAGAATCTCTTGTTGAGTCAACCATTTTTCATAATCTCTTGTTGAGTCCATCACTTTTCAAGACTCTCTTGTTGGGTCAATCTCCTTTTAGCCTTAATCTTGGGCTTCGTACGAGACAGCAAATCACTCTATTGTTGAGTATAAAAGACTCTCTTGTTGGGTCAATAACCTTTGCAAGACTCTCTTGTTGAGTCAATTCCTTTAGCCTCTGTCTTGGGCTTTGTACAAGACATACAAAAGCACTCTCTTGTTGAGACAAACTCATTTCAGCCTCCATCTTGGGCTTTGTATAAGACACATATAAACCTCCACCAACGGAGTCAAAAATCCCTTTTAGCCTCAATCTTGGGCTTTGTACAAGACAGAAAAAACACTTTCCCCGAAAAAGTCAAACTGTTAGCCTCCTCTTAGGCTTTCATATAATGATATCCCCAAAGAGTCAGTCTCTTTTAGCCTCCGTCTTGGGCTTTGTACAAGACACCAATATATCCACTCTCTTGTTGATTCGGTCTCATACAGCCTCCTCTTAGGCTTTGTATAAGGACTTCCCTAGTGGAGTCAATCAACCTCTTAGCTTCAACCTTGGGCTTTGATCAAGGCACACAAAAATCAACAATTCTTCTTTAAAGATAACAAAGTCTCTTTCAGTCAACCCTTTAGCTTCAATCTTGGGCTTTGAACAAGAAACAAATACTCCTTTTAGCCTTTGTCTTGGGCTTTGAACGAGACACCAAAACATATTTTTCCTCCCTTAGAATAGGAGGAACTACGATTGCTCTGATTTCCCTGTTTCCTTTAAACGGTAATACGTAGGCATAAGATTGTGAAATCTTAGCGAGCATACTAATAAAAAACTTAGGTTCAATACCTCACCAAAATCATCAAAAACTCTCAATCTTACTCTATCACATTTTCCCAAGAAACTTTCCCAAACCCATTAACAGATAAACACCATCAAGTATAAAAGCAGAACCTAAAGCTAATATCCTGTGGATAACAACATATAGGATGGATAACTGACAACTGCCCATTGTATAACCTGACCCCAGACTCCCCAATCTCTCTAAGCGTTTGTTCAGTTAAACATTCGCGTGCAAGGTTAGTTTTCGATACATTCCCTTTCCCTTCCACCTTCACGGGATAAATAAGAAATCAAAAAGTAGCACCCATTTCTCCTCGAGGAGGAAAACCCAACTCCAGCGATAAGGTGGTCACGTCACCGACAAAAATCGCTCGCTACACCTTTCAAGGCGCATTATGTCAATTTTAGGTACGCCTTCCCATTGACTCACACTAATCATGGAGGATAGGGTGGCTAGTGCATCAACTATGTAATTTTCTTCACGAGGGATATGATGAAACTCAATGGTAACAACCTTCTCACGTAAAAACCTTCTCGCATAGTCTTTGTATGGAATCAATCCTAATTGATATGTATTCCACTCTCCTTTGATCTGATTTACAACTAGGGCTGAATCGCCATACACATACAAATTATTTATCCTTAGGTCGATAGCTTCTTCGAGACCCATGATACAAGCTTCGTACTCGGCCTCATTGTTTGTGCATTTGAATGTCAATCTAGCAGTGAAATAAATATGGGTACCCTGAGGTGTTACGATGATTTCCCCAACTCCGTTTCCATAAGTATTAACAGCTCCGTCGAATATTAGTCCCCATTGGGAACCTGGTTCTGGCCCTTCGCTGGGTAGCGGTTCATCGCAATCTTTCATTTTCAAGTACATCACATATTTGTCTAGGAAGTTAAACCTGACTGATTCCTGATCGTCAATCGATTGATGAGCCAAATGATCGGCTAGAATACTTCCTTTGATGGCTTTCTGAGCATGGTACTCGATGTCGTATTCCGATAACAACACCTGCCACCGGGAAATCCTTCCTATTAAAGCAGGCTTTTCAAAGACATACTTATCAGATCCATTTCTGAGATTAACCAAGTAGTGTGACAAATCATGTACTGGAAAAGACGTTTGGCTGCCCAAGCCAGAGCGTAGCAAGTTTTCTCAAACATAGTGTACCGAGTTTCACATTCCATGAACTTCTTGCTTAAGTAGTAAATGACATATTCTTTTCTCTTCGTTTCGTCTTGTTGGCCAAGCATGCAATCCATGAAGTCTTCCAAGACTATTAAGTAGATGATCAGTGGTCTTCCTTTCACTGGAGGAAACAGAATCGGTGGATTCAACATATATTCTTTAATGATGTGGAAATCTTTTTGGCAATCTCCTGTCCATATACAGTTTTGGTTCTTTCTGAGTAGTTTGAAGATCGGCGCGCATGTCGCGGTCATGAGGGATATGAATCTTGAGATGTAATTCAGACATCCTAAAAATCCTCTGACCTATTTTTCGGTCTGTGGAGAAGGTATTTCTTGAATGGCCTTAACTTTGTCGGGATCAACCTCGATTCCCTTTTGGCTGACGATAAATCCCAAGAGTTCTCCTAAGCGAACACCGAATGTGCACTTATTAGGATTCAGATGGAGTTTGTATTTTCGCAGACTCTCGAATAACTTTGATAGGTGTTCCACGTGCTCTTCTTCTGTTTTAGATTTGGCAATCATGTCATCGATTTACACTTCAATCTCTTTGTGCATCATGTCGTGAAACAGAGTTGTCATGGCCCTTTGATAGGTTGCCCCTGCGTTCTTCAGACCGAACGACATTACCTTGTAACAAAAGGTGCCCCATAGGGTGATGAATAAAGTTTTCTCCATATCTTCCGGTGCCATTTTGATTTGATTATAGCCTGAGAACCCATCCATGAAGGAGAAGACTTTGAATATTTGGTGATGTCGTTCGGTGTTACAAATGCGCCTGGAGTATTCATGGAGTACATGAACCGTATTCAGAAGATGGCTTTTAGAATGCGTTATGGACATTATGAGTATTTGGTGATTCCGTTCGGTGTTACAAATGCGCCGGGAGTATTCATGGAGTACATGAACCGTATCTTTTATACTTACTTGGATCGGTTTGTAGTGGTGTTCATTGATGATATACAGATTTACTCTAAATCGGAAGTAGAGCATGCAGAACACTTAAGACTAGTATTGCAAGTTTTGAGAGAGAAGAAGCTATATGCAAAGTTGTCAAAATGTGAATTTTGGTTAAAGGAAGTTAGTTTTCTTGGTCATGTCATTTCAAGTAGTCGCATTGCTATGGATCCATCTAAAGTAGACATTGTGTTGCAATGGGAAACTCCAAGGTCGGCTACCGAGATAAGAAGCTTTTTGGGACTAGCTAGTTACTATAGAAGGTTTATCGAAGGTTTTTCTAAGTTGGCACTTTCGTTAACTAAGTTGATGTGTAAAGGTAAGGCTTTTGTGTGGGACGTTCAATGTGAAGAAAGCTTCACGGAATTGAAGAAGAGATTGACGTTGGCTCCGATTTTGACATTACCTAACCCAGGAGAACCTTTTGTGGTATATTCTGATGCTTCTACAATGGGTTTAGGAGGTGTGCTTATGCAGAATGATAAGATGGTTGCTTATGCGTCAAGGCAGTTGAGAACTCATGAAAAGAACTATCCTAGGCATGATTTAGAACTTGCCTCAGTTGTTTTTGTGCTGAAGATTTGGAGGCATTATCTTTATGGTTCTAGATTTGAAGTATTTAGTGACCATAAAAGTTTAAAGTATTTATTTGACTAGAAGGAGTTGAATATGAGACAGCGAAGGTGGTTGGAGTTATTAAAAGATTATGATTTCGGTTTGAATTATCATCCAGGTAAAGCTAATGTTGTGTCTGATGCTTTAAGCCGAAAGACTTTGCATATGTCGGCGATGATGGTTAAAGAGTTGGAATTACTTGAACAGTTCAGAGATATGAGTTTAGTTTGCGAAGTGACACCGCAGAGTGTTATGTTAGGAATGTTGAAGATTAACAATGATTTTCTGGATAGTATCCGAGAAGCTCAGAAGTTAGACGTGAAACTGGTAGATTCGATGGTTGGAATCGATCAGTCTGAGAATAGCGATTTTAAGATGGACGCGCATGGTGTGTTAAGATTCCGTGATCGAATTTGTATTCCTGATGATGCGGAAATAAAGAAAGCGATTCTTGAAGAAGGTCATAAAAGTAAATTGAGTATTCATCCGGGGACTACAAAGATGTATCAAGATTTGAAGAATTTGTTTTGGTGGCCTGGGATGAAGCGTGATGTAGCGCAGTCTGTGTATGCATGTTTAACTTGTCAGAAGTCGAAAGTTGAACATCAGAAGCCCGCGGGGTTGATGCAACCATTAGAAGTCCCAGAATGGAAATGGGATAGCATTTCAATGGACTTCGTAACAGGATTACCAAACACTTCAAGAGGATATGATTCGATTTGGGTGATTGTTGATAGGCTTACAAAGTCGGCTCATTTTATTCTTATTAACATCACTTTTCCGGTATCGAAGTTGGCGGAGATTTATATTCGTGTGATTGTGAAGCTGCACGGTGTTCCTTTGTGTATTATGTCGGATAGGGATCCGAGGTTTACTTCTGATTTTTGGAAGAGTTTGCAAGAGGTGTTGGGTTCTAAGTTGAGGTTAAGTTCAGCGTATCACCCTCAGACGGATGGTCAAACTGAGAGGACTATTTAGTCGTTGGAGGATTTATTGAGAGCATGTGTTCTCGAGCAGGGAGGTTCTTGGGACACTCATTTACTGTTAATAGAGTTCACTTATAATAAGAGTTACCATTCGAGTATTGGAATGGCACCTTTTGAAGCATTGTACGGTCGGAGATGCAGAACTCCTTTATGTTGGCATGAATCTGGGGAAAGTGTTGTTCTTGGACCTGAAATTGTTCGAGAGACTACTGAGAAGGTGAAGTTAATTCAAGCGAAGATGAAAACTTCTCAAAGTAGACATAAGAGTTATCATGACAAGCGAAGGAAAGATTTGGAATTTCAAGCGGGTGACCATGTATTTTTTAGAGTTACACCTGTGACCGGTGTTGGGTGTGCATTGAAGTCTAAGAAGCTGACTCCTCGGTTTATTGGTCCATATCAGATTTCGGACAGAATTGGAGATGTTGCTTATAGAGTGGCTTTACCGCCTAATCTTTTGAATTTACACGATGTGTTTCATGTGTCGCAACTTCGGAAGTACATTTCAGATCCATCTCATGTGATTCATATGGATGACGTGCAAGTACGGGATAATCTTACTATTGAGACAATGCCTGTGTGAATCGTGGATCGTGAAATGAAGACCTTGAGAGGCAAGGAGATTGCTTTAGTGAAAGTAGTCTGGTTGGGAGCTGCCGGAGAAAGTATGACGTGGGAGTTGGAAAGCAAGATGCGGGAATCCTATCCCGAGTTGTTTGAACAAGGTAAATTTTCGAGGACGAAAATATTCTAAGTGGGGGAGAGTTGTAACGCCCAATTATTTAATTATTTATTTGATTAAATAGTTTTGAATATTTCCCGTTTTAATTGTTGAAGTTGTGTGATATCAATTTGAGTTGTAGAAATGATATGTTGTTAGTTTACTAGAATTATAAGAAGTATGTGGGCTTAGTTGGTAGTAGCAATGTTGGGGGTGTAGTAAGTTGGCCCAATAGAAATAAGAGATAAGTGGAGTTAGTGGGAAAAAGGAAGTTACAGGAAAATAAAAGAATTAGGTTATCAGTAAGAGAGAAAAAATAGGTTTTTGGAGAATACGAGAAGTTGCAGAGAAAGTGGAGCAAGAGGTTTTGGAGAATTACGTGGGAGTTACAGAACCAGAAATCCAATCGAAGAGTAGAGCGACCTTCAATCCAAGGTAAGGGTGGGGTTATGACTCTATAATTGAGTTTATGATAAATAGTATGTGGGATTGGATTTGTAGCATTGCTTCTGTCCATGTGCGTGTTGATTCGTTAAAGTTGATTGCCTAAATTGGTTGATGTGGTTAAATTAATCGTAGAATCATTGAATCGGTGTTATTTTGTGTGATTTTGTGGTATTGTGGTGGTACTGTGATGGTATGAGAATTGATACCGAAAATGGGAGGAATTGGTAGATGTCGTCAAATTAATCGGAGGATAATTAATTCACGTTGTTTGAGTAGAATTATCCATGTTGCTGTAGTATGATGTATTGGAAGAATTAGTTGAGGATGAGTATAAGAGAAGGAGAGAACAGAGGAGAAGGATGAGAGAACAGAGAGAACGCAGGTTTTGAGATTGAACGCAGTTTTGGGAGCCATGACGAGCGTCATGGAAGTGTGACGAGCGTCACACGGGTCACGACCGTCATGGAGCATGACGACCGTCATGCATACAGTTTCTGGGTGCTGCGTTGTTTCCTGCATTGATGTTTGGTTTGGCTGCTTGTTATGGATGAGCCTGAGTGTAAATATGTTGTACCTTGTGAGAATTACTCGTGTAACCGGATGATAATCATGGCATAGAAGTGAATTCGGAATTTGTTGGCAGGATGTTAGTAACAATAGTATAATATCCATTTAGAAAGGAATTAATTGAGTAAGCAGTAACATGATAAATTAGTGATACTTAAAGGGGAGTTATTTAAGTAGCAGTGGCAATGATAAATGTTGACAGGAGTTGTCTAGTAGCAGTAGTGATAATAGGATGTATTAGGTAGTATTTTTGGTAGCAGTGTCGTGATGATAAAGTAATATGTGGCGGGTGATATTCTATAGCAGAATTTAACCAATAATAGTATCGGAGCAGTCTTAATAATTAATACAGAGTAGGAATACTAATAATCTCAGTAGAAGAGTTAGGCATTAGAGTGGCAGTGTAATTGAGTTGTTCCTTGTGTTTTGTTCCTTGTTGCAAGTTGAGAAGTTGTTATATAATTCCGTAGTGCTGGCAGATAAATTGATAATGGAATTAATTAACTGATTTTCAGTCGAAAATTACCGGATAATGAAATGATTGATTTTAGTACCCTTTTAGTGGGTGCATTATAAATTCTAGCTGTTGTGATCCTGGTTGTTGAGAATTACAACTGTGGAATATGTTGAATTGCCTCTAATTATTGGCAAGAATTTAAGTTGTAGGCCTATGGCCAATGCTTATTTGCTGTGGTGTTGATAGATGTAATTATCAGTGTTGTTATTATGATGTTCATGATGGGTCACATGGCATAACATATTAAGCAGGCCTGGATTGGCAAAATATTAAGCTGGCCTGGATTGGCAAAAATATTAAGTAGAAGGCTTATGCCTTGTTGACGTCAATATTAATTGGAAAATTTTTAAGCTGGGAGTTCTGCTCCAATGGTACCACATGCATGTGCATTTTGAGTCGCATTTCATGTTGCATCGTTGTTGTTGTGTTGTTAATTGAATGTGATTTTTTTTACGTTGTTATTGCGTTGTGTATTAATATTGATTTCAAGGTTGTTGTGTTGCTGATTTATGTTGATTGAGACGTTGTCGTTGTGTTGTTGATTTATGTTGCCTAAAAAGTTGTGAAGTGGTGATTTCATAATCTGATCTAATATATTATTTATCATATATCTGATTATATGGTTTGATATCTCACCCCTTCTGTGGTTGGTGATGGTTTATACGCCATCCTGCAGGTAATCCAGAGTGAAGGTTGTCTACCTTCATTAGTTCGAGTCGGTGTCGTTGCTCTGATACGTAGCACTCGGGGGGGGGGGGGGGGGGGGGGGGGGGGGGGACGCATGTTTTCTTTAGTGTCGGTTTTATTATGTTGCTGAATTTTAAGTTGTTTTTCATTAAAGGCTTGATGTCTTAGAGTTGTTTTGAATCAAATAACCTGTTATGGTATTTCAGTTGAATTTATGAATCCGCTGCGTATTAATAAAGTTGTTCTATGACAAAGACTGAATTATGTTCATCTGAATATTAAGTGTTATGTATCCATGTTCAGGCGGTAAATGCCGTTGTTTTTAAGTTGAAAATGTGACATCCTGTTTATGTTGAAATTTTATTACTCTAATTTTATTAAATATTCGCCGGGTAGAAAATGGGGTGTTACAATACAGGGTGATGATGCTGGTGGAAGCAAGCGTATTATATCAGTTTATAATTTCTGGATCTGGTATAGAATGTTGTTTGAGTTTATTATATTTTATTTACATTGTTTGTTTAACTAACCCTCACTTAAAGTTTGCTGGTGGTAGCAAGCGTATTATATGAGTTTATAATATCTGGATCTGGTATAGAATGTTGTTTGAGTTTATTATATTCTATGTAGATTGTTTGTTTCACTAACCCTCACTTAAAAAACATTCAGTTAATTTGACATAGATACTTATAATCCACAAATTAAGTTGTATTTGAAAACCAACTTAAACAAACCATTGTTGTTTTCTGATTGCATGCCTCTCATCATTTATCTCGCGTTCTTTTATATATAGATTATGGTATAATGATCTGGCTCCTTAGATGCATCGCCATCTTCCATTATAGTTAAATTAAAGATGAGGCAGATTATCCAATGTCTTGTTGATCTTATGGAAATTTAACTATAATCGAATATAGTGATATATCAAAGGAGTCAGATCAATAAACCACAATATATGTAAAAGAGCGTGAAATGCACGATGAGACGAATGCAATCAGAAAACAACATTGGTTTGTTTAAGTTGGTTTTCAAGAACAGTTTAATTTGCAGATTATAGACATCTTCATCAAATTGAATCCATGTATATTTATTTAGTGAGGTGTTTGGAAAACAAGCAATCTATATTTATTATAATAAACTTAGGGTACTTACAACAACGGTTATCTATTGTAACCGATATCATAAGTAATTTATGTTTTATATAATTTCGCTGCTGATGGATTTCGAACCCAGAACCTAAGTGTATGTATCACAACGGTTTATTATGTTAACCGTTGTGATATATGGCTCGCGCCCTACCTTTCAATAACGGTTTCCAGCCCGCTGTAGAAATAGCTAACTTACAACGACAATCTACATAACAACGCCTTCGCCCGCGTCATTATATGTCATTTCCAACCATTGTTAAATGGGTTTTTCATAGTAGTGGTGGCAGGTGTGATGTCTTTGGAGTTTCAAAGTAGGATGGAGGTTGTCTACTCAAACTTGGCGTTGAATCAAGTCTATGAGAGCATGGAACTCTTGTTCTGCAAATGGAGGAAGTTCTTCTAAGTGGCAGAAGAAGGAGCTGAATTCAGCAGTTGGATGTCGTATCAGAATGTTCTGACATCTAGCTTAACATAAGAACTCTCAGCTGGTGATGTGGCACATCAGCTTAAGATAAGGTGATATACAAGAGAATGGAAATTATGGATGCTTCAAAAAGGTCTATCTCATGCAGTTTGCAGGAGCTGTGGATGAGAAGATGTTACATGTCTAAGAGGCTTGGTGAATCCAAGATGTCTTGCTATGGTGCAAGTAGTTCAAGTGACTTAAAGATATGATTTTATTGATGGATCAGTGTATCTTGTGGGAATTCTGAAGAAGATTGAGATCAATCAAAAGGTGGCTTTTGGTTGGTCTCATAGTGTGCATTCAAACAGGATGCTTGAAACTGACTGCTCTTGCGCAGAAGAGTAGTTAGTTGAAAACGTAAGGAGGTTCTGGTTCTCTTGGAGCTTGTGGCAGAAGTTCTGGGTTGAGGATGGAAGTATACCTTCTTTTGGTGGATGAGAGTTTATTTCTCTCTGGGTTTCTGAATTTCTCTTTGTTCAAGCTGGTGGCGCAGTGTTGTGTGAAGATCTTCAGTTTGAATTACGATGCTGATATTAATTCTAATGGTGGAGCATATCAAGAACCATGGAGTGTGGTGTCAATGATGTGTGGAAAATGTCCTAACTAATGTTAGAACATTTTTGGGTTGGTTATCCTTGGTGGAGGATTCTTAAGTCCTAGTCTAGGAACTGGTTGGCAACATCATGTCTAAGGAGTATCTATCTTGTCATACGGGAGAATGATGAAGTAGAAGAACTGCCTTATGAGGATGGTATGGAAAAGACAGGAATGGATCACGGGTTGATTGCATGAAGGTCTGGTTTCTGATGCGTTCAGAAGTGGATATTCACCAAAAAATCAGGAGTATTCTAGGTTACCATATGGGGAGAATGATAAGGAATATTTGTCTTGGATTATGGGGTGTATATCTCAGTTGCTGGCTTTGGTAAGGTCAGTGGAAAATCTTGCGAAGGGGATACTGCCCCTGGCTGCAAGTCATGCTAGTAGTGGATCAGTTTGGCAGCTGTGAAGTTCTGGAGCATGCATACAATATCTGACATCGCTATAACAAATAAAGGGGCCCTGTGCGTGTCTTTGAGGAATGTGAAGCATTCTGATTCAATTGGTTTGTGCCTCAAGCAGCTGGAGGTCTATACATGAGAATTCAAGAGGAGTTCGTGTGGTGTGTAGATGGTTGCAGAAAGAGGGGGATCAATGGGACTTTGATCTTAAGCCAAGAGTTTGTTATGGTAGGATGGTTATCCTGTTATTTCCTCATGGGTAGCATGATGGTGATCACGTGTGGGTGATTATTGGTTCTTGTTAGAAGAACCAATAAGAGAGTTGATGATTATGTTCATCAGGTGGCTTGAACTGAGGGTGCGCTCTTGAAGACATGAAGATGCGTCTTGTGTTTTCCATTCATCAGCTAGGTGTTCTATGGAAGAGCACTGGTTGCCTTAGATAGGGGGAGTTCCTCCTTAATCTAAAATGTTTTACTGCGCGGGTGCAGTGGAGGTCCAGTTTGCATTGTGCGTCAAGCAAGCTGTGATGAGATGTCAAGGAGGATGTCTTGACATTTGTATTATTACAAGTTGAGGGAGACTTGGCAGTGCAAGTTACATGGTTCTTATTGGATGCTTAAGAATCATTGGTTGAGTATGGGGGAATTTATTTTTCTCTGCAGGCTGTGATCACAAAACTGTGAAGATATTGGTCAATACAGAAGTTTTCTTGGTGGACAGTGTCTGACATGATGTCAGAACATTGTTGAAGACATGCTTCAGGAGTAATTCGTATTTTGGTCGGTGGGCCTTGGATTATGGAGAACATGCGCGTGCTAAACGTGTTCATCATTACTTGCACGGTTATCTTAAAGAAGAAACAGTCAAAGCATTCTTGGCCGGTGTGTAGCACCCCAAAATTTGCCCTCTTACTTTTAGCTAACTGGCTTATGTTTCTTTGCATTTCTTGCATTAGCATTTGTGCATAGCATTGGTTCTTAGCATGGCATCAAGGTACTTGGTTCATCTCAGAGGAGTCTCAAGCCTCAAGGTGGTTTGAGGGGATCATCATATCTTCACAAGATCAAGATTAGCAAGAGATTTCAAGTGAATTTTTCCCTCCTAACCAGAGGGACCAAATTAGGGTTTTGGTTTCAAAAGGGCTTCTTGATGGGTTTTGCTTGTTCAAATACATTCTCATGGGTTTCATATGCTCACAAGTGCTCACAGAGGAAGTCTTGGCTAGTGGTTCATTGTGGAAGATGTTCAGTGGATCAGTTACTTGTGAGGTAAGCAAAAGTCAACTGTAAGGAGGAAAGTCAACTGTGGAATTTTGAGGTTCTCTTCAGGGTTTTCAAGATCTCATATCCTCATATGGTCTTCAAGGGTCAAGTTTCATACCATTTATCAAGAATCAAGAGTTTGTGCAAAAGTTACTAAATTTGGAAAATGACCTATAATGAGAACTTTCCATTTTTGGCAGTTTTTCCACTACATTCAACTTGACTTTTAATCATCAAGGAAGCTTCAAATGAATTTTCCTCCAACATGAAAGTTGAATATCTTTCTCTCCCATTTCCAAAAAGTACTAGAACATATCCATATCATTTGTGGAACTCTAGATATGACCAAAACAAGGCAAGGTGATTTTAAGGGTTTTCTTATGGTGTCATTTTTACACCTTTTGCATTTTGGTTCATATTGACCTATATTTGGTTCTATTGCTTCATGTCACATTACAACATCAAAGTACATTCTATGAGGACCATTTTTGACCTTTATTTCACTCAATTTCATGACTTGTACCTCACTTATTTCACAAAGTACATTTTTGCAAGAAGCATCAAAACTCACAAACCAAGACATTACAAAGCCCAAATTCAATTCAGGTGTGATTAGCAAATGAAATATGAGTGATCCATCATAGAAAGCATGGGAATGCACGTGTGGATTAGTGGTGGTATCACAAAGTGCAAATTTGCATAAACCATCCAATCTCATTAACCAAGGGATTAATCAAGTTTTAATTGTGATCAGTGCTCTAATGGTATGTATATAAGCTAACTCATGCCCTCACTATTAGGTTATGCACTCTCATTTGCTCAGATTGGAAATTTTCACTCTCACTTTTCTCTCTTCGAATCTCTCATTCCTTGAGGGATTTTGAAAATCTCTTAGCATATTATTGATCAGTGAGTTGAAAGGAGTGTGAATCTACCACTGTTTCAAGCTTTAGGCAAGGTTTTCAGCAAGTGCATCTCAAGAGGATTCAAGTTCAAAAACCTAGATCTAGCCAATTTCAAGCCTCTATTTGCATTTATTTTGCAAATAGAGCTCAAAAGAGGAAGATCTGCAGCTTTTGGAAGGAGTTCTTGGCGTATTTGAAGCTCTACAGTTCTCAGGTTAGCATACTTTTCATGACCATGTAACTTAAATTTTAAGCTTGCATGATGATCTATGATGTTCACTGATGATGCTGATATGTTTGGTTTTGATTTTGGACGTGTGAATTGCTTGAATTTTGAGATTGAAAGTTTTAGATCCAAACTTATTCCGTTCGATTTGGCTTGTGTGTTGGTTGTTTGTGAAAACTAATTGCATATTTGAACTCCTTGTTGAATTCTGGTCAAGATAGTGTACTCATGTGTGATTTTTGGAGAATTTTAAGTTGATAGTCGCCGGAGGAGACGACCAGAGCTAGGGCTCCGGCGTCTGGTTTGGTTCTCAGGTCACCGGAAGCTGAAGGAGAGAGATGAAATCACAGCCGTCCAAGGGTTTGATCTGATGGTGTTGATCTTGCCACCCCATTTAATTTGCTTGTGTTTTATTTAATATGTGTATGTGTGCATCCTCACCATTGTTACCATGCGCTTTGATCTGGACCACATATCTTGCATAACGTTTGATTTGTTGACTGATTACCATGTGTTGATTGGATTTGATGGTCATTAGCCTGCCAGCACATTAAAATTTCATGTGCTTATCACGTGCTTTCTTTTTAATTTCTGATCAATCATGTGTGTGCGCGTGTATCATTGTTAGCATGTGTGTGTAGATCTGAACCTCTCATCATGATTACCTGTTGATTTTGTTGACTAAATGTGGCATGTTGGATCAATCCTGTGGTGTGTGTGAGTCAAGATTTTTGACTGAATGCCATGTAAACCTGTTGACTTCGCTGATTGGGCTATTTGGACTGGACTTGCTTTCTGAACCCCCCTGTTGAGCCCATGTTTATTTTTGAACGTGAATATTGCTAATGCTGCACCCCTGGTTTATTTTCTTCCATTTTATTTTATGTAATTGTTTCATTTTGCATTTTTAATTTTTAAAATTAGTTTAATGCATCCAAAAATTATTAAAAAAATCATGAGTCATCTTTAGGATTTTATAAAATTTTGGAAAATTTTATTTTTTATTTTTATTTTATTTTGTGCATTTGAATTAATTGTTTAATTAATTTCTTTTTTGGATTGTTTCATATATGCACACCCTACCTTGTTGATTTTTGTTATCATCATCTATACATGATTTGCATCTTATTCTTTTTGTATTTGTTTAAGGACATATTGAGGTTCCTAAAAAAAATTTCTCATTTTTTTAAAATCATTTCATATTGCATTTTAGTCCCTCTCCTTTGCATATTGGTTTATGGTTCCTATGTGATCTTTGCCTAATTGTTTGAGGTGCTTAACTTATGAATTTTTGTGAGATCCTTTGACATGTGATTGGCTTCTGACTTAGGTCATTTGACTTTTAATTTCACAATTGTTGAATGTCATTTGATATATGTTTGTTTATTTGTGCTTAAATGACTTATGCGTGATTATATCTTGACATCCCTTTACACATGTTGACTTGCCTTGCCTATTTGCTTGAGTTTCCTCTTGATTCTTTGCATGTACATTTGATGTGATGTTTACCCCTGGTTGAGGTCCCTTGTGACCAAATTTTGCCATTTGTGGATCATGTTTGGATATGCTTAAGTGTTGGAACTTTGACTTCCCTTTTGTGGATTTTCTTTGGTGCATAATGCTTCATGTTTTGAATTACTTTTGCACACATGAGTTGTTGATGATGATATGATCTTGATTCTGAATTGCTTTCATCTTCATCTTACCTTTCTCATTTCATCTTAATATGAAGTTCATGAGTGCTTAATTGTGCATTTCATATAAGTATGCTTGCATTCTTTCATGTTTATCTTTGCATGCTTACTTGAGATGATTTTGCATGATCTTTGAGACATGTTTATTGATTTGAGTTGGACATTTATGATGTGATGTGCTTTCTTCCATTTATTGTATCTCATGTTCTCCTTCTCATTCTTCTTCTTCTCTTTCACTCTCTTTCTCCCATGAATCTCAAGACTTGTTTAAGTCTTGGATTCTTTCCCTTTAGAGCTACCTAGTCTAACTTAATTTTTTATTAAGCTTAGAGTAGGATTAGCATTAGGTTTTAGGTAGTTGTCCTTCCTAAGCCTCACTCACCATAGGTCATCCATGCATGATAACATTAGGAATCTTAGTTTCCCTTGAGAGTTTCATTTGTGTCTTCTCTCTTCTCATCTCAAAACTTCTTGAAAACACTTAATAAAGATAAAGTGTATTGCACACGAGCCTTAAGCGTGGGGAATGAGAAATGAGGGGCTTCCTCTCATCTTTCTAGAGTGCTTAGCGAGCGTCCTGTCTTGGGACGATTCGTTAAGTATTCGTCCCTGTGCCCTAGACTTTGGTGCAATGCAAGTTATGAACTAACTAAAAAACACTTCTGTCTAAAAAACACAAAAACAAATTCAAATATTTTTATCCTTCGGGATTGTTTGGTTCCAGACCATTTTCAGAAAAGAGCACGTTACCTTCCGTCTGAGTCGCAAACAGACATCGACCCTAACTGCCGGACGCGAATCTAACGTTGCTCATAAAAAACACTCACCCATTCGTGGTCGTACCCACGAACTACATTAGCTCTGATTCCTCTCTCTCGTCCGATTGAGGATATGTATGCACAAGACAGCGATTATCTTGGCGAGCAACCTTCCCCCACAGTTCCCGTCCGAACTACGTTGACTCTGACTTTCCCATTGCACTGAGGGAGTACGTAGGCCTAGGGCATCGAATATGTCCTACCGAGTCCGTCTTAGTCACCCCTATCCCCGTTTTCTTTTGTTCAGCCATAGATAGTAGGACAGTTCACCCTCCATTTAGACAACAAGCGTGGATCCCATCAGTACGATGGATGCGTGGGGTGCTAACACCTTCCCCTCGCATAACCGACTCCCGAACCCAGACTATGGTTGCGATGACCATGTCTTTCCCCCTTTCTCTTCAGGTTTATGCAGTGTTTCCTTTCCCTCTCTCGGGATAAATACACATTGCTGGCGACTCTGTGTCTTCTGTGCCACTCTCACGTTTGTACCGTTGGATGCGAATCTTACGGGAGCGACAGCTGGCGACTCTGCTGGGGACTCTGGTTGACCTCTTGCTGGTCCATCCCCTTTAGCGAGTCGATCCTAGCGCTTGTTTGTTTTTTTCGTTGGGTGTTTATTTGTTGTGTTTTATATTGTTGTATATTACTGTTTTACAGCTTTTACTGCATTGCATTTCATTTTATTACTGTCATACTGGATATTGCTGTGATGTGCTGGCTGGTTTCTGTTTGGCAGGTTGGGTAGTTCTGAGAAATAAGCCCAATACCCAGGCTTGAGTACACCCTAGGACTAGAGTGGAAAGTAGTGGGACCTACGTGCCCGCTTGGTACGTTTGTGTGTTCATGAAATTCACAACTAGACGAGATTATCTTGGGACGCATTCTGACGTGTATGTCTTGCGCATGTTAGGGTGTTGATCTAGAGAGCTGTCGACTCTGGTGACCGTTTCTCCGATACCTCAGTTGCGCCTCTCCTCCCGAGATGTGACAGTGGCAGACCACGTTCCATGGCAAACCCATTGCACATTCTCGATTCGAGGACCCAATGCTGAGGGACTCGCATAGGATGACCTTATTTTTTAGGGGAATCAGTTGAGGCCTCCTCGATTGATGATGATGCCAAACCAGAAATGGTGAACGTATCATCATTTCTCGACCTGAGAGCCCGGGATATTGAGGATCCTCGCCTTTCTAGAACCCACACTTGAGAGGGGATGGGTGTTTGCAGGTCTGCAGGTAACCGAAACCTTCAACCTACCCGGTCTTCTGGATTTCTTGTCAGTGTTTGATTATCGGGGTTTCTGGTTATCTCAGTGGTTCGGTATTCTAGAATTCTAGTTTTCTGGGTTGTGGTTCTTATCCAGTCATCAGCACAGCAGTTGTTCAGAACTTATGGATACCTTGATCCCATGTTCGTTGCATATGCATCATCATTCTTGCATACATGTTCTTGTATTTCCAAGGATATCATTGTTGAGGCTCACTGTTGAGCATTTCCATTTATTCCTTGTGGTTCTTCTGGAAAGTCTTGAATTAAAACAGAATGATTCCTTGGAAATATTTGAACATGGCATTTGCATTGCAGTTCCATACTCATGTGCATAACAGGTGTTCAAAGCTGGTTATTCTTGTTCTAATCTGGATTTCTTCAGAATTGTAGACTTAACTCCTCAGGCCATTCAAGAGTTGATCATGGAGCAAATTCAAGCTGAGTTGAGGGAAATGCGAGTCCAGATGGGGCAATTTATGGGGAATATGCAAACTCTCATGCAAGACCAGAAGATGATGAGGGAGGAGGTCAACCGGATGAAGACTCAGATGGGCTTGGTCATGGAAATCTTGAATAAGGTGTTAAAGAAGAAAAATAGTCATGTGCTCGCTTCCACAACAGAGGTCCTTACTCCTCTCATCTCTTTGGGGCCTTTTCTATATCATGGAGTGTCTCGCGAATCCCCTCCATGAATTGAAGTTTCAGAGCTTTCTCCTCGGCAATTACTTCCTGCTCCCCAAGAGGATCCTAAGTCAGAGAGGCCTAGGAAGAAGTTTGATCCCCCTCCAATGCCGTATGCGCAGTTGCTTTCTTATTTGCTCGAGCTCAAACTAGTTGAGCCTGTCACTCTAGGACCAACTCCGACAGGGTTTTCTTTGGTTTCCAAGATGAATGCTAGGTGTGACTTCCATTCTGGGGCACCTGGTCACAATGTTGAGAATTGCACAAGGTTCAAGCATAAGGTCCAAGAACTCATTGATTCAGGGCCAATCAAGTTCTCATCAGAAGTGGAGACTCCTCCCGTCTTTGCAGGATCCACCTCATGTCATAAACTTTCTCCACAACCTTTTGCTGCAGAAGCTCTACGTCAGCAACTTTTGTTTGTGCCGCAGCCAAATGTGGAAAGGAAAGTGCAAGCGCAGGTGAGACGCCCAAATCAGCATCGACAGCAAAATTATCAGCAGCAGGGGCAACCGAGACCAAGAAGGCCCAAGAGGATATTTGATCTTATTCCTATCCCTTATAGTCAGTTGTTTGCTCGTCTGCTCAAGAACTCTCTAATTCAAACGAGGAGTACCATGCCAGTGCCATACCCTATCCCTCTAGACTTTGACATGAACGCTAGCTGTGAGTTCCATTCGGGAACGTTTGGGCACATAATTGACAACTGTAATGCGTTCCAGCACAAGGTGCAAGATTTGATCGACTCAAAGGTCATCACCCCAGATGGTACCCCCATGAGGTGAAGCTTCTTTATCAGAGTGAGCACTCAAGGCTGCGAAGACGTCATCAGAAGCAATAAGTCCAGACGGAGTCAAGTCTCCTCAACAATGGCAATCATCAGCTTCCTTTACTGCATTTTCATATGTAGTTTTCCTTTGTTTGTTTAAACATTGTCTGCATGTAAAAACTTGTTTGTGTTTGAATGTTGATTTTAATGCAATGATGTGTTATTCCTGAAGTATCTTACTTTTATGCACTCATGTCATGTTTATATGCACTGCAATACCAACCTTTCTTGTCTAGAACTCTTGAGGGAGGATGACGAAATAAGAATGCAGGTTTCTAATGGTACGCTTTTGGATAAAACCCTATTAAGGATGTACAGGCATTGTTTCCAATTCACAAACATTGGAGAGATAAGGAGATAGACCTTCGTCAACCCCTTTGAACCTAGTAGTAGGAGTTCTTTCTAAAAACGAAAAACCCTCAATTTTAACCCAGGGGCAGGGTAGGCGTCAGTTAGTTTGACCAAGTGTTCAACTTTCAGAAGGAGTGTACATCTGAGGATCCATTACCTTCCATTCCACTATCAAGAGGTTAAGAGGTGTAGAACCACAATGGTTACTCCTCACCAACCGAAGAGTGAAACAGTCACAGCCTTTTCAAACAAGTCAGGCAAAACGGTGTCACACGACTTGTTCAAAAAAAAAAGAGAAAAATGAGAAAAAGAAAAAGCCTGCTAAGTCGAAAAACTTGAAAGTGAGTGACTTAGGCAAAAGTTAAGGCATCCCGCTGGACTTCAAAATTGAAAACTCAAAAGAGTCAGTCCAGACAAAAATTAGGGAACAAAAAGCAAAAGAATGAGAAAGCGAAAAGCCAAAAGGATTACAAAGAAAATCCTCGATAAGAACAAAGTCGTGTGACTATAGACACAAAAGACAAAAAGGGGCGACTGTTAGTCCAAAACCTTGTCAGGTGTCAAATCACCAGTTGCATGGATTCCCTAGAAATCGGGAAACCTTTTGAGAGACGAGCGCTTGTGTCAAATTAGCTGAACATAGGACTGGAGAATATCATGGAGAGTGGGTGGGTACCAATAAACTTTGAGCCATAAATCCTTTTTTTCTCAAACTGCGAACTAGGCCACGCTACAACCCTTAAAAGTCCTAATTGAAACAGGGTTTAGTCTGAAGGCGTACTTCAACGAGATAGCGTTCCTGACTCCCATGAGTTGTGCTAATAAGATTTTTGTTGGTGTTGCATGTGCGTATTGCTTTCTTTTCAAAAATAAGTGTCGTAACTCGGTTGTGTGACATATTTTCAATAAGGACTTCAAGATTAACATATGTGTTGCATTTGAATAATCATTCTCAAAATAAACATTTTCTGCTTGCATACATTTGTTTGACATCAAAGAAGCTTACACGATGAACATCAGTCGAGAAGCTTAAACTGGCCAAGTTGAGGTGCCTGAGACTCCAGGGGACATGATGCTGAACGATTATGTGGGAAAAAGGCGTTCCCAGCCATTTGTGTTGAGATGTAACCAATCTGGGACAATCACACCGGGAAATCTCTTCAAAATGTAGCCAAGCTGGGGCATTCAAGTTGAGAAGGTCTTTTCAGAGTACAATCAACCATGGGGCATTCATGTTGAGAAAATTTCTTCGAACTGGGGCAATTATGTCGAGATCCGGTAAATCTCTCCACAAGCGTGTAAACTGGGGCAATCACGTCGAGATTCGGTAAATCTCTCGAAGACTAGTCGGTCAGAGACAAATGTACTGCAAGGCTTGTACTGGGGCAGGTCACTTCAAGGGCGCGAGAAGTTTTTTCCCTTCAGAACACAGTCAATCAATAGCACCTCTGCAAGGTTCAGAATACTGTGGCAGAAAATTTCAGGTCATTACAAACCCTCTCGAGTTGGTTTACTTCATGAATCATGAAGTATGGGACAGTTATGTCCAGACCGGATACATCTCTAAGAGTTTGAAGACCCTCGGGCATTGTTGAATGCCAGGTTTTCTGTAAAATCCTCTTAAGATGATTGCTTCAAGTAGACCCTGTGGTCTGGGGCAAGGTGGAGAGTTAAAGGAACTGTGTTTCGCTCTTGACAATCAATATCCAGAAACTTAAAGCACTGAGTTGTTCCCAGTGTGGGACTTTTGGAGTCTTTTCCCTCCAGCAAAGAGCCAGAGGGTATCTTTTTCCAGCAAGGTGTGGGAATTGTTATTCTTCCTCAAGCAGATAATTGTCCTATGTTTGAAAAGGGCTTTTATGAAGGTTTCTTATCTCTAGCAGTACAGATGGAATCCTCACTCTCAACAAGCTAAGACGATAGAATATCGTCAAGAAGACGATGAGGAGTCAGAGTGTTCTCTTCCTCAACGGTCAGATCTAGTCATCTCAAGTAATTCAAAGTCCAATCTTCATTGGTACCTCCCCAGTAGAGCTGCTCTCCTCAACTTCGAAGTCTGATCGTCCTCAGCAGTTTATTACTCTTTCCAATCAGAGTATCGAGGATCGTCTTCCTCAACAGAGTATAAAGAAGTAATTCCCCAAGCGGAGTCGTTGAGGATTGTCTCCCTCAACAGGATATAAGAGGTTCACCCCAGCCAGAGTTGTGATTTGGCTCACCTTTCCTCAGCAAGTAGGCATGAATTGTCATTTATGCAGCCTCTCCAGCAAGAGATTGATGGAGCATCTTCTTTGATCAAAGATGGTGTTTCCCCACAGAGTATGGGTCAGTCGTTTTTCCTCAGCTAGTCAGGAAACATGTGTTTACCCCCTAGCAGAGTGGATGTTGAAAACTACTATTTTCCAAGCAGATGTGCCGACGAGGATCGTCCCCCTCAGTAGGACATAAGAGGATCGTCCCCCTCAGCAGGAGTACAGAGGATTGTATACCCAGCCGAAGATGTGTTTAGGTTATTATTCCCCAACAAGCATTCAGGAGTTGATTGCTCAAAGGTTAATGTTGGTGCATCTCCAGCAGGAGATTGGTGGACAAAAATGTTATTATCCCCACAGAGTCCTGGTGCCTACTTTCCTCAGTTGGTTAGAAAGTATAGTCTCACCGACAACGGTTTGATCTAATCCCCAATAGGGTGAGGGTAAAGTTATTTCCCTAACAGCAGATTAAGCTCACCGACATCCCCAAGCAGAGTCTGGTGGTTAATGGTATCCCCTGCAGGTCTTGAGTCCAATTGTTTTTGGCAGGCGTCAAATCCAAGTTCTGAAGTATTTGGTGATCCCCGACGGAGGAGTTTCCATCTTCAATATTCATCTCCCTCCCCAGCTGAGTGGGTATTCTCTCGGAGTTTTGTCCATCTCCAGTAGAATTGTTGATCTTGATATTCCCCGGTTGAGTGGGTATTCTATCAGAGTTTCGTCCATCTCCAGCAGAGTTGTTGATCTTCCCATACCCAATAGAGTGGGTTTTCTCTCGGAGCTTTCATCTCCAGTAACATTTGTGATCAATGTCTTCCTCAGCGGAGTGAAGTCTTTCTTAGCAGGGTCTCTTATTTCGGAGGACAATTTATTTTTGTCATCCCCGGTGGAGTTTGCCTTCGCCTTCAGCATTTATTTTGCTGAGGCACCTCTTTTGCATTGTATAAGCATTCTTGCATGACATCCCCCCAAACGCGTAGCATTTCCACTTCGTGTGGAGCATTACGGCAAAATTCAAACATATGCATTCGAAGCATAAGCCAGGTTTGATTTCCTTCCAGCTCCTTTCCCTAGCAGAAAGTGACATGATTCAGGAGATGTTGTTTAACATTACACCGTAACTAGTGGATTCGTCATTCTTGTTGGTTCTTCCTACGCTCCCCCGCAGAGTTGTCTGTTTATATTTCTCTATTCCCCAGCGGATTTATCTTTGATTCTACTTATCTTGGGTTGGAAAGTCCATTTTCGGCCGGTCTTTCTTTTCTAGTTCGTCTTTGGCAGTCCTCGCACTCTTTGTTATCCCCAGTAGAAGTTATCCTATGTGGTATCCTTTCTCTGAAAGTCCACTTTCGGTCGTACTCGTTTGCGGTTTGAAATTCTGTCTTCGGCCGGTCTTTCTTTTCGAGTTCGCTTTCGGTCGTACTCGTTTGCTGTTTGAAATTCCGTCTTCGGCCGGTCTTTCTTTTCGAGTTTGCTTTAGGTCGTACTCGTTTACTGTTTAAAATTCCGTCTTCGGCCGGTCTTTCTTTTTGAGTCCGCTTTCGGTCGTACTCGTTTGCCTTTGTGTCCCCACTGAGTTCGCTTTCGGTCGTACTCATGTGGTCGTCGAAAGAGCGCTTTCGGTCGGTCTTTCTTTTCGAGTCCGCTTTCGGTCGTACTCGTTTACTGTTTGAAATTCCGCTTTCGGTCGGTCTTTCTTTTCGAGTTCGCTTTCGGTCGTACCCGTTTACTGTTTGAAATTCCGCTTTCGGTCGGTCTTTCTTTTTGAGTCCGCTTTCGGTCGGTCTTTCTTTTCGAGTCCGCTTTTGGTCGTACTCGTTTGCCTTTGTATCCCCACTGAGTCCGCTTTCGGTCATACTCATGTGGTTGTCGAAAGAGCGCTTTCGGTCGGTCTTTCTTTTCGAGTCCGCTTTCGGTCGTACTCATTTGCTCTCATATCTCCAGTGAGTCCGCTTTCGGTGGTACTCGTCTGCTGTTTGAAATTCCGCTTTCGGTCGGTCTTTCTTTTCGAGTTCGCTTTCGGTTGTACTCGTTTATCCTTTTCGAGTTCGCTTTCGGTCATACTCATTTATCCTTTTCGAGTCCGCTTTCGGTCGTACTCATTTATCCTTTTCGAGTTAGATTTCGGTCGTACTCGTTTATCCTTTTCGAGTTGGCTCTCGGTCGTACTCGTTTATCCTTTTCGAGTCCGCTTTCGGTCGTGCTCGTTTTCATTTTCATTACCACCAGGTTGCAAATTTACGGGTTCTTTTTGTATTCAATCACCTTCTACCTTGAATGTCTGAAAGCCGTTGCTATCACCCTTTCAGGTCCAAGTTGGTTGAATAGGGGCAGCCGTAGCACCCCAAAATTTGCCCTCTTACTTTTAACTAACTGGCTTATGTTTCTTTGCATTTCTTGCATTAGCATTTGTGCATAGCATTGGTTCTTAGCATGGGATCAAGGTACTTGGTTCATCTCAGAGGAGTCTCAAGCCTCAAGATGGTTTGAGGGGATCATCATATCTTCACAAGATCAAGATTGGCAAGAGATTTCAAGTGAATCTTTCCCTCCTAACCAGAGGGACCAAATTAGGGTTTTGGTTTCAAAAGGGCTTCTTGATGGGTTTTCCTTGTTCAAATACATTCCCATGGGTTTCATATGCTCACAAGTGCTCACAGAGGAAGGCTTGGCTAGTGGTTCATTGTGGAAGATGTTCAGTGGATCATTTACTTGTGAGGTAAGCAAAAGTCAACTGTAAGGAGGAAAGTCAACTGTGGAATTTTGAGGTTCTCTTCAGGGTTTTCAAGGTCTCACATCCTCATATGGTCTTCAAGGGTCAAGTTTCATACCATTTATCAAGAATCAAGAGTTTGTGTAAAAGTTACTAAATTTGGAAAATGACCTATAATGAGAACTTTCCATTTTTGGCAGTTTTTCCACTACATTCAACTTGACTTTTCATCATCAAGTAAGCTTCAAATGAATTTTTCTCCAACATGAAAGTTGAATATCTTTCTCTCCCATTTCCAAAAAGTACTAGAACATCTCCATATCATTTGTGGAACTCTAGATATGACCAAAACATGGCAAGGTGATTTTAAGGGTTTTCTTATGGTGTCATTTTTACACCTTTTACATTTTGGTTCATATTGACCTATATTTGGTTCTATTGCTTCATGTCACATTACAACATCAAAGTACATTCTATGAGGACCATTTTTGACCTTTATTTCACTCCATTTCATGACTTGTACCTCACTTATTTCACAAAGTACATTTTTACAAGAAGCATCAAAACTCACAAACCAAGACATTTCAAAGCCCAAATTCAATTCAGGTGTGATTAGCAAATGAAATATGAGTGATCCATCATAGAAAGCATGGGAATGCACGTGTGGATTACTGGTGGTATCACAAAGTTCAAATTTGCATAAACCATCCAATCTCATTAACCAAGGGATTAATCAAGTTTTAATTGTGATTAGTGCTCTAATGGGATGTATATAAGCTAACTCATGCCCTCACTATTAGGTCATGCACTCTCATTTGCTCAGATTGGAAATTTTCACTCTCACTTTTCTCTCTTCGAATCTCTCATTCCTTGAGGGATTTTGAAAATCCCTTGGCATATTATTGATCAGTGAGTTGAAAGGAGTGTGAATCTACCACTGTTTCAAGCTTTAGGCAAGGTTTTCAGCAAGTGCATCTCAAGAGGATTCAAGTTCAAAAACCTAGATCTAGCCAATTTCAAGCCTCTATTTGCATTTATTTTGTAAATAGAGCTCAAAAGAGGAATATCTGCTGCTTTTGGAAGGAGTTTTTGGCGTATTTGAAGCTCTACAGTTCTCAGGTTAGCATACTTTTCATGATCATGTAACTTGAATTTTAAGCTTGCATGATGATCTATGATGTTCACTAATGATGCTGATATGTTTGGTTTTGATTTTGGACGTGTGAATTGCTTGAATTTGAGATTGAAAGTTTTAGATCCAAACTTATTCCGTTCGATTTAGCTTGTGTGTTGGTTGTTTGTGAAAACTAATTGCATATTTGAACTCCTTGTTGAATTCTGTTCAAGATAGTGTACTCATGTGTAATTTCTGGAGAATTTTAAGTTGATAGTCGTCGGAGGAGACGACCGGAGCTAGGGCTCCGGCGTCTGGTTTGGTTCTCAGGTCACCGGAAGCTGAAGGAGAGAGATGAAATCACAGTCGTCCAAGGATTTGATCTGATGGTGTTGATCTTGCCACCTCATTTAATTTGCTTGTGTTTTATTTAATATGTGTGTGTGTGCATCCTCACCATTGTTACCATGCGCTTTGATCTGGACCACATATCTTGCATAACATTTGATTTGTTGACTGATTACCATGCGTTGATTGGATCTGATGGTCATTAGCCTGCCAGCACATTAAAATTTCATGTGCTTATCACGTGCTTTCTTTTTAATTTCTGATCAATCATGTGTGTGCGCGTGTATCATTGTTAGCATGTGTGTGTAGATCTGAACCTCTCACCATGATTACCTGTTGATTTTGTTGACTGAATGTGGCATGTTGGATAAATCCTGTGGTGTGTGTGAGTCAAGATTTTTGACTGAATGCCATGTAAACCTGTTGACTTCACTGATTGGGATATTTGGACTGGACTTGCTTTCTGAACCCCCCTGTTGAGCCCATGTTTATTTTTGAACGTGAATATTGCTAATGCTGCACCCCTGGTTTATTTTCTTCCATTTTATTTTATGTAATTGTTTCATTTTGCATTTTTAATTTTTAAAATTAGTTTAATGCATCCAAAAATTCTAAAAAAAATCATGAGTCATCTTTAGGATTTTATAAAAGTTTGGAAAATTTTATTTTTTATTTTTATTTTATTTTGTGCATCTGAATTAATTTTTTAATTAATTTCTTTTTTGGATTGTTTCATATATGCACACCCTGCCTTGTTGATTTTTGTTCTCATCATCTATACATGATTTACATCTTATTATTTTTGCATTTGTTTGAGGACATGTTGAGGTTCCTAAAAACATTTTTCTCATATTTTTAAAATCATTTCATATTGCATTTTAGTCCCTCTCCTTTGCATATTGGTTTATGGTTCCTATGTGATCTTTGCCTAATTGTTTGAGGTGCTTAACTTATGAATTTTTGTGAGATCCTTTGACATGTGATTGGCTTCTGACTTAGGTCATTTGACTTTTAATTTCACAATTGTTGAATGTCATTTGATATATGTTTTTTTATTTGTGCTTAAATGACTTATGCATGATTATATCTTGACATCCCTTTACACATGTTGACTTGCCTTGCCTATTTGCTTGAGTTTCCTCTTGATTCTTTGCATGTGCATTTGATGTGATGTTTACCCCTGGTTGAGGTCCCTTGTGACCAAATTTTTCCATTTGTGGATCATGTTTGAATCATGTTTGGATATGCTTAAGTGTTGGAACTTTGACTTCCCTTTTGTGGGTTTTCTTTGGTGCATAATGCTTCATGTTTTGAATTACTTTTGCACACATGAGTTGTTGATGATGATATGATCTTGATTCTGACTTGCTTTCATCTTCATCTTATCTTTCTCATTTCATCTTAATATGAAGTTCATGAGTGCTTAATTGTGCATTTCATATAAGTATGCTTGCATTCTTTCATGTTTATCTTTGCATGCTTACTTGAGATGATTTTGCATGATCTTTGAGACATGTTTATTGATTTGAGTTGGACATTTATGATGTGATGTGCTTGCTGCCATTTATTGTATCTCATCTTCTCCTTCTCATTCTTCTTCTTCTCTTTCACTCTCTTTCTCCCATGAATCTCAAGACTTGTTTAAGTCTTGGATTCTTTCCCTTTAGAGCTACCTAGTCCAACTTAATTTTTTATTAAGCTTGGAGTAGGATTAGCATTAGGTTTTAGGTAGTTGTCCTTCCTAAGCCTCTCTAACCATAGGTCATCCATGCATGATAACATTAGGAATCTTAGTTTCCCTTTAGAGTTTCCTTTGTGTCTTCTCTCTTCTCATCTCAAAACTTCTTGAAAACACTTAATAAAGATAAAGTGTATTGCGCACGAGCCTTAAGCGTGGGGAATGAGAAATGAGGGGCTTCCTCTCATCTTTCTAGAATGCTTAGCGAGCATCCTGTCTTGGGACGATTCGTTAAGTATTTGTCCCTGTGCCCTAGACTTTGGTGCAATGCAAGTTATGAACTAACTAAAAAACACTTCTGTCTAAAAAACACAAAAACAAATTCAAATCTTTTGATCCTTCGGGATTGTTTGGTTCCAGACCATTTTCAGAAAAGAGCACGTTATCTTCTGTCTGAGTCGCAAACAAGCATCGACCCTAACTGCCGGACGCGAATCTAACGTCGCTCATAAAAAACACTCACCCATTCGTGGTCGTACCCACTAACTACATTAGCTCTGGTTCCTCTCTCTCGTCCGATTGAGGATATGTAGGCACAAGACAGCGATTTTCTTGGCGAACAACCTTCCCCCACAGTTCTCATCCGAACTACGTTGACTCTGACTTTCCCATTGCACTGAGGGAGTACGTAGGCCTAGGGAATCGAATATGTCCTACCGAGTCCGTCTTAGTCACCCCCATCCCCGTTTTCTTTTGTTCAGCCATAGATAGTAGGACAGCTCACCCTCCGTTTAGACAACAAGTGTGGATCCCATCGAGTACGATGGATGCGTGGGGTGCTAACACCTTCCCCTCGCATAACCGACTCCCGAACCCGGACTATGGTTGCGATGACCATGTCTTTCCCCCTTTCTCTTCAGGTTTATGCAGTGTTTCCTTTCCCTCTCTCGGGATAAATACACATTACTGGCGACTTTGTGTCTTCTGCGCCACTCTCGCGTTTGTACCGTTGGATGCGAATCTTACGGGAGCGACACGGTGCACATTGGGTTTTGGTGCAGTTACATTCTTGAATTTATGACCTCGTTGAATTGTCCTTCGTTTACTTCTTAGTTCGTATCTTTCAAAGGAAATTTCTAGGGTGTTTAAAGGGGTCCATGGATCAGGCTGTGTGGTATGTTCCAAATGTCTCTTGTTCAAGTCTGGATAAGTATTGGTTGGGTATGGGAATGTATTGGTTTCTTTTGCCAATTTTTGGCTAAAAAGGGGGAGTATGGGTCACTAGGTCAGGGGAGGCATGAGTTGTTCTTGCAGTTGCTTTGCAAGGATGATAAACAGGATGTTCTAACATCTTGTATGTGTGTCAGTTTCCTTTGTGTCTTGTGACTTGATAAACAGGATGTTTCAAATTCTCTCATTCCGGTTTACTACTCTCTTCAAGTGTGGCAGTACCGTCTCATTGGTTAAGGGGGAGGCTGATTTATCTTCTTCCTCATGCACACCAACATAGACTCGGTTTGCACAGTATTCTAATCATATCCGCCACTCAGGGTGAAGAGACGTTCACAAAGTGTTTTAGCCAAAATTTGTCAAAAGGGGGAGATTGAAAGCTCCTGTGGTTTGACTAAATTTTGGTAAAACACATTGATGAAAAAGATGAAGAAATCTGGATAGAACAAATATGTCGAAAAAGATATCTTAACCGAAGACATGACATCCTGAAGTACTGCACTGATTTATCAAGTGTTAAATCTGTAACAATAATGCGCATGGATCAAGGACAGAAGATTGAAGCCCAAGGAAGCAGAAGCCTATAAATAAAAGACTTAGACCTAGGTTTTGTAGAGCCTTTAGTACACCTTTTGTAACCTTGCCTTCTTGCATAAGAAACAAGGGTTTAGGGTTTTGAGAGTCGTTGGCTCTCTAGGTTGTAAGTCTTCATTTGTATCAGTTGATCCATTGTGGCAGATATAGGTGTCGCACAAATCCATAAGCCTTGAGGTATTGGATTGTGTATTGTTCTTGGATAAAGCTTTTAAGCAAATCCGAGTTAGCTTGTGTCTCAAGAAAGCTTGACAGGTTTCTGTATTGACATGAATGATGTAGAAATCACAGTTGGTGATTAAGGGAAGTGAGTGGGGTATCTTATATCAGAGTTCTAAACGTTTGAGTTTAACTTTGGTAAAGATGTTCAATGGGTAGATGTTAGGTATAAAGTTGTAAACGGGGGAGTTTAGCTTTGTAACAGTTCTACAGATAGTGAAGTCTTCTTCCTGGATTGGTATCCCCCAGATGCAGGTGAGTTGCACCGAACTGGGTTAACAATTGCTGTGTTCTTTATCATTCTGCAGATTTACGTTTTCTGTTAGGGATCATGGTAAACATGTTGGATTAGATGTCGTGACATCTGGGAGTGTGAAGTTCTGATATTCAAGGTATCAGTCTGTTGTTGCGTCTCTGAGTTTAAATGATTATGTAGCACAATGTCTTGACATGTGTTAGGACATCTGCTGTCTGCATAGGCCAGAATTTCAGCATGGATTCGCTCTCAGTAGCTTCTAAAAGCGACTGGATGAGGTTCCCAACATTATTTCTTCAGTCTCTCCTATTTTAGATTGTCATGAATCCTCTCCTAGTAGCTCGATCCATAAGGGTCTTCCTACAAAGCAGCGTACACAATTCTATCCAACAACTTTCTCTCAGAGCAGCCTCTCTATCCGACCATTTCTTCAGCTTTGTAGATAGTTTGGAAAATAATTTCCCCATCTAATATTTAATTCTTCATTTAGAGGTTATTATTGTAGATGCTTTTGACTCATTAAGAGCTTTCTAAACGTGGCATGGTGAGTGGTTACCACAATTTAATTTGTGTAAGTGTAGAGTGTACCTAAGAGGGGGTGTATTAGGCACTTTGGTCGATTTTTGGTTTAGTGAAATGTTACTTTTAACTTTATGGTTTGATAGTATTTAGAAAGCAGTAAAATGTGGAAAAGTAAAGAACACCGATGATATATCTTGGTTCCCCTCACAATTCGAGAGTACTCTAGTCCACTTACGTAGTAAGAGATTTTAATATTGCTAGAACCTTGTACAAGCTTAATCCTAGTCTCTATACATAAGTTACTACCTTAATTAATAAGGAACACTCCCTTATGATTTACAAAGTAGAAAAAGAAAACAATCTTCTCTTTTTCACTCTCTTGTTTCAAACAATCCTGGACAACAAGGCATACACAAAAATGTGAGTTTTACAAGAAGTTCGAAGTTGTAAGATGTTTATTAATTGCTTGAATTGATAATCGTAATTGGTTACAGCTGAAGCGTTTTATGAAAATTGAGTTTTTTCGAAGGTGTAACCCGTTACAGGTTTTATTTAACCGTTTAACATGTAACCAGTTAACAGAAACTATTTAACCTGTTACACCTGATGCATTTTTGAAAAAAAAAGTTAAAAATTTGTTATGGTAAGCGGTTAACAGAAATGTGTAAGTGGTTGCACCTGAAGAAACTTTGAAAAAAAACTTTAAGAAATGTTATGGTGCATAAACATAAGATGTAAAAAGTCATGTTATGCATCAAGGTTAATTTAATATAAAATTTCTGAGCACCATGGTAAAACACATGATCAAATTGTAAATTGTACCTTAATAAAGTGTTCAATCTCCTAAAGTCCAAGATCATCTTGACAATGTTGCTTTAGGTACAAGTCTTGATACCATAGCTTGAGTCATGGAGCGTTTTCTCATTCTTTAATAATTTGCATGAACTTGAGAAAGTATACTTGTCTTCATCAAAACAAAATGTTGGAGAACCTTGACTTCACAATTTGCCCCCTTTGTTTCAACCACAAAGAATTCATTATGCGTCTGTTTATCTCTTGCTCTATTTTTGCCGATATTTGGATTGAGAGTATGGCTTGGATTGGTTTGGGGCTTCCTATTTCGAACTCTCCCCTTCATCACTTCCTTTTTTTTGAGGAGCTTAGAAAAGGGAGAATTCTTAAAGACTTCAAAATGTTTTTTTGGTTCGCGGTTACATAGAACTTGTGGCTCGCTAGGAACGTAATTCTTGAAGCTTTTGTAGATGTGAAGGAAGTTGTTAGGCTGGTAAAAACCTCTACTCGGGGTTGGTTTGGGGCTGGATGTAAAGACTCTTTTTATTCTAGTTTGCTTGATTAGTCTCTAATCCTTTTTTGTGTATCCGTAACTTTGAGTCGAATTAGTTTTCGTCTATCTTTCTCATCTGTTTCTCTTTTGTTGGGTGAGCATCCCCTTTGCTCCTTTCACTATATTATTTTGCTTTTAAAAAAAAGGATAAGTATGTCACCTCATCTATATAGAGAGGCTTTTAGATTGTTGCAAAATACATAATTTGACTTAAATCATCTCTAGTTGTCCCTTTTCCCTCTTTAATACTCTACTTCAACTATTTTATTCACTTAATATATTTTATTTTTAGGAACACGTGTGCTATATAATTACTATTGTAACAATTGAGTTTTAAATTGTTTCATTCACATGTAAGATGTATTCCTTTAAATATCTATTATCTACTATAATATATTAAATTAGAAGCACACACTCTAACACTGACAGTTTAGCGTAATTTGTGCCACATCACTCATATTCTTACATGGCATCTTTCAAAGTTTATCTTTACTTCTCAAAAGACATAATCACATAGTATTAGAGGTTACAGGTTCAAATCCCGACAAATACAAAAAAAATAGACAAATATAAAAAATATGTTAACTTAACAACTTTTTATTAGATATATATTATTTTCATAAAAATTATAAAATATCATTTTTATTTTTCTTGCAATTACTTTTTAATTATAAAAATTCAAGAAACAAAATTATGATATATATATTTTCAATATAATTTTCTATTCTATATTCTTCATATCTTGTCATATAAATAAATTAAAGACAACTAACAATATTCTTGATTTCTCACATATAAAGTTTGCCAAAATTGATTTACAATTTGCTCAAAATTTTTTTTTATAGTGATCATAGGAAGTATAATAAAAAAACAAATGGAGTAATACCTAAAATAAGGACTATAATATTTCAACTAATATGAACAATAAAATCAAATCAAAATTTTAAAATATCATTAATAACAAATTAAGATAATTCTTCTTAAACAACATAAAAAATATTTATTATGCATATATTTTATTTTCATAAAATTTATAAAACAATATATATATATATATATATATATATATATATATATATATATTCTTGAAATTATGTTTAAATTATAAAAAAAATGTGAGAAAAGAAATTTTGATGTATCATTTAAATAAAATGTGTATAAAATGATTTTAGATTCTTTCTATTCTACATTCTTCATATTATGTCAAACAAATAAACTAAAGACAAATAATAAGATTTTTTATTTTTCACATAAAAGGAAGTAAAATTTATAGTTTGCTAATTGTTTTTTTATAATAATGGTCATAGCGAGTATAATAAAAATAAAGATAGTATTTTCTAAACAACTCTTATATTTCAACTAATTTCAACAACAAAATTACAAACATTTTACAATACCATTCACAATAAATTAAAACAATTTCTTTTATTAAAAAAATTACGTTAATCAAATAACTAGCATGACTAAAAATAAATATATATCATTAACAATTTAAATTTAAATATCTTAAAATGAGATAAATACCAAAAAGTCATGAGAATCAAAATTTTAACAATGGCTTAAATAGGTTTTTCGTCCCTGTAAGTTGGCGAGATTTTGGTTTTCGTCCCTGTATCTTTTTTTTTTCGGTTTTAGTCCCTGTATCTTACTTTTTGCTGGTGTTTAGTCCTTACAGAGGTTTCCTGCGGATTTTCTTGCAGATTTTCCTGCGGATTTTCCTGCGGAATTTGTTTTTTAGGAAAATCCGCAGGAAACCTTCGGATTTTCCTGCGAATTTTGGCTTTAGGGACTAAACACCAACAAAAAGTAAGATATAGGGACTAAAACCGAAAAAAAAAAGATACAGGGACGAAAACCAAAATCTCGCCAACTTACAGGGACGAAAAACCTATTTAAGCCTTTAACAATTATATAAACCACAAGTGATGTCTTTTTTTAATTATTTAATTTTCAAAATTAAATAATTCAATAAGTCTCAATTATAATTCATAATAAATATTTAATAATATAAAATTATTGATCATATTTATGAAAAAAATTCTTAACATAATTAAAATTCAATAAAAAATAAATAAAATTTAATTTACGACCATCACGTGGATCTTAAACTAGTTCGTTGCTAATTTGAAGCGAGATATTATTGAAAATCAAGAGTGAAAATATTATATAATTTCAAGACTCTTTTAAAGGGTGACTACAAGGTGTAAATATTGTAAGTTGAACAAATATTAAAAATTTGGTTATATTAAAATTTTAAGGTGCTCTCTTTTAGTTCATCCTTAAACATTTTGTTCAAAATCTTTTTTATTAGTGTTTTAAAAATAATTTTTTTATATATATTTAAAATTATTCCATCACTCATCACCGCTTATATTTAAAGTCACGTATTCAACATTATCTCGCAATATTGTTCATTACCAAAAGAACAAAGTTGTTGGAGACATAACTCAAAGAATTGTTTTCTATGAAGTAGCATGAAAGAATGTTGTTGAGTCTAATACCCAAGACTTTCTTCTTATTCAAAATAGCACATTAAAGCATATTCTTATGGGGTGGAAGTAACATTTTCCTTGTCCTTAGTGTGTGTAATCTTTGGTGGACTCTTTCACTAATTTTTCAAGTGTTCAAGTGTATAATCTTTGTGGTCATTTATGCGCACACACGATCTATTACAGAAGTTGTAAACAAAATGATGAGAGAGAATCTCTGCCATCTCTCTAGGATTTCCTCCATCTCCTTCCAAACTCTTTGTTCTTCCATCCATTCTCCTTGATTCCTTAGGCAGTTATTGTTGAGTATTCCTGGTATTTTTGGCTTAAACTCCTAGCCTTAGGGCTAGGGGCCTTGGTATCTGGTTGGGATTCTTCTATTTCGTGTCTTTGGAAGTCATTTGGGTTTAGCTTCGTGATTTATTTTCATGGCGTGGAACAATGTTTCGTATAGTAAGAAGAACAATAATCCCTCCTTTAGTAGGCTTTCGGTTTGGAAGAAAAACGGAGGTAAGGGTGCAGCTCCAGGTGAACTTGTCACTTCCTTTTTCATCACGGAGTTTCCCGATAATATTGGAGCGAAGGATTTGTTTGAGGTTTTTAAGGTGTATGGTTTGATATCGAGGTTTTCATTCCGGCCAGGCGAGATAAATGGGGAAGGCGTTACGGCTTTGCTCGTTTTAGAAAAGTGCATGATGCTCGTATCTTGGCAGAAAAACTTGATAGTATTTTCATTCAAGGGAGAAAGTTGTATGCGAATGTCCCAAGATTTCTTCATGAGCCTTCTACTTTCATTGGTGTTTCCAAAGTGTCTGGGAAGATGAACGATTTTCAGAGAAGAGGAACTGGTGTTAATAGAGTTCATTTTGACTCTTATGCTAATATAGTGAAAAAAGGAGTGAAGGAAGAGGGGGGAGGTGTGCCTTGCTCCAAACCTTTATCTATTATTAAGATTGATGTGGATCCTTCTGATCTAGCTTTTTTCGAGAAGGCCTTGGTGGGAGAGGTTTTTGAAACGGGAAATGCTTATTTAATCCAGAGAGAGTTATTTGAAGCATGTTTTTTTTACATTAAAGCAACCCCTCTTGGTGCAAGTTTGTGCCTTCTTGAGGCCAAGAGTGATGGAGATTTTACTTCCTTCGCTACATTGGCTAAGGGGTGGTGTGAAGAAAGATTCAAGAGTATTATACCTTGGCCTCCTGAGATTATTGATAAGGTCAGATTCACCTGGGTCAAGTGCGTGGGCCTCCCGTGCTTTGCGTGGAATAGGAATACCTTCTGCCTTTTGACCAAGAAGTTTGGCACCTTTGTTAAAGGAGATGTCGACACTGAAAATAGGAATAATTTTGTAGTTGCTAGACGTCTTATCAAATAGAAGGGTGATATAGCCATTAATGAAAGCTTTTGTGTTGAGATTAATGGTTTTCAGTTTCAAGTTAGAATTTCCTCAGAGCCTGTGAATCCTTTTTTTAAAGACTTCTTTGAGGATAGTTGTTTAGACGATGACGGTGTTTATTCGAAGCTTTCTGGTTCTTCTGATGGAGATAGTGCGTGGTATACTGACGAGGAAGAAGAGGACGAAAAGTTTATAGTCAATGAGGACAATAGGGAGGCGGAAGAGAGTGAACCATCTGAGGTTAAACCTGTGGATAGGGGAAGTAGTGCAGGTTCTGCAAATACCTTTGTTTGTGATTCATTGGAGAATGGTTTTGGCCATGCAGGAAATAAAGTTAGTTTGTGTGTTGACCCTTTGTTCAAGAATGCCCAACTTTTGGAGGCTAGCCCAAAGAAAGTGTCCGATTTGAGGGAGCCATTAATTGCTGATGGTACGTGTCGATTGGAAAGCCTTTTTGCGTTGGATGGGAATAATCTATCTACTGGGGCCCATGTGGAAAGTCCTATTGGGGTTGGTGAGTTTCTTGGAATGGTGAGAAATGATTCTGATGTTTCTTTTCCTTCCGGTCCTATTTCTAAGTCTATTGTTGTTCCCTGTGGGCCTGAGGGTGGGCTGGTTGGTAGACCTAAAGAGGACAAAAAAAAAGCCCCTATCTGAATTTTTTGAGAAAGTCCGAATCCAATTTAGCCCCTCTTATTACTCAGCCCTTTTGTATTCCTCATCTGTTGTTCCTGAGGTGAATTTTCCTAAGTTCTCTAAGAAAGTCAACAAGTCAAGATCCTTGAAGCCTAAAATTCTTCACCCTTTCATGGAGGTCGGTGACCCTTCAAGACGCCCATCAGACCCCCCTTGTTTTTCTATTGATGAATCCGATATCCTCAGATGTGATTTAAAGTGTAAGAAAAACTTGTCAGAAGTTCCTCAGAAGGTTTGGAAATCGATCAATAGTTTGGGTATTGAAGCATGCGGAGATGAAGGTTTGTTTGAAGTTGCAGTTAAAGACTTGAAGGATAGAGACAAGAAAATATTTTCTAGTAAGAAGGTTGTAGCTACTGTGTTATTATGATTATAGCTTCATACAATGTTTGTGGGTGTAGCATTCCTTTCAAAAGGTGAAGAATTTGCTAGACCCTGATGAAAGGAGGTGCTGAGATTTGTTTGATTCAAGAATCGAAAATTAAGAGTATGCCTGATTCTATTGTTCGAAGTTTGTGGGGAAACGACAACTTCGGTTGGTCGGCTTGTGATGTTGTTGGTCTCTCAGGAGGCACTCTTACTATATGGAATAGGGATTCTTTTTTGCCTATTTCCAGTTTTCGTGGAGTGGGCTTCCTTTGTACAAACCTCTATTGGCATGGTACCAACGTGTTCGTGGTGAATGTCTACTCTCCGTGTGGAGCAAGTGAAAAGAGGAAGTTGTGGTCTGGTCTTCTTTCGCTCAAAAACAGGCTTCCTGATGATAGATGGTTACTAGGTGGAGATTTTAATGTTGTTAGATCGATGGCAGAGAGGAAGGTTAGAGGGACTTCTACTAATAGAGATTGTGATGAATTTAATTCTTTCATTGAAGCGTTGGATCTGATTGACCTCCCTTCTGTAGGGAATCGGTATACTTGGTATAATTCTAATGGTTTGAGCTATAGTAAGATAGATAGATTTCTTATTAGTGAATATCTTATTGTTGAATGGGATTTCAAAGCTCAGAATATTGGTTTTCGTGACGTCTCTGATCGTCGCCCTGTTTGGATTAAATCTAATTCCACCAATTGGGGACCTAAACTTTTTAGGTTCTTTAAATGTTGGATCGATCATAAAGACTTCTTTAAATTCACTGAGGACAATTGGAATTCTTTTGTGGTTCAAGGTTCTCCTTCGTTCGTGCTTTACGAAAAATTCAAAGCTCTTAAGGCTCGTCTGAAGTGGTGGAATCTTAACGTTTTTGGTTGGAGGGATCTCAAGATTGAAGAATGTGTGGAGAGCTTAAATGATATTGAACAGGATATGGATGGTTCTGACTTTAATTTACCGAATGACCTGCTCAAGAAAAGAGTGACAGGTCAGGAGCAGATTTGGAGCAACATTCGTATGAAAGAGAGTATGATTTTTTAGAAATCAAGGTCTAAATGGGTGTTGGATGGAGATGTTAATTCGCAGTTTTTTCATGATACTCTGAAGAAGAGGACTAGATTGAATTCAATTATGGCCATTGGTTCGAATAAGGAATGCATTGATGATTATGTTCTTATTTAGGAGGCAGCTGTGGAGTATTTCATGTCTAAGTTTCAAAAAGCTGAGTCTGTCAGACCAAAGATGGATTTTTCTGGTATGCGAAGGCTGAGTTCTGATGACAGAGAGTCTTTGGAGGCTTGTTTTACTAACGAGGAAATCAGGAGTGTTGTTTTTTATTGCGACGGTAATAAATCCCCAGGACCGGATGGATTCTTTTTCAAATTTATTAAAGAAGGTTGTGATTTTGTGGGCTATGACATAATCAAATGTGTTCAACATTTCTGTAAGTCAGTAGCTCTCCCTAAAGCTTTTAAGTCCTCTTTCTTGGCTTTGGTTCCAAAGGTCGAAAACCCAGTAGATTTTGTGGATTTTAGGCCTATAAGCCTAGTAGGTTGTATATCCAAAATTATCTCAAAAGTGATTTCTAAGAGATTATCCTTGGTTATCAATAAGTTGATTTCTTCATCGCAAACGGCTTTCATACCTGGTAGGAATCTTCTTGATGGAGTTCTTGTAGTAAATGAAGTTATTGATATAGCTAGAAGAGAGAAGCGCGAGTGTTTGCTTTTTAAAGTTGATTTTGCGTAGGCCTATGATTGTGTGGATTGGGAATTCTTGATCAATGTTCTTGAAGCTATAAAATTTTGACCTAATTGGATTAGGTGGATTAAGGGGGTTGTTTGCTCCAGTTTTGTTTCGGTCTTACTCAATGGGAGTCCTACAAGGGATTTTGAGGCCACTAGAGGTTTGAAACAGGGGGATCCCTTAGCCCCGTATCTTTTTGCGATGGTCGTGGAAACCCTGGCTGCTTTGGTGAAGAGAGCTGTGAACCTTAATATCTTTTCTGGATTTCGAGTGAATGATGTCGACTCTATTGAGATGCTTCGATTTGTGGATGACACGCTTTTGATTTGTGATGGTAAGTATTCTAACTTGTGGGCGATCAAGTCTATCCTCTGTGGGTTTGAAATGGTTTCGGGACTAAAAATTAATTTTGGGAAAAGCTGTCTGTTTGGTGTTGGGTTAGATGCTTCCTTTCTTCTTGCGGCAGAAAGTTTCTTGCTTTGTAAGTCGGGGTGCTCCCTTTTAAGTTCCTTGGTATAGTAGTAGGAGGGAACCATAGGAGACTCTCTTTTTGGAAACATGTTTTGTCTTGTCTTAAAGCGGGACTCAGCTCGTGGATTGGTAGAAACTTGTCGATAAGAGGTAGAGTCACCCTTATCAACTCGGTCCTTGTTAACTTGCTGATCCATTACTTGTCTTTTTTCAAGGCACCGTCTAAAATAGTGAGAGAAATTATAACTATTCAAAGAAGGTTCCTTTGGGGAGGTTCGAAAGACAAGAATTGTATTGCTTGGATTAAGTGGAGTCATTTATGTAAATCCAAGGAAGAGGGGGGCCTTGGGATCAAGCATGTTGGCTTTTCAATAAGGCTCTTTTGGCTAAGTGGCTTTAGAAGCTTCTTAATAACGGGAATGAAATTTGGAAGAATATCTTGATTTCCAGGTATGGTAATTTGCAAACCAGGGTGTTGGATGATGCTATAGATGGTTTTGCGCATAAGATTTCATTGTGGATGAAGGACTTGATGAAAACAAAAAATTCATCTTGATGGTTCTTTCTTTTCTTCTTTGGTCAGGCCTATTGTATGTAGAGGCAACTCTATTTTATTCTAGCAAAGTTCTTGGTGTGGTGATTTTTCCCTCAAACTTGTGTTTCCTGCTTTATACTCAGCAGACCCTTTAAAGGACTGCACTATTGAAGATATGGGCCATTGGGTTGAAGGAAATTGGAACTGGAATTTTGAGAGGTTGGGAGCGTCTGTTCGACAGGTAGAGCAACGTTCGCTTAATATTTTGTTGGATTTATTAGCAGTTCAGCCGCGATCGCAGGTTAACGATGCGTGGATTTGGAGGCTTGAAAATCACAATTCCTTCTCTGTTAAATCCTTCTATGGTGCTGTTTCTAAGGTGACTGAAGGTATGCCTTTGTCTATTGCCAAACAGTCTGCTATCAGCTTAGTGTGGAGTATCTGTTTGCCTATGAAGCTTAGTGTCTTTGCTTGGAGACTTATTATTAATAGATTGTTGACGTGTGCGAACCTTGCTTGTAGAGGAGTGCTTGATTCCCCTCATCTTAAAGTTTGTGTTTTCTGTTTTTTGGAGGAAGAGAAGGATTTCCATCTCTTCTTTTCCTGCTCCAAGATTCATAAGGTGTGGGATAGAATTTTTGCCTGGATTGGTTTCCCCCCTTTTATTGCAAATTCTTCTCCTAATCATTTGTTGTCTTGGTTTCATCTGTTAGAAAATTCTTGTAAGGAGGGAATGCCTTGTTTCATTTGGGTTGTGTCCTTATGGTGTATTTGAAATGGCAGACATAATATTCTGTTCCGTGACGAAATTTGCGATGTTGAGACTATCTTCTATCGGATTGTCATGACTTCTTGGAGATGGTTGGAGTTAGGTAGTGTCAATTGTAGCCTTTATGATTGGATGAAAAATCCCCTTGACTTTATGTAATTTCTGAAGGGAGTTCCTTCTTCCTTTTTTTCTTGTCTTGATTCTTTTGTATTGGGCTGGAAATCCCTTTTTTCTCCTTTTAATACAAATTGCTTATAAAAAAAATCTTTGTGGTCATTTGAACTATGTTCTAAACTTTTTTTATATTGGGTTGCCTTGTACTCACTTTATCCTTATTAACTTATCCATTAAAAAAAAGTGACAAATATTGTACTACCTTATATATATTATCATCCCACAAAACATAATGATAAATTTCTGTCACTTATTGAAGGCTCTCATTTCACACATCGACTTACATTACAACTCCTATACTCTTATTCTAATTTTTAACTAGGGTTACTTCATACATTAACCATCTATCAAAATAAAAATTGCAAAAAAGGTAACTGAAAATATCACAAGCCCCTTTTCCATTTTCATCACAAAATTAGCTAAATGTAACAAGTAAAATTGAAGTTTATGATCACGACTTCACATGAGAACCCTACCAAAACTCTGCCATAATTTGATTCTTTGCTTCACAAACTTTCAGTTCTTAAAGTTTCACATTTTACTAGTTGTTTACACAATTATTCCTACAGTCAAATAGTCTTTCTAATTATAAGAAAAATAAAAATGATGTAGAGTAGAGTTTCAGAGAAGAAACAAAACTATTAGCTGAATATATATTCTTTGAAGTAAAAAGCCAAAAATTTCAAAATCCAAGAGTATGCAAAATGACTTCTTTTTCTTTTTGGTTCCCTCCGGCCGTACTCTCTATGAGGCATGAAAACTTGAATAACTCAAGAGTTTTGCGTGCAAACTTTTATGTTCATGTCCCTCTCATTTAAATTTAATAAAAAAAACACATATTCAACGTTCGTGTGGTCACGTAAAGCCTTTGAAATTTTGATTGATACAGGTGTTATGATACTAATTGCCATTATCACGATATAAATTAACTACAATTTTGTTTTCATCAAAAAAATAATATATAATTATATCAGTATCGACATCTTCTAATACTGCTTTATCGCAACCGTTTTTACGGTAACAATATTTATTTTAACATTGCCTACATTATCAAAGTCACTTTCGTAAAGACCCTTTTAAATATCATCTCTCTTTCCTTTTTTCCATACATGAAAAAATATATATATAAAAAAGTTAAAATGAATGGTTAATGGAGATTGAAAGGTGAATATCAAGTCACCTTCTCTTTCTCTCTCTCTTTTTTTTCTTCTTTAAATCTCCTACACGAGAAGTTAAATTTTAAGTGTGAGTTGTGGAATTGTTGGAAGGTCTATTTTCAATTCATAAATACCTCTCTTCTAGGCCAACCCTTTTCCATATTTTGCAACCATTTTACCATAGTTTAAGCTTCACACCAAACCACTACAAATAGCTACCTAGTGAAAATTCTTAAGGTATAACCAACCAACACTTGTTTCTTTCAAATCTAACCCTAAATTTTCCTTTTTGTTCCTCTTTTTTCATGGTGAGTATAGTGTAGGATGACACAAAATCTAGATCACACTTCTTCTTTTCTATATTCCTTCTTGATCTTCTTGATTTTTTTTTCATATTTCATTATTATAGATATTTGACGTTGAATATATTGAGGAGATTATGGATGAATTAATTAATTTTTTTTTTGGTGAATTAACTTGAATTTCTTAGCTACCCCCAAACATGGAGCTACCAAATGAAGGTGGAGAAGGATCTTCTCAAAAGAAATTGGGAAGAGGAAAGATTGAAATCAAGAGGATCGAAAACACTACAAATAGACAAGTCACATTTTGCAAACGCCGCAATGGATTGCTTAAGAAAGCCTATGAATTATCCGTTCTTTGTGATGCTGAAGTCGCTCTTGTTGTCTTCTCGACTCGCGGCCGCTTGTACGAGTATGCTAACAACAGGTTTGATTTTAGAAAATCTCTAACCTCCAAATCTTCAATATTCTTACTTTCATGATATTTTAGAACAAATCTTAATGATTCTTTTTTTACATAAATGAAAAATGATAATTTATACTTTTCATTTTAAAAATGACTTCTACTTCTCCCAAACCACAAGTTTTTCCTCTTCAATTAGTAGTTTTTCTTTTTTTTTTTTGAGTTTAGATGTGTTTGTTTCTATTTGTTCTTGTGTATACTTGATGATGCATAGTCCTTTTATTCTTTGTTGAATATATTATTTTGTTGGAACTTTGAAAAGTTTGTAGATCTGAGGCGAAAGATGGAAGAATATATAGAAAATATAGAAGAACAAGAGTAACAGCTTTAATTAGGGTTAGAAAGATTTCTAGGTCAGAGAAATCTTAGCTTGTTTGTGTATATTTACCCATGCTATTAACCTTTTTCAAATCCTTCTTCTTTCTCTCTCTCTTTCCCTACACATGTCATCAACCATGAAACTTACAAAAACCTGCCTGATAAAGCTGTCATGCACTCATTGACCCTCTTCACTTCCATCATTACTCTTAGGGTTTCAAAATTTTCACATTTCACATCCTAATGCCTTTCATATTTTAGAGTCCAAAATCATATACATATAAATTAAATAGAAATTTTATTAAAAATAAAATATTTATTTTTCATTCTAAATGATTATAATATAAAACAAGTTTATATAAAAAATGATAGTTTGGTTGTTGAATTAATAGATTTTTTTTATAAACAAAATGGATTAATACTGAATAAAGGGGTTCTCAACCTATTTACAAGCTAAGAGTTAGATAGATTAAATCAAAAATCAAAGAAACAGGTCCTAAGCAGGAACTTTACAAACAAGACAGAGTTTTAAATTGGAGTTGTCAAAAGTTTGATATCAAAAACTAAAATAACTACTAATTACAAATATTTTTTCCGATAAAAATGTTAAAATCGAAAACTATATATTAATTTAGGACTAATTATAAAACAATCTCCATGGCTTTCAAGGGTAAAAGATTTGAGATTTCAAATTAAAACAATGTTTTATATTAATTTAGGTCTAATTATATGGACCTGTATTTTGATTCATAAAAGTCTAAATTATGTTCCCTACTCTCATAAATTTTGTACTTGACAACATGGTCAAGAAAGCATGTTGCAGTTAGGGTTTCCTAACCCGCATGGGTACTATAAATGTCCATGACTAATTGTTTTCCACAACAAATTTTTGGTAAAGAGGGTTTTGAAAATATTAAGCAATTAATTTGCTACTTTTCATATTTTAATAAATGTGTTGAATTGATTTAGTGAATGTATAAGTTGAACACTTTGGTATTCCTAAAGTTTTATTGATAAATACATATTATTGATACTTGTACTTTGATGGTTTTTCACCTTTATATGATATATTAATTTGTCATTAAAAAATACATATTGTTGAATTATTTAATGTCATGTTATTTTTAACATATTATTATTTTAAAATAATTTTAAATTTTAAATTAATTTTGTTGATAGTATCTATACCCAACAAAAGTTTAGGGTCTGAATTTTTTTTTAAGTATGATTGAAAAACTCAATTCATTTTTGTAGAAAAATGTTTAACTAAAATAAATTAAGATATATTATTATGTTTTTTACACAATATCATTGAATATATTAAATTAAAATAGCATTTTTTATTATTAATTAATTAAAAAACCATGTATTTTGTAAAATAAATATTTAAAATACCATAAATTGTTCACGTGAGATATGATTTCATAGTTTTTCACTAAGGACAACAAGACATAATGATATTTATTCTTCTGAGGGGTCTTCCATTTTCATTCATTATTTTTTATATAAAATTTACCAAGCTAATTCTCTATGAAATTTCAAAAAATAAAAAAAATATACTATACATTATTCTTACTTGATCGTTCGATTTTTACCCTCTGAATTCAAAAGTAAGACCATGCTATCAGATTCTAATAGTAGCTAAAAGAAAAGCATTCATCTCTTTCTCATCTTTTTTCATCTCTTTCATTTTTATGGAAATAAAGCTTCAACACTTGACGTGAATTCTCTACCTACTCTCAATTATGTATTTTGGAAATTTTCATTAAAAAAGAATCTTTTCATTTACATTATAATCGTCCTTACACGAATCAACTCTTTGGAAAGGTTTTACTTTTACATTCTTTACAATTCACAAGAATGAAACTTGATACATTCATCATAGGTTGAGCTTCAACTAGTTTTGTTGTGTAAGAATTTTCTTGGTGATAAAAAGTTGGAAGAGAAATTAATAATGAAAAAGAGTACGATCCAATGAGAAATAATGAAGTTGATGACATTCATTTCTTAGTTTAATTTTCAGTTTTTGTATACTGACACAGCATCTATAGTTCTTTCGAAGAAAAACTATAACCATGTATACAAATCTTTAAAGGGTTTTGTGGTAATCGAGGTGTTATACTAATTAAGAAAAAAGTGTTCTTATGCTATTTTTATTACGCTATGACATAGGGAACTATGATATATATATATATATATATATATATATATATATATATATATATATATATATATATATATATTTGTTGGATCTTGAGATAGTTAGGCAGGGTCAACTAAAAAGTTTTTTTTGAAAGCAAACAAACATGAACTAACAAGTTAGGGTTAAACATATTTTAAAGAAAAAATTATAAGGTTCCAATTTGTTTTTTTAACTAAAATGTTTCAAATTTTTTTAAAAAAATTAGTAAAAGTTTATTGGAGATGCACTGACCGTTGTTGTCACTCAGAGACCAAGCTAGGTGTATGATATTTGAGGCATGTATCCGCACTTACCAAAATTTTATTAAAAATTATTTAATAAATTATATTACTTTGACTAAAAATTAAATATTATTATGTCTTTTAATTTAATTATATTTTGTAAATAGGGATAGAAACAAAATAATATATTAGAGCATTTTAGATACAGAACTTGAAATAGTGAAGTTTTTAGTAAAAAATTCTTAAGCAACTTTAAATTAATAAAATATGATTTATATTTATTTTAATGCATATATATATATAATTGTATTTTCTATATAAATATATTTGTATCAAATAAATTTATCTTCACTAACTAATATTTATGGCTTCGTCTTTGTTGTATGCCACCCAATAAAAAAATATTACTTTATTATATTATATAAGTAATTTAAAAATTTCTGTCTAGTTTGATGGGAAACATGATTTTCATTAATTGACAGTATAAATAAATTTACACTTTCTATTCATCATCTTTTTTCTCTTTTAGTAAAAGGCTAATAAAATATGTTTGGTTCTTAAAATCACTTCTTTGTTGTTATTTACTATTTCTTTTCAGATATTATACTTTATTGTGATTAAAAACAGAGAAAATTTTGTGTAAGTTAAAATTACTAAAATGTACTATAATATTTAAAAAATATCTTAAATCATACTGAAATAAATATTTCAATTTACAAACAAAATTTCAAAAAATTTATTCAAACAAAATATATTAGATAAAAATGACTCAAGCTCTCTAATTTTAATCCACAAAAGAAATATTCAAAATGTTTATTTACAAAAAAAAAAAAATCTATGTTAGCATTTCTTTTGTTCCATTAGTTTTTTTCAATGACAAATTATAATGTGAACAAAGATCCCATAGCTCAGTCTTGCAAATCTAATATCTCTAAAAGAAGTCTACTTATCATGTGCTACATGGATATTTTTAATGATATGACACTTTCTAAACACAAAAATGTTAATGGAATGTTTTTTACTATATTGAAATCAAAATATATTATTGATTGTATAATAGATGACAAAGCCCAACCTACTATAAAAAATTGTAGAGTTTCCACCCAATCATATATGTTAGCAAGTCAGGTACAATGATACAAATCATATTTCTAAAGAAAAAATATACAACTAATATTTCATCCCCGTATTTTTAAACTCAAAAACACATCAAACGTTCAATCTAATAATATCGGTATTTGTCAATTGAACTACGTTTATAGATATCATTTAAAAAAAAAATTAATAGCAAATAGATAACTATACATTAGAATGAACTGAAAAAATAGTTACAAATGTACAAAGGTAACAAAGAGCATCAGAAATGCTCAGATAACACCAACCCAGACTATACAATAGGGAAAAAACAAACCAAAATTACCAAAACCAACACCCAAGAGGGACAAAAAAAACCATCCCAGATAACACGCCAAAATTACCAGAACATGTGTGCCTAGAAATCGAGTTTAGATCATATCTTTTTGTGGTAGGCTTTTTTTTATAAGCAACAATATCATCAAGTGGCATACTAGGGGTACACCAACCCTTCTACAAATGTTTGAGTCCTACACCCTTTTCACCACCCCAATAAGAACTAGATACACCTTCAACTCGGACCTAAACCAAAAAATCTAAAGGAGACTTATACCTTTTCGGCTTGTTGTTCATTTCTCTTTTGTGCCTAGTTGTTGTTTGGTTTGTTTTTTACATGTTGAAAAAAAGTGTTATTAATATTATTCACTTAAATATTTGCAGTGTTAGAGCAACTATTGAAAGGTACAAAAAAGCATGTGCTGCTTCTACTAATGCAGAATCTGTATCTGAAGCAAATACCCAGGTAATTAAAGTTTTTTTTTCTTTTTTTTTTTTCAATAAGCAAGGAATAATATTAAAGCGAGAATAATGGGTTCTCGAAACCGCTTAGAGAAAAACCGAAGCCACCACAACGTTCGGAAAAAAGAAAATTACAACCCAATTACCCTTAGGATAAATAAAACAAGGGAAACTTGCTAAATTCATAAAAGCCGTAATTGGTCCGAGTAATTTTCCCGATGTGAGACCATCTCCAAACTAAAGCTTTGATCTCCCAAACCAAATCCAAGACGTTCCAATTGACATTTCTAAAAATAATGCCATTTCTTAAATACCATAAGCTCCACATGGTAGCCAACCAAATAGTACCTTCTCTCCCCTTCCTCACCCCTTTCTTTTTACAAAAGAGAGACCACTTAAGAAAGTTATGCTTAATATTAGAAGCAATAAAATTCTCAAACCCAATCCAATTCGCCATCTCCATCCAAACCAAAACCGCCACACTACATTTCGAAAAAATATGAGGGACCGATTCTACAAAATTAGAGCACAAAACACAATTCAACCCACTACTCGGATACGAGCAACCACGTCTAGAAAGGGAGTCTTTAGTAGGAAGCCTATCAATGAAACACCTCCACCCAAAAGCCTTAATTTTTTGAGGCACTACCATCTTCCATAATAAAGAGAACACCTCATCATGAATATTACAAGGACCTAAAGGAGTCCTACGCCGGCACAAAAGCTCATAAAAACTTCTAACCGAATATCCATCGGAAAAATTAGGAGCCCAACAAACCAAATCATTGCCACCCGACATCGGACCAGCCTGCTCCACAATGGAGAACAGCTGCTGCCGAGAGGAATCCATAGTTGCAGTACCACGAGGCTGCTGAAAAATACCCCCGGAAATAGAAGCAGCGCCCTGCTGCACTCTCTCATGAGGACCGGCCATTAACAAAACACCAGCATGGGAAACGGATTCCAACTGCACATGCTGAGGAAGACTAGCGATCAGGACGTCCTGCTGAAGCTGGGGACCGTCCAAACACGTAGCAGAAACAAAATGTAAAGCTTCAACAGTTCCAGACGCAGGAACAGCATCCTGCCTCGCAATCAACCGCCCGCCAAAAACAGAAACAGCTGCACCAAGCCCAAAATCGCCCCATCTCCACCTGTCATGAAACCAAGCTCCCATGCAAGCAACACTCACATGTTTAAGTTTAGATTCAAGAAAAAGGTTAGGAAATTTATCCTTAAAACACAAATCACCAATCCACTTAGAGAACCAAAACGACGTAGAAAAGCCGTTTCCAATATTAAATCTACAATTGGAGACAAAGAGATTATCTAAAATTCCTTTGTCCAAATTAAGAATGTCTCTCCACCAAAAAGATTCTTTTGCTCCCGAACACTTAGTCGCACCGGCTCCGACCACCTTCAAATTGATATCACCATAGCGAGCCTTAAGAACTTTATACCAAAGGGCATCCGATTCTACAAGAATTCTCCATCTCCATTTGTTCAAAAGAGCCACATTTAGATCATCTATCCTCCTTAAACCGAGTCCTCCTTTATCACACGGAAGACAAACCTCCTTTCAACTAATCCAATGAATTTTCCTCTTATCCTCCGAACCACCCCAAAGAAAACGACTTTGTAATCTCGTAATTTCACGGATAACTTTCGCCGGAGCTTTATAAAAAGAGAGGGTGAAAATAGAAAGACTAGAAAGGACCGATTTTAGCAAAGTTAACCTTCCTCCCAAACTAAGAAACCGATTCTTCCAACCAAAAAGCCTTCTTCTTAATTTAGAAAGCAAATCCGACCAAATGGCGCCACGACAAGATTCCCAACCAATAGGAATACCAAGAAAGACAAACTTATTATCCTTCTTCCTACAAGAAAGAAAAGAAGAGGCCACATCCAAAAAACGAGGACAAATATTAATACCAATAATTTTACTCTTATGGAAATTAATACCTAAACCGGAAACAATCTCGAAACCCCTCAACACCGATTTGATCGCCCAAATATGATTCCAACTCCCATCACCAACCAATAAAGTGTCATCCGCAAATTGAAGTATGTCAACAAAACAACCTCCATTAAATTTGAATCCCACAAAATCGTCGTTCTCCACCGCCTTGTTCACTAAAACCCTTAAACCCTCCGCTACGATTGCAAACAAAAAAGGAGAGAGAGGATCCCCTTGCCTCAAACCCCTTTCCACCACAAATTCTTTCGTCGGACTACCATTGACAAGAACCGACATCTTACTCGAAAAAATTAAAGCCTCCATCCATCTCATCCAAACCTCCCCAAAACCCATCTTTCTCAACATAAATTTGAGGAAATCCCAACTAACCTTATCGTAGGCCTTTTCGAAATCGACTTTGAATAACAAACAACCTCTTCCTTCTTTTCTAGCATAATCCACCAATTCATTTGCCACTAACACCCCGTCTAGCAATTGCCTACCCGGAACGAAAGCACTTTGACAATTTGAGATAACCGAACTTAACACCACCTTGAGTCTAGCCGCCAAGAGCTTCGAAAGAATCTTGTACACACACCCCACCAAACAAATTGGCCTATAGCCATCCAACTTCAAAGGGTTGGGAGACTTGGGAACCAATGTCAAAAAAGAAGAGGTAATAGCTTTGGATAAAGTAGCTTCTGAATGAAAGCTAAAAAAAACATTCTAAGAAGTCCTCTTTCATAAAGTTCCAACAATGCTTAATAAAATCCAAAGAATATCCATCCGGGCCCGGACTCTTATCTCCACCACAACTCCACACCGCCTCCTTAATCTCCTCTTCCGTAAAAGGCACTTCAAGAAGAGATCTATCCCCCTCGCTAATACACTTGAAAGAAATGCCCTCCAAAATAGGCCTCATCTTATCCGGTTCAATAAATTTAGAGGCAAAATGGTCACGAACAAACTCCTTGACTTCCTCCACCTTTTCAACCACACCATTATTCCCCTCTATTGGCCCAATAAAACAATTCCTTCTTCTTTCTTTCAAGACCCTATGGAAAAACTTACTATTAGAGTCCCCATCATTCAACCACTTTAGCCTTGATTTTTGGATAAGCATATTTTCCTTAATCTTAAGGTTCAACCAATTAAAGTTATTTAGAGTCCCAGGTAATTAAAGTTATTTACACACTACCTCAATTATAATTTTTTTAATTTTTAAAAAAGTATGATTATTCATTCCTTTTTTTTATATTATCAAGAAAGTATAATTTGCTTTACTTAATTAATAATTATCATCCTCAAGGTTTATCCACACTAATATTATGTTGCCAATATTAGTTTTACCAGCAAGAATCATCAAAATTGAGAAGACAGATTCGAGACATTCAGAATCTAAATAGGTCAGTTTATTTTTTTTATTTATATATTTTAATTAAAATAGTTTTTTTCATTATTGAATTATTTATGAATAAGTCTTTTTTTTTTCTGAAGACACATCCTTGGTGAAGCTCTTGGATCCTTGAGTCTGAAAGAACTAAAGAATCTTGAGGGTAGATTGGAGAAAGGTTTAAGCAGAGTTAGATCTAGAAAGGTATATATAATTAATATATATTTAACAATATAAAAATTATTTAAGGCTTGCAATTAACTCTGCTTTTTTTTCTTCAAAAAATTTATCTTAATTTTACCAAAAAATAAAATATAAAATATCCTAATTTCTTGAATGTTTTCCAGCATGAGACTTTGTTTGCTGATGTGGAATTCATGCAAAAGCGGGTAATAATACTCTCTGCTATTTTTTTCTTTTACAGTAATATATATATATATATATATATATATATATATATATATATATATATATGCCAACTTCTAGGACTTTTCTCATGGTCATGTCCTCCCTTTTTTCAAAATCTGATTTTCTATGCCATGTATTGTAAATAATGTGCAGGAAATTGAGCTGCAAAACCATAACAACTATCTGCGAGCTAAGGTTTCTCTTATTGTCTTTACATGCATTGTATTCATTTTTTATAATCGAATAAAATGAATGATGATATATAAAAAGTTGTTGAATATGTCGCAGATAGCTGAACATGAAAGAGCTCAACAGCAGCAACAAAATTTGATGCCAGAAACAATGTGCGAGTCTTTACCTTCACAGACCTATGACCGAAACTTCTTTCCGGTAAATCTTCTTGGAACGGATCAGCAGGAGTATTCACGTCAAGATCAAACCGCACTTCAGCTTGTGTAAGCGTTCATATTCATCTTCTATACTATTTTTCTCATAGCTATATAATTGTTTGTTAATACTTCTTTTTTCTATGTTTGAATGCAGGTGATAATATAGTGGAAAAATGCAATGGAAAATGGTTTATTAATGTACTTGAAAAGTTGCATGTAATGTGTCTATATAGTAAAGAACCATATATACATGCATGCTTTTACTTAATTAATTAACTAGAGTTGTTCAAACTGTGAACTAGAAAAGAACCAACAGTTGAAACCACATATAATATAATAATAATAATATTGGTTATGTATCTTTTAATAATTAGTTTCTAAAGGTTACTCTTTGTTTTTAGGCATGCTGTAACAAATTTAGTGTATGTTTGCCAGAACTATACTTGAAATTTTCAATAAAATCACAATGTAATTGTGATTTTGACAATGTGATTTTTTAAAATTTTTTTTATTCCTAATATGCCCTAAAGTTTTCAGTATAATTTCTCTTCAAATGAGTGCATGTTAATTTGGACTACATTATAATTTGTAAACTTAAAATTGGGTCACACTAAATTAGTTGCAATGGTTATCACCATGGCTTAAAGTTGCGGTCGCAAATGCGACTGCGAGTGATGCGATTGTGGTAATTGCGGTTGTTGCGAATGCAATGCATGTTGTGACGTGAATTTTGATTGAGAAGTTTGAAAAACAAAGTTAAAAAATACTTAATGTTAATAATTTTAAGAAGTAAATTGAATTATGATATTCTAAATTGTGTTTTTTATAAAAATACTTGAAATATCTCGGCAAAATTGTGTCCTACGGTTTCTAACATGGAAGGACGCGTGATATCAAATCACGTCGCAAATGCAGTCAAATGTGGTTGCTAACAGACTAATCGCATTTACAATATTTGACAAAATCTTAGAGTCTTTTGATTTTGGAAGATTCCAACCTCTTTTGAGTCTTTTGTTGCTGGATTGTCCTGCAGGAAATCTAGTATGTAATAACAAAGAGAATGAAAGCTTTTAGTCCTAGAAGAAACTCCCAAAAGCCCATACGATCATAATAATCCAAATATTTTAATTTTGAAATTCTTAAGGAATCGGTAATTAGTAGCATACTTACAAAAACTATTTTATATATCATCAATAATGCCTAAAATAATCATGCCTAAAGATTGAAACAAATAAGAGTTTGTGGGATTTTTCTGAAAAAAAAAATATTATTGACTAAGGAGTATGTCTAATACAATAGTTAGATTTCATTCTTCGGGGTAGGTATATCTACATCTACCGTGCAAATTAAAAGAAGGTAGGTAGAGGAAAGAATCAACTAATTGTCTTGAAATTGTAACGGCGAGTGCACTTAAGCTCGTTAAATGGCAGAGCCAGTCCTATCCTAAAGGTCAATGGGCCACATGTTGAAGTGATCCAATGAAACAATTTAGTGACAAGACTGATATTTAATATTTAATGCCCTTGTTCCTAAGGTAACTTGTTTCCACTCACCAAACTTTTTCTACTTCTACCATTGTCATGAGTAGTAAGGTAGAGGATAGGGGTCTGGTAATTGCAGGTCTACTCACTTCTATGCAGTAGGAAACCTTTGGAGCAACTGTTATGGATCGGCCTTAGGTCAAAGGCGAGATGGCCCAATCCATACACACAAACTTATGCCGTAGGCTGAAGATCAAGTAGTCCTATAATTAAGAGGTTAACACCCAATCATCGTTTTAACAGCATTCAATGTTAGATGATCAGGATGGTTCATGCTCTTTTCGCGTCAAATATTTAGCATTATACTCATTCTCACACTCATATTATTTTTCATTCAATAACTAACTTAACGTTATAGTGCTAACATTGCAAGTATACTCCGCTATGCTATACGAAAAGCTTGCTCCAGTCCTATAATACTCCATCACTAATTATTTCTACTTCCTGCACAAAACGATTTTATTGATGAAATAAATAAAACAAGTGTTGAAGTTTGAGTACATTATAAAGAAGTTAGTGGAATCATAGAAACTAGATCAATCATAATATATCTTTATTCTTCTTGTCAATAATTGCAGTAATTGATTCTAATGTTGCAGAATTCTAAATATATTTTAGAAAATGATCTTCTCACAAACAGTATAAATTCTCCTTTGAATTTTCTTGTTTCAACTAATAGAAATTTTCCTTAGGCACATCACTCTAGAGTGTTTCCTTTGAATGTTTCATTGCCTAATTACGACTTGCATACTATTTTAGTCTCATACTTTTAAGTCTCCTTTTAGTTGATTTTTTTGCTTTTCTTTTTAGCTTAGGCTTCTCTTTCTTTTATCGAAAGGTCAAAAGTGATTGATTTGTTTGTTTTTCCTAAATGTGACTTGTGACAAATTCAAGTCTCAAATTTTTGTCCAGTTTCAGCTCACACATATTTGAAAACTTAAAAAATCTCAATGTTTAACTTAAATAAGCTCTTAAGATAAAAGTTGATCCAAAACTCTAGCTTTTTCATAAAATTTGTTTTCATTATTTTTGGAAAATATTCTTTTTAAAACAAAAACAAAATCTCATACAGCTGTTTATTTTTAAAATATATATTTTTATTTCAAAAATGTTTTTCTAAAATATCTGTTTTCCCAAAAAAAAATAGAGCTAGACCTCTTTTACCTCTCGAGTTACATGTCGGTTATGGTCAATGGTAGTCCGACTCTCGATTTTCAAGTTAAGAAGGGTTTAAGGCAAGGAGATCCTATTTCTCCTTTCCTCTTTGTTATAGTCGTAGAAGGCTTAACTGGGATGGTTAGGAAAGCTTCTGAGATAAGTGAGTTCAGAGGTTTCTCTTTTAACGGGAAGTGCGTAGTGGATATTTTACAATTCGCGGACGACACTCTCCTAATTGGTGAAGGTTCTTGGGAAAACATTTGGGCTATTAAATCCATCTTACGTGGTTTTGAGATTGTTTCTGGCATCGGGGTGAATTTTCACAAGAGTCGTGTTTTTGGGGTTAACATCAATCTCAATTTTTTACTGGCAGCGGCAAATTTTCTTTCGTGTCGAGTTGAAGACAGTCTATTTTCTTTTCTCGGTATTCCGATTGGAGCGAACCCAAGAAGGTTGGCGACGTGGAAACCCTTGGTGAACAAAGTGAGATCTAGATTAGCAAATTGGAATGGTAGGTATTTGTCTTTCGGGAGAAGGTTGACATTGGTGAAATCTGTTCTTGGTAGCTTACCGATTTTTATGCTTTCATTTTTTAAAGCGCCTAAATCTGTCTGGAGGGAGATTGACGGTATTCGCAACAGATTCTTATGGAGCGGTTTAGAAGTGAGTATGAAGGTGTATTGGGTGGCATGAGAGGAAGTTTGCAAACCTTTCAACGAGGGAGGTCTAGGCGTGAACAAAATCGAGGAGGTTAATGTAGCTCTACTATTGAAATGGAGATGGCGACTGTTTAAAGAGAGGAATTCTCTTTGGTTTAATGTTCTGTCGGCCAGATATGGCGACTTAATTACTGCTTTGAAGGTTGGAATCTTGAGTATTCCTCAGAAGCATTGTTCTAATTGGGTGAAGGATTTACTGATGGTGGACAGATTTTGTGCAGACCCTGCTACTGGTACCAATTGGTTTAACTCTAATTGCATTTTTTCAGTTGGGGAGGGAAGCAGTATTCTGTTCTGGGTGGATAACTGGACGGACGATGTTCCGCTGCGTGTTCCGTTCCCAGCAGCCTATGAGGCGAGCTCTTTAAAACTCGCTGCTGTCATGGATATGGGAGGATGGCATAGCGGGACGTGGACTTGGAATAATTTTGGAATAGAGGCTCTTCATGATGATGACAGGTCAGAAATCCTGGAGGTGTTAAAGAACAGGGTCCCGGCGCAAAGAGTAAAGGACAAGGTTAGGTGGACTCCTGAAACGGACGACTGGTTTTCGTTTAATTCCGCTCGCAGTAGCATCATAAAAAGCATAATTACTCCTTTGGAGGACTTGGAATTCAAGACCTCTCTGGATATGTTGTGGAATTCTTTTACTCCTTTCAGGGTGAGAGACTTTGTTTGGAGGTGCTTTTTGGATCGTATTCCGACGAAAGTCGCGTTAAACCGCAGAGGGATTTTAACCTCTGACCATGATCTTCCTTGCCCTCTCTGTTTTCAAGTAATGGAAGACAGTTGCCATTTATTTTTTGGTTGCGAGGTTTCTAAGGGCATTTGGTTCAAAGTGGCGGAATGGACGGGGACTGATCGGATTTCGGAGGTGGTTCTATGGAAAAACTTTCTGGTTTGGACTAAGCGGGACTGTTTTAAGCATGTTAAGTCAGGTATGACGCCGGTTATTTGGATGGCGGTGGTTTGGAATATTTGAAACCTTAGAAATTCGATAATTTTTAACGGAGTTTTTATTTCGGTTGGGGATATTCTTTGGAAGATTAAGCTAACGGCGTGGAAGTGGGCTACGATGAGGGATAATTCTAATTCCAACTGTAGTTTTTTTGAGTTTTGTCAGGTTCCTCTGCATTGTTTGATAGAAACTCTAGTTGGTTAGAATTTTTCTTCGGTTTCGTTTCTCCGTTAGTTCTGTTGGACTGTTTTTGTTTGATGCAGTTTATGTTATATTAGGTTCCCTTTTGGGAGCTCCTTTTGTTTCAAGGGTTCGAGTACCCCTAGTACTCGCTTTAATACCAATCCTTGCTTACAAAAAAAACCTAGCCCAAAATAATAATAAAGTTAAGGTGGCTTTTTTTCCATCCCCTTGAATCTTTCAGGTACTTCTAGAAATGACAAAATCGTTATTTTGACTCTAGAATTCGAAGCATATTTTTGAAACTTTTGAATTTAAGAATCTGAAATCCCTTTTAATCAAAGAAACTCTTTCATATTCTGCTTCCTTCAGCAACTCATTTTTTATACCCTCTAAATTTTTATATATGAACTACCAATCGTTACCCTATTTAGATTAAATTTTTGTTTTTCCAAAGCCTAATCTTACACTCATACTTGATTACGTGAAATATGTAATGTGTTTTTTCTGAGTTACAGATATTGTTTGAATTGGAGAATCCAAACGTTCTAATGATTCATTCTAGATTATAGGAATTACACATGTTTAGGAGTGTGCAAAATATCTAGTTGTGAAACTCAAACTCATATTTAAATTCAAATCTATTTTAAATATCCGGATATAATTAAATAGTTTTTAACCGGTTTATTAATTAATGGTTTGGTTATCCATCCATATTTTATTTTTGGATCCGGTTATTATCCAAAATCTAAAATTAATTCAAATATTTAAATTTCAATTATGAAATTTTCTGAATACCTCCAAAATATATATATATATATATATATATATATATATATATATATATATATATATATATATATATATATATATATAACGAACAAATCCAAATCATTCAGTTGTGAAATATCTCATTTTTATATATTAATTATTAATTTTTCAACAGTAAATTATTTAGATTATTAGAATGAAAATAAGATATATAGGTGTTGGTTATTTGTTATTTTGCCCACGAAACAAAATAAGTCACTTATCGGATTTACGTACTAGGTGTGTTGTGTTGTCCATAGTCCTTATTGTAGCTTTCTAATAGACTACTACTATCTTTCTATTTATTAATATTTTTATGTTATTTATTTTTTCAATAAAAATCGAATTGAAATTTAAAAATACTTTTTATAAAAAAAATTATTTAAAACCGAATTTATAAAAAAAAACTAATTATATAACCATAACCAATTTTATAACCGATTTATAAATCCAAACCATTTAAATAGTTTAAAAATAATTATAGTTTGATTTTTAAAAATAATCAACCATAAACACCTCTAATTGCAGATAAATACATATTATTTGTTTTAAATATTGTAAAGCATTGGTTATATGAATTTGCATAACAGCTATGAATAATTGAGAGTGATGTATTGATATGAAGTAAGTAGGTTGTTAAGATTCACTAATTAAATATTTTGAAAAACAATTATTTATTTTTGAAAAGAAAATATTTTTTTTTGAAAAAAATTAATAACCGGTTTAAAACCGGTTATATAACCATAATCAAATTTATAATCAGTTTTATAACCGGTTTTAATTTTTTTTTTATAAGCAATTTGTATTAAAAAAGGAGAAACAGGGATTCTCCAACCCGATACAAAAAACCAATCAAAATTGGGAGAAGAAAAGAAAGACTAAGCCAACCTATGATTACAAGTGGTCACTAGGGTGTTTCATCCAATCATAAAGGTTACATCTCCTACGGCCTAGTTCCAACCATCTCCAAGATCGAATAATAATCTGATGAAAGATCTCATCCACATCGCAAACAACGTCACTAAGATAATGTTGTTTCTAGTATTCCAAATACACCATGAAGATATGATCCACACAAAACAGCTCATATCCTCATTGCCTTTGTCGTATAATCCCAAAAACCAGCGAAGAGCGTGGATGGTAATAGAGGAAGAGATAACCAAAGGATATCCTAACCAAACAGCAATTTTACCCCACAAAAGTTGGGTTTTAGGACATCTCAAAAATAAGTGCTCCGCACTCTCGTCATTGTGGAAACAAAAAACACACACTTTATCATGGGAAGAATCGAGAATACCTTTATTAGCAAGGTTATCACGAGTTGGGAGCCTATCACAAACCATCCTCCAACAAAATATTTTAACCTTGAGGGGGACTTTAGTTTTCCAAACAACCTTAAGGAAAAGCTCCTCCGGTACTTGGAATGAGAAACTAGGGATAGCTGTACTGAGATGAGTGTAACAAGAGCGCAGCGAAAAAGTCTTTGTGGAGTCCAAGGTCCAAGCCCACTTATCCGGCGTGTTACGTTTGATCGGAATTTCCGAAACAAGGTTCTGCAACAATAAGACAGAGGTTACATCAATATGAATACCTGTCGTCCAGCAATTATGAAAAGACCAGCTCCACGATTCATGATTCCACTGGCCGAAGGAAGCGACGACCGCATTCTTATTAGAAGCCGCAAAGAACATACTTGGGAAATGGTCTTTAAGCAGCTGCGAACCGCACCAAGGAGAATACCAGAAGCGAATGGTTTCTCCATTACCAATTACAGGAGCAATGCAAGACTGGAAGCTGAAAGAGGAACCAATCTTTCTAATATTAAGTATATCGCGCATCCATAAGGAGGCAGAAGCAGGAAGGGTGTCGGTATCATAGTGGGAAGCCCACATATTTAGATTGCCATATCTATAAGTAAGGAAATCCCTCCAGATTTCGCTGCCACCGACCGAAAATTTCCAAAGCCATTTAGTTAAGAGAGCTTTATTGAACATCCCTATATGTTTAATTCCTAACCCACCCTTCTCAACAGGTTTACAAACCAAGTTCCATTTAATCCAAGCTATACTTTTTTTATCCGCAGAACCGGACCAAAGAAACCTCTGCTGGATCGCAATAATGTTTTTAATTATCTTCGACGGGGCTTTGAAAAAAGATAGATAGTGAATAGGCAAATTGACCAACACTGAATTTATCAGGGTGACCCTGCCACCTATGGATAAGTTCCTTTCGACCCAAGAATTAAGACGAGCTTTAAGAGAAGCCAACACAGGGTTCCAATGAGAAATTCTTCTATGATTACCACCTATACTTATGCCAAGGAAGTTGAAAGGGAATGTTCCAAATATGCAGCATAAGAAGTTCTCAGCTGCGTTAATGAAGACAGAATCGAAACCAACAGTATATATGCAGCTTTTGGAGAAGTTTATTTTAAGCCCCGGAACCGTTTCAAAACCTCTTAATATAGACTTCAAAGCCCACAAGTTAGCGTAACCACCATCACAAAATAACAGCGTGTCGTCTGCAAATTGTAGAATCTCAATAGATGCATCTTCATAGAAACTGTAGCCTGAGTAAAGATTGAGACGAGTAGCACGTTTGACCAGCAAAGCCAAGGCTTCAGCTACTAAAACAAAGAGAAGGGGAGCTAGCGGATCGCCTTGTTTTAAACCTCTCGTAACTTGAAAATCCCTTGTCGGACTGCCATTTATCAAAACCGAAGCGTAGCTAGTGCACACCGACCCTTTTATCCATTTAATCCAATTAGGACCGAAGTTCATTGATCTAAGAACGTGGATCAAGAAGTCCCAATCTACACAATCGTAAGCTTGAGCAAAATCGACTTTGAAGAGAAAACACTGTCGCTTATCTCTTCTAGCCGAATCTATGATCTCGTTAGCTTGTAAAACTCCATCCAAAAGATTCCTCCCAGGTATGAACCCCGTTTGAACTTTAGAAACCAAACTCGAAATGACAGGGGAAAGCCTTGAAGACAAAACCTTGGATATGATTTTAGAAATGCATCCAACAAGGGAGATAGGCCTAAACTCACCAAAATTTTGAGGGCAATCCACTTTAGGAACCAAAGCAATAAATGAGGAAAGAAAAGCCTTCGGAAGCATACCAGTGGAAGAAAAATGGACGACACATCTCACAATATCAGGTCCAACAATTTCCCAGAACTCCTTGATGAATCTAAAAGAGTAACCGTCCAGACCGGGGGATTTACCACCCTCACAAGCATAAACAGCTGCACGAATTTCCTCTCGAGAAAAAGGAGCCTCCAGGTTGATTCTATCTGCTTCACACAGTTGCTGGATATTGGACAGATTCAAGATAGGTCTAGAAAAGCTCACTTTTTTGTACTTATCTTTAAAGAAGTCATAAGCAGCCTCTTTCAATAAAGCAGGGTCATCAATAACTTTGCCATTCGAGCCCACACCAGAAATGTGGTTCATCATGTTCCTAGCCTTCATCGCAGCATGGAAGAAATGGTTGTTAACATCTCCGTCTTTCAACCATTTAGATCTGGATTTTTGAAATATCATACTCTCCCGAAAACGTAAATTACTCCAAAGTTCCTCTTGAACCGTTCCTTTCATAGTGATCTCTTCTAAGGACATACCATCCATTCTCTCTTCCATAATCTCATCAATGTCGTTGATAGCATCCATATTGTTGTCTATTTTAAGATCAAGCCAGCCGAAAACAGATTTGTTCCACCCTTTCAAACGATCTTTAAGGGCACGGAGCTTCTCTTTAAGGATAAAAGTGGGAGTACCTTGAAAGTTCAGTAAAGGCCAAGATTCCCGTAAGAACAGTTAAAGAACCGAAAAGGTTTTGGTCCCGAATTGAAACTATTTGATTTAATCCAAACAGACAGATGATCTGAGATGTCGCGTTTGCTAACCGATTGGGCCTTAAAGTTCCAAAGATCTAAGAGAGAATCATCAACTAAGAATCTGTCCAGTTTACTGCAACACGTACCGTTTGAGTTAAACCAGGTAAAACGGTTGCCAACAAATGGAAGATCCACTAAACCCAACACGTCTATAAAAGCACTGAATTCCAAACTCTCAACAAGAGAAGAGGCACTCCTACCCTTCCTCTCTTCTGGTGATTTAATAGAGTTGAAATCACCTGCTATTATCCATCTTCCACCCAGATTGTGATTTTAAAGTTAATGATATCCTTCCATAATCTACGCTTATCAGAAAGGCCGCAGGGAGAATAAATGTTCATCACGAACAAAGGGGAATCCCTCCAGTCAAAAACTGAACAAATGAAACCTTTACCTTTAACAGAAGAGACAGGAGTAAACAAACATTTCCTCCAAACAGTCAAGATGCCTCCTGAAGCTCCCTCAGAACCACAAGTAGACCATTGAAAGTCCAAATTTCCCCAAATACTTTTAACAATCGAATCTTTCATGACAGAAATTTTAATCTCTTGAATAAGACATAAATCAACGTTACCTTTCAAGAGGGAATTGCGAATTCTTCTTCTTTTGATAGGTAAGTTGCACCCTCGAACATTGTATGACACAAAAATCATTTTCCACTGTTGCCAACAACCTGCTGAACGGAGAATTGAGTTCTATCACGAATTTCCAAATCCCTGATAACGTGTTCGAAAGCTTCCTCATCTTTGTCAGCTTCAATACCAAGGAGTTTGACAGATTCAAGGACCTTACGAGGGACATTATCCAAATCTTTCTTGCACCTGGAATTTCCCCTACAAATATCAGACTCATCAAGCGAATAGGAACTTTCTGCAACCACCGGAGACTCATCGACTTCCACAATAGGGCGAAGTTGAGAGGAGTTCTTCTGGGAATCCTTCAAACGGAAACCTGAGGACTTAGGGGAGATTTTCTTGGAAGAGTTAGAGTTAATGAGCGAGGAGTAAAAGGACGGCGAAAAAAGGATGTGGAATTTGTAGATGTCAGATAGGGGTTTTTCTTTTTGACTTTGGGCCCTACTAAGCTTCCCTCCTTAATAAAATTGAAAGAGGAAATAGGGTCCGATTCTTGTTGGTCCAATCCATCAATTAGATCCGGCCCATTAGCAACATCTTTAGAAGGACTAGGGCCCACAACTACTTCGTTGGAAATGAGATTAGTTAAACCTTTATTAATGTCGTCTAAAATTTTAACCTTGGTATGAGTCATGTCAAACGATGAAGTCTCAAAGTTCGTGTTGACCTTTTCCTGACACTCAGCCTCCCTATTCTCCTCAAGATTCACACTAGATAACTCATATCCAATGAATCACGAACAAAAGGGGGTGACAGACCTGAACAACTTCCTGTAGCTTCAAATGAGCCTCAAATACGTTATTGTTAGGGGCCTTTGTAGGGTACAGAGTATAGGACCCTTCAACCTCTTCATCCTCTTCGTCAGACCAAGAGTTGTCACTATCACTGCCCTCTGCATTCGTAGAACCGAGGAAATCTTCATCCCCACTGTCACCTGCCGAAGAGACAAAAACACCAGGGTCCAAAAAGGCCTCCGTTAAAATGATAGGAAACTCAGTACCGTTGATAACAGCAACCACCTCCTCGTTGAAGATGCAACTCCTGGTAGTTTTAATGAGGAAACAAGCCTCTAAGAAGCTAGGGTTACTCATAGAAACTTCATCGCTTTTAACCAAAGATCCAAACTTCTTGGCTAAACCACTGAAAACTTCCAAAGTCCAGGCAAAGCATGGAAGGCCTAGACATCTAACCCACACCAATCTCTGTTTATCAATAATCTCAATATTCCAAGGTTTAATCTCAGAAAACCATCTGCCACACCAAAGTTGAGATTGCTGAATGAACTGAGGAATAACACCGAGCTTTTTAGATTCAAGGAGACACAAACCGCTACCAAGAGGTGAAACAAGGATGTCAAAGAATCCTTCCTCAGAAAAAGCTTGTTGAATAGAGAAGGGATTAATCTCTTCAAGAACCACACCAACGAAGGCACCTTCGAATCTCTTCACATCCAGGAAACCAAAGTTAATCTGCTGGGACTCAACAACCTTATCTGAAGGACCTTTCCTGACAACTTGAGCGAAAGAAACATTAGGAGAAAGAGAACTATCGAGAGGAACTGGGACTTTACGAAACGTTGTGGTTTGAATCTGATAAGGACGATTCCTTTTGTCTAGAGTATCCTTAATAAATCTCGGGACGTTTGCATGTAATTTCCTCCCTTGAAGAAAGATGCTGTCAAGCTTTGCCGCCATGATACGCAGATCGTGCACTTTCATGAAACGGGCAAATCCAAACCTCATACCTCTTTTATCCCTCCTACTAGGAATGAAGACCTCCGAGATGACGCCATAGACTTTGAAAACCTCAAAAAGCTCCTTAGCTTGGTAGTTTTCAGGAAAGTTGGAAATGAAGAATGAAGTAAGCGACTCTCCGGCAGCCGCATCGTAGCCACCATTTTCTCTCCAAACTGATAAATGGGGAGCGCCTTTGCTTGGTTTCTTACAGGAAACATTGGACCAAGCCATAACAAAATAACCAACCATGCACACCCCTACACATGTCTTCAAGCATGCCTTTGGATTTTATAGTCTAAACCATGACACTACATGGTGGGTGTGTTAACGACAACAGCATGTTTAGTATAAAAAAGTTGTCTACGTAGACCAATCGACAATTACCATTCTCTAATAGTACTATGTTTATCTAAGGTGATGAGAATAGTTTTGATTGACAAAAGTGGCAATTAAATTGATTTTAATTTAATTGTGAAAATGAGACGGTGCTCACAAAATCGTTATTTATATTTATAATGAGACAATATTTTCTTGTAAAAAAATGATTAATTTAAAGGTACAGTTCACTTTCGTGTGTCCGGTATCAGATTTTGGCTCTATAATCTAAATATCCCTTTTGAAAAATAATCACTTTAATTTATTTAAAAAATTCCTTTGAGTGGAAAAATTAATTTAAAGGTACTTTTAGTGTCCAGTACTAGATTTCAAGCGTATAAACATCCACTTTCGTGTGTCCGCTTATACTCTTAAAACCACCTTCTGAAAAAGTGTTTTCGTAGTGTTTAAAATCAATTAATGAATTTTTCTTATGTCAGATACAGGTTTCACTCTTTCGAATTGAAATCTACATCGATATGTTTCTACTTTCGCAAAAAAACTTTAACGGTAAAAACATAAATTTTAAGACACAAAAACAATTCTCATTATAAACATTTATTTTACCACTCGTTAGATCACTGTTGGTACGACGATCCTCACATTTCAGACTCAGTTAATTTAAGCTAACATAATGAAAAATTAAACATAATGAATAGATTCATGTTCATAATTAAAATAAAATAATAAGTACTCCCTCCGTTTTAAAATGACTGTCGTTTTAAGAAAAAAAAATTGTTTCAAAATGAATGTCATTCTCACTTTTCAATATAGTAATAATTGTTATTTTTTCAATTGTGTCATATAATTATTTTTTTAAACTATTTCCAACACATTAATAAGACTAATTTAGTAAAAGTGCAATATCTTATGACAATATCATTGTATTCCTTAATTTGTGTGCAAAAATCTTAAACGACAGTAATTTTGAAACGGCGGGAGTATTAAAGTAAACATGCACGAACAGTAGCAGTAGCAGTAAAGTAAAAATAGTATAAAATAGGAACTTGAAAAATAAAAGAATAATATCATAAGTGTTAGATAAAGGTGGCTTCTTTAGAGAGGGTGAATAGATCCCAAGTTAAAAAATTACTTTATAAAAATTGTTTTGAAAATTTTAACGGCTAGCGGAAGTGACCCGGATCGATTCGTCTAAACCGAACCGCATTCGAAAAGCTCGAATATGCGTATATGAAAACCAATCGATGATAATAATAGAAAAATCAATTAATATGCTTTAAACCACAATCATTTGAATGCTACACAAAAGTAGAGTCTATTTCCAATGACAAAATACACAAAAACACAATTGAGTCAAATTATCGAACACCTTGTGTACAATCAATTTTGTTTAAAATTTTGTATGGTTTTGTTGATTTGCAAATCCAACCACAATCTAATTGATTGTGATCAACTCAACAAAAACCTTTTTCAAAAGATTATAAAAAACTTTAACCAAATATTGCTCAAACAATCGAAGAATTCGACAATTTGCAAATGAAAAATAAAATATATATATATATAGGTTATGCTAATGCACACTCATGTAGATGTGCATTAGCAACATACACCTTAGTGTATTTTTGTGTGGGGCCCACCAATTTTTGGTGGGACCCACATTAAAAAGATGAAGAAAAAAATAGAAAGAAAATAGATGTAGTTTATTTTTGTGTGAAGCCCACCAATTTTGAGTGTATATTAGCATTTTCATATATATATATATATATATATATATATATATATATATATATATATATATATATATAGGAAATATGTCATATGAGAATGTCATTTTTATGTGAGAACATAAGAATAAATCTAAACCATTAGATTTTAAAACAAATGGTAGAGAGAAAAACAAAAACCACACATAATCTCCACCATTTATTTTAAAATCTAATGATTCAGATTTATTCTCATGTTTTCACATAAAAATATCATTCTCTCATAGGAACTTCCTAAACAAATCCTTATATATATATATATATATATATATATATATATATATATATATATATATATATATATATATATATATATATATATATATAAGGATTTGTTTAGGAAGTTCCCCAATCGATCTCGCAATTGGTATGTCTGCCCTCTATTCGAACTCGAATTGAGATAGTGAAAATTAACCTTACATTACAAATGTAGTTTACAAGAGAAACGTAGTAATGCAACCTTACAAACTCTATGTTTGATGTTGATTCTAACACTTTCTCTTCCCTTGATCTAAGCTTGATCACGTCACCCAACAATGTCAATTTCATTCACTGTCACACACAACTCCTTTGTAAAAAACTCATGTTCTTCAAAGCTTTCACTCGATTGAATCCAAATTGCAAATTGTTGTCACCCAAGATTTACAAATTTGATTCATTGTCTCACACTACTCCTTTGCAAGAAACCCCTGTTCTTTAAATCTTTCACTTGATCGAATCCAAATTGATGAATCTTGTCTAAAACCTTAAAATCCTTAATTGATCTTGAAAGAAAACTCCAACTTGATTCTCAATCCAATTTACAATTCAACAACTTAAACTGAACTTTATCAACTCTAATTCTAGATGGCACCCAAACAAAGAATGATTATTTGTAATATGCTTGTGTGTATGCATAGAACACATGTTGAAGATGAAGAAAACTCTTTGATATCCCTTGTTTCATTGTTTTATAAATGATGCATATATATATATATATATATATATATATGTGTGTGTGTGTGTGTGTGTGTGTGTGTGTGTGTGTGTGTGTGTGTACGTGCGCGCGCGCGCGTGCGCACATAAGATAGAAGCAAAAGGAATGTAAGAGGATTATAAAATAATGCAAATTTTCAAGATTTTTAATGGATGTACCAACCTAAGGAAGTCATGTGTCGTCCTATTTGATACATGTGTCGACCTGTATAGGTCGTATATTAACCAGTATAGGTTATGTGATGACACATACAGGTGACACGATAAACAGAAGCTACAGGATTTAAAAATGAACTACATGTGTCGAACTATAGCACGTATGTGTCGACACATAGACCTTTTTTTCACATAAAAACATGCTTTTAATGTATGAAACATTTTCTAAACCATTCCTAAGTTTTCTAATACTAAGATGCGCATTTAGGCTAAGCGAATACCGTATAATATGCATAAATGTTAAATTGTCCAAGTTTTAACATCATTCAAAATAATTATAATAGGAAGGTGCAATCACATACTCCCCCTTTTTTTATAATGACAAAACTTGCGACGATGCATTTTATGTTTTCATGAAGGCTCCTCTTGACTGTGTGCATCATAGCTTCATAGCTTGCATATGCGTCTCCCCCTTTAACAACATCAAAAAGATACAAAACAAACCATTAGAAGTATCACATAAATACAACGTATCACATATACCATATAGCACATAGAGGCGTTTGCAAATAAAGAGTGTGCACTCACATACACTACATACATGAAGTTACACAAATTGAAGTTAACACAACATAAATAGAAAGGAAATATAACCAACATTGTAAAATTGTCATCCGAAAGCCAATACAATAACATAACCAATGTCATACTTGAAACAAGTGATAAAATTGTCAATACATAAACTTAAGAGCAAAAAAACCAAAAAAAAAAAATAAAACACAAAATGCATCATGACTCAAAACATGAAATGCATGATAGAATAGCTCCACAAGATGTTTGACCCAACGACACAAAAGCTCAACACTTCAACGTCCTCCATGACCTCTAGAAATTAGCCTCACTTCACGATGCTAACCTTGTCCATCCTTTCCAAAGTGATAATCCAAGAAATCTCACATCTCTTAGTAGAATTGTGCATAGTGGTGGTGATTCTCATTTTTAGAAGAAATCATGTGATTTATCCTGGCAATTGTGGCAGCATGATTAACATCCATCTCATTACACAATGAGACAAGCTTTTCAGTCACATGAGAGGCAAAAGATTCAAATTTGGTATCTTGTGTTGTCATATGCTCTTTAATGAGACGAAATCGTTCCACTTGGGTTGCCTCAAACACATCTCGCCCCAGATAATCCTCCTCGTAACGCTCATCTTGCCTAACCTGCATGTTTTAAAGCATAGTGATAATGGCAAACTAATCTCATATTCAGCACTAAATATGTTACCTTGACCATCCTCATGATCAGCATCTTGCATAAACGCATCACCTTGAGGAACACCGTGAGAAGCACCAATAGGTTGATCATAAACCACATGTGGCTCAGCAGCATCAACAAACTCAGCAGGGTCATCAAATTATAGATTTTCTTACCATTTTTGCTAACACAAAAATAATTCACATGTCGATTTTCATCCCAAAAGTATCCCATGTTGGTTAAAGTGTGTTGGGAGAACTCTTGAGTCGGACTAGGAGATTTATAATGAAGAGTTTGTTAGAACAAGATTTGTTCATGACATATTTTCCTTGGGTTTTGATGATAACAAATTATTGAAAGAACAATGGTTTAATTGTGTGTTACATGTGTGCAGGTTCTAATACTTGTAAATATTATGGTCAGAATTTGTTCTACATTAAGCACACTTTGAGAGTTGCTGAATTGCTAACTTCTAGTGGCAGAATCTGAAGAACACTTGCTAAGTGATGTCTGGCGTAGACTCTGAAGTTGAAGATCTCAGCATTAGAAGAAGCAACATAATTGTATCTACACTTAGTGAATGTAAATTGGACTCTGGTACCATTCAGAGTTGCTGATAAAGCTGAAGCTGTCTGTATTGCAGAAAGAAAGGTGTATTGTCAAATCAGTTTGTCAGCTAGAGTCTATAAGTTGCAAGGCTCAAGAAAAGCTTAGATGCTTTATGGATATCTACTCTCAACGGCTCTATCAGTACAGAATCTCTTGAAGACTCGAAGGTTAAACATGTTACAAATTAGATCAAGATCTTCTGGTGTATTTATATTCAACAGCTCTTGTACTATGGAGTAACAGCAAAACTCTTGATCAAGTTACCTTTTCAATAACTAGTTTCTGAAAAGGCTATAGATATGGCCGAAGGTTCAAACTAAATCTTTAACAAGGATTAACCCGAAGAAGGAGTAACAAGATCAACAATTATCAACTCAATGTATATGCAGATTTTTCTAATGTAGGTTGTAATTGTAAAAGCATTAAGATTTCTTACACATTGAATATCTTAAAAATTTTAAGAGCTTTAGGTCTTTGTTATGGTGATTTCCCATAACTCTGATACTTGTATCATGTATACCTTGTTTTCGATTATGCTGAGATTTTTCAGCAGTTTATATAAAAGTCTTGTGTCATTGGGATACAAGCAAGGAAGTCTCGAGCCAAGATGCTTGAGCCACGTAAGTCTCTTGCTATGTGCTTGATCTATGAAAGTCTTAATTAATTAGATTGATTAAGAAAAAGTCTTGTGTCATTGAGATACAAACAAGGAAGTCTCGAGCCAAAATGATTGAGCCATGTAAGTCTCTTGCTATATGCTTGAGCTGTGAAAGTCTTACTCAAGTGGATTGATTGAGCAGAAGTCTTGTGTCATTGGGATACAAGAAAGGAAGTGTCGAGCCAAGATGCTTGAGCTACATAATTCTCTTACTATATACTTGAGCAGTGAAAGTTTTAATTAAGTAGATTAATTGAGCAGAAAAGTCTTGAGCCAGTGTGGCTTTAGCAGGATAGTTCGGTGCATGGAATTATGAGCAGTAAGTCTTGGCCAGTGGGGTGCAAGCAGTGAAAGGCTCATTTCATGTGACCTAAAGCTGAAGTCTTGGGCTTGAGGGGCTTGAGCATGAATGCTCAGTGCATGGAATTTGGAGGAGTAAGTCTTGGCTAGTGCGGTGCAAGAAGAGAGGCTCGTTTCATATGACTTAGAGCTGAAGTCTTGGGATAGAAGTCTGAGCAAGGAAGTATTGGGTTTATGGAACCTGAGCATGAAGTCTCAAGTGAGGAGCTTGAGCAGAAGTCTTGGACCTTGGGTCTGAGCAGGTGTAAAAGTCTTATACAGAATGCATAAGCGATTGTTGTGAAGCAAGGGCACTGGACTACTCTCAGTTAGGGGAGGAACCAATATAAATCTTTGTGTCTTTTGCTATTATTTATTTTCTTCTGTTAACATTCCGCTGCTAAGAATTAACCAAAATCTAAACACCATTTTAGATTCTGAACTCTGATCAGATGCAAACTAAGAAAACAGAAAACACAACTCAACCCCTCTCTTCTTGTGTACTTTTCTCACCTTCAATTTGTATCTGAGCATGGTCTGTACTTAACACTTAACAGTGACGCAGATAATGATCCAATAAGAAAAGTATGTCTGTTAAAGACTTTCCTTCAAGAAGGAATCAAGTGCCACATGAAAAGTATTATACTATTTTTACTACCATATTTAAAGGGTGATTCCATTGAATTTAAATGACGGGAAAATAAAAACATATGTTTAACTCATTGGTATTGATGAAAGGGGTTCTGAAGGTCTATAGAATATCCTTTCAAAAGGTATTACTATAGAAGTTGATGGTGTATAGATAACTTGTTTGAAAGTATCCATCACCAGCTCAGAAGAAGCTTATTAAATATCTTTAGAGGTAGTTGCATTTTGGTAGGTGCTCTATCTCACTTCTGAGTATGTTAACATCATTGATATGTCTGATGCTCAGACTATCTCTGAATTCTTGTGCTCAGATTTGTGGGAATCAGTTTTGAAGCTTGTCTAGTTACACTTCATTTAATATTTCAAGCAAATTCTTAAAAGATTGATTTAGATTCAAACCTGAGGTCACGGTTATTCAAGAAGTTATACAACTTGAATTTATTGTGGTCTATTGGTTTATCTTGCAAATCTTCGAAGAAAAGAAATGAAATTAGATGATGAAAAGATATCTAACAGATCACCTTTCCTGAAGCTTGATTCCTTGAAGTATCTGATGATAAGGAACTTATATTTCTTGTCAGAAGTACTTCTTAATCAGCTAGATGGGTTATAATATATGTTAATAGAAGAGTAACTTCAGAAGCTTCTGAAGTACTGTACTTCATCTAATCTCCCAGTTCTGAAAGCAAGAAGAAACACTACCAGAACCAAATGTCAGTTAATCTTCATTGCATATTCTTTTGAAGATGACATTAGTGAAGGACTCAGATAAAAGAGTAATATAGCTATGCCAGACATTACTACTTCTGAAGAAGCATCTGAGTCCTGAAATAAAAATCAAGTATTGAAGAGAAATAGATTATGTCAAATCTATCTTGCTTAAATATTTGATAATAAGGAGTCTTATCTTTAAGGTGATACCTTAAAAGACTCCATTGATCCTTGATTGAGGGTCATCATAGAATTTGTATTAAAGGACAAGTATAATAGAAACCTTCAATTTTTCTTTGTGTTCTGCAGGCAATTAGATGATGAGCTTTAATTTGTTTTATGCCATTCTCTGATAACTAACATCATCTGGTTCTGTGCTTATCAAAGATATCAAAGTCTTGTGTCAAGACAATGAAATTGATGATTCTGCTAAGAAGAAGATCTTGTTCATATTATGGTTTATTCTAGACTGATACTCTGGAATGAATCATGGTACTGCTATCAGAATGTGGCATAAGGCGAAGGAAAGCTTATCTGAACATTTATGAATGGTCTCATAGAAATATGAGTGTCATAATCTAAATGTAATTTCTGCAGATATCAAGGAAAGGAGCAGAGGCATCTTCCATGGCAATTATCAAAGGTTGTTCACAACATTTGATGGAAGAAGAGCCCATAACCCAGACTCAAGTACTAGAGGTATTGAGTTTGGTGAGAGAAGTGGAGTCATTGGTTTAACAGCCATTGAATCCGAATCCACTCAAAACGGTGTTCAGACTCTATGGTCAAGTATGAATATTGATATGAGTATGATCGAGAAAATAACAAAAAAAGGGTATGCTTTTTCTTTCCTGGCTTATCTCTTGATTCAATGAGATATTTGAGTAGATGTAAACACAAAGTTTTTGTTAGATGTCTAGAGAAGCTCTTCTGAAAAAGGATCTTTAGACATCTTTAAGAAGAAACTCTGTTGTGTTTACCTATTCTAAATATTTCATTAAGCCAGATGATGATCATATTTATGGAAACAGTTTCCTCACTTTTTGTGATGTTACTGCTATTTGTTAGCTGTCAAGGAACTCAATTCAATATTCACCTTTCACTCATGACTCTTGTTTCAAGAGGAAGTGTTGGTTTTGAATAGAATCTTGGAGACTTATGACTGACAGAAGATATCTTTCTCTCAGCTTAGCTCTACTAGACTCTGATGGATGATAGCTGTCACACCCTAATTTTTAACCCCTAAGATGCCACCATCTTTGTGCATCATCTTGCATAGCATCTTCAAGTCATAGGTATTTGTGCGCGATTATTGTGACTAACCAGCTTGTGCATGTGCAATGATTTCAAGTGTGGATGGTATTTGTTCACACAGTCAAGTGTTCCAAAGATGTGACCAATAGATTCTGATTCAAGAGGTCCTATGGTTTTCTACTATTCATTTTTCCTCAAAGTTTCTTAGAAGCTTCATTACGTTCCCCAAGGAAAATTAGGGTTTTCTTCCTATTAGTGCCAAGCATGAACACTTGAGGATTATTTAGGATTTTCGTGACAAGTTGCAAGTGGTGTCTATATTTCCAGGGATTCTGCAAGACATGGTTATTGTGTTAAAATTATCATCATCTAAAAGATCCTTGGAATTTCCATTGAGTCAAAATGTTTCGTGTTGAGCAGAAGGAATGTGATTGGTTGGGGATCAAACTGAAGGGCTAACGAATTCATGGATTCAAGAATGTCTCAAGTAACATTAAGCTCTTCGGCATTTATTTTGCCCTAGAATTTAAAGACGTCTTGCATGATTTGCTTAAGATTTAAGTAATGAAGGTGTTGTTCAAAAGCGTCGTTGTCTTGGGTTTCTCATCTATGGTGCGAGCTTATGGATATGCGTCAATAAAAAGTTGTGTTTTATGTGGAATTCTAAGGACCGACTTCAAATTTCCAGTCCATTCTGCCCATGTTCATTTAAGAATTCAAACCTAAAATGACAAAATTCAAGATGCCAAGTGCAAGATCGATGTTAAGTTCCTATATCTACTCAAGTTTCAATTTCAAGTCCAATATTTCAAGTTCTAATCCTAAACTTTAAGTTCAAATTATTCAAGGATTAAAGATACAAGAGATTTTCGTATGATTGTCATCAAATTCTAAACTCAAGATTCATGTTCAAGTAAATTCAAATTATCATTCCAAGATTTAAATTCAAGCATCCATTTTTTCATTCAAGTTCAAATTAATACAAAAGTTATTTACAAATTCAAGAATTGAAAGAAAGAATGCCATGACCAATCCAAAATATGAAGCTGAATCCCACAAGTTTCCAAGGCTTTTCTCCAAAGACTAGTCTCATATGCTAATTGGGATGTGTGGATGGACTAGCACTTACTAACAGCTTTGGGCCTATGAAAGAGAAACCATATGAAGAGTGAAGGCATGTTTCTTCACGTGTATTCTGACACAACATCTTTTCCACTTTCAAAATCTGAGGCCATCAAACCATACTCTGCTTCTAGATGTCGTGCGCTAGGTATATGAAGTGAAGGACCTTTATAGAGAAGCTCTAAAAAGCTTTCGGTGATGCTTTAAACAATGATCCTGTTCAGAAAAGAAAAAAAATTTTAGACTTAATTTAAGTTAAAGAAATGCGATCTCAAGCATGATTTACCAGAAGATGACTAAAGGTGGGATTTTGTCAAGTAACTCTTCATCACCAACTAGCAGTAATACATGTAGCTCCCTCATAAAAAAAAAACTGGCGACGATGCTCTTCAAAGACCTATGCTACCTACATGGGAAATATTGGAATTCAATCATCACAGAATCAAGAGCAATAATACAGTTTCCAAAACATTTCCAAAACAATAATCAAGCATAATCCAATCAAAAATAGGAATTCATTCAATAACAAAACTCAGCAAACAAAGCAGCATTAGTTTCCAAAATATCCATAGAATTGAAAAAGGAAAGAAATCGGAACATGTTTTGGATCAAAACTGCAAGTTATCAGACGCAATCAAACGCAATCCGTCAGAAATGGAAACTAATGAAATCACAAATGACAAGAATCTCAGGCATGATCACTTCCTTTCCAAAATAAAATCAATAAGAATCCCAAAAAAATCACGACATGTTTTGAATCCGATCTACATCAGCAAACACATTCATCACACAAGAATCAAGTTCATGATAGTCACATATTTTCCTTCCAAAACCATAATCAACAACAAAAATCTACTCATCAATGCAAAATCAATGTGTCCCTAAATCACATAGACTATACAGCATGACTGCTTTCGTTCACACAGGGCATTCACAATACCAAAGGGCAGTAGACACACACAAAATCAAAAGTCATACACAGAAAATTCAGAGCATAAAAATCACCAAAATGATACACAACAGGGAGAAATAGAGGGATACATCGCAGACAGCATACACACATCAGAGATATTAACATGAATCAGAAGAACACAACGACCTCATATTGAGTTTCCTAGAGACTAAAGAAGTGTAGAGGAGAAAGAAGGAAGAATCGAAGTGAAGAAGCAGTAATGTTGAAGCTTACCTGTGATTCCTTCATCGTTTTGCCTCGAATTCAACCTTCACTGTGACGCATCGCCATCTCGTAGGTAAGTTTGTTTCCCACTTTTTTTCCCTAATTCCTCTTGCCAAAATGTAGATTGTTGATTGAATAATCAAATTAGGCTTTGATTCCTCCTCATTTGCGTTTTGTTTAGAATTTTGTATCTAGGGTTCATAAGCAATCTGGCTCGGTTTGAATGATAGGTAAGAAATCTGAGAATTTGAATGTGGCAGAGTGATGGAACGAGGTGAGACGGGTCTGTTGATGTAGCTTGAATCTCCGGCGCAGCGAAGCCACCATCGATGATGACTTTGGGAGAGAAAATGTGAGGTGATGGGGGGAAACCGTGTGAGAGAAGGGTCACGAGAGAGAAGGGACACGAGAGAGATGAAAAGAATGTTTTGTTCCTTTTTTCTTTCTTTTTTGATCCTCATGACTAGGGCTGTAAATGGGCCTCTAGAACCGAGAACCGGCCGAAATGGCCTTTGATATGGTATTGGATATAATTTGTATCCGTATCCAGCTGAAATATCCGTATCCATGTATCCAATGAGTAATCGGTATGAGTGTGCATATAAATTCTAAAATTTTAGGTTTTCCTCATTTTTTCCTCTCTCTTTTCCCAGACGCTCCCAGTCTCTCTTTCTCGTCTCTCACTCTCTCTCTCTCACCTCACATGCTACCACTATGTTATTCCTCTTCCATTCGTCTCTCTCTCCTAGGGCTTCAAGTCTGATCATCATTTCGTTGGGTTGTGATTGTTGGTGAACCGTGGAAAGCATTGAAGACAACTTTTTTACTTGTGTAATGTATCCAAACTCTAAACACTTTATTTTCTGTTATGTTGTTATGTTTCTGTACATAGTTTGCATGTTTGAGGTATCAAGTAGTTATACAACTTGTATGAATTTTGACCTAAAATGTGTAGATTTAAAACATAATTTTGACCTAGGGTTTTGATTTGAGGGTTTCTTTTGTAAATTTTGTTGTTGAGCTGAGGTTGTATTTTCGGCCTAGGGTTTTAATTTGTGGTTATATCTTGTAAATTTGGTTGTTGTGGTTCTATGTTGGCATAATAATAAATTGTGTTTCTGAGGTTGTATTAAGTGACTCTGTTTTGTTTTGTTTCGTATTCTATTATTGTTTGATTGATTTTTTTTTTGTAATGTCTTTTCAAGATTCTTTATTGACTCCAACCATAGATGATTTGATTGATATCAACATGTTGCTTGATGGGGAAGAGGAGACAATGGATGGAGAAAATATAGAGATTGGTGAGATGATTGACTTGGGAGTTCCAGTTTCAATTCCAACTGATGTAACCACTCAAAATACATCTACTACACAAAATACAACTACAACTCAAAATAAACTACTGCTGATGAGCCAACCCCTCCAGTTGACCCAGCTCAGAGTTCACAGAGCCAGATTAATGCCTTTGGTAAAGCTCCTTGTCCCAAGAAATCTTCTATTCATACTGAGATGGTACTTATTTAGATGCCTAATGATGCCAAGAAATGGAAATGCAAATGGTGTGGTAAGCTTTATACCTATGATGTGAAATGGAAAAGTACTTCTAATGGTAAAAAACATTTAGAAAATTGCATTCAAAGAAAGCTGAGGTTGAGAGGTAATATTGACAAAGAAGTTGCACAGTCTAGGTTAGATGTAGGTGCTGATAGTAATCCTAGTTTGGCAACTTGGACATATAACCATGCTAGGGTTAGAGAAGTTGCAGCTCATATGATTCTAGGTCATGAATTTCCTTTTCTGTTATGGAAGGTGTTATTTTTAATGAATTTCTTAAAGAAATTTATCCATGGTACAAAAAGATTAGTAGACAACAGGTTAAGTTGGATTGTGAGACATTTTATGAGGCTGAGAGAGTTAAGATGAAAAGGTCTATGTCTATGATTAACAGGACCAGTCTTACAACTGACCTGTGGTGGTCTGGTGAACAGAAAATTGGTTATATGACTGTGACTGGCCATTTCATTGATTCAAAATGGCAGCTTCACAAAAGAGTTTTATCTTTTAAGAATGTGCCACCACCACGTTCTGGTGAAGTTTTGTGTAAGGAATTGATTAAGGTGATGAATGATTGGGCATAAGGGATAAGGTTGTTTCTATTTTAGTTGACAATGCTAGTGCCAATGATAATTGCATCTCTAGATTGAAGAGGGATTATTCTGGTAGGAGAAATCTACCATTGGATGGTAAACTGTTTCATGTTAGATGTTGTGCACACATCTTAAATTTGTTGGTTCAGGATTGCCTTGATATGATTAAGGTGACTGTTGATAAGATTAGGAATGGTGTCAAATATTTGCTGAATTCTGAAACTAGGTGCAAAGCATTCAAGAAATTTGTTGATGAGATGCAACTTGAAGGCAGAATGCAAGTGTTGGATACTAAGACAAGATGGAACTCAACTTGGTTGATGTTGTCCACTGCTTACCATTACAGAGAAGTATGGCCTAGATATGCGGAAGAACATGGAGTATTTCTCAGTTATTTTCCTGATGCAAATGATTGGGAAGATTTTCAAGATATTTGCAAATTTTTGGAGGTTTTTGCTGATGTGACATCAATTATCAGTGGCACATCTTACCCTACTGCTAATTTGTTTTTGGCTGAGCTTTACAGGGTGAAGGTGTTACTTGATAAACCCTCAAGCGTCTCAAATAATCCTCAGTTGCAGGCCCTTGCTAATGAAATGAAGTTGAAGTATGACAAGTATTGGTCAGAGTCTAATACATTGATTTCTATTGGTGCAGTTCTTGATCCAAGGTATGTACATCTTCCAAGTTGATAGTTAAATAAGTTGCCATTGTTTATACTTTAGGTAGCTACTATTCTGCTTGGTGTTGCCTTGTGATTAATTGGTGTTTCCTTGTGATTAATTGGTGTTGCCTTTTGATTAATTAGTGTTTCCTTGTGATTAATTGGTGTTGCCTTGTGATTAATTGGTGTTGCCTTTTGATTAATTGGTGTTGCTTTGTGATTAATTGGTGTTGCCTTTTGATTAATTGGTGTAGCCTTGTGATTAATTGGTGTTGCCTCAGTTGATAGTTATCTGCCTATGATGAATTTGAGGCTTGTAAGGCTTGTATCTGTCTGGTTTATATGTTATCCTGTTGTTGCCTCAGTTGATAGTTACCTGCCTATGATGAATTTGAGGCTTGTAAGGTTTGTATCTATCTGGTTTATATGTTATCCTATTGTTGCCTCAGTTGATAGTTATCTTCCTATGATGAATTTGAGGCTTGTAAGGCTTGTATCTATCTGGTTTATATTTAGCCTATGATGAATCTGTCTGAGTCCAATTATATTGCCTCTTTGTGTGAGATTAGCTGTCTCTGAGTCTGCATTCTGTTACCTCTTTGTGTGAGTGTCACATTAGTTGTTGTCTCTGAGTCCAATTATGTTACCTCTTTGTGTGACATTACTTGTCTCAGATTCTGAGGCTAAAAATACCTTGAAAATACTTTAGTTGGTTGATAACTCTTCTTGTTCAAATAGGTATTAAATGATCTTCATCAAATAGGTGTATCCCTTCTTGTATCCAATTGCTACTCAAGCCACTGCCTATGAACAAGAGTTGGCAACCAACTTAAAAACTCTATTCCAAATGTATCAAGATACCTATGGAGTTAATGATGCCCCTGTATCTGAAACTCCTGAAATAGGAACTAGTTCTGGGTTGGGAAGGAGGAGTTTTGAGATGTTTTTAGAAACTGTTGTTGGTAGTTCTAATTCAAAATCTGATCTTGAATTATATCTTGAGGAGTCTCCCTTGAAGGTTCCCCCAAAACGATCTTCTATGAAAACTAAGACAGTTGAAATGGTACTTTGTGGGGGTGATTGGGTGAAGGAGAAATATGGTATTAAAAAGGGCTGCACTGCAAGTATTGTAAGTATCTCTTGGTTTATGTTGTATTTATATTGATTATTACATTTAAGTTGCCTTGTCTAACTTATATTTTTTATTTTGTAGCTTGAAGAACCTCAAGATGAACCTTTAACATATGATTTTGGTCAGAATAGGATTCGGGTGTCGCTTCTTTGTGATGTTGTTTTGTTGTTTTATAATTATAACTTCAATGCCAAATTGCCAATGATGAAATTGTTCTGAGGCATATCATTCACAAATGTATTTTGCAATACTAGTAGCATTTTGAACAAGCACTTTGAATAAGCATGTTGTATTGTATGATGACATTTGTTAAATTTTGTAATCTGATGTTGTTTTGTTAAAAAAATTTATGTTTTTTTGGCAAAAAAATCCAAAATATGCCTTTTTATTGGATGGGCTTGGTACCCGAACCAACACAACTGGTTCAGTTCCGGATCTCAGTTTCTAATAACCGGTTAACCGGTCCGGTTTCGGTTTACTCGAAAATACTGAACCAGTAACGGTTCCAATTTTGATCCATCACTGTTTGGGCCCGGTCCAGTTTTACCCGATAGGGGTATCGGTCCAACATCCGGTTCCTTAGATAACCGGTCCGGATCGGACCAAAAATAGCCCTACTAATGACAGAAGTGAGACTCGGTTGGGCCCCTAGACCTGGCCCAAAACGTTTTTTTTATTCAGTATTTAGTGTCACATGGGTTGTGGGACATAGGCCCACTTCGTTTCCACACTCCCTATTTATGATTCGTACCTTCTCTTAGCTTGCGATTATTTTATTTTATTTTTGAACCCTCGATTAAATTATTAGGTTTTTTTAGATTTAAAGTTTAATTTGGTTTTGATTTTAGATTAATTGGGTTTTAGTTTTGAATTGAATATTAATTAGATTTTAATTTTGATTTAGAAAATTAGAATTAGATTTTATCTCTTAGAAATTAATATTGACTTAATTAGACTTCGATTTTAATTGTGTTTTGCATCGATTTTGTTTTAGGAATTGATCTTGATAATTTTTGTTTAGCTTTATTCTAATTTTGACAAGATTTTGTTTCTAATTTCTATGCTAGTTTTTGATATTTGACGTAGACCTTTTTTAATTTGCCTTGGTTGTATATTTTTTCTTGTTTCTGTCATGATTTTGATGTTTGTTTCGTTCGATGATCTCTTTTACTCCACTTCCAAGGGAATGATCATTCTCCTATTGACTGCCATGTCATAGCTTAGCCTGTTTTCCTTCCATTTTCATCCTAGCCTTAGGATTAGAGTCGCCACACTCTTTACATGTGTTCTGCCATGGACACTTACTCATCTTTCCCCCTTTAACCTAGCCTTAGGTTTAGAGTCGCCGCACTCTATGTAAGTATCTTTTCATGGATACTTACCCCTTCCCTTTTGGAACTTTGACCACAGTCCCGAATTCCTCACCTTTATTGAGGGGAATTACGAATGCTCTGATTCCATTCCCGTCAGGATACATAGGCACGAGATGCGATGTCTTGGCGAGCATACTTAGAAATAACACCTTAGGTTTCCCTTTTACCTTTTCACCCTTTAGAAGACAAATAACGAATAACACAAATAAGACAAGAGGTTCCTGTAGAGTACTACAGATACTTAGGAAGCTAGCACCTTCCCTAGGTATAACCAACCCCCGAACCTTAGATTCTCTCTTGCTTTGCACCGCATTACATACTCATGGGTTATTCATTTTTTTCCCTTCCCTTGGATAAATTAAAGATCGGTGGTGAATTAAGATTTGTGAACCTGGTTAATTCAATAGCTATGGTATCCGATTCTCACCGTGACAATAGCTTCTGAAAGTTGTCAGATTCTGAGATTCAGAAGATGATTCTTTACTTCTGATAAAGCAATTTAAGTAAAAGGTATTCCAAGACTTTTATAATGCTTAAATTTTCATAAAGGTGAAATTTATCTTGTGGATTCAAGAAATCTATTGGATAAGAACCTTTGAGTAATGATGTTTTCTTCTTGGATACTTACTGTCACTATTCCTTGTCTTATGAAACATCATTTTTCTGACAAGATTCTTATTTTTTTAAGAATCTTGTTCAGTTTCTTTCTTTTTATTTTTTCTCTGTGGTTGTGAGTTGATCAAACCAAACTTGAGATGAGTTTCTTAGTCAATTCTTCTTTGAATCAACTGGTAGTTATCAATGAAAAGTTTGTGGATTTCGATGAGTTACTTAAGTTAGGATTTAACTTCTGGAAAACTATTTGTAAACAAGGATGGAGTGGATACTTTTAGATGCTCTGTGGTTTCACTTATCCAGATCTTGTAAAAGAGTTTTGGATCAATGCTTCCATTGTTGAGCTGAATCCTGAGTGTGCTATTCTCTCTAAGGTAACTGGTATTTCTATAACAGTGACCTCTAAAGCAATTGCTAATGTGATCAATTGTGAGGAAATTGGAGAAATTCCAGGAACTCTTGTTTGGGAACACTATATTCCTACTTGGCGTATCTTTGTAGATTCATCTAATACATCAAAGGTTTCAAATCTTCATCCTGATGTTGTTGTTTGGAATCAGATTCTGAATTTAAACTTACTTCCTAAGGATAAAGATTTAGACCTTGTGGACCCTATTGAAAATGAGTTGCTTCTACTTCTCAATTTAGACTTGCAGATTGATCTTCCTCAAGTTATATTTGACTATTTGAAGAAGACTCTTTCTTCCTTTCACAAGGGAAATATATTCTTCATTCCTTTTGGATGAGTTCTTTCAGAATTAGTTGTTCACCAGAGAGTTATAATAAGTTCTGAGGCGGATTTGTCTAAAATATGGAGAGACAAGTTTGAAGCTATCTATGAAAGATTCTGGTGTTATATTTCTGCATTGGTATGCCTTGCAATTGTTAGAACCTTTGTATTAAGTTATCTTATTATTAATTCCAAGTTTGTGCATGTTGTTGTCCCGTTCAACTGTTGATTATATTTATTTATAGTTGTTCAAGAGAATTAAAAGTAATAGGAGTAAGAACTTAATGCTTGCAACTTTTTCATTAATAAGAAGGAAGTGATTATAAATAACTTAGACATTTTAGTCTGATGGATTGGTCCTAAGGTATTCCCTAGGATCATCTGACATGTCCAGATTATCTGAGTAATCTTTCCATTCTTCCTTGGAAAATTTGAAAGCCTCCTTTCTCAATTGATTTCTACGTCTGGACCTAGAAGATCTTCTTCTTTTGTGTGTCTTCATAATGGATATTGAAGAGGTGAAAGCTTCTAAAGTCATCTACTTACCAGTAGATCCTTCAGTTGTTGCTTTGCTTTCACTTGCCCGACTTGCGGCATTCAGTATGGTTGTCTTTCTGAAATATCTCTTTGGAACCTAGATTTGCTTCGGTTTGAACATCTTGGTGTTTTGAGGATTAAGTGGTTATGAAAGAAAGCTTGCTATGAGTTCTTATATAGATGTATTACATACATGGTCCCAAGTATCTATTGTTTTAATATTGATTAAAGTCATATCAATATCTTTAATGATATATCTTGGAAATGTTATTTAATAGTTTAACTTATTAAATATTCTTTAAGAACTATGAATCTTATGGTTGATACGTTTAACTGCTGCTTCTTGTGTCATTTTTACTTCATTAATGTTTTTCAGTAAATGTAAAGGAAGTTATTGAGAATATTTACATGCAATAAACAATTTGGTTAAAAAGATGTTGTACCCCAAATTTTACGTATTAGATGTCATAACATCTTACATAGACATTTAGGTTCAATCACATATGCACTATTTTAACTAACCCATATCTTGCAGTTTGTTTCTCTTATGTTAGAAATTAGGGTTTGCACAGAGAGATTCAAGGCCTACTAAGGTATTCTCTGGCTCCATACAATCATCATAAAGATTCACTAGTTGTGTGGAACCGAAATCTTAAGACTTTGAATCAATTCAAGTCAACAAAGGATCACCAGACCAAAGTGTGGAATTAGGGTTTTAACCTGAGGAATCACTGAAGAACTTTGCCCTATCAAGTCAAGATTTGCTTGGTTCATCAACCATTTGAGTCACCTACATCCCAGAGATCTCACTCAACAAAAATTCAAGATCATTGGGCTGTCATCATGAGTAGTTTGAGCCACAGTTTCACCCTGCCTCCAAATTAGGGTTTTGTCAAGACAAGTGGATCATTGGCCCTGATTCTGATCAAGAGGTGTTATCAAACCCTAGGACATGACTCCATGAGATATTAAACATCCCTAAGGACCATCTATGAGCTTTAGATGTGATGGAGGAAGCAAGATCATAAGAAATTATCCCAGCGCATTCACAGTGAAATTAGGGTTTTGACTGAAACCCTAATCTTTGAGATTCTGATTCAAAATGAAACATCCAAGACCTCAACTCATAATAACATGTCTCATTAATGGTTTAAGCTATGAGATATCAAGTTTCAAGAAGTTTCTTGCAAAGGAAGCAATGTTTGGTTCATGAAACTTTTCATATGTGGAAATTTCCCCTCTTGTGCAAAATTGAAATAGTCATAACTCCCAAACCACACATCCAAATTGAGTGAATCAAAGACCAATTGGAAGCTCTTTCCAAGATCTTCAAAGTGTCCAATATGACTTTTCTCCTAAAAATGCATGGTTTTTGAGTTATGGAGCTTACAAGCCAAACTGACCCAAGACTTTAAAACATCTGAGTGCAAGGCCCTGCAAGAGAAAAGGGAGAGTGAGGCTTACTTTGGGAGCTTACTTTGGTTCAACAAGAAAGAATTTTGGGCATAAATGAAGTTGCAGTGGACATATTTCACTTGGTACCATCCCTCTTTCCTTCTTTACATTACTGCTTATGTAGTATATCTATTATCATACCATTATTTCATGTACTCATATAATGTATAGTCATATCCTTTTCCTTCATTCATGATGTAAACATGGTGTGTATGTAGAAGTTATGTTATACTTCTGTTATGGCAGGCCATTTGGAATTTGGATAGGTAAGGTTTGGTTATGTGGTGAGATGAGTAACTACTTTATCTTTTGTTCTTAGCAGAAGGATTGATTTACATTGAATGATAACTGAATACTCATATTGCTCATTGATGCTTGTTTAAATTTGTGTGTTACACTGCCTGTTAGTTCCTGGATTGGCTGGAATTTTGGTAAAACAAAGTATATTCAATGTTGATGTCAAGGTGCTGATGTTGCAACATTGAAGTCTTAACACTGGGCTGTGTTAAGTATTTAATTGCTGAAGTTGGATGTCTAATGTCACACAGGTGATGTTGTAACATCAGATCTGCAGAATTAACAACAGTAGGTAGTGATGTTGTTAGGGTTGCGTATTAGCTGGAATTGTGGAGAGCAAGCTTTCTCATTGGATGCGAATATCTTGGGATAGATATTTGCTGCTGCATAGGAGATATGCTGCAGATTTGTAGGAGATTTAAAAGGTTGAAGATTTAAAAAGATTTTAGGAGAAAATCTGTTTTAATATTCAGTTTTAAATAACAAATCTGGGAGATATTGTAGCAAGTCCAAGACCAATTCAAGGAGCTATATAAAGCGCACAAGACCAAAGGAAAAATTGACAGAAATACAGAGAGAAGATCAAGAGCATAGGCTGAGTGTCTTGAGTATTTTGTACGAGTTGTATTTACACTATTCTAGGGTTTGAATAGGTGTTTAGTTTCTGTCCTCTCTAGAAGCTGTGAAGCAATAGGGAGTGTTTGCTTGATCAAAGCTGTGAAGTAAGATCAAGGGTACTCAAAGTGGGTTCTTTGAGTGTTTGTAAGGGATTGAGTGGTGTTCTCATACCTAAGTGGTTTCTTAGGTAGGAAGTCATTAGTAGAGTATAAGTTTAGGAGATTGTCAACGGGTTGTTGAGTCTGTAAATTATATCTACAAGTAGTGAATTCCATCCCTGGCTTGGTAGCCCCCAGAGTAGGTTGGTTGTAACCGAACTGGGTCAACAATTCTTGGTGTTATTTTACTGTTATTGCTGTCCATTGTGCAGAGTGTGTTGTTGTGACATCACACCTTAACATCACACGTCTGATACCAGAATTTCAATTGGTATCAGAGCAGGCATCCTGTCTGTCTCTGGGTGAGATCTAGGGAAGTTACTTTCTGGTGTAAAGATGGATAAAGAAGTTGGAGGATTCGTCAACAGACCCCCTATTTTGGATGGATCCAATTATGACTATTGGAAGCCAAGGATGACCACCTTCTTAAAATCCTTGGACAGTAGGGCTTGGAAGGCTCTTATTAAAGAGTGGAAAGCACCTGTTGTATGTGAGAAGGACGATGCTGGTAAAGATAAAGAAGGCACCTCTAAACTAAAGCCTGAAGAAGAATGGACCAAGGAGGAAGATGAGCTCGCCCTTGGAAATTCCAAAGCTCTAAATGCCATCTTCAATGGAATGGATAAGAATATCTTCAGGTTAATTAATACCTGTGAAGTTGCTAAGCAAGCATGGGATATCTTGCAGGCTACTCATGAAGGAACATCTAGAGTCAAGATGTCAAGACTTCAGATTTTAACATCAAAATTTGAAAGCCTGAAGATGAAGGAAGATGAGGCTATTCATGATTTCCACATGAGTGTTCTTGAGCTGGCCAATGCATCTAGTGCTCTTGGTGAGAAGATGTCAGATGAAAAGCTTGTGAGGAAGATCCTTAGGTCCCTACCTAAGAAGTATAAGATGAAGGTCACTGCCATTGAAGAATCACAAGACATCAGCAAGATGAGAGTTGATGAGCTCATTGGATCTCTTCAAACCTTTGAGCTTGGGTTGAATGAGGAAGAACCAGAAAAGAAGCCAAAGAGTATAGCCCTGGTGACAAATGGTGAAGAAGAGAAAGGGAAGAAATCTGAATCCCAGGAGGATCTATCTCAGGCCATAGTGATGTTGGGAAGACAGTTCACCAAAGTATTCAAGAGAATGAATAATAACTCCAGGCCTAATGTCAAGAACATGACTTCTGACACCAACAAGAAGGATGAAGAGAAAACTGCCCAAGATAAAGGAGTGCAGCGCTTTGAGTGTGAAGGGTATGGACATGTCAAGAAAGAATGTCCCACCTTCTTGAAAAAGTAGAAGAAGGGCATGACAGTTTCCTGGTCTGACTCAGATAGTGAAAGTGAAAGTGAGTCAGCAAAGCATGTGAGAGCGTTAACAGGAGCTGTGGTTTCTGATGATGATTCTAGTGATGGAGAAGTAACTTATGAGGAGTTAGCATCTACCTATCAAGAGCTGTGTTTAAAGAGTGCTGAGATTTGTCAAGAAAACAAGTGCCACAAGCAACAAATCGCTCAGCTAGAGAATGAAAAGACTGATCTTGAAAATGAAGTGGTGCTAGTTAGAGCTCACCTTGATCAAATGACCAAGTCGGTTAGGATGCTGAGCTGTGGTACAGACACACTCGACAAGATCCTTCAATCAGAAAAAGTTGCTGGAGACAAAGCTGGGATAGGTTATGTGGTTGAGGATAAGGGAACTTCTGAAGGAAGCACTTCAGGTTCAAAGAAGGAAGTGTCACAACTTTCATCTCAACATCAGCCAAAGAAGCAGGATCCTACCCCTAAGAAAGCTGATGTTTCCCAACCTAATAAGATTGAGAAGAAGACTGGTCCCCATTAGAAGAGAAAGCAGCCACAGGGAGCTAACCAATATATGCCCCCACAATACCATGAGAGCATGCAAGCTGCTCAGTTCAAACAGCACATGTCTCATCAGGTGTCTCAACATCAGGACAACTGGTATGGTTATGGATATGGATACACCAATGCTGTTCCTTATATCTATGGAAGAAGAAAGCCACACCATCATGGGAGATAATCCAGGAAACAACATTCTCAGCCGTCTTATGGGAGAAGATATCAACATAATAGATGGCAGGGCAGTTATGGTTGGAGGAGACCACATTATGGATGGTAGCATAAGCAATCTCATCATGGCAGAAGATTCAGAGATGAAAGGGTGAGATGCTATTATTGTGGAAGATTTGGACATATGCAGTACTCTTGCTACAAGCTGCATGGATACCCTCAACCTCAAAACAGATGGAGAGAGCACAGGCCCAAAGTTGTTAAACAATGGGTACCTAAGGAGAAGGTGAAGTGCTTATTGGCTCACATGGGTGATAAAGAAGGAACATGGTATTTTGACAGTGGGTGTTCCAAGCACATGTCTGGATGCAGATCCATGTTTGATGATCTTAGACCTTGCCCCTCTCATGAGGTCATATTTGGCAATGGAGAAAAAGGTGTTGTTGCAGGAGTTGGGAAAGTGCAAGGTAATGGTAGACCTGAACTTGACAATGTTCTGTTTGTCAGTGGCTTAAGTGCAAATTTGATCAGCATAAGCAAGTTGTGTGATGAAGGTTACAAGGTAAACTGCACTAAGGATGATTGTGTGGTTTCTGATGAGCATAATCAGGTTGTTATGAAGGGTACCAGAACCAAAGACAATTGTTATCAGTGGATTTCTCTTGAAGGAGATTCAACTAGTGATGTTCTAGTTGATGTTATAACATCAAACTATGATATCAGGATGCTGAAAGGTCACTCAGAGTTAACAAGTTCAGGTGTGAATGTTTTAAAAGGAAAGTTTTTATGGAGGGAGAAAATTAGTAATTGGTCTTTAAAGAGTATTCAAAATCAGGCGCCTTACTATATTGATACTACTTCAAGACTTACCAAAGCATTCTCATCGCAACACTTCATCTCCCTAAATCTCAACAGAATAGAAAGTTCTCCTTCAAACCTAGTCTGTCACAAAGGAACGATGTCTGTCCCTTCCAAGAAATCTGAGCAGGTACGAACTAGGGTTTCTTCTGAAGAACTCATTTCTATTGCTCTTCTCGAGTCAAGTAACCCTAAACCCTCAACCAGTGTAAATAAACCTGAAGCTAGGTCATCATCCTCTCAAGCTGTTGAGGAGAAGTTTGATGTAGACATGCATTTGGAACAGCTTGCCACCAAAATCCTTGAGAAGGGGATACGGGTGAAAGGGATTTCTGTTCCTCTAAGGCAAATGCCTGCTGAACAAGTCGACTCTCAAGGAGAGGACAAAAATCTTCGAAGACAGGCCCTTAGTCAAGAAGCTGAAGGTGAAGATCCTGATGACACTGATGTCAGTCTTGATGTTAGAACATCGTCCCCTAGGAATGAAAGCCACAGGGGTAAAGGAAAGGAACAGGTTGAGGTTATAGAGATTGAGGACTCACCTGAGGATGATAGAATTGGAAAAAGGAAGGATAAGAAAAGGACTTCAGTTACAGACTCTCCCAAGTCGTGGAGCAAAGGTGCCAAGTCTGGCAAGAAGAGGAGAATCAGGGAAGAGTCAGATTCTGAGTGTGATGCTCAAGACATCAACCCTGCTACAAATCAAGTGCCTGATAACATCTCATCTCACAGTGCCAGAAGTGCATCCTTGTGGAAGTGTGTGAGCCTAAGAAAGGTAGCTCTGGAAAGAGAGGTAGTAGCAAAAGACTTGGAATCTACTGAAATTATTGACCTAATTAAGCTTGCTGGTCTCATAAGGACTGTGTCAGGGTTGGCTGATTGCTATGATAGACTGGTCAGGGAATTCATAGTTAATATACCTGAATCGATAAATGACAGCAAGAGCCGAACTTTCATAAGAGTTACCATCAGGGGTAAGTGTGTCTGGTTTTCTCCTGAGATGATCAATGCCTACTTAGGAAGAAATGAGGATGATTATGGGGAATTAGAAGCCTCTAACAATGATATATGCAAAGAAATCACTGCTGGGCAGGTAGATGTTTGGCCCGTAGAAGGAAAGCTATTAGCTAGTCTGTTGAGTGTCAAATATGCTTTTCTGCACAGAATAGGTATTGCCAACTGGGTTCCTACTAGTCACAAGACCACAATTTCTGTTGAATTGGGGAAGATAATTTATGCAGTAGGGACAAAGCAAAGAATTGACTATGGCTCCTACATCTATGATCATACTATTAAGCATGCTGCTACAAATGCTGTAAAGATGCCCATTGTTTTTCCCTCTCTCATTTGTGGGATTGTCTTGTCTCAACATCCTGGAATTCTACAGCATTCAGATGTTGCTTGTAAAAGGAAGCCTGCCTTGTCACTCCATCACAAGTTGAAACATGCTCCTTACAGTGTCAAGACATCTGCCTCAACATCACAACAGTCACCAGCCAAGACTGGGTTGATCACAGAACTAGAGGAGGCTTGCAAGGAGTTAGATGAAGTCATAAGAGTTAGTACTGAAAGGAAACAAAAATTTAAATGACTTGTCATGGCTCTGAGATTGGCAACAAAGGAAGGTGAAGCTGTCAACACAAGGAAGGATGCTATTGATGAAGACGATAATGATGATCTCAGCTTTTAATGATTGCCTTCTATTTTAGTAGGGTTAGCTTTATTTTCTGTATTTGTTTTAGCACTTAATGTGCTTGGTTTTGTAATTTGAATATTGTGCTGGTTTATGCACTGTTTATGCTTTTAGTTTCCTTCTATGATTTGTTTTGACTGTTTACTAACTGAGAGGCTAACAATGAGAGCTAGGGTGTACTGACTATAGTTAATAGGGCTTCTAACCGAAGTTTGCCTAATTGTGGCTAGAAAGGGGGAGAAAATAGCCAAGATAGTCAAGAGTATTATTGCCATATGCTGCTAATGTGATGCAGATATTAAGAGGGAGTTAGATTGATGCTGCTAAAAGGTGTTTAGTTGAAAAGTTGTTACTGCATTAAGGGGGAGTTTTGACTTAACTTTTGAAGATATCATGGCATTTGAAGAGTGCAGCCAAGCAGACATATATGGGGAGTAAAGTGCTGCACATTGTGAGCTACTAAACAGTTGTGATGCTGGTTCATGCTTTAGAGGGGGAGCACCAATTAGCTGTTGTCAATAATGAAGATGGTGCTGCAGTAGATCAAGTAATGAAGACTTTGAAGATTGTCAAACTGTTGCTGATTGAGAGTTTCAAATTTCTGAAGATTATTCCGCTGCTGAAATCTCTGAAGGTGCAGAGTGCAGAAGTTGATTGCAGAGTGCAGAGGTTGTTTTAGCCAAAATTAGCCAAAGGGGGAGATTGTTAGTTCCTGGATTGGCTGGAATTTTGGTAAAACAAAGTATATTCAATGTTGATGTCAAGGTGCTGATGTTGCAACATTGAAGTCTTAACACTGGGCTGTGTTAAGTATTTAATTGCTGAAGTTAGATGTCTGATGTCACACAGGTGATGTTGTAACATCAGGTCTGCAGAATTAACAACAGCAGGTAGTGATGTTGTTAGGGTTGTGTATTAGCTGGAATTGTGGAGAGCAAGTTGTCTCATTGGATGCGAATATCTTGGGATAGATATTTGCTGCTGCATAGGAGATCTGCTGCAGATTTGTAGGAGATTTAAAAGGTTGAAGATTTAAAAAGATTTTAGGAGAAAATCTGTTTTAATATTCAGTTTTAAATAACAAATCTGGGAGATATTGTAGCAAGTCCAAGATCAATTCAAGGAGCTATATAAAGCGCACAAGACCAAAGGAAAAAGTGACAGAAATACAGAGAGAAGATCAAGAGCATAGGCTGAGTGTCTTGAGTATTTTGTACGAGTTGTATTTACACTATTCTAGGGTTTGAATAGGTGTTTAGTTTCTGTCCTCTCTAGAAGCTGTGAAGCAATAGGGAGTGTTTGCTTGATCAAAGCTGTGAAGTAAGATCAAGGGTACTCAAAGTGGGTTCTTTGAGTGTTTGTAAGGGATTGAGTGGTGTTCTCATACCTAAGTGGTTTCTTAGGTAGGAAGTCATTAGTAGAGTATAAGTTTAGGAGATTGTCAACGGGTTGTTGAGTCTGTAAATCATATCTACAAGTAGTGAATTCCATCCCTGGCTTGGTAGCCCCCAGAGTAGGTTGGTTGTAACCGAACTGGGTCAATAATTCTTGGTGTTATTTTACTGTTATTGATGTCCATTGTGCAGAGTGTGTTATTGTGACATCACACCTTAACATCACACGTCTGATACCAGAATTTCACTGGTAAAACCTAAAGATCAAGGATTTATGTAACTGTTTGGGTACTTACTGATAGGAAAACTCAGTTCTTCATAAAAATACAAGTTGTGGTACTGATGCTATCATAATGTATAAGTTCTATTTTTGTGCTACTGATGTGGCATGTGCTCAACATATGCATACAAATATTGACATGTCATTGAGCTTTACATTCAAACTGTTTTCATGTGTCAGTCATGCCACGATTTTCTAAGCCTGTTTTTGAAAACAAGAAGTTGGCACTATACATTCCTGAGGAGGTTTTGTTTGGTATCCATCAAATATGACTGATCAGGTTTCACAAGCATATAATGTTTATGTAGGTCATGATATTTTGGGTTGCTGATTTGATGTGCTCAGATTGATATAGGATTTGGTTTATCCCTTGATGTTTGTCTTTGTGTATTGAAGTCTAGTTATATTTATAGTGATTAGTATATGGACATGTTGTTCTTGTTATCTGCCTTTGCTTGTCATCATGTGTATGGATTAAGGTCAAGTTACTTGAACTAGTTTTTGCATCTCTGCATTAATACTTGTCTATTTGCTCGTGCTTACTATGCCTGAAAATGCACCTGTCAATGTTTGCATGATCCTGACCAGTAAGGCTTGCATTTACTCACATTTTGGTTACCATCTAAAATGTAGCATATGTGTTCTTTTGACTTTGCAAATGCCATTACCATTCATGTTGTTGTCACGTTGCTTCCTTGCAACCGTAACTGATCCTGCTGCCATCTCTTGTGTATTTTATCAGAATCCTTATTATGCAATGCACATCAGTGTTTCTTTGTCTATTGAGTTGTGCCTTTCAGTAAGAATGGTATCTCCAATATATGTGCAAGTTCTTAAGTGCTCAAGTAGAATATGTGTAGACTATTGAATTGATTGTCTGTTATGCATCCAAACTTGTTCAAACTACTTGGCAGATTATCTGTTAGGCCAAGTATGTGTTGCCTTCCTGCTTTGTTTTGTCAATAAAATGTCAAGAAGGTGTGATACCTACTGCCTCTATTGCATTAGTCTTCATGCCATGAATATAGATCATAACCTGTCCTTGCCCTTGCATTAAGTTGTTAATCCATATTGAGCTTATGTTTATTGCTATGACCATGCCTAACAGCCTTTTCCCTTAAGTTTTGTCTTGGTAATATCATTGTGTTTCCACATGTTTAAACTGACACTTGGCAAACATCTTCTATGACAATGCATTCCTGATTACATCTTGTTTCCTGCTATGCTGTTTGTTTTGAGCCAATATGACTTGTGCACTTATGACTGCTAATATCATGTCATATCTGATGTATTCCATATGGGTGTATAAGCTCTTCATGTTTAAACTGGATTTGTGTGATAGCTTTTGGCATTGTTTGTCTGCCACGCATCAAAGTTGTCCAAACTACTGCTTTATCATAGCATTAAGTTAGGTGTGTAAAAATTATGGATAAACTGTTATACTCAATAGCATTGGAATACACTCCCAAAAGTGGTTTATGAGTAAAATAATGTTGCTTTTCCCTATAACAGTTAACTTATGTGTTGATGTTTTGATAAGTTTCTTGCATATTCACATATTTTCTCATACCATGCTATACTAGTTTGTTTCTAGATCAAGCAATCATAAACTAATGTGTTTGATACTAACTTAATCACCACTTTGTCCTCACTTTGTTGCTTTTAGAGTATCATGACCAATCTCATATGTTGACGTCCCTTAAAATCAATACTTGAACTTTGCTAAGTTTCCAAGGGTTGGTATGTTAGGATTTCTATAGCTCATTTAGTCTTTTCTTCTCTTTAATGCTTTGCCATGATCTTGCTTACTTCCATCCTTTTAAATCTCTACTGTCATGTGTGAACTAACTGACATTAGTAAGTTTTAACCCTTGAATTGACATGCTCTCTTCTACTGCTAACATTTATGGATTTTAGTGTATGTGTGTGTCTTGCACTCATCTCTATGATTGTTCTTTTGATAATGTCATGACTGGTATGTAATAGAAGTGTTCAATTATGCTTCATTGTGCTTGATCATTCTTGTTTGAGCGCCCTTTGATGATTACCCCCATGTCAACAATATGTGATCATGCTTATCCTATTTAAGTGACTTTTCTGTCTATGATAAGTGGTCACGAGCATCAAGCATGCGTATCTTTCTCAAAGATCATCTGTGTTGCTTTTCAAACATTTTCAGTGGCAGTCATTTTATCCACTCAATGTGTAATGAGGGTGATCTAATTTCTTCCTTTGTGGATTTAATGTGAAAGCTATTTAATTGAAATTTATTCATTATGATGAATTGTTGTATGATTAGTGACTTGCTTGTATGCACCTTGCCATGATTCTGGGTTCATTAGTTTAGGGATGTTGGCAGCCAAGTTTTTGGTTTCAAGGGTATCATGCTTCATGGGTTATGGTCATTTGTTGGTTAGCACTCATTTCTTGTGCTTGCCAAGGTTTATAAATTTACGAAATGAGGTCATGACCGGATGTAACAGCCACCCCAGTGGCAAGCACACACTTACACACTCGCCTTTGACCTTGAGGACTGGGGTTCGAATCCCCCTCGCCCCAGTCCTTTTGTTTAATTTTCTAAAATGTCTTTGTTTCTCATATATTGAAGTGTTATCCATGGTTGTTAACACGCGCGCATTGGCTTGGTTGGTAATATTTTTGGACTGCATGCGCAAGGTCCTGGGTTCAATACCCATGGGGGACCTCTCTCCTTATTTTTATGACATGTTGCCTTGAATTTCAATGGTTTATACACCAACTTCAAATTTGCATAACTCCATCATTTTTTACTCTTTGTCACTCATTCTTTTTGCTAAAGGTTCTTAAAGGAATTTACTTTTTGACTATAAAAAGATATCATTAAAAATATTTAATTTTGAGGCACTTACTCATGAGGGAAGTGTAAGGGTCTTTTTAGTGTTTTATTACATTTTCTTGCTTATCCTTGATTTCTTTATCATGATATCTTGTTTATGCAATGTCTAAATGTTTGTTTTATTATCTTGCATGATGTTATAAACATTGTTACACTTGAATGCCTTGTCATTCCATATCACATTTTCATGTAAATATCCATTGTGAACTTCTTGTTTCATAAAACTGTTGTTCCCCTCATTCCAAAGGAAATTCCTCCTAAAATGACACATAAGTCAATAAACAAATCATACCACCATGGCCTCATAAGAGCCTTTCTCTCCCTTGGCCTCATAAGAGCCATCGAATCATAACTTAGAAATAGGAGGGAGTTTTCTCATCATTATGAGTATTCACTTCCCCTTCATAACTTAGATTTAGAGAGTTTCCTTAAACTCTAAAATGAGCTCACACTCATTTCCCCTTGGAACTTTGGCCATAGTCAATGGTTCCTCAAATTCACCCTTAGTTAGGTGAACTACGGTTGCTCTAATTCTTTAGTCAGATACGTAGGCACAAGATGCGACGTCTTGGCGAGCAAACTTAGTGTACATACCCTTAGGTCTTTACCTTAGCTTCAGCAGATTTCCTTAGCAAGCAAACATAACATAACACAAACTAAACAAGAGGTTCCTGTAGAGTACTACAGATACTTAGGGTGCTAATACCTTCCCTTTGTATAACCAACCCCCGAACCTTAAATCTCCCCCCTTTAGGTTTTTTCGATCTTGAACCTTTCCTTTGGACAAATCAAAGTCGGTGGTGAATTTCAAAGTTTTGTGATGTAAGTTAATCAATAGCTTGTTATCTGATTCTCACCACAACAAAAGATATTTTTTTTCATTAATTAAAGTAGAGGATTACAAAACATTGATTCATAAGGAACTGCTAATTCTTATTATAGGTCCCTATCTAAGTCATCATGAGCCTTATGACTATAACAGTTGTCATAGTCTATTTCTAGCTCATCTTCATCAATGACTTCATCTTCTTCCTCTTGGATTGGATGGTAGAATAACTTATTGGACCATCTTCTCTTTTTTTATCTCTTCAATATCTTTCTTCTGGGCCTCATCACAGCTTCTGATAAAACTTCTCTAGTAGGTTGTGTTAGAGCTGCTGACAATGCTTCTTCAGAAGTGAGTCTTGCAGAGGGTAAGGGCCCAGTGGTGGATGATTCAGAAACAGCTCGTTTCTGAACATTCTGGACATCTTGTGTTGAAGATCTCTCTGTGATTTCTATTACTACAAAAGTTTTATGACTCTCAGTTGATGCTTCCATGACTCTAATGAATGTTGATGAAAATGAATTAGGTGTGGATTGATTTTATAATGACTTTTGAGCAACTCAACCGTCTGATTTTATCCTGCTAGATTCTTGGAACAATAACTGTAACACCCCAAAATTTGCCCTCTTGTGTTTCATTGCATTGCATTTACATCTCATTTCATCTCATATTGTATAAGGGCATGTGATCAGTGGTCTTCAGAGTATTGATCTTTCAAAGCAAGAGAGTTAGAGCCAAGGGTCTCCCAACAAGGCTTAAGAGCCTCTTAGGCCTCATAGGATCTCAATTGATCCCACAAGTCATTGGAAGAGGAGAATTCACCAAGAGATTGGACAGTTCATCACCTCCTATAAAAAACAGTCCAAATGAGGGTTTTGTGATTCAAGCGGTCTCATGATGAAATTTTGGTTCAAACTTGATCTCAATGTTTTCTACATGATGTCAAGTATCTAAGGATGGAAGATTGCCCATTGGTTCATTTCAGAAGAGGTTCAATTGGTCAGTTGCTTGAGAATCAAGAAATTTGGGGAAAAGTCAACTGTGCAGAGGAAAAAGTCAACTCCTAACTTTTTAAGGTCAAATTCATGAAATTCAAGTTACACATGTTCATTGGTCAAGATTTGATCAAGAAATGATGGAGGAATCATCAAAAATCAAGAATTGTACAAAGTTTCCATTTTTAGAAACTTAGGGTTTCCAAAAATGGCAAGTTTGAACCATTTTGCACTCTACTTCAAAGCATTCTTTCTCCATAATAAAAGCTTCAAACTTCAGGCCCAAGTTGAGCCAATTAAAGATCATATTCCAAGCTTCAAATCCATACCAAGAACTCTTCCATTGGACCAAAATTGAGGGAGTTATGATCAATCAAAGTTTGGTAAAATCAAGGAAAATTTCAAGTCATGGCAGGGCAAGTTCAGGCCTCCAGGACATAATTTCATCAAACACGTCGTGTGCCAAATGTCAAGCTAATTTTCTCCATCAAGAAGGCTTCAAATGAAAAATTGTTGAACATCAAAGTTGTTCATCTCCATGTCCTCTTTAACTTTGATGTTGGGCATTTTCTCATTTGAACAAGTTATGGAGATCATACGAGGGCTCAAACATGGTGGTCTCACACTGAAATTCCATAGGCACCAAGGCCTTGCTTGCAGCTCAAGTCACACACCCATACACCAATTGTGGTTCCTTGTTTTCCAAGCATCTCCACCTTTGGATGTTGAAGTTCGCCTTGGGATTATTACCGAGTTGATCCTAACTAACAGAGTTAACTACCTTGACTTGGTGAGTTGAGTCTAACTAACTCCGACCCTAGCTCCAAACCCAAAGCTAAGTCCAAAGCTAATCCCAAACCTCCCACACTCCAAACCTAAAGTCTATATAAGAAATCCTTCACCCATTTTTAAGGGATTCACCAAGATTCATCATTTTTCACCAAATTTCACACATTGGACTCTCAATTCTCTCTTCCAAACCCTCACAAAAAGCTCTTATTTCTTGAAGGATAATCACTTTTCACATCGAAAAGTGATTAATTCTTGAGCTCAAACTCCATCATTTGGCTTTCTTTGGTTGGATTTCTGGAAGTTCAGATTATTCTACTTCAATCCAAGGGTTTCACACCATTTATTTTGGTGCAAGTTCGATTTCGGTGATTTTTCGCGATTTTGCTCGGTTTCGACGCGTTTCGGCTACTAATCGAGGAATCTCTAGTTTTCTTTAATTTTCTACACCAAGATCACTTTGCAACAATTACCAAAGCAAATCTCCGCTTTGTAGGTTGGTTTTCCTCAAATCTATACTCATTTTAGCTTAATTGCAACTTATACAATGTAGATCCATGAATTTTGATGTGTTTTGATTCATTTGGTTGAATTGGATTCTTGACGTTGATGATTGTTGGATCTAATTGATGCTTGATTGCTGTGATTGAACTTAATTTTCGTGCATGATTGTTTACATGATCATTTGGATGCTTGGATAAGTGATTTACTGCTGAAAAGTGCTTTTCAAAGTTGAATTTCTGCCTCTGTTTCAGTGGTAATCGATTACTCTAATAGGGTAATCGATTACTCTGCCTTATTTTCACATTTTAGCCAATTTTCAACTGAGTAATCGATTACCCTATGTGAGTAACCGATTACCACTGAAGCAGATTGTGTTTTTCTTGCATTTTCTTGCTTGTTTGAGATCTCTTGCATGTCTAAACTTCATGGATTGATATGTTGAAAATAATCGATGAGCATGTCTAAACTTCATGGTTTGAGATCTCGATTTGTGGACTATTCTTGAGCTGTTTCACTTCACACTATTGCATGAGCATGATTTTTCGACACGCGGTTCTTGATTGATAATCGATGAATATTTATGTTTGTGTTGTTGATTAATTGATGTAATGATCACATAATGCACACACATTGAGCTTGTTAATTGTTAATTGATGCTTGTGTTGCTGGAACTGTTATGTGCATGTTCATTTGCTTTCTGTTTCAATAGGTGCACATTTGTTTTAATTTGTTCACATGCTTAATAATGTGTATTCTCTTACAATGTGCATTATTCCATGGTGATTTTAAGAATTGTTTACCATGATTTATGGTGTGATTGTGATCATGTTTGATTGAATAATGTGCAAGGCTTGAAGCATGTTTGTTCTTTTATGAATGAATCATTTGTGAGTGCATGCTGCCCCTGATTTTTCATTGTTGTCCATACACATATATGCTGTTGTATGTGCTGCTATTTGCTTTTTACACCCATTTTGTAGGCTGAACATGTGCTGTTAATTGCTGTTTGGTACATGACGATATATTTTACTGCTGCATTGCACTTATGAGCTGCAATTGTTGTTGTTTTCATTGTTTCCTTCCATTTTATTTTCTTATTTGGATAGCATGACATGTTGTTTTGTGTAGAATTTTCTTCACACCTTTAGGATCCTTCTTCCTTAGTTCCTAACTTGTTTGGTCCTTACTTATTCTTCTCTCCTTATTTATTTACTTGTAAGTTGTTTTGCTAACATTTTCAGGGGCTAATGGTAAGTCAAGTGTGTGGGTGTGCACCCACATACAACCTCTCCCCTCATCTTTTTAATGATTTCTCTTTTGTGTTTGTGCAAAGCATTTCAATGCTTTCTTTGTTCAATCTCTTTCATCCCTTTGAGTTCTTAACTTAACTTCAATCTTTGAAGTAAGTTAGAATTCACTCTTCTTCTCTCTTCTTTTAGACTTAGGTTTCTAAACCACACTTAACCATTAGGAACATCCAAGTATGATAACATTAGAGTGAGTCTTAGTCTCCCTTTAGACTTTTACCTTTCTTAACCTTTGAGTTTTTTCTTCTTCTCATCTCAAAACAAAAAGCAAAAAACACCTAATAAAGGCATAACATATATTGCATTTGAGCCTTTCATGTGAGAATAAGGTAGCGAGGGGTCTTCTCTCACTTTCTTAGAATGTTTAGCATACGTTCCGTCTTGGGCCGATATGCGAGGTATTCGATCTTACGTGAAAGACTTAAATCCAATATGTGTCGTAAACACAAAATAACCAAAGCACTTCTTTTTAAAATACAAAAACAAACAAATTCTCTTCACATCTCCTTCATTCTATTTCTTAAGGACTCGTCATGTCCGTTCCACCGCAAATAGGTAATGCCTAAGTCTCCATACAGCGAGCTGCAACACCTAACTGCTGGGATGCCCACTCTGACGTTTCCACTAAAAAACACAAACAAAGAAACCCTTGTTGAGCCGAACTACGTTTGCTCTGATTCTTCTTTCTAGTCTGATTGAAGATACGTAGGCATGAGATGCGATGTCTTGACGAGCAACCTTTCTCGTAGTCCGTCGAACTACGTTGACTCTGAATTTCCCATTGCATTGAGGGAATACATAGGCCTAGGACAACGATAATGTCCTATCGAGTCACTTCTTTTTCTTTTCTTCCTCGTTTCTCCATTCTTTTCCGTTCTCGTTCCTTCTCCTGTCCAGTAGCAGCGGAGCTCCAGTTTCCTTACACCCTTTGATCGAAACAGCAAGCGTGGATCCCATCGAGTACGATGGACGGGTGGGGGTGCTAATACCTTCCTCTCGCGTAACCGACTCCCGAACCCGGTTCTCTTGGTCGCAAGACCTCGTTCTTTCCTTCCCTCAGGTTTACGCAGTGTTTCCTTTCCCTCTCTTGGGATAAATACACATTGCTGGCAACTCTGTTTCCGCGCCACTTTCGCGTTTGTACTAGGATGAAAATCCCGGGAGCGACAATAACGACCACTAAAAATTTAAGGCACGCACTATGCAATATTTAATGACCCATATTACTTGATCGTCTTTCAATTTCTTAGAAATTGATCTTGTAATGATGATTTGTGATGAATTTATGACAGTAATTCTCTTCCTTTTTATTTCTTTTTGATGTGACAAAAATGGGAGAAATTATGGTAAGTATTTAATTAGAAGCTGAACCCATTGAGTACTTATTCAGTTGAACCCATTATTTTTATGGTTATCTTGCCTGGACGACACGTTTTAACTTTCTTGTATATAGAACTAAGGAAGAGCTTACAAACCTCAGCCTTAGCCTATTAGACTCAGAAGGAGCTTACCAACCTCGTATTCTGATGTTGGCAAAGGAAGTTAAAATATTATTTTTGGTTTTATTAAATATGGAACTAAGGGGGAGCTTACAAACCTCAACCTTGGAACTGTTTGACTCAGAGGGAGATTACAAACCTCAGACTCTGATGTTACTAAGAAGACTAAATTACTTTTTCTTGAGAGTAGTTCCTAGTATGATGTCTACAGAACTCTACTTTGGACTATTAGACTTAGAGGGGTTTACAAACCTCATGCCCTGATGTTGCAAAGAAAATTATAACTGCCCAACATTGTCCTTTAAATACTTGTGTTTGTCATCATCAAAAAGGGGCAGATTATTAGAACAAGATTTGTTCATGACATATTTTCCTTGGGTTTTGATGATAACAAAGTATTGAAAGAATAATGGTTTAATTGTGTGTTACATGTGTGCAGATTCTAATACATGTAAATATTATGGTCAGAATCTGTTCTACATTAAGAAAACTTGGAGAGTTGTTGAATTGATAGCTTCTGGTGGCAAAATCTGAAGAACACTTGCTAAGTGATGTCTGGCGTAGACTCTGAAGTTGAAGATCTCGGCATCAGAAGAAGAAACATAATTGTCTCTACACTTAGTGAGTGTAAATTGGCCTTTGGTACCATTCAGAGTTGGTGATAAAGTTGAAGTTGTCCGTACTCCAAAAAGCAAGTTGTATTGTCAAACTAGCTTGCTAGCTAGAGTCTATAGATTACAAGGCTCAAGAAAAGCCGATATTCTTTATGGATATCTACTCTCAACGACTTTATCAGTACAGAGTCTCTTGAAAACTCAAAGGTTAAACATGTTACACATTGGATCAAGATCTTCAGGCGTATCTATCTTCAACGACTCTTGTACCATGGAGTAACAACAAAGACTCTTGATCAAGTTACTTCTTCAACGGCTAGTTTCTGAAAAGGCTATAAATATGGGTGAAGGTTCAAACTGAATCTTTAGCAAGGATCAACCAGAAGAAGGAGTAATAAGATCAACAATTATCAACTTAATGTATAGGCAGATTTTATGATGTAGGTTGTAATTGTAAATGCCTTAAGATTTCTTACACATTGAATATCTTAGAAATATTAAGAGCTTAAGGTCTTTGTTATGGTGATTTCCCGTACCTCTGATACTTGTATCATGTACACCTTGTTCTCTATTTTGTTGAGCTTGTTCAGCAGCTTAGATAAAAGTCTTGTGTCATTGGGATACAAGCAAGGAAGTCTCGAGCCAAGATGCTTGAACCACGTAAGTCTTTTGCTATATGCTTGAGCTGTGAAAGTCTTAATCAAGTGAATTGATTGAGCAGAAGTCTTGTGTCATTGGGATACAAACAAGGAAGTCTCGAGCCAAGATGCTTGAGCCACGTAAGTCTCTTGCTATGTGCTTGAGCTGTGAAAGTCTTAATCAAGTGGATTGATTGAGCAGAAGTATTGTGTCATTGGGATACAAGCAAGGAAGTCTCGAGCCAAGATGGTTGAGCCACGTAAGTCTCTTGCTATATGCTTGAGTAGTGAAACTCTTAATTAAGTAGATTGATTGAGTAGGAAATTCTTGAGCCAGTGTGGCTTGAGCAGGATAGTTCAATGCATGGAATTAGGAGCAGTAAGTCTTGGCCAGTGGGGTGCAAGAAGACAAAGGCTCATTTCATGTGACGCGAAGCTAAAGTCTTGGGCCTGAAGGGCTTGAGTAGGATTGCTCAGTGCATGGAATTTAGAGCAGTAAGCCTTGGCCAATGGGGTGCAGGTAGAGAGGCTCGTTTCATGTGAATTATAGTAGAAGTCTTGGGCTAGGAGCCTGAGCAAGGAAGTCTTGGGTTCGTGGAACCTGAGCAGGAAGTCTCGAGTGAGGAGCTTGAGCATAAGTCTTGGACTTTGGGTCTGAGGAGGTGTAAAAGTCTTGTGTAGAATTCATAATCGATTGTAATCATGTTTTGATTATAGATAAAATATCTTGTGAAGCAAGGGAACTAGACTACTCTCTGTTAGGGGAGGAACTAATATAAATCTTTGTGTCTTCTACTATTATTTATTTGCTTCTGTTAACATTCCACTGCTAAGAACTAACCAGAATGTGAACACCAGTTTAGATTCTGAACTCTGATCAGATGCAAACTAAGAAAACGGAAAACAGAATTCACCCCCCCCCCCCTTGTTTTGTACTTTTCTCACCTTCAAAGTTGGCATTCCTATTTTGAAGTAGTTTAAGATTTTGGCAATCATAAAAATATAACAAAATTAAGTTCCTTTGCTACATTCTTTGATGGCAAACATCCGGCGTTAGAGGATGGCAATAATCTAGAAGGGGGATTGAATAGATCACTAATTTTTAAACAGAGTCGGCGCTTAAAACTTGGTTTTAAATATGTACGGAAGCGGCCGAGGAACCAAATCGTCTAAACGAACTGTTATTGAAAAGATCGGATATGCGACAAGCCAAATGGAATAACAAAACTAACGAGAAACTGAATCAATAGTTTGAGGATTAATCAACACAAATAATACCACTTTAGTTTGTCTAATTTCCAATGACTTGTGAAGTTTAACTTAATTTAACAATATCACAAATAGTTTGTGTGTGATCAATTCGTCGAACACTTGGTGTGTAAAACACCTCAAGTGTTATTTCCTATGTAATGTTAGTGCAGAATTTTTCACAATTACAATCCAAGTGATTGTAATGAGTTTTCAAAACAGATTTTCAGCACTACACGACAGCAGAAATTTATCGATCTATTGATATTACACAAACGTGAACAATTCAAAATAAAGAGATAGAGAAAGATATAACAACACTGGATTTGTTTAGGCAATTCCCCTTTCGTCCTCGCTTCGGGTACGTCTTCCCCAATTCTAAAAACTAGAATTGAGATATGTATTATCTTGTTGCAAAAGTTTATACAAGAGAAGCAATAGTCACCACACACTCAAGCCGTATTGTTGAAGTTGATAATATTCCTTCTCTCCCCTTGATTCAAGTCGAATCAAGTGCCTCGAACGTGTTAAACAAACCTCTGGTTCCCACTACTTGTCTGAACAAACCCATCAGTCTTCAAACTTTCACTCGGCTGATTTCGATCACATATCGTTCGAACCCAAATCTTTCTACATAATCCTCTGGTTACTGCTACTTGATTGAACGAACCCACCGTTCTTCAATCCCTTCGCTCAGCTGAATCTGTGAAGCAAAGATCTGTGCAAAAACCCCCAAATCCTCAAGATCTTGGAGGACAAAACCCTAACGGTTTTATTCAAGAAAAACCTATCGAATTCTCAACCCAAACTAGATACACAATCCTACGTTTGGACGTTATCACCTCGAAGATGCAAAAGATCAACAAAAATTGTTATGTATAATTGTTGAGAAAATGCAAGAATGAGGATGAAGATGATGAGAAAAATTCAGTGTATATATTTCACTTTTCTTGTTCTCTGTAAAAATGACGAGACAAAATGAATATATATGATGCCTAGACTGACTAACTAACATAACAGCATTTTAAAACATAACAGATCACAAAAATGAGCACAATACAGCGAACGGTCGACCAAAGCAACAGGGGGGTCGACCTGAGAACACCCGAATGTAAAACTACACAAAAAATTAAGTTATGCGTCGATCGGAACAGGGCCACGCGTCTACGCAAGCATACTTAGAAAAACCAAATTTAAATGCTTCCAGTATGAGTCGACCAAAGGGTCGACTTAAGCATACCCGAGAGCAAAGGAGTGCAGATCAACATTTATGCGTTGACCTGAGCAGGGCTATGATTTGACACAAGCACCATAAAAAGCCAAAAATGAGTTCTTTGCTCACATTTTGGTCCACCTAAGATATTTTTGTGTAGACCTAAGTTTCCTCACACGACCAAGTGCACACATAACATATATGAGATGCTTCTATATGTATAGACACATGACCTTAGAATATTTTGTGCATTTTTAAAACATGAATGCAAGCTAAGACGCAATGATACCATCCAGAGTACAAAGTACGAACTAATACAATTTTTGACATCATTAAAATAAGGACTAAGGCACCTTGCCCTCACATATTCCCCCTTTTTGATGATGGCAAAACAGTTGCAAAATCTTCAACTTATCGAGTACTTTGAGAATCATCCTCCCCCTGATTTTATGTATTCTTCCGAAAGAAAATCTGATCTATCTTTGTGAAATGAAGTGCTGCTTTTGCATTATCTTCTCCCCCTTTGACAACATCAAAAAAAGCGAAGCACAAGGTTAACGAAACCAGAACATATCCATATGAACATAATCATCTACTTTGCAACAAATACACATTAACAATCATCCACATAAAATGATGTTAATGTAAAAGATATGAACATAAATACAACAAGAAGCATATGGAAGGAAATTTAGTGCATTACACAACCAAAGATGTTCAATACAACTTCAAGTCATAAAAATCAAAATAGATAACAAAACATAAAATGACATGCAAAATGAAACATGAAATGCACTACATCAAAACAAATCAAGCCTTTAAGGTCTCCTCCCCCTATATGGATGACACCTCCCTCTAAAGTAGTAATCTGGAGGTGGTGCTTGTTGCTCATCCAAGCATTCAGTAAGTTCCAAGACAGCCCTTTTGAGAGTATTGAAGTTGTTTGTAAGAGAGTGATTCTGACCATCAGCTGTTTCAGCCATAGTATCAAACCGTTGTATCACAGTGGAGGCAAATAAATCAAAGTTATTACTTTGAGCTTGAAGTGGCCCTACAAAGCTGTGTACCTTTCCTCTTGAGCAACAGCAAAATTTTGTTGTTGAAGTTACATATTTCTCAGCATGTCAAGAACTTCATCATTGTTTTGTTAAGGTCGAGGTGGAGACGGAGGCATGTAGTATGAATCTTGATTATTCTAGTCTTTTGTTGAAGGCATGTAGGATGAGCCTAAAGTTGTCCAGCCTGTGTGTTGCCACTCATCTCATCCTTGATTGGCATAGGGATCCTGAACAGGTGAGTGACCCAACCAATCATTGTCATCATGATCACCATCATGATGGTCAGTCTCCATCTCATGAGCTTCCTCTTCCTCCTCTTTATCTTCATCTTCATCGTCATCATCATCCGATTCCTGAACCCTTGAACTTGAGGCTTTTACCTTGAATCTGTACCGTTTCTCTTGACGATCCCAAATATAACCCATCATAGTTAAGGTCTTTTGACTAAATTCTTGACCAGCCGTCAAAGAGACGTATGGAATACCTTGGATAACAACATTAGCCCGATTAAGAACCCTTTGAATGAAAGCGGCATAGCACAAAGTTATACCTCGACCAGATTCCTTCAGAGCAAATATCCTACTAGCAATGTAATAAGGCCAATGAATCCTTATCTTATTTTTCAGCATATAAACCAAATATACCTTAGCTTGTTCAACTCTCGAATAACCTCCCTTCTTGGGATGGAGGATGTGAGATACAATCCATTGTAGAATTCTGTCAATCAACTTCAAACGACCAGTAGTAGCAGTCTTAGGAAATAAATCACTAGCCACAATATTGTTAGGATAAGGATCCTTCAACGTTGAATTTAGAGCAGTCTTAAACTCATTTTCTGTAGCCAATTTGGTATCGGTGATCTTAGGATTAGGGGACAACCGTGGACACATATCGAATAAATCTTTCCAAACATTGGCATCAACCGAGAGACTTTTACCGCCCATCTTATAACAATAATCATAACCATCAAACTTCCCATGTATACCCGTATAGAATAACCTGACCAAATCTTCATTATATTTTGTATCACATTCTAAGAACTGATCAAACTTTAGAAAATCAAGTAGTTCAACAATTTCTCAAATATGCATGTGTTCAACCCTTTTCGGATAATACATAAATTGCTTGACAACTGATCTTTTACTAAAGTTCTCCCTGTAGGTTGCAGCCAGTTCATCAGAGAGTAAGGAAAGAGCATTTACCGGAATGTTTGACCAAGGTTGAGAAGTACCTGCCTGAGAGGTTGAAGCTCTTGTGGTTCTTTTTCATGTTTCTCTTGTAGAAGCCATGGAAACTCTGATTTTGTGAGGGATGAACAGTACTCGAGTATGGATTGATGGTGATAAACCCACTTGAAAGCTTATGAATACTTGAAGTTTCTGTTTTGATGAAGTTTTGAAAATGGGTTTTGAGGGTTTGTAGAGAGTTTAAGTAAGAGGAAGAGATGCAAATTGATTATGATAATAAGATTTTGAAATGAGTCAATACATTAAATGAGTCAAATTTCCCAAGAAAAAGTGAAACACTTCAATTTCCAAGAAAAATTTCGGCATTTCGTAGCGACGCGTCGACCTAAACCTAGGATGCGTCGATGCATGCATTAAAAAAATGCACAAATTTGAATTTTAACAGTATGAATCGACTCATTGGTTGACCTGTGCGAACTCGATTTAAAATAGATTGAAAATAGAAAAGGCATGAGTCGACCTATGCCCTGTTTTGGTCGACACATGAAGTGCAATCATGGGAAAATGCAAAATTTCAAGTTATGTATGCATCACACAAGAATAAATAACAAGCTCACACATATTTCAAACATTAAAATGGATTAAAATTGGTCCAAACAATAGAATAAACATCAAGATAACACACATCATAGTACAATTTCTTATACATATATGGATGATTAAGATAAGTCAAATAGAGAGGAACGATATTACCTCCAATGTAGATGGATGATGGATGCCCTCACATAGCTTGATCTTCTTAATATAGTTAATCAAAGTATAGACAAGCATAGATATAGAGCATGCAACCATTCAATTTTAAACACGATCTGAGATATCGAAAACACCAAGTTCCCTACGGATGTTAAAGAAAGGCTCTGTTGTAAGTGGTTTTGTGAAAATATCAGCAAGTTGATTCTTGGTATCAACATACTCAAACACAACATCACGTTTCTCTACATGATCCCTAAGGAAATGATGGCGAATTTCAATATGTTTCGTGCGTGAATGTAGTATAGGGTTTTTGGTTAAGTTAAGGGTGCTTGTATTATTACACAAAATGGGAATACGTTCAAGTTTAACATTGAAGTCAAGTAATTGTTACTTGAGCCACAAGACTTGGGCACAACAACTATCGGCCACAACATGTTCCACCTCGGTTGTTGACAAAGCAACAAAAACTTGCTTTTTGCTATGCCAACTCACTAAGGAATTTGAGAAGAAATGACAAGTGCCAGTAGTGCTTTTCCTATCCGATTTGCAACCGACAAAGTCGAAATCAGAATAGCCAACCGAAGAGCAATCACTTCCCTTGGAATACCAAAGCCCATACTTTGGAGTACCACATAGGTATCTAAGTATGCGCTTGAAGGCTTTTAAATGTGATTCCTTGGGACATGATTGATACCTAGCACGCATACATACACTAAACATGATATCCAGTCGAGATGTGGTAAGGTAGAGGAGAGAACCTATCATACCTCTATATTTATTTACATCCACATCCTTACAATTCTTATCTCGATTAAAGTTTACACATGTAGGCATTGGAGTGTCAATTGCTTTAGAGTCATCCATGTCGAAGCGCTTGAGTAGCTCATAGCAATACTTCGTCTGGCTCATGAATGTTCCTTCTTCGAGTTACTTGATTTGCAGTCCGAGGAAGTAGTTTAGCACCCTGATCATGCTCATCTCGAACTCACCCTGCATCAACTTAGAGAACTCCTTGACCACATTCATGTTAGTATATTCAAATATAATATAATCTACATATACTTGTACCAAAATAGAGTGTTTTCCTTGACGTTTAATGAAGAGAGTTGTATCAACCTTCCCTCTTGAGTATCCTTGGTCTAGTAAAAATTTCCTAAGACGCTCATACCAAGCCCTAGGGGCTTGCTTGAGACCGTACAAAGCACATTTAAGCTTATAATCATGATTAGGATACTCATGAGATTCAAAACCAAGAGGTTGAGCTACATAGACCTCTTCATTAATGTATCCGTTTAGAAAAGCACTCTAGACATCCATTTGAAATAATTTGAAATTTTTAGCATATGCGTAAGGAAGCAAAAGACATATAGCTTTGAATCGGGCAACAGGAGCATAAGTTTCATCATAGTTTATGCCTTCCTCTTGGTTATACCATTGCGCCACTAATAGCACTTTGTTCCTTGTTATGACTCCATTTTCCTCAAGCTTGTTCCTAAACACCCATCTGGTGTCAATTACTCGATGGCCTCCCGGAGGGGGGACAAGGTCCCAAACCTCATTCCTTTTAAATTGATTTAATTCCTCTTGCATTGATACAAACCAATGTTCATTGAGTAAGGCCTCTTTAGAGTTTTTAGGCTCAATCTGAGAGACGAAAGCAAAGTGATAACAAAAGTTCTTAGCTTAGATCTCGTAGTTACTCCCTTTGAAATGTCTCCGAGTATGTTGTCGATGGGATGGTCTTTAGAAGACTTCCAAGCTGGAGGAAGGTCATCGTTGTTAGTCGGATGATCCTCCTCAATCTCTTCAGGATGGTAATCTTTTTCCTCCTTAGCTTTCACCGATTCAGGTTGATCAGTCCCTTTTTCAGTGTCCTTGAGTATATCTTCCAAAGATACACCTGCACCATGAAAAGAAATACCTTTTCCGACATTTTTCGGTTAAGATTCATCAAAAGTAACATGTACGGATTCTTCAACAGTAAGTAACCTTTTATTACATATCCTATATGCCTTACTAGTTTGAGAGTATCCAAGAAAGATACCTTCATCGGCCTTCAAATCAAACTTGCCAAGGTTCTCCTTGCTATTATTCAACACAAAACATTTACAACCAAAACCGTGAAGGTGTGATACGTTGGGCTTCCTCCCTTTCAAAAGCTCATACGGAGTTTTGTTTAAAATAGAACGGATGAGCACCCTATTCAAAACATAACAAGTCGTACTAGTGGCATCAGTCCAAAAGTATTTAGGAATGCCACTCTCATTGATCATAGTTCTTCCAAATTCTTCCAAAATTCGATTTTTACATTCCACAACTCTTTCAAAATGACAAATTGCTCATTCACTGTTTCCAAGACAGCTTGAGTGGGGCTTCAATGAAATGGTATATGGGACTTGAGAAGAACCGTATCCAAAGCTAGAAAGACTTAGCTGATGCTTTCTTGAAGCAATATAAGTACAATCTGGACATGGCACCTGACCGCCGTCAACTGCAAAACATGTCTCAGAAAGAAAAAGAATCCTTTAAGGAGTACGCTCAGCGCTGGAGAGAGCTAGCTGCTCAAGTGGAGCCACCATTGGCTGAAAAAGAATTGACTGGATTGTTCATGGACACTCTTCAGCCACTCTTTTGGGAAAAGATGATAGGCAGTGTATCATCTGGTTTTGCTGACCTAGTCACTATTGGAGAAAGACTAGAAAAAGGTATCAAGAAAGGAAAGATTGCCAATGCTGAAGCTTTTAGTGGTGCTAAAAAGTATGCTGGGAATTTTCAAAAGAAGAAGGATGGTGATACCCATGCTGTTTCAGTTGAAGGGAAACCTCATCGCCGACAACAATAATATGTAGCTGCAGTCGCTCCTATTGTCAATGCTCAACCAATTCAAGCATCTCTTCAGGCTGTCAGACAAAATCAGAATCGCAATAGGGTTAACTTTGATCATATCTCGATGTCTTACACTGTGCTATATACATGTCTTGTTAAACGAGGGATCTACCTCCTCCTCCCAATCCTCTCCCAGCCGGCTATAGGGCTGATCTTCACTGTGAGTTCCATCGAGGTGGGGCAGGCCATAACTTGGAAGGTTGCTATGCATTGAAAGCTAGAGTACAAGAATTGGTGAACTCCAAGATTCTGACTTTTCTTTATGAGAATCCCAATGTTATCAACAATCCTTTGCCAGAGCATGCCAATTGAAGTTTGAGTCAGTTCAGACGGATCATCTCCTAAAACCAGTGTTTCAGACATGACATCTCATCCTTATTGCTGATTAGTCATTAGGCCTTGTTTCTTTCTGTTTTCATTTTTCCTTGATTGTATTGAGTGTTTGCTTTCGAACTTTATTTGTACTTTCATGGTAATTTCAATGAAATGAGAATTGCAATGTTTTGATTCAATTCATTTATATCCATTGTGTGCATCTTTATGCTTTCTTTTTCACTAAACAAAATTTATCTTCTGCTCACTTTCTTTATCAAGCTTTTGTTTATGCAAAGATTGGAGGGAGGATGATGAAAAAAAAAAACCTAAAATTGCTGGACTGTATGCTTTCAATTTAAAACTTGGCTGATGATGTACAGGCATTGTTTCAACTCCCAAACACTGGAGAAATAAGGAAGTTAATCCCTTGTCAACCCCTTTGAGCCTAGAAGGTGAAGTTTCTTTTTGTACGAAAAAAACCCGCAATTTTAACCTGGGGATGGGTAGTGTCATACCCCAAATTTTGACCAGTAAGATTTCCCATCATTGTGCAAATCATCATCACAATATGGAGGAACCTTCATGCCTCATCAGTCTCCCCAAAGATGGGTGAGCATTCACTACAAACAACAATTAGGGTTTCAAGCCCTCTCTGAGCTTTAGACAAAGGATCAATCAAGGAATGACATGATCTTCAACTTTTCTAACTTCTCAAACACCCACAAAGGATCAAGAGGATTCCCACATCAAGGATTAGGCACAAAGCTGCTCCCTTCCAGGTGGATTAAGCCTCAAGATCGCCAGTGTCACCAAATTAGGGTTTTGGTCGACCAGGGCCTCCAGATGGAAATTTTCCTCTGGGCATAAGCCAATGTTTCAAAACACAACTTGAATTACTCCATGATACTTCATGGACCCAATCATCAAGTCAATTTAGCCTCAGGGGATGCATTCATCAAAAATCAGGAATTAGGGTTTCTTGACCTAATTCACCCCTAAGTTGACTTTTGGGATAAATCATGAGCCAAGACCTCAAGACATGATTTGAGGATCTCCAACACACCACATTGATCCATTTGCAATAATGGATTGATCCAAGAAGCTTGATTCCCAAGTTTCAATTTCATCTGAACCACAATTAGGGTTTTTGAGGAAAAGTCAACTGTAGCTTTGACTTTTGACCAGGACATGCTCCCAAACCCTAGGAAATGATTCAATACACCCTATAACACCTATGAAATCAATCCATCAAGTTTGATTTAGGTCAAGGACTTGATTTCATAGAGGATCGCACAGTTTGAAATTCATCTGATAAAAAGTCAACTGTGCACAAAAGTCAAAGTTTGACTTTTTATGATTTTTCACAATTATGGTTCCTTAACCCTAAAATGATGTTAATGTGTGATAGGAATCATCATTCATCAAGAAAAATCAAATAAAGTGAGATAACTTGTAAAAGGGGTAAGCATAAAAACTTAGAATTTTTCTAAGTTATGAAATTAAGTGGCTAGGGTACCAACTTCCAAGGATCATAACTTGAGATCCAAGCAACCATTTTGGCTGATCCAAAGATGGATTTGTAGCTCTCATGGCATACTTTAAAAGCTTCAACTACACCTCATTCCAATTCCTTATGGATTTCAAGTTATGGAATGGCCAAAATCACATAAGTCAGAATCTGCCTTCACTTTTTTCCAAATGTATGGGCATTTTTCACTTGGATCCAAAAAGTATCAAAACAAACTATAATCACACATATGTTGTATCATATGAGAGCTTTCCGAAATGGCCAAGAACCCCATGAAATTCCACTTGAGCCATGAGATATGACCATGCCAATATGCCTTGTTGCAAATTGTCACGGCAAGGCAGATTTGTGCATTTTGCTCGATTTGCCAAATTTGTGCAAATGAAAAATAACTCTATCCATATGAACACCTCAGTGAGGGACCAAGGAGGGACAAACACTGATCCATCAGCCTCCCAAGTCCTTGGAACTAAAAATAGCATGCCAAACCTAGAAATCCCTAAAGAGGGGACAAAACTCCAATTTTGTTTTGAAACATTCAATGGATGCACCAAGGTGGCATGGACTGAACCATTTCCAACTGAATTCAGTCAAGACATATCCAAGACCAAGGGGACCAGCAGCCTGTGCCCTAACCTCTAGTCAATGGCTAGAGGTGACTTGGATTCCTATTGATCAACATTGGCCAAACCTCTGCTGCAGTTGCCATTCACTATTGTAGCCAAGACAAACTTGCTCTACTATAAATAGAGCTCATTTGTGCTCAGTTTAAGTACACCAAAGCCATCAAATAAATGCTTTCCTCAAAATCTCTTTCTCTAGGCAAAAATACCTTCTTTAGCAAGGTAACTCTGAGTTTTTGAGTTAAAGAGCAATTCCATCACAGCTCATGATCCAAACACATCCAATATGTCATATCTAAGCTGTCCAAACTCTGACAAGTGACCTGTAACACCAAAATCACAAAGTCCCATCTCAAAACCTCAAAATAGGGCCTTTTTCCACTTTTCAAGCCATGTCTTGATTCAGTCACTTTTCAAACCAGATAAAACCTCAAACACACTCCAAATATCATCCTTGAACTCTCCCAAATGGTTTCACACATCTGGAACACCATTTGAGAGAGTTGTTATTTTGGCCATTTTTGCCCCTTTTGCAAGAAAGGGCCAATTTCCATTCCTGAGGTTTCCAGCTGATTCCAATCATCCTAAAAGCTTCTAAGGGATCATTTGATACTGTTCAGAGCATCAAAACATTTCTGGAACAAAGCACTTGGCAGATAGCCCAAAAAGCTCCAAAGGAGGTAAGCATCTCAACTTGAACTCTCTAAAATATGCCTTGATTTGAAGTCCACTGATCATGCATCTCTTATACATGTTATATTTGTTGTGTTTGAACCAATTTATCATGTAATTCATGCCTGTATCAAGAGGTAGCACAGAAAATGCAAATTATGGCCTATTTCAAAACCACTATCGGGTTTTGAGGAGGATTTATTTTCTGGAAAAACTACCACCACCATTGGATTCCTTGTGAAATTCTAGGCCAGATACATATAAATTTTGTCTCTATCCATGGAGAAATGAGAAAGTTATGGCCTTCACGTTTCTAACCAAAATCTTGCCTTGCCTTGCCTTGGGCCAGGTCAAAAAACAAGGCAAGCCTTGTATATTTGTGGTTGTGTTTCAATACACGGATGTATCACCACCCCAGTGGTAAGGCGCGCGCCCTGCACACAAGAGGTCTGGGGTTCGAATCCCCCTCGCCCCAGACCCCTTTTTAATGTGTCTTTTTTTCACTTTTTTATTATTTTTCATATTATTTTTAATGATTTGAAAAATTAATAACTCCCTCAATTTTAATTATTTTTTATTGGTTCTTTTTGAAAAAAATCACAAAAATGTTGAAATATTTTATTCCACAAAAAAAAAAATTTATATTATTTATTTAATATAATTGGTATTTTTGTGAATAAATTTATTTTTAATTGTTTTTAAACATTTTAAAAGTGAATATTTATCTGGAAAATCAAAACCAAATGAGTTTTAATTCATCTTGTGATTAAAACCTCATTTTTCAAACCTTAAACAAAAATCACAAGTGGTTTATTCAAACTTATTTGGTATTTTTATCATTTTTATTGATTTTCTTTAAATATTTACTTTTAAAGGAAAACAAAATTAGGGTTTCTTTGATTTTCACCCTCACAAACCTTTTTCAAACACTCCATGGGCCTCTTGGTAGAGTGTAAGACCCAATCCTTTGTAAATACAAACCATTTTTGGGCCTCAGATGTTGTATAAGTCCCGTTGTATTTTCAAAAATCACGGCGCGATCGTCGCCTTTTAAAACAAAACCTTGGGCCTCTCCTTGAGTTATAATACCCATTTCTTTTCTTAAAAAAACTCTTTGGGTCTCTAATAGAGTGTAAGACCCAACCCCCTTTTTGAAACCAAAATATTTTAGGTCTCAGTCATTGTATAAGACCCACTGTGTTTTCAAAAACCTCGGCGCGATCGCCGTTTTCAAACAAAAAACCCTGGGCCTCTCCTTGAGTTGTAAGCCCCACTACTTGTACAAAAAAAAACTTTGGACCTCTAATTGAGTGTAAGACCCAACCCCTTTGTAAATAAAACCATTTTTGGGCTTCACACATTGTATAAGTCTCTCTGTACGATTTACAAAACAACGGTGTAATCATCGTTAAACCTTGGGCCTCTCCTTGAGCTGTAAGCCCCAACAATCTTTTCAAAGCACTTTCTCCTTTGATTTTGAATATAATATTGTTATCAAAGTTTTCTTTGTTGAACAACTAACCAAACAGCATGGAAGCTCTACAACCGAGTAAGTGTTTACCCGCTTTCTTTATCCGCTTTCATATATATAACTGTATTGTGGGGCTGCTCACTGTAAGTCTTTTTTCACATACTTTTATATACTCGTCAAATATCAAATGTGTAATACTAGTATAGTTATTTTAGAGTTTTCCCCGGCAACTACGTCTAGCACTAAGTAAAGCCTGTTGGTCACTCTTAAATACAAATAAAACTAGATCCCCCGTAGGATTTCCAGACACAGTCTTCCCTTCTCTTAGGGTTAAACAATATGGAACAAAGAGAAAGGCAGCATTCTCGGTGAACCCTATCTCAGACTGTCACTCTTAGAAATTGTCAAAGAAACTCTACTCCCCAGATTTGATCTATTCTCCGTGAATAGCATCTCTGGAGTTTCTTCCAAATCCTAGAACTTTCCTGGCTTGATCTATTCTCTGTGAATAGCATGTCTTTAATTTCTCTTGGTTTGGGGACCCACAGGCTTCCTAAAAGCATCTCCGCCTCCTCTTGGGCGTTGTACAAGAACCCTTCGGCTTCTTAGAAGTTCTCATGCCTTCTCTTGGGCTTAATACAAGGACCCTGACGACCTCTTAAAGGTATAAGACAGAACTTAGTCATCCTTTGCTAGAGCAGTCTTTCCAGTGTCAAACCTCTGGCCACTTTAGGGTTGATACTCATCCCTTAATGCTCGTGCCTCCTTTTGGGCATTGTACAAAAGATAAAACTCTAGACTTGGACAGTCTAAAAACCCCTTGAGTCTCAAAGACATTCTCAAGTTCCTTTCAAATATAGGAAAAAAATACTGACCACTCTGAAACCCGGTCTCTCTCATGAGAGTTCCCCACCCTTTGGCCTGCCTATGGATCTAATCCTCAGTAGTGACATTAGCCTCCTCTTAGGCTTTGTATAATGATCCTTTTTCCTCAGGAAAGTCAGCCACCTCTTGGGCTTTGTACAATGATTTTCCCCAATGGAGCTAACCTTTTCAGACTCTCTTGTTGAGTATAAAAGACTCTCTTGTTGAGTCAATCTCCTTTTAGCCTCCATCTCGGGCTTCGTACGAGATACTATAAAAAAACTCTCTTGTTGAGTCACTTCCCTTTTAGCTTCTATCTCGGACTTCGTACGAGACACTAAAACACTCTCTTGTTGAGTATAAAAGACTCTCTTGTTGAGTCAAACCCCATTTCACCTCTATCTCGGGCTTCGTACGAGACACAAAAACACTCTCTTGTTGAGTATAAAAGACTCTCTTGTTGAGTCAATCTTCCTTTTAGCCTCTATCTCGGGCTTTGTACGATACAACAAATCACTCTCTTGTTAAGTATAAAAAACTCTCTTGTTGAGTTAAACCTTTTAGCTTCCGTCTTGGGCTTCGTACAAGACACATATAAAAACACTCTCTTGTTGAGTCAGTCACTTGTTAGCACTTTCTTGCTGAGTCAACCCTTTTAGCCTCTATCTCGCGCTTCGTATGAGATAGATAAAAAACACACTCTTGTTGGGTCAATAGCTTCCTTTTAGGCTTTGTATAGAGAAATCCCCGGTTGAGTTAATCAACCTTTTAGAATCAATTGGTGCCTTGCTCACAGCATACAAACATCAATAACTCCTCTTTAGAGATGACAAATTCTCTCTCAGTCGAGCCTTTTAGCTTCACATCTTGGGCTATGACCAAGATACAAATCACCTTTAGCTTCACGTCTTGGGCTTTGAACAAGACACCAAAACGACCTTTTTCCTCCCATAGAATAGGAGGAACTACGATCGCTCTGATTTCCCTGTTTCATTAAACGGGAATACGTAGGCATAAGATTGAAAAATCTTAGCAAGCACACTAATCAAAAAACCAAAATCCAGTATCTCCATCAAATCAACCCCAAAAGCATCAAATCTAAACACCTTACCTAAAACCTCACAAATGATCCGAACACTGTGTTCTTAACAAAATAAATCGAAATTGGGCCCACGTCTTAATAGCATCTGTAAACCAACAGTTTTGACTGTTTAACCTCAGTATGCGAACAGGGGTAGTTGGAGACATCTATTTCCCTTCCTTAATCAGATTAACAGGATAAAAAATGAATCGAACTGTAGTACCCGAGCGATAGTGCTTCAAGACCACAAAAATCGCACTACAGGTAGTTCTCAGTTAATTTGACTGTACATGCAAGACGCCTTCCAATAAAGTTTGCAATCACAAGCTTTCTTTCGCACACATCAAAGAAGTGTCGAAGATATCTTTCAAATCAAAAGCCAATGATGGTTCACCGTAATCATTAAGCCAGACAGTCACTATCTTTCAAAAAAAAGAGAGAATAAAAAAAAATCAAATGAAAAGCCCGCTAAGTCAAAACCTATGAAGAAGACTTAGGCAAAATTTGGGGCATCCCGCTAACTGTAAGCTCAAATGACACAGTTCAGGCAAAAGTTAGGGATAACAAAAGAAAAATCAAGAGGTTACTAGAATCCTCAAAGACAAAACAAGTTGACTGAGGTCCTCATCAAAAACAACAAAATGTTGTAAGAAATAGTGACTGCCATCTCAAAAATCCTTTGGCCCTTGAGCCATCATCATAACAGTGTTGCAATTCCAAAATCTCCTGGAACCTGAATGCATAGTTTGAATTAACTGAGCATAGGACTGAAGGTCATCACGAAGAATGGGTTGGGTACAAATAAACTTTGAGCCTATATCCTTTGTTTCAAAAAAAACCGTGAACCAGACCACGTTACAACCTCAAAAGACCTAATTGAAGCCAGGTTTCTTTTGAAAGCATACTACAGCAAGGTTGCGTAAATTGACTCCCAAGTTTGTTGCCAATCATTTGCTTTGATGTCTTACCTTTGCTTTCTCTTTCATTTTTTAATGTCTAAACCGCCGTGTTTTGACAAGTGATTCATTTTGCTTTACATCAATAATATCATTCCAAAAATGATTTTTGATTCCAAAATTGCATGACCTTTGCATTAAAATTACCATGTTTGTTTGAATAATTTTATTTGCAGGCAAACTTTCCTAATCAAGAAATTATCAAATAGTTGAGAAACTTGGTCAGTGATCCTATCAGAGGCACATTACTTCCAGATCCTGTTGTGAATCAATTCAAGATTCGTTGCTCAATGCAAGTTACTCTCAGATTTGGTTAACCGGAAGATCTCCTTTAAGACCCATACTGAGCTTAGCCTTTTCAACATTCATTTCAAGAACTGAAGCCATGATCATTTCATCCCTAACAATAGTCAAGCTGAAGCCATGATCAGTTTATTCTCAACAATCATTTCAAGAATTAAAGCCATGATCAGTTCATTTTCCCCTGCAGCAGTCAAACTGAAGCCATGATCAGTTTATCCTCATCAGTAAATCAATCTGGGGCAATCTTCTTCAAGAATCTTCAAGATGTCTTTCCTCAAAAGACCATCAGCCTGATACAATGCATAAGTGTGATAGAGATGTATTCAACATCTTCTCTTCAAGCAGAGTGGGCAGTGTTCCCTGTGTTGAGGAATCAGAGTTCCATTCTTCCCTCACAAAAGAGTCTATCTTGGTTGTCCTTATCATCTGCATTGCATACATAAATCATTCATATATCATGCATAGAAATATTTTCATAGCTCGAAGTGTGTTTTGTGATCATGTGCATTTCCCGAGGTCCTGTTGCTGTCAACATCTTACCTTGAGATCAAAGTCCAACTTACTTGGCACCTACCAAAATTTTTTCCTGCCTTTTCATTCAGTGTCATTCCTGAATGTTCTAGTTTACCTGTCTTTTCACCCAGTGATATTCCTGGATGTCTTGTTTATTCACTTTCTTTCCAGTGCCATTCCTAGATATTGTTTTGTCTCCCTGTGCATCTATTGTTGTTGTTAGATGTTTGTTTTCTTCCATTCCAGTGTTATTACTGGATCTTTGATATTCTTTCGCTCCAGTGCCATTCCTGGATGTCAGTCTCTTTTGATCTCCAGTGCCATTCCTGGATACCTTGTTCCTCTTGTTTCTCCCAGTGCTATTCCTGGAAGTTTTGTCTCGCTTCTGTAATCCCCATCAGATTTGCTTGGGTATCTTTCAGTGCCATTCCTGAAAGTTTTATCTATTCATTCAGTGTCATTCCTGAATGAGATTTTACCCTTATTTTCAGTGACATTCCTGAAAGTTTTATCTATTCATTCAGTGTCATTCCTGAATGAGTTTTGTCCTTTGCATTCAGTGCCATTCCTGGATGTCTTTCTCACTGTCATTCAGTTCCATTCTTGAATGTAGTGATTTACCTTTACTTTCAGTGCCATTCCTGAAAGTTTCATTTATTCATTCAGTGCCATTCCTGGATGATTTTTCTCCTTTACCTTTCAGTGCCATTTCTGAAAGCTCTTTCTCACTGTCATTCAGTGCCATTCCTGAATGTAGTGATTTACCTTTACTTTCAGTGCCATTCCTGAAAGTTTCATCTGTTCATTCAATGCCATTCCTGGATGATTTTTCTCCTTTACCTTTCAGTTCCATTCCTGAATGTCTTTCTCACTATCATTCAGTGTTATTCCTGAATGTAGTGATTTACCTTTACCTTTCAATGCCATTCCTGAAAGCTCTTTCTCACTATCATTCAATGCCATTCTTGAATGTAGTGATTTACCTTTACTTTCAGTGCCATTCCTGAAAGTTTCATCTGTTCATTCAGTGCCATTCCTGAATGAGTTTTCCCCTTTACATTCAGTGCCATTCCTGGATGTCTTTCTCACTATCATTCAGTGTCATTCTCGAATGTAGTGATTTACCTTTCAGTGTCATTCCTGAAAGTCCCTGCTCACTTCATTCAATGACATTCTTGGATGATGAGATTCCTTTTATCCAATGTCATTCTGGGATAATTCTGATATATTTTTCCAGAACTTTTCTTACTTCATCCAATGCCATTCTTGGATGTTGAGTTTCTTTTGTCCAATGCCATTCTTGGACACCTTTTCCCCAGCCAAGTCCAATGTTATTCTTGGATATCTCTGATTGTTTAACCTTTCCATCCAATGCCATTCTTGGATGCCCCCAATGAAGTTTTAAATGGAATTTTTTTTATGTCCAATGCTATTCTTGGATGTCTTTGATGTTTACTGTTGCCTCATTCAATGCCATTCTTGAATGTTGTAGTGCCTTTATCCAATGCCATTCTTCGATACCTTACCCTCAATAAAGTGTTTTTCACCTCCATCCAATGCTATTCTTGGATGACGCTGCTGTTTTACCAGAAACTTTCTTGTTGTTGTCCAATTCTATTCTTGGACATCTATTGACATACCTTTTGTCTCGTTCGTAGTTTCTATCCAATGCTATTCTTGGATGTCACTACTTGTCTTCCCAGGGTCTTGTCCCTCTCTTTCCAACTATTGATGGATGCTTCTTGTCACCTTGACAGATCTCCGAAAATAGCTTGTGTTCCCCGGCATGTCTTTTCATGTCGTCACTCTCAATTTAACTTATATCTTTTGTTTCAAGTTTCCCCGTAGTTTGTTTCATCCTTTGCATTCATATCATCTTTTGGCATCTTATGGCTAAAAATTTGGTTTTCTGTATTTAAGTATCTTCAATCTTGTTGAGACGAAGTTTTCAACCTTCATATCTCCTAATTGAAGAAACTTAAATAGGGGCAGCTGTTGAACCCTAATCTTTACCCCTAAGATTTCACACATTTCATTTGCATCTCATTACCACAAACAAGATCACGATCTTTGTTTTTCCTGAGTATCTGTGTATTTCTCATTTGCTTTATTATTTAATTATGTTTATCTAACCTCTAACTAAAATACCAAAAAATTTTGCTGCAGTTTCTCTCTCCGTGTGTTGTGCAGGTTTGTCAAAAACAATGAAGTGATTTCAGGTCAAATGTGGATGGAAGTTTGACCTAATTTGGGTCAAACCATCAAGAGATTGCTTCAAGTGCAAGTTATCTGGTTCAGTGGGCTATTTCTCAAGCAGTGACTGTCAAGTTGTTGTGTGGTGATATTCATCAAGTTCATATGAGTTCACCATTCCAGATTGTGTTCATCTGTGGATTTATTTTCCCAGATAACTGATTCAGACAAGTTCAAACAGATTCAAATGATTGTTGTTCAGTTGTGGCTTATTCAGTGGCTTGTGAAAAAAAAAGCTTGGTTATCCATTCAATTCCATGATCCATTTTAATATCCATTTTGATTATCCATCATTCTAAACCATTTACCATTTCCAACAAAATCCAATTTACTATTTTGAACCACATCTCATTTTAAACCATTTTTCATAAAAGTCCATTTCTTCATCCATTATATCCATTTCAAGACCTCATTATAAACCATTACCCATATTTTCAAGAAAACCATTTTCTTCCTTAAGTCAATTATCCATTTCCAACATCCACTTTTTTTAAGATCCTTATCCATAAAGATCCATTATCCATTCCAATATAAATTTATCCATTTTTAAACTTCAAAATCTTTTTTTATCATAACCATTTTTTTTCCAATTAGACTTTTTTCTACCATTTTGTTCATGAACCTTGTCATGCCATAAACTTGATACCTTGTCCAAACTTTGTGAATAAAAAAATCCTAAAAAGTCCATGAAGCATCATGAAGCCCATATGAAGAAAGAAAATTGAAAAAAAAAACTCATGCCACTAGCTATTCCACACGGCCCATACATTAGGCACACATGAAGCCAAAATTCACGGTCCACATTCATTCTCTATGGCCAGGTTACAACATGCAATATACAGTTTTATGGAATATTATGCTTTGGATTTTTTAATAAATAGTGACGGTGGCACACTACAAATGGAATTGCAAAAATGAAATCAAAAGAGCTAGCAAGTATACGTCACATGTTTTGCAAACTTTCAGAGCCACAAAAGCAAGCCGTTTCTTATAATAAGTGAAAAAACAAGAGCCATTCCAAGTTGCACATGATCCCAGCCACTACTTGCATACACAAACACTACACAAAACCAGTACAAAAGAAATTAGCCAAGCTGAATCAACATGCCATTTGAAGCCTCACACTAAAGCCAAGCCATTTTCCAAGTTGCAATCCACGTCACATATTGAGCTGCAGAATTTCTATCCAAAACAACCATGAAGATGCAGCAAACAATGAGTAAAACACACACCGAATAAAACGAAACGCATCAAGCTCATACTACAAGCCTTCCTCCAAGTTCCAAGCCATGAGCTGCTACATGAAAAATGAAATAAGCATGAAACAAGCACATGAGAAATAAGCCATACGCACCGCAAGCTGAAGCAAAACGACATCACAAATTTTCAGCAAATACGTCAAAAGGTAACGCATCAAAACGGCATGACGTCGTGAGAAATACGCGGTGGAAAAGTTTCAAAACGACAACTGGATTCAGCAACTCACTCACCTCTATTTTTCCTATAAATAAGAGACTTCTCCCTTCATATTTCTCAAGCTTGAGAGCTCCTAGAAACTCTGTCAAATTCATCCAAGCTTCAATCCCAATTCACCTTCATCATCGAATCCGCAACAATTCACGATTCAACAACAAATCACGCACAATTTCGCAAACATCAACATCAACAACAACAACTCGCAAGTGAAAAAGAAGGATCAAGGTGTTTTTGACCTGAATCAAAGGATATTTGGAGATTTTTGTCGAGAATTCCGCGGTTTCAATTCGAGCTTGTGGTTGGATTTCACTTGAAATTGAAGGTATATTTGGATAGAGTGTTGCATTTCGATCGAAACCGCGTAAAAATTTGTTGTCGCCGCTCCTCCGTGATGATTTCGAAACTCTTCCATGGCTGCCGTGAATAGTGATGGCGAGATGAAGAAGAAAATGTGCTTCGTTCCTTTCTGATCCTTTTTGTCATTTTTAAAAAAAATTCTTCACTCTTAAGCTTTGGGCCGGGCCGAGCTTGCGTGTGGATTCACTACCACCACCTCCATTTCTTCTAATATCACCTCCCTCTCTTTCTTAATTTTCTTTTGAATTTTCTTTTAATTCTTTTATTTTTAAATCTATTTTCTATTTTTTTTATATGGATATTAATATTTCTTTTCCTTTTCCATATTGTTCTTTAAAGAAAATTTTCTTGGAAAAAAAATCATTTCAAATTTTTTTAATTCTTTCTTCTTTTCATTTGGTTTCTTTTTTCTATTTTTGACATTTTTGTTGGTTGTGTGGATCATAAATGTTAGATCCATCTTTCTCTTCATCCTTTTTTATTATTTTGATCGATGAAAGTCTATTGGATCTTGGAATTCCTTTGTTGAATTTTGATCAAGACGAGATCGTTACCATTTTTCTTTTCGTGCGGTATTGCTTTCGGATGACGATCTACATATTGTTCATCTAGCATGCATTAGCACAAAGAGCTATTGACCGGCCTCATTTGTAGGGTAATTACTCCGTAAATTACTCGGCGATTGCTTAACATAGCGCAACATTATGTCCTTTATCGAAAAACCACTCAATGTTGATTGATCTTTTGTATTAGGTTCAAAATCTATGAAGCTTGTTGTTGTAGAGGCTTTGATTCTATCAATCTTCTAACAAGTCTTCATTAACCTTGACCTAAGTGCAATTATTCAATTATTATTGATCATTTACTCTAACAACTAATAACTAATCACTAACTTATAACTTCTAACTTTACATTTCCTTCTCGCTCCCTATCTCTCTTTTACCTTTTATGCTCCATTATTATCATTTCATATCAAGTTTATGTTTCCGCAATTTTTCCTTTGTCCGTTGGACACATGTTTATGCTTATGCCTTTTTCTCTTTGTCCACTTGGACCAAAAACATTAATAAAGGCCAAAACCTCTAAAAAACTTGTGCTTCTAATCTTGGACTATGGTTACTATCCTTTGCAATTGACATGGAGTTTTGCACCTAGAACTAGGACATCCAATGCTATTCTTGGATCCTTGGACTTAGACTTAGGACCTTTCTCCCTTTGCTTTGGAATTATTGTTCGAAGACTATGGAGCTTACTTGTGTGGTTAGGCTATTCTTATCCTTAACTTTTACTTTGTGCTTTAGAATAGTCACTTCTTCTCCTCCCCATTCTTCAATTTTCAAAACTCTCTCTCTCTTTTTTTCAAAATCTTCTTGATTTCAAACTATCATCTCTTTCATAATCAAACCTTGACTTTGTCAAGTGATTTTACTCTTTTCTTTTCATTTCTTAACAAATGCTAAACTACATAAGCATATTCACACATTTTTCAAAAGACTTTAAAAAAAACCAAACTCATCAACCTCTTTTGTGCCCTTGTGCACTTTTTCCTTTAACTTTTTCATAAGTTTAGACATGATTCATTTCTTTAAGCGGAATTATTCGCTTGGAAATGACGATTTGTCTTTACATTTTAAAATCAACCGAAACAAACCAATTTTCATTCTTTGTACCACGAACTACGGGGTTTTGATCCTACATTGCACATCGTGGATACGTAGGCATGAGGCGACAAGTCTCTCCAAACACAAAAATCTTAAGAACAATTTCTCTTCTCATCTCCTCAATCTCTTTTCAAGCAAAACCTTTTCAGACCAAAAGCATAGATATTTCAAAGGGTTCCTATAGAGTACTATAGACGTTTTGGGTGCTAACACCTTCCCATTGCGTAACCAACCCCCATTATCCAGTCTCTGTTCACTTGTTCTTGTTGTAGAGCTTGTGTAGGTTTTATTCGCTCTTTTCCCTTTCCTTTTTGGATAAAATAAAAGTGCGGTGGCAACTCTTGCTTTTTGAGTTAAGTTAATCAATAACTTATACTCACGATTTTTCCGCTACAACACGGAAAAGCATCGTGTGTGAAATTAAATACATGGAAAAACATCACGTGAAAAAATATACACGGAAAAGCATCGTGACAGATAAAATATACACGGAAGAACATCGTGGTAATCAACAGATAAAGATACGCGACAAAGCATCGCGGATAAAATCCACAAATAATCACGAAAAAACATCGTGCAAATAACGGATATGATCAACAAAATAAACTCAAAGCAAGGAAGCAATCAAGTCATGAAATAGAATCGAGTGACAAAGAATTATTAATTAACTTAAATATAAATATTTAATAGGATTAATTAATAATTTAATTAATCAATATTAAATAAAAATATTTAAATTAATTAATAATCATGACATACTTTTGGTTTTTTTCAATATTACAAAATAAAAATAATTAAAACAAATATTTTTTACATTTTTATAATATCACAAGAAAAACTTAATAAAATACTAAAGAAAAATATTTAAGTATTTTTTATATTTTTACTTAACAAATAACTAACAAATAGCTAATCATAAAAAAAGTGTAAATTTAGTCTTTTCTAATTATTATTATTATATAATTAAAACTTAAACAAATAAAACAAGTAATAAAATAAAAAAGATTTAAACAAATTATTAAGTATAAATTTTTTATAAAACAAAACAAACAGTATTATTTCTTTAAGGTAACAAAATGACACTATTATTCTAAACATCCCATCTACAGGCATATTTGCACGGCAAGAAGATGATAATTACACGGCATGTGTCTTGTAAAGTAACAAGAGTATTATTTACAGTATAAAACAAAAATCATATGCTAAAACTATTTTATTTCTAAACTAACTACATGTTGAGACTATCATATTTCTAAACAAAACTAACATGCTGAGACTATCATATTTCTAAACAAAACTACATGCTAAAACTATAGCAGCCACAATGCCAAAGCAATACATATTTACATTTTTTTAACAATTCATAAATTAACAAGAAAAACAAGGTTAAGTAGTAGTGAGATCATGACTTACTAAATGAGGTGAATAAATATAATACAAAAAATGATAAAACTAAAGTTATAATAAAAACTAAAATCTGAATATTTGTCAAAGCTAAATAAACCTGGTTTATATGTTGGTTCAAAAACAAGTTATGTTGAAAAGTTGGAGTGTGAGAGTATTGATGAAGTATCTAAAAAAATGAGAGAGAGTGATAAGTGGTTTAGAGAAAACAAGTTAAGAGTTTCTTTTGGTGTCATTTTGAAGTGAAAAAGCCTCTCTATTTATAGAGATTTGAAACTTGGTGATCAAGCAAGCAAATGATGCAAGCAACATGATGTCATAAGTTTGAATTGTTGAATGAAGAATGAAGAATATTGAAAGTTGAATGAAGAATGTTGAAAGTTGAATGAAGAATGTTGAAGGTTGAATGAAAAATGTTGAAGGTTGAATGGAATATTGAATAAATGATGATATTTGAAAATGATGATGATAGTTAGAAAAATTTGGGTTAAAAATGATATAATATGTTGAATGTTGAAATGAAGAAAAATTGAATTGGTAATTTGTATGTAGTGTAAAAAACAAAAAATGTATGGAAAAATCACATGTAGGAGTTTAGTAGCTTCAAGTTAAAGAAAGAAAAAAAAATGGCGTGAGTTTTATGTAGGAGGGAGAAGAAATTTTGTGATTTTTGGAGACTAGTAATTTAAAAGAGAGACTATTAGTGTAAAAATAATAAAACAAAAATTATATTATATATTATAATAATATACTAATATAATAAAAAAAATGCTAAAATAAAGTTTTGGTCTTCCTGTTTGTCAAAATTCACGGTTTTGGTCCCCCCATTTTGTTTTTTAATAGTTTTGGTCCCCCACCCCTCACTATTCATGTACTGTTCATGTACGGACCAGGTACTGTTCATCACTTTTTTGGGCCAAAATTAGAGTGGGGGACCAAAACTGTTAAAAAACAAAATGGGGGGACCAAAACCGTAAATTTTGATAAACAGGGGGACCAAAACTGTATTTTAGCCTAAAAAAAAATTAAATATAATAAAATTTTTAATAAAAAACAAAGTTATTAAAATTTTGATTAATTAAGAATTAAAATTAATTAAAATCAGAACCAAAACCGGCAAAAAAATGGATAAAAACTGTCCATATCGAGGTGTCCGGAAAAATAAAATGAAAACACCAAAATGATCAGCAAAAAATATACGTATTGAAAAAAGACAGTGTTTTGTTAAATTTTGAAATTGATTTTACCTATTAAAAAGGCTCAGACGGGTCAGAAAAGCGACCGGAAAATAGCTGAAAAAATAAAATAAGCCCACCAGGTTAAAGTACGCGAAAAATAGATTAAAAATGATGTCTGAAAGTTCGATTTTAAAAACTGTCCGGATACCGTCTTTTTGCACAGTTGACTTTTCAGTTTGACCAAAATACCTGCAAAAAAACGTGTTAATTTTGGCTGATAAATTTCAAATAATGTTTATGAAAAAATATATGATATGATATACAAATGATATAGTATGAAATTATATACAAATGAATGAGAAAAAACAAAAAACGTCTGGTCAAAATTTAGGGTATGACAGATGCCCCTATTTAATCTTCTTAGACCTGAAGGTATGAATAACAAAGAGTTTCATATATTCGAGGTATAAGAGGATTAAATATCAGAGTATCTAAAATTTTGACAGTGAATGCAGATGAAATGATATGACATGTAATGTTATGCAAGATTTTGAACACTGTGGGGAATGATACTACAGAAGACAGACCAATATGACAGAGTTTTACTGGGGATGCAAGATATTATGGAATTTTGTCGAGGTGACAAAGAGTTTGGAAAGAGAGGGATAATCCTTGGGATAAAGATTCAGACATCTGGAAAAGCATCAGATGCGAAAAAAGTATCATACTCTGGGAAACATATCGGAAACATCTAGAAAAGCATTAGATGTGGAACGAGACCAGGTCTGAGGATATGTTAGAGACTTCCAAGAAAGTAGTTTAACTTTACTGTGGAATACACGGGAACATCCAAAAAGCGAATGCAACTTTACTGGGAAAAAGATTACAGTCATAAGAGATTTACAGAAATGCATTAAAAAAACCCTGAAAAAATGAAGTAACAACCGTAAAAGACATTCAGGAGAACGTTGAATGAAGTTTTGGAACATAAGAAAACTTGATCATCAGAGACATTTAGAAGAGCATTGAATGGAAGTCTGAAAAATCAACCGGGTACATCCAGAAAAGCATTGGATGAACGAGGAATACAACAGAGATTTTTGAGAAGACATCCAGAAAAGCATTGGATTGAAAGAGAAACAAACTCGAAAGCATCCAGAAAAGCATTGGACCGAGTTGTTGACCAAACTTGAAGATATATTAATGACCTCCAGAAAGCGTTGAATGTGCATTGAAATAACTTTTGAAGGTAAATCCGAAACATTTAGAAAAGCGTTAAATGTACGGGAAAAATTTATAGAAGACTGGCAGAATGATGGACATATCCGGAAAAGCATCAGATAAACACATCAGAACAAAAGTTGCATCTGGAAAAGCATAAGATGAGAAAAGTCATATCTGGGAGAGGATCAAATAGACATGAACAGAGTTGTGGAAGAGCAATCAGAACAAATGTGACATATCCGGAAGAACATCGGATGAACACAAAGAAAGTTTTGGAAAAGCATCAGAACAGACACACATATCCAGAAGAACATCGGATAGAAACAAAGTTATATATGGAAGAACATCAGATAAGACATAAAAGTATAGGTGCCAGGTATGTTGGACTTTGTAGAAAGGTAAGATGTTGATAATCACATTACCACTAATGAATGCAAATGAGGATTAAAACACTCTTGAATGCATAGTATATGAAAATGTTATGATGTATGATTAAATGTATGTAATGCAAATGAAAATGCTGACAACAAGTTTAGACTCTCTGAGGAGTGAAAATCAACAAGTTTATACTCTTTTGGGGAGTGAAAGACTGGAAGACTGATTCCTCAACAGGGAGATCGCTGCCATTGCTTAGGGACTAAAGATGCTGTTGTTGACCATATCTTCACCATACTGATAAACTGTATCATGTTGATGATCCTTGGAGGAAGGCTGGAGAGCTACTTGGGGATTTCTTGCCCCAGACTTGCTGAATGTTGTAGATGAACTGATCATTGCTTCAGCTTGAATGATAATGACTGTATGCTGTATGCTGGGAAGGTTTTCCCCTAGTAATAAGTCTTAAAGAATCTTATGAATAAACCAATTACGAGAAGGACTTGCACTGAACAAATCTTGAACTGATTCTTAACAGGCTCTAGAAATAACTTGCCCCTGATAGGATCACTGACCACATTTCTAAACTGTTTTGAAAATTCCTTGAGAGGAAAGCTAGTTTGCAAAAAAAAATGTTTATTTAAACATGGAAAATTTAATGCAAAGTTCATGCAAAATTTTTTAAAACAAAATCATTGTTTTATAAAATGTAAAGTAATATGAATTACTGGTTAAAAACATGGTGGTTTAAAACATTCAGAATGAAAAGTAAAACTGAGGTATGATACCAAAACAAATGATTTGCAACAAAATGATTTTGGAGTCAGTTTACGCAACCTTGATGTAGTATACTTTAAAAATAACCTTGCTTCAATTAGGTCTTTTGAGGGTTATAACATGGTCTGGTTCACGGTTTATGAAAGAAAGATAAAGGCTCAAAATTTGTTTGTGCCCACCCCAACTTCGTGATGTTCTCCAGTCCTATGCTCAGTTAAACTTAAATTATCCATTCAGGTTCCAAAAGATTGTTGAATTGTACTGATGATAGTGATAACAATGGTCCAGAAGTCTTGAGACGGCAGCTACTGCTTCTTTAGAACATTTAGTTGTTTTTCGTCTTTGTGGACTTTTTGAAGATCGAGGATTTAAGGACCTCTTCTCTGTGTTATCCCTAACTTTTGCCAGAACTATTTCTTTTGAAATTTATAGTCAGCGGGATGCCCTAGTTTTTTTTCCCTAAGTTTTTGACTTAGCGGGCTTTTTCTTTTTGATTTCTTCTTAGAAAGAAAGTGACTTCTTGATTTGATGATTACGACGGACCACCACTGGCTTTTGATTTGAAAAACGTTTTCAACATCAGCTTGTTCTATGTAAACTTTTTGAACTTGAATGCACAACCCAAATTAAGCTGAGAACTACCCTGCCCCTGGTTAAAATTGCGGGTTTTTTTATAAAGAAAGAAACTCCTACTTCAAGGCTCAAAAGGGTTAACGAGGGATTATCTTCCTTATATCTCTAATGTTTGGGAATTGAAAAAATGCCTTACATTGTCAGCAAAGTTTATTCGAAAGCGTACCGACAACAATTATGGGTATTACATTTTCATCATCCTCCCACAAATATTTGCATAGTCAAAAATTTGAAAAAGAGGTGTATTTTTTGAATTTTTTTTTAAAAGAGAAAGCATAAAGATGCGAATAAACAGATGATTTGAATCAAAATACTGTACATGCTCATTTCATTAAAACTGACATTTAAAGATAAACAAGTTTGAAAGCAAATAAATATGATACAAACAAGGAAAATGCAAAATAGAAAGAAGCAAGGTCAGTGACTAATCAAACACAAGGATGAGATGTTCTGTCTTTGGGAAGTAACTGAGCTGAAGTTGATTGAAGCTTCATTTCTTATGTTCAGGTAGAGGATTACGCTGGATATTAGGATTAGTGTCACGAAAGCTGAGGAGCTTGTCCTCGATCAGATCCCGCACTCTAGCCTTTAGTGCATAGCATTTTTCTAAATCGTGGCCTGCAACTCCTTCATGGTGTAGCTTACGATTTTTGTCGGTGACGCGACCGCCTTATCGCCATGGGGTTTTCTTCACCGCAATGGTAGGGATTGGGTGCTACTTTCTGATTTCTTATTTATCCTATGAAGCTGGAAAGGAAAGAGAAGCTATCTAAAACTAACCTTGCACGCAAATGTTTTACTAAACAAATGCTAAGAGATTGGGGAGTCCGGGGTCAGGTTATACAATGGGGAGTTGTCAATTACCCATCCTATATGTGGTTATCCACAGGTTATTAGCAATTGCTACACTATTTTCTACTTACTGGTGTTTGTCTGTTGTGGTTGGGAAAGTTTCTCCTTTGGGAGTGTTTGAGAGAGAGTTTTTGTTGATGTCGGTTTTTTCTGATGTTTTTGGTAAGGTACTGGACCTAAAGTTTTTGTTACATGTGAAGGTACTGGACCTGAAGTTTTTGATTGGTGTGCTCGCTAAGATTTCGCAATCTTATGCCTACGTATTCCCGTTAAAGAAAACAGGGAAATCAGAGCAATCATAGTTCCTCCTATTCTATGGGAGGAAAAAGATGATGTTTGGTGTCTTGTTCAAAGCCCAAGATTGAAGCTAAAAGGTGTATTTGTGTCTTGTTTAAAGCCCAAGATTAAAGCTAATAGGTTTTGACTTAGAGAATTTGTCATCTCTAAAGGGAGACATCTCGTCTATTTATCACAACTGTTGGGTGACTGATTATAAAGGAGGATTACTTTAACTGGGATATGTGAATCCAGCAATGTCATTATTTCCTTTATAGGGGATTTATCCTGAAGGAGAAAACTTTAACTCAGTGTTGAGCAATGCCATTTTTCCTTGGGAATCTTTCATGCTAAGAGAGGGACATTGGCTTGGATGTAAATAATCCAGAGGCTTGTCACTTACAGCAATTAGATGAAAGGAAGGGGATTTACCAGGATAAGAGATGGACTACAACTTGGATTTTTGAATCAATAAGTGTGCCACTTACAACAGTTATCTGGAATTAGGTTTGTTTTGATTTTCTGTTTTGATGTGATGTACAGAGAAGTGTCTTCCTACAGAGAGATTTTTTATTTCCTCTGTGGGGATGTTGATTTTTATGTGCCTTGATTGAAGCCCAAGGTTAAAGCTAGAAGATTGATTGACTCCACTGGGGAGTATATTATCTGTCTTGTACAAAGCCCAAGATTGAGGCTAAAAACAGACTGGCTCTTTGGGGAGATCATTATACAAAGCCTAAGAGGAGGCTGAAAGTTGAATTTTTTGGGGAAATATTTTGTCTATCTTGTACAAAGCCCAAGATTGAGGCTGAAAGAGGGTTTTTGACTCCACTGGGGAATATTTGTATGTGTCTTGTACAAAGCCCAAGATTGAGGATAAAAGGGGAAACTGACTCTACTGGTGAGAGGTTTTATCTGTCTTGTACAAAGCCCAAGATTGAGGCTAGAAGAAGATTGACTCTACTAGAGAGTATGATTTGTCTTGTACAAAGCCCAAGATTGAGGCTGAAAAGAGGATTGACTCTGCTTAGGGAGATATATATGTGTCTTATACAAAGCCCAAGATTGAGGCTAAAAGATGTTGACTCAATAAGAGACACATTTATGGTGTCTTGTACAAAGCCCAAGATTGAGGCTGAAAAGAGACTGACTCAACAAGAGATTGCTTTTATCTGTCTTGTACAAAGCCCAAGATTGAGGCTGAATTTGCTGAGGAAAGATCATTATACAAAGCCTAAGAGGAGGCTAGTGTGGGAAATTTCTTATATGAAGCCTAAGAGGGGCTATCTTCTGTTGAGGATTATTGAGATCCAAAGACAGGTCCAAATTGGGGAATCAACTCTTGTTGAGGATTACAGAAGAGTTGAAGTATCAGATGCCTTGAGGTTCTGATAAAGGATTATTGATAGTGGTTTGACCCTAGCTGGGAAAAATCAAAGGGGAAGTTTTAAAGGTTGAGTAAAAAACCTATAGAGATTTTAACTCTGCTAGTGATTGATGAGATGATCAGGGTTTCTCCTTTTCCTTGAAGAGATGAGACTGTCCAAGTCTACTAGTTCTTTATCTTTGTATGATGCCCAAGAGGAGGCAAGACTGTCTAAGTCTGCTTGTATAAATCCCAAGAGGAGGCTGAAAGTTTTAAGGGATGAGAATCAACCCTAAACCGGTTTGAGGTTTTGACTCTTAGAAAGATTGCTCTATCAAAGGATGACTAAGTTCTGTCCTATCCTTGTAAGAGGTCTTTGGGTCCTTGTACTAAGCCCAAGAGAAGGCATGAGAACTTTTAAGAAGCCTGAGGGTCCTTGTACAAAGCCCAAGAAGAGGCTGGGGATGCTTTTAGGAAGCCTGTGGGTCCAAACCTAAGAAAAGTTCAAGAAACGTTTCACCGGGAATAATCCTTTCTTTAGTGAACAGTTCTAGGGTTTGAAGAAATTCAAGAGAGGTTTCACCAGGAATAATCCTCTCTGGGGGGGAAATGAATTTCTTGACAAATTTCTAATAGTGACAGTCTTGAGAAAAGTTTCACTGGGAATAATGCCTTTCTCTGTTCCATATTGTATAAGCCCAAGAGGAGGCAAAACTGTATCTGGAAATTCCTATGGGGAACTAGTTTTGACTGGAAAGAGTGACCTCTGTTTATCTAATCCTAGACCTAATTGTCGGGGAAAACTCTAAGCAGATAATATACAGGTATATGTACAGATGAAATATATACAAGTATGTAAAAGAGGGTAGAAGGACTTACAGGTGAGCAAGCTTCCAGCATTACAAATATATATATATATATATATATATATATATATATATATATATATATATATATATATATAAGTATGTAAAAGAAAACTATTTTAAAACTTACAGGTGAGCAAGCTTCCATTGTAACAGCTGTATGGTTAGTTGTTCAAGAAATTAAAGAAAGTTTTGATAAGAACTATGGATTTGAATCTAAATCAAAAGGGAAAGTTGTTTTAAAAAGAAGATTGGGGCTTATACTCAAGGAGAGGCCCAAAGTTTATTTTTGTACAAAATATGGGGCTTACAACTCAAGGAGAGGCCCAAAGAAAGACAGTGATCGCACCGTCGTTTTAAGAATCGCAGAGGGACTTATACAATGACTGAGGCCCAAAAAGGTTTTATGTACAAAGGGATGGGTCTTACACTCTATCAAGAGGCCCAAAGAATGTTTGAAAAGAAGAAAAATGAATGGGACTTACAACACAAGGGTAGCCCCAAATGATTTTGTTTAAAGGGTGACGATCGCATCGCGGTTTTAGAAAACACAGTGGGACTTATACAATGACTGAGGCCCAAAAAGGTTTATGTACAACAAGGTTTGGGTCTTACACTCTATTAGAGGCCCAAAAGTGTTTTGAAAAAAAGATTTGTGAGGGTGAAAATAAGCAAAACCTTAATTTGATTAAAAAAATGTATTTTAATTGAATAAAAATTCAATTAAAATGATCAAAATTATCAAACATGTGTGAAAAACAAGTTGTGATCTTGGATTAATGTTTGAAAAATCATGTTTTATTCATAGAATGATTTGAAAATCATTTGAATTTGCATAATCAAGAGAAAGAAATATTTTTCAATGCCTAAAAACAAATAAAAATATAATTCTTTACAAAAATACCAAATATATGAAATAAATAATATTTTTGTGAGATTTTTGTAGAATAAAATATTTTAACATTTTTGTGAATTTTCAAAAAAAGAACCAATAAAAAATAATTAAAATTGATAGAGAAATTAATTTTGGAATTAATTAATAAAAACCATAAAAAATGTGAAAAATAGCAAAATGGGGGAGAATGGCTAAATGGTCTGGGTTGGTCTTGAACCCACGACCTTTCTTCCAACCACACATGTGCGCTACCACTGGGGTGGTGATACATCCGTGTATCAAAACCACCCCATGAACATATATGGGTGGCAAGGTTTTATGCCTGGCCAAGGTGCCATGCCTTGGCCCTTGCCCAAAGCTGGCCTGATTTTAGGCCTCTTGCATGAAGTCTCTAACTTCCTCATTTCTCCATGGATTTTGACAAAATTTAGGTGTATCCTGCCTAGAATTACATGAGGAATCCAATGGTGCTTTTAGATTTTTCTAAAGATGTCCCTATTTTAAAACCCGATAGTGGTTTCAAAATAGGCCTAGATTTGCATGTTCTATGTTATCTCATTATACAAGCAACAATAGCATGGCAAATTGGTTCAAATACAACATATATGATATGTATGAGATGTCCATGATCAATGGACATAAAAGAAATGCATGATTTAGAGAGTTCAAGTTGTGATGCATATACCTCTTGAAGCTCCTTGTGCTATCTGTCAAGATCCTTGTGCCAGAAGTAATCCAATGCTTTAAACACTCTTGATTGATCCCTTAGAAGCATTTAGGATGATCAAAACCAGCTGGAATCCTCAGGAACAAGAATTGGTTCTTTCTTGCAAAAGTGGCAAATGACCAAAATAGTAACTCTCTCAAATGGTGTTCTAGATGAGGGAAACCAATTGGGACAATTTGAGGATGTTATTTGGAGTGTGTTTGGATCATGAGCTGTGGTGGAATTGCTCTCTAACTCAAAAATTCAGTGGTGTTGTGTTTGGATCATGAGATTTTGAGGAAAGCAAGTGTTGTTGTGCTTTGGTGTACTCAAACTGACCACAAATATGCTCTATTTATAGTAGAGCAAGTTTTTTTTTGCAAGGAATAATGAATGGCAGCTTGGACAGTCCTTTGGCCAATGTTGATCAAAAGGCATCTTTAGTCTCCTCTAACCATTGACTTGAGGTTAGGGAACAGGCCTATGGTTCTTTAGTTCAGAGCTGAATCTTGACTCATTCAGTTAGGTTTGCTTCAGTCCATGCCACCTTGATGTATCCATTGAATGCTTTGGAACAAAATTGGAGTCTTTGAGCTTTTTAGTCTTTTTAGGGCATTTATGGCTACATGTAGTTCCTTGGACTTGGGAGGCTTGTGATCAGATCATTCCTCTTTGATTTTATCCCTTGAGGTGTCCAAATGGATGACAAGGCTTATAATTATCTGACTTGGCCAAATCGAGCAAATGACCTATAATCTGCCTTGAACAAAATCAGTCCTTGAAGCCATGTTCCAAGGGTTGGAACTCCCTACTCAAATTGAATTTGAAGATGATCTGGTACTTGTTGGAAAGCCCTCATGGCATACTTCAACTTTGATGTTCAAACTTGGTCTTGGTTCAGCTTGGATCAAAGTGAAAAATGCTTCTACATTTTGGAAAAAGTAAGACAGATTCTGACTTATTGAAAATTTCACTAAGTGTTGGAAAAGTGGTCATTTTCATGTTTTTGTGATTTTGATCAATCCATAACTCAAAATCCATGAGGATTTGGAATCTCTTGTAGTTGACATATTTGAAGTATGTCAGATGGACTTTCATTTGAGCTTTGAATGGGAGAAAAAGGCCTTGTGGTTTAGGAGTTATGACCTTGCAAAGTTGGTACCAAAGCCCCTTTTGTTCCATAACTTAGAAAAATTTTGGTTTCTCATGGTTGCCCCTTTTGCAAGAAACCTCACTTTTCTTGATTTTTCTTGATGGATGATGATCAATATCATACATTAACATTGTTTTTGGCTTAGGGGAACCATATTTGTGAAAATTTTCAAAAAGTCAAACTTGATTTTGTGCACAGTTGACTTTTTGTCAGATGAAATCCAAACCGTGTGACTCTTTGTGCAATCAAGTTCTTAACCTAATTTAAACCTAATGGATGGATTCCATAGGTGTTGTAGGGTATCTTGAATCATGTCCCAAGGTTTGGGAGCATGTCTTGGTCAAAAGTCAAAAATACAGTTGACTTTTCCCTTCAAAACCCTAATTGTGGTCCAGATGAAATTGAAACTTGTGAATCAAGCTTCTTGGATCAATCCATTGTTGCAAATGGATCAATTTAGTGTATTTGAGGTCCCCAAATCATGTCTTGAGGTTTTGGCTCATGCTTTGCCTTCAAAGTCAACTTAGGGGTAAATTAGGTCAAGAAACCCAAATTCCTGATTTTGTATGAATGCATCCCCTGAGGCTAAATTGACTTGATGACTGGGTCCATGAGGTCCCTTGGAGTATCTTGAGTTATGCTTTAAAGCATTGGCTCATGGCTAGAGGAAAAATTTCCATCTGGAGGCCTTGGTCGACCAAAATCCTAATTTGGTGACACTGGCGATCTCGAGACTTGATCCACTTGGAATGTTGCAACTTTGTGCTTGATTCTTGATGTGGGACTCCTCTTGATCCTTTATGGGTGTTTGAGAGGTTAGACAAGTTTAAGATCATGTCATTTCTTGATTGATCTTTTGTCTAAGTGCTCTGAGAGGGTTAGAAACCCTAATTCTTGATTATGGTGACTGCTCACCCATCTTTGAGGAGATTGATGAGACATGAAGGTACATCCATACTATGGTGATGATTCTCACAATGATGGGAAATATTGGTGGTCAAAATTTGGGGTATGACAGATGCCCCTATTTAATCTTCTTGGACCCGGAGATGTGAATGGCGAAGATATTCGGACATTCAGGGTGCAAGAGGATTAAATATCGGAATACCCAAAATTTTGATTGTAGTCATGAATGGCAGTTTGCTCATCCATCTTCTTTTGCTAAGCAATGCTGCTTAAAAAAGTGTGAAACTTCCCCTCGATCCTGGTCTTCAGCCACGGAACTGGTCTAAATTTCTGAAATGAACTTCCCCTCGATCCTCGTCTTCAGCCATGGAACTGGTCTCAGTTTCCTGAAATAAACTTCCCCTCGATCCTGGTCTTCAGCCATGGAACTGGTCTCAGTTTCCTAAAATAAAATTCCCCTCGATTATGGTCTTCAGCCATGGAACTGGTCTTACTTTCTTCTTGTCGAGTTTCTTCCTTGACAAGGGATGTTATTTGCAGCGGTTTTCATCAAACTTCTCGCCGAGTTTTCTATTGGGGAGACGCCATTTGATGGAAAAGATTTGAGGTCAGACTTGTTGGGGGTACCCATTTGTCTGAGCTGTAGAGGTGTACAAACTTCTCTGTTGGAGATGCCATTTGTTGACTCTACTAGGGAAAATGAGTCTCTTGAGAGACTACCTTTCGCTTTGTGAGGGTACAACATACTTTTCTTTGAGATCTTTTCGGAGAAATGCCATGTGATGTGATCCAATTTTGAGGTGCCGATGACTTTGTTAACATCGAATTTCTTAGGAGAAAAACCGATGTATTGCCGTGAGTCTTTGGTTGAGAGGCTTTCTCTGGGGATTTTCCTTAATCCGGGAAAGCAAAAATGTCATCTTCAATGGTGAAGAGTGACGTTTGTTGAATGTATTCTTGCCTTTCAGAGGTTCAAGTTATCAAAGTGGTCAAGGATAGACTCCAATCCAGAAATAAACTGGGGAGAAATTGCTCAGACAGAATATTTCCTCTTGAGAAAAGAACTGGCAACTCGATTGATAAGAGGACCTTTATCACTTGGGAAATGAGTATGACCCGAGTGATATTAATGCAATATGAATATGAATATGAATATGAATCAATAATTCATGATGTATGTATGTTTATGCTGACAAAACTGATGCGACATACAAACTAAGTGGGTGAACACGACTGGATACTCGGCCACTGCGGGGAATGAAAGGTATCACTGGTTTAAAATAGCAATACTGCCTTGCTTAGGAGAGGTAGTCCCTGTGGGGGAGAAAGAATCGTTTAATCTGTCTTAAGAGATAGGAACTCTGTCGGCGATATTAGATGGGACATTTGCATCTGACACAGTTGATCCTTCATTCAGGTGCACTGGTTTAGAAGGAGTACTTTGATTCTGCACTCTGAGGTTCAATCACCTTCAGAGAAACTATCGATGTTGTTTTTTATGTTCAAAGTCAAAAGGAATTTCCATCTTTATTTTAAAAGCAGAAGAATTTTTACAAGTATATTCATTTTTGTTTTATTTCAAGAATCGTTGATCATATTAAAAATGTCATTCTGTAAAACTAAAACAAATGAGAATTGTAAAAAAAAGCACTAGGGCTCAAATTTTATTGATAGAATGGAAATAAGACAAGCGCGTGATTCCATAGAGCATTACAAAGTTTAGAAAATGGTAATTTAAGGAAAAAGGGCTACATTGAAACATAACGACCACTATCCTTCCACCAACTTTGAATTCTGGACATTCTGAGCTTCTGTCGAAGATGACCTTGACTGGTGTCTTTTGACGGATGGTATTACCGCTGGGGATTTAACCTTGTCGGACATAGTTACTTACCATGAATCCCTAATTTTTGCCTGGATTGTACTTTGAGATTTCCAATCCATCGGGATGATTTTTGCTTATGTCTCTAATTTTCGCTTGGACCGCCCTTTCGGGTTTTCAATCCACCGAGACGTTTTTTATTTTTTTATTTTTATTCAAACGAAGTATTTCTTGACTACGTCAACATTCGTGGGGTAGGTAAATTCTTCTCCATCCATGGTTACGAGTCTCAAGGCGCAGCCTGAGAATGCTTTCTTAACCACATAGGGGTCGTCATAGTTCGGAGTCCATTTGCCCCAGGAATCAATGAGAAATGATCATATCTTCTTGAGCACAAGGTCTCATTTCCTGAAGACACAGGGTCGGACCTTTTTGTCAAACGTTGTCTTTATTTTCTATTGATACAACTAACCATGGCATAGAGTCGTTATTCCCTTTTGTTCGATTAGGTTCAGTTCATCGTGTCGACTTTGACACCATTCAGCCTCTGTTAACTTAGCTTCCATCAATACCCAGATTGATGGGATCTCTACTTCTATGGGAAGCACTGCTACCGTGCCATATACTAGAGAGAAAGGGGTTGCCCCTGTTGTAGTGCGGACAAATGTGCGATAACCATGAAGAGCAAAGGGTAGCATCTTGTGCTAATCTTTGTAGGTTACATCCATCTTTTGAACGATCTTCTTGATGTTCTTGTTAGCCGCTTCTACCACTCCGTTCATCTTAGGTCGGTAGGGAGATGAGTTATGGTGTTCGATCTTAAACTCAACGCACAACTCTTTCATCATCTTGTTGTTCAAGTTGGATCCATTGTCAGTGATGATCTGGCTTGGAACACCATAACGGCAGATGAGATTGTTTTTGATAAAGCAGACTACCACTTGTCTGGTCACATTGGCATATGACGCTGCTTCGACCCACTTAGTGAAGTAATCAATGGCTACTAGGATGAACCTATGTTCGTTTGAAGCCTTGGGTTCAATCATGCCAATCATGTCGATTCCCCATATGGAAAAAGGCCATGGGGAAGAAAGAACTTTGAGATGCATTGGCGGTACATGGATCTTGTCTGCGTATATCTGACACTTGTGACACTTCCTCATGTACTTATAGCAATCGAATTCCATTGTCAGCCAATAATATTCTGCTCTCAAAATTTTTCTCGCCATTGTATGTCTGTTAGCATGAGTGCCAAAGGAGCCTTCGTGAATCTCTTTTATCAACATGTTTGCTTCTTGTCTGTCCACGCATCTAAGCAAAACCATGTCAAAGTTTCTCTAATAGAGTGTATCACCGCTTAGGAAGAAGCTGCCAGCCAGTCTTCTGAGAATCTTCCTATCTTTTCTTGATGCCCCAGGTGGGTACTCTTGTTTCTGAAGGAAGCATTTGATATCGTGATACCAAGGTTTGTCGTCTATGACTGCTTCAATTGTGAAGATATAAGCAGGCCTTTCAAGGCGTATTATGTTAATCTTAGGTACGTCGTTCCATTAACCTACACTAATCATGGAGGAGATAGTGGCTAACGCATCAGCCATGTGATTCTCTTCACGAGGGATATGATGAAACTCGATTCTATTGAAGAATGGTAATAACCTTCTCACGTAATCTTTGTAAGGAATCAACCCTGATTAGTATGTGTTCCAATCTCCTTTGATCTGATTGATAACCAGGGTTGAGTCTCCATACACATCCAAGATCTTAATCCTTAAGTTAATTTCTTCTTCGAGACCCATGATACAAGCTTCGTATTCGGCCTCGTTGTTTGTGCACTTGAATGTTAATCTGGCAGTGAAAGGAATATGGGTACCCTGAGGTGTTATGATGACTGCCCCAATTCCGTTCCCATAATTGTTGTCAACTTCGTCAAAGATTAGTCCCCATTGGGAACCTGGTTCTGGACCTTGACTGGGTAGCGGTTCATCACGATCTTTCATTTTCAAGTACATGACATCTTCATCTGGGAAGTCAAATCCGACTAATTCCTGATCGTCAATCGGTTGATGAGCCAAATGATTGGCTAAAATACTTCCTTTGACTGCTTTCTGAGCATGGTACTCGATGTCGTATTCTGATAACAACATCTGCCAATGGGCGATCCTTCCCGTGAGAGCAGGAATTTCAAAGACGTACTTAATCAGATCCATTTCAGAGATTAACCAAGTAGCGTGACAAATCATATACTGGCGAAGACGTTTGGCTTCCCAAGCCAAAGAGCAACAAGTTTTCTCGAGCATAGTGTACCGAGTTTCATAGTCGGTAAATTTCTTGCTTAAATAGTAGATGGTAGACTCTTTTCTTTTGGTTTCGTCTTGTTGTCCAAGCACACAACTGTAGCGCGATTTTTGTGGTTTCGAATCACTATCGCTTGGGTACTACAGTTCGATTCATTTTTTATCCTGTGAAACTGATTAAGGAAGGGAAATAGATGTCTCCAATTAACCCTGCTTGCATACTGAGTTTAAACAGCTGGCTGTTAGTTTACAGATGCTATCAAAATGGGGGTCTGTCTTAGGTTATTTTTCTTAAGAATACAGTGTCTGGACTATTTGCAAGGTTTTTGGTAAGGTGTTTAGATTTGATACTTTTGATTGATGGACGAAGTTACTGGATTTTGAGTTTTTGATTAGTATGCTCGCTAAGATTTTGCAATCTTATGCCTACGTATTCCCATTCAGGGAAATCAGAGCGATCATAGTTCCCTCCTATTCTATGGGGGGGGGGAGATGTTTTGGTGTCTTGTTCAAAGCCCAAGGCATAGGCTAAAGTCTATTAGAGAGAATTTGTCATCTCTAAAGAGGGATTGTTGATTTTTTTTTGTGCCTTGATCAAAGCCCAAGGTTGAAGCTAAAAGGTTGACTCTACTAGGGAGTTTTATATCTGTCTTGTACAAAGCCCAAGATTGATGCTGAAAAGAGATTGACTCTGCTTAGGGAGATCATTATACAAAGCCTAAGAGGAGGCTATTGACCCAACAAGAGAGTGTTTATTAGTTGTCTCGTACGAAGCCCGAGATAGAGGCTAAAGGGGTTGACTCAACAAGAGAGTACTAACAAGTGACTGACTCAACAAGAGAGCGTTTTTATATGTGTCTTGTACAAAGCCCAAGACGGAGGCTAAAAGGTTTGACTCAACAAGAGAGTCCTTTATACTCAACAAGAGAGTGATTTACTGTCTCGTACAAAGCCCGAGATAGAGGCTAAAAGGAAAGTGAATCAACAAGAGAGTCTTGGAAAGTGATGGACTCAACAAGAGAGTCTGAAAAGGTTAAATCTGCTAGGGGGAATCATTGTACAAAGCCCAAGAGGAGTCTAACTTCACTGAGGAAGGATCATTATACAAAGCCTAAGAGGAGGCTATCTTTCTGTCGGGGATTCTTGAGATCCCGAGGCAGGTCCAAGAAGGGAATCAATCCTTGTAAAGGGAATGCAAAAGGAATTGATAGATCAGAAACCTTGAGGCTCTGGTTTGAGATAGTGTTATCTTGATGGTAAACCGACCTTGGTTGGGGATTTTCGGGAGAAAGACGGGGTTTTAGAACTCACAAATTTTAACTCGGCTAGAGATTAATCCAAAATCTGGGGTTTCTCCTATGTTTGAAAGGTGCTTGAGAATGTCTTTGAGACTCAAGGGTATTAGACTGTCCATGTCTACTGGTAGAGTTTTATCTTTTGTATGATGCCCAAGAGGAGGCCGACTCGTTTAAGGGATGAGTATCAACCCTAAAATTGGTCTGAAGGTTTTGGCTCTTTTTAGAAAGACAGCTCTAACGAAGGATGATTAAGTTCAGTTCTATACCTTTAGGAGGTTGTTAGGGTCCTTGTATTAAGCCCAAGAGAAGGCATGAGAACTTCTAAGAAGCTGAAGGGTCCTTGTACAACGCCCAAGAGGAGGCGGGGATGCTTTTAGAAAGCCTGTGGGTCCCCAAACCAAGAGAAGTTCAAGAAATGCAATTCACAGAGAAGAGATCATTCCAGGAAAGTTCGAGAATTTGGAAGAAACTCAAGAGATGTTATTCACGAAGAATAGATCAACTCTGGGGAGTAGAATTTCTTTGACAATTTCTAAGGGTGACAGTCTGAGAAAACGTTCACCGAGAATACTGCCTTTCTCTGTGTTCCATATTGATTAACCCCAAGAGAAGGGAAGACTGTATCTGGAATCCTATGGGGATCTAGTTTTGTTTGTATTTAAGAGTGACCAACAGGGCTTTACCTAGTTCTAGACATAGTTGCCAGGGAAAACTCTAAATAACTCTACTAGTATTATACAGTTGATATATGACAAGTATATAAAAGGATGTGAAAGAAGACTTACAGTGAAACAGCCCCACAATATAGTTTATATACATATGAAAGCGGTAAATGAAAGCGGATAAACATTTACCCGTTGTAGAGCTTCCATGCTGTTTTGTTAGTTGTTCAACAAAGAAATTAAAGAAAGTTTTGATAACAAAATATATGTGGATTCAAAATCAAAGGAGAAAGTGCTTTGAAAAGATTATTGGGGCTTACAGCTCAAGGAGAGGCCCAAATTTTAACGATGATCGCACCGTTGTTTTGAATATCATACATAGGGACTTATACAATATGTGAGACCCAAAAATTGTTTTATTTATAAAGGGGTTGGGTCTTACACTCTATTAGAGGCCCAAAGAGTTTTTTAAGAAAAGGAATAGGTCTTATAGCTCAAGGAGAGACCCAGGGTTTCCTTTTTGAAAGGGCGACGATCGCGTCGAACCTTTTGACGGTATCGGGACTTATACAATACACTGAGGCCCGAAAAGGTTTTTATTTACAAAAGGATGGGACTTACACTCTACCAAGAGGCCCATGAGTGTGAAAAACATTTGTTTAGGGTGATAATCAAAGAAACCCTAATTTTGTTCAAAATGTAATTAATTTTGTTTAAAAATTAATAAAAATTATTGAAAACATGTGAAAAATGAGTGGTGATCTAGGATCAATTTTCAAAAATCATGTTTTTATCCACAAAATGATTGGAAACCAAATAATCTTGGAAAATCAAGAAGGAAAAATATTTCAAATGTTAAAAAACAAATAAAACATTAATTCTTTGCAAAAATATCAAATATATGAAATAAATATGATTTTTGGGAATTTTTGGTAAAATAAAATATTTTAACATTTTTGTGAATTATTAAAAAAAGAATTAACTCAAAATCATTAAAATTCAGATAGAAATTAATTTTTGAATCAATTAAATAAAATCACAAAATTCAAATATTTGAATTTATGAAAATGGCGCCAAGAACATGGGCTAAGAACACGCGCGAAGGGAGTTTTGCTCAGATTTATGTTTTCTATCCAATCTCACTGAATACTTGATGAAATCACACAATCCACATATCAATCTACTCGTTTTCATCTCACGATCATGTCTATGGTCTTTAATTTCATTTATTTTAAGCATGGAATAAGAAATCAAGACAAACCTCAAGAACCCTAAATTTTGCATGAAGGCTGAGAAATTCTATACACGATTCATTCAAAGCAATTAATTGAGGGGAAACATTCCATGCATGATTATGAACATTTGGCAAAAGTATTGTGCGAGGAAATATGCATAGATTAAGAGATGACCAAGTTGAAGCTTACCTCCTGCAGCTGGTGATCGTGTTTTGTGTTGGAGGTGTTACAGCTAGGTTCCAATGATGTGGATAGCTTCCCTAGGTGCCAAGTGATGTGTCTGAATGCTTGGAATAGTTTGAAACAAGCTGGAACTTAAGATGGTACCCCAACTGCAAGTCTGCTAAAAGCTTGAGCAGTTGGATGGTGATTTTGTGAAATCAGTGTTCCAGATGTTGTTTAAGTGTTTGGATCACTTCTATATGATGTTTATGAGGTGTGTGTGTGTGATTGGTTTGGTTGGAATGGCTCTCAAACTCAAAACTCGATAGTCCCTTGCTTTAGAAGGCAATTTTGGAGTGAAGGAGGAGATTTTGAGGAAAGCATCAGTTTGATGGCTTTGGTGTACTTAAACTGAGCACAAATGAGCTCTATTTATATTAGAGCAAGTTTGTTTTGCAAGCAATAGTGAATGGCAACTGGTACAGGTCTGTGGCCAATTGGATCATTTTGGAATCTCAAGTCTCCTCTAGCCATTGACTAGAGGTTAGAACACAGGCCTATGTGTCTTTGGTTCAGAGCTTATCCTTGACTCATTCAGTTAGAAGTGGCTCAGTTCATGCCACCTTGGTGCATCCATTGATTGCTTGGAAACAAAATTGGAGTCTTGTCCCTTTTTAGGCCTTTTAGGGTTTGGCATGCTACTTTGGGAATCTTGGACTTGGGAGGCTGATGGATCAGTGTTGGTTCCTCCTTGGTCTCCCCCTGAGGTGTTGAGATGGATAACCATGTTTGTCATTTGTAAAATTTGATCAAATCGAGCAAAATGCTCAAATCTGCCTTGTTATGACAGTTGCAGCAAGGCATATTGCCATTGTTACAACTCTTAGCTCAGATGGAATTTGATGAGGTTCTTGGCCATTTTGGAAATCCCTCATATGATACAACATATGTGTGATCATAGTTTGTCTTGAGTCTTTTTGGATCCAAGTGAAAAATGCCCCTACATTTGGAAAAAAACAAGGCAGATTCTGACTTAGTGAAAATTTCACTAAGTGTTGGAAAAAGTGACATTTCATGTTTTCAGCCATTTTGATCATTCTATAACTTAAAATCCATGAGGAATTGGAATGAGGTGTAGTTGACACTTTTAAAGTATGCCATGAGAGCTACAAATCCATCTTTGGATCAGCCAAAATGGTTGCTTGGATCACAAGTTATGATCCTTGGAAGTTGGTACCCTAGCCACTTTGTTCCATAACTTAGAAAAATTCTAAGTTTTTATGGTTACCCCCTTTTACAAGTTATCCCACTTTCTTTGGTTTTTCTTGATGAATGTTGATTCAAATCACACATTAACATCATTTTAGGGTTAGGGAACCATAATTGATCAAAAAATCAAAAATTCAAACTTTGACTTTTGGGCACAATTGACTTTTTATCAGATGAACTCCAAACTGTGCGATCCTCTATGAAATCAAGTCCTTGACCTAAATAAAACTTGATGGATTAATTTCATAGGTGTTATAAGGTGTATTGAATCATATCCCAAGGTTGGGGAGCATGTCCTGGTCAAAAGTCAAAGGTACAGTTGACTTTTCTTCAAAAACCCTAACTGTGGTTCAGATGAAATTGAAACTTGTAGATCAAGCTTCTTGGATCAATCCATTGTTGTAAATGGATCAATGTAGTGTATTGGAGACCCTCAAGTCCTCTTTTGAGGTCTTGGCTCATGTTTTGTCCCAAAAGTCAACTTAGGGGTGAATTAGGTCAAGAAACCCTAATTCCTGATTTTTTTATGAATGCATCCCCTGAGGCTAAATTGACTTGATGATTGGGTTCATGAGGTTCCATGAAGTATCTTAGGATATGCTTTGAAGCATTGGCTTATGCCCAGAGGAAAATTTCCATATGGAGGCCTTGGTCGACCAAAACCCTAATTTGGTGACACTGGCGATCTTGAGGCTCGATCCACTTGGAAGGTAGCAACTTTGTGCTTAATCCTTGATGTGGGAGTCCTCTTGATAATTTATGGTTAGACGAGTTGAAGATCATGTCATTTCTTGATTGATCCATTGTCTAAAGCTCAGAGAGGGCTTGAAACCTTAATTATTGTTTGTAGTGAATGCTCACCCATCTTTGGGGAGACTGATGAGGTATGTAAATACATCTATATTGTGATGATGATTTACACAATGATGGGAAATCTTAGTGGTCAAAATTTGGGGTATGACAGATGCCCCTATTTAATCTTCTTGGACCCGAAGGTGTGAATGGTGAAGGTATTCGGGCGTTCGGGGTGCAAGATGATTAAATATCGGAATGCACAAAATTTTGACAGTGGTTATGAATGGCAGTTTGCTGGTTCATCTCCTTTTGCTAAGCGATGATACTTAGAAAAGGTAAAAACTTCCCCTCGATCCTGGTCTTCAGCCAAGGAACTGGTCTTAGTTTCTGAAACAAACTTCCCCTCGATCCTGGTGTCTTACCAAGGAACTGGCCTCAGTTTTCTTTGGGACTAAACCTCCCCTCAATCTTGGTTTTCAGCCAGGGAACTGGTCTCAGTTTCTGATACAAACTTCCCCTCGATCCTGGTTTCCTACCAAGGAATTGGTCTCAGTTTTCTTTTGGACTAAACTTCCCCTCGATCCCGGTTTTCAGCCAGGGAACTGGTCTCAATTTCTTTTGTCAATAAACTTACATGAAAAGGGACGCTATTCGTAGCGATTTTCCTTAAACTTCTCGCCGAATTTTCCTGAGGAGATACCATTTGATGGAAAAAAAACTTTTGATGTCAGACTTGCTGGGGAACCCATCCGTTTGAGCTGTAGAGGTACACAAACTTCTCTGTTGGAGACGCCATTTGTCGACTCTACTGGGGAAAACGAGTCTCTTGAGGGACTGCTTTCGGCTTAGGGATATTACATCATACTTTTCTTCGAGACCTTCTCGGAGAAATGCCATACAATTTTCCCCAACTTTGAGGTGCTGATGACTTCAGTGACATTGATTTTCTGGAGAGAAGAACCACTGTGTTGCTGAGAGTCTTTGGTTGTGAGGCTTTCTCTAGGGATTTTCCTTAATCCGAGAAAGCGAAGGTGTCATCTTCAATGGCAAAGAGTGACATTTGTCGAAAGTTTTCTTGCTTTTCAGAGGTTCAAGTTATCAAAGTGGTCAAGGACCAACTTCAATCCAGAAATAAACTGGAGGAGAGAGATTGTTCGGACGATTCGCTTCCTGACAAGGAAAGAACTGACAACTCGATTGAGAGGACTTCTACCACTAGGGGATAATACCGCCTAGAGTGATAGTGATGCAATATGAATATGAATGCAAATTAATAATGCATGATGTATGTATGTATATGCTGACAAAACTGACGCGACATACAGACTAGTAGATGAACACAACTGGATACTCGGCCACTGCAGGGGACGAAGAAATATCTTTGGTTCAAAATAGCAATTCTGCCTTGCTTAGGAGAGACAGTCCCTGTGGGGAACACGTTGGTCGGGCTTAGGAGATAAGAACTCGGTCGGGGGTGTCGGACGAAATATTCGCATCTGACACAGTTGATCCTTTATTCAGGTGTACTGGTGTAATACCTCAAAATTTTCCCTTTTGTTTTCTCAATAAATCGGTCTATGCTTTACTCATTTGCATTCCACAGTAGGTCATAAATTGCATATCATTGGTTGCAAGGCATGGTATCTAGTGCTGCAAGGTGTGAACAATTGAAAGCCAAAGCAAAGCAAGAGAATAAAAGCCAAAAGTCTTCAAGCAAGCCTCAAGGGTCTCTTACATCATATATCCTCTCACTTTGATCCCACAATGCATTGGAAATTGGGAATTCATCAAGAAGATTGGGCAGTGCATTATCTCCTATCAAAACTAGTCCAAACTAGGGTTTTTGGTTCAAGCAGTCTCCTGATGAAATTTTGATTCAAACTTGATCTCAATGTTTTCTACATGATTTCAAGTGTCTAAGGATGGAAGATTGGCAATTGTTTCATTTCAGAAGAGGTTCAATTGGTCAGTTGCTTGAGAATCAAGAAATTGGGGAAAAAGTCAACTGTGCAGTGAAAAAAGTAAACTCCTGACTTTTTAAAGGTCAAATTCATGAAATTCAAGTTATATATGTTCATTGGACAAAATTTGGTCAAGAGATGATGGAGGATTCATGAAAAATCAAGAAATGTACGAAGTTTCCTTTTTTTTGGAAATATAGGGTTTCCAAAAATGGCAAGTTTTGACCATTTTGCACCACACTTTGAGGCTTTCTTTCTCCATGATAAAAGTTTCAAACCTCAGGCCCAAGTTGAGCCAATTAAAGTTCACACTCTAAGCTTTAAATCCATATAAAGAACTCTTCCATCGGATCAAAATTGAGGGAGTTCTGATCAATCGAAGTTTGGTAAAATCAAGGCAAATCTCAAGTCATGGCAAGGCAAGTTCAGGCCTCCAGGCCATAATTTCATTGAACAGTTGGCGTGCCAAATTTCAAGCCAATTTTCTCCATCCAGAATGCTTCAAATGAAAAATTGTTGAACATCAAAGTTGTTCATCTCCATGCCCTCTTCAACTTTGATGTTGGACATTTTTTCATTTGAACAAGTTATGAAGGTCATATGAGGGCTCGAACATGGTGGTTTCATGCTGAAAGTTCACAAGTCACAAGGCCTTGCTTGCAGCCCAAGTCACACACCCATACACTAGTTGTGGTTCCTTGTTTTCCAAGCAACCGAGTTGATCCTAACTAACCGAGTTAACTAACTTGACTCGGTGAGTTGAGTCTAACTAACTCCGACCCTAGCTCCAAACCCAAACCTCATTCCAAACCTCATGCCAAACCTCTCACACTCCAAACCTAAAATCTATTTAAGAGATGCTTTACTCATTTTCAAGGACTTTCAACCATTTTCTGAAATTTATCACATTTCACTCTCAATTCTCTCTCATTTCTCTCTTCACTTTGCTACAACTTCTACTTCTCTTTTCCAAAACCACACACAAAAGCTCTTATTTCTTGAAGAATAATCACTTTTTACATTGAAAAGTGATTAATTCTTGAGCTAAACTTCATCTCTTGGTTTGCATTGGTTGGATTTTCTAGAATTTCAGCTTGTTCTTCTTCAATCCAAAGGCTTCTCACCATCTATTTTGGTGCAAGTTGGATTTTGGTGGATTTTCGCGATTTCGTTCGGTTTCAACGCGTTTCGGCTATTGATTGAAGAATATCTAGTTTTCTTTCATTTTCTGCACCAAGATTACTTTGCAACAATTACCAAAGCAAGTCTCCGCTTTGTAGGTTGATTTTCCCTAAATCTACACTGTTTTTAGCTTATTCGCAACTTATTCGATGTAGATCTTTGTGTATTTTCGATTTGGATTCATATGCTTGAATATGATTCTTGATGTTGATTATTGAATCCAATTGATGTTTGTTGACTGTAATTCAATGTAATTTCGTGCCTAATTGATTGCATGTTTGTTTGGAAGTTTGAAGAAGTGATTTGCTCTTGAAAAGTGCTTTTGAAACTAGTTTTTTTGGCCACTGACCCAGAGTAACCGGTTACTCACTGTTTGTTAACTGGTTAACATGTGTATTTTTGCGTAAACTGTCTGATTTTCAACTAAGTAACCGGTTACTCACCATTTGTTAACCAGTTACTCTGGGACAGAATGTGTATTTTTGTGCATTTTCTTGCTTGTTTGACATCCTTAACATGTTTAAACTTCATAGATCAATGCATGGATGATTGGTGGATTATTTTTTAGCTATTTTAACTCGCACCACAGTACGAACTTGACTTTTCAACACGCGGCTTTTGATTATTCATCATTGAACATAATGTTTGCATTGTAGATTAATTGATGTGATGAACACATGATGCACACACTTTGAGCTTATTAATTGCTAGTTGATGTTATGTTGCTGGAATTACTAGGCGCATGTTCATTTGCTTTCCGTTGCAAGAGATGTATACTTGTTTTTGACTTGCTCATATTCTTGACAATGTGTATTCTTTTGTAATGTGCATTATAACATGTTTGATTTCAAGGATTGTTCACCATGATTTGTAATGTGATTGTGATCGTGTTTGTTTGATGAATGTGCAAGGCTTGATGCATGATAATGGTTGTTCATGATTGAAATCTTTTGTTAATGCATGCTGTCTTTAATCTTCCACTGCTGCCTATACATATGTATGCTGTAGTATGTCCTGCCAAATGCTTGTTACACCCATTTCGTATGCTGAACATGAGCTATTATTTGCTGTTTGGTATATGAAGCTGAATTTACTGCTGTTCAGTTGCATGTGGGCTGTAATAGCTGCTGTTTTCATTATTTCCTTCCATTGGCTTGTTTGACCAAGTTCTTTTACTTAGGATTTCTTGTAAATATTTTGGAACTAACCTTTTTCATGTAGGTACAAGGGTAAGTAAGTGTGTGGACATGCTTCCACATGCAATTCTTTCTTTCATCTTCGCTTATTTCTTTTAATATTTCAAAGTGTGATCATGATAAGCATTTATATGCTTTCCTTGAATAATTTCTTCTTCATCCCTCTTTAAGATCAACTTAACTTCCATCTTGGAAGTAAGTTGCTTCTTTCACTCTTCTTCTCCTTTATTTTAGGATTAGGTTTCTTAAACCACATTAACCATAGGAACATCCATGTATGATAACATTAGGGTGAGTCTTAGTCCCCTTTAGTTTTCACCTTTGGCTTCCATTTGAGTCTCTCTTCTCATCTCAAAACAAAAAAGCAAAAGCACTTAATAAAGGTTAATGCATATTGCATGTGAGCCTTGTATGTGGGAAATGGAAGGAGGGGAGCTTCTCTCCACCTTTCTAGAGTGTTTAGCATACGTCCTGTTAGGACGACCATGCAACGCATTCGATCCTATATCATAGACTTGAATGCAATACGTGTTATTAACACAAAGATAATCAAAACACTTCTTTCTAAAAGACAAAAACAAACAATAAGGTCTTTCCTTCGGGAATTTCTCTCCTCATCTCATTCACTCATTCCTTAAAGACTCGTCATGTCTGTTCTACGGCAAACAGGTAACGCCTAAGTCTCCATACAGCGAGCTACAACACCTAACTGCTGGGACACAAACGTTGACGCTTCCACTAAAAAACACAAACAATTTTACCTTAGCTGAGGGGAACTACGTCGCTCTGATTCTCATGCTCCCGATGAGATACGTAGGCAGTGGGGTAGGGCCCATTCGAGCACTTTTTTATTTTCCCTACATTTGTTTCTCTTTCTCTCTCCTTTCCTTTTCCAGTTCTTTAGCTAGCAGTTCATTTTCCAGTATCTTTTCTTACACCCTTTGATTGAAGTAAGCAAGCGTGGATCCCATCGGGTACGATGGACGCGTGGGGGTGCTAATACCTTCCTCACGCGTAACCGACTCCCGAACCCAGTTCTCTTGGTCGCAAGACCATGCTCTTTCCTTCCTCTCAGGTTTACGCAGTGTTTCCTTTCCCTCTCTTGGGATAAATACACATTGCTGGCGACTCTGTTTCCGCGCCACTTTCGCGCTTGTACTTGGATGAAAATCCCGGGAGCGACAGCTGGCGACTCTGCTGGGGACCGAACCCAGAATCTCTGGTTTCCTTAGCGAGTCAATCCTAGTGCTTGTCTGTTTTTCTTTCATTGGGTGTTTACCGTGGTGCTGTGTTTTGCTGTATTTACTATTGTACTGTATTGCTATTTACTGTATTACTGCTTTACTGTACTTTACTGTATATATCATATTTACTACATTACATATCATTATTATGCTGGACTGTGCTGTTGTTTTCTGTTTGGCGGGCAGGGTGTTCTGAGAGATAAGCCCACTACCCAGGTTTGAGCATACACACAGGTATTAGTGTGGGTGGACGTGTCGCTCCCGTGGTGTTTTGCCACGTGTGGGTGTTCACGAGACCTACAATCAGACGAGGTTCTATCCGGAGCTATCTGCTACTGTATGGTCTATACAGGCCAGTAGATATTCTCTGGAGGAATTGTCGACTCTGATGACCATTTCCAAGGACTCAGTTGCGGCACTCCTCCCGAGTTGTGACAGTGGCAGACCACACTTTGTGGCAAATCCATTGTACATTCTCGATCCGAGGACCCAATGCTGGGAACTTACTATAGGATATCCTTTTTTGAGGGGAATCAGTTGAGGCCTCCTCGATTGATGATGATGCCAAACCAAAAATGGTGAACGTATCATCATTTCTCGACTTGAGAGCTTGTGATATTGAGGATCCTCACCTTTCTAGTACCCACATGTGAGAGGGACGGGTTTTTTACAGGTTTCCAGGTAACCCTGACTTTCAACATACCTGGTACACTGGATTTCTTATCAGTATGGTTTATCTGTGTGGTTACTCTGTTGTTCTGGAATTCTGGAGAATTTGAGCCTTGAATTTACTCAACTATTTTAGTCCAGCACAGACACGTGGCACTTTGATCCCATGCCTTGCATCGCATCATTTTCTAACATTCATATTTTTCATTTCCAGGTAGTATCTGACATTTTGATTCCAGTCAACGGGCAGTGATAGGGATGGACAACAAAAGAGGCAAGAAGAATACCATTGTGTACAAGTTCCCGAAGCTCATCCTGGGTCAGATTTGTAAATTGCAAGAGATGGCCAGTCCGGAAGTGTTAGGAATGTTCGGAGAAAAGTACGGCTGGACCCTATCCTTTGCTCGTAACCTCAGTGAATATGAAGCTGATGGCTTACGCACCCTGATGCAGTTTTATGATCCTGCCTTGAGGTGCTTTGTACTGACGGATTATGTTTTGGTTCCTACTCTGGAAGAGTATTCTAACATTCTGGGAATTTCCATCAAAGAAAGTGCTCCTTTCTGTGGGTCGAAGGTAGATCTTGATTTCTAAGCCGTGGCTGGTGCTCTTTATTTGAGCAAGTCAACTTTGGAAGTTGATATTTCTGGCAAGGGAAAGGTTCATGGCTATCACCTATCATACTTAGCAAACAAGGCTCAAGAGGCAGCAAAGGAGAAGAAGTGGAATGTCTTCAACGCGATGTTGGCTCTCTGTGTATATGGTATTGTCTTGTTCCCGAATGAGCCTGATTTTGTTGACATAGATGCTATCAGAATATTTATATCTCAGAATCCGGTGCCAACCTTATTAGGAGATCTTCATTATGCCTTGTACAACAGGAACGAGAAGAGACGAGGTGGGATAGTTCATTGTTGTGCACCTCTTTTCTATAAGTGGTTTGCCAATCGTCTACCCCAGTCAGGTGCTTTCAAGGATACTAAGAATTCTCTGAAATGGAGCCAACGTCTGATGGGCCTAGATGCTAAGGATATTGTTTGGGTGAATCACGGAGTGCTGGGTAAAGACATTTTGCAAAGTTGTGGTGAATACCCTAATGTACCATTGATAGGGAGGAAAGGAGGTATTAACTATAACCCTTCCTTGGTTATCCGGCAGTTTGGGTATGCTCTGAAAAGTCCCCCAGTTGAGAAGGAGTTGGAAGAGTCTTTGTATTTTCACATGGCTGATGATGGATTAGATGTGGCGCAGAAAGCTTCCAAAGCATGGCTCAGTAAACAGAAGAGAGGAAAGACCGTGTGGGGTTTGCCTAACAATCAAACTTTCCCTCCATATGAGCAATGGATAAAGAAGAGGGTCGAAGAGTACTATTTTCCTTTTGATTGGGCGCCTCCCTTGTATCCCAAGGTGATAGAGGAAAGAATCACCGTACCAATTGAAGAATTCGATAAGCAGCGAAGAGTGATGCAAGATTTGAGAGAGGAAAATGCTGGTATGAGTAGTAGACTTCAAGGCGCTTTACATGACAACTTGGAGATGAAATGGAAGGTCCAAGATTTGACAGAGCATTTGGAAAAAAGGGAGAAGGATCTTGATGACAGAGCTCAGCACTGTAGAAAGATCAGTATGACTTCTGAATCATCCGGCAAAGCCTACAGGGAAACCAAGAAGCTCTTGACTAAAACTGAAGACAAGCTTGCCATGTATAAGGAGATGTGGGAAGAGCTTAAGATTGAGAATAGGGAGTTAAAGGAAGAACTTCAAAGGATGAAGGAAGACAATAAGCACTTCTCTGATAAGTGGAAAGAAACCCAGAAAGAAATTGAAGAGCTCAAGTTGCAAGCGGGAATCAAGAAGTCAAGGCGCGAAGGCAATGATGTGGAAGAGCAGATTGCTAGGCTGAATCAAGAGGTCGAGAAGAGAAATAGACTAATCAAGGGGTTGCTAGAAAGACCTACTCATCCAGACACTGTGAACCTTCTTGAAGAGATTGAAGCCAGTTTATTTGTAATTAATTTGTAGTGATTCTGTTGTTTGTATTTTGCTATGATTACCATCAGGATTGTTAATGGAATCACTTTTGATTGTATCAAACCTATCTGTATGTTTTCTTATGATATGATATTGCAATATTTGGTTCAGCCATATTTGTCTCAACAGCTCTCAGTTTTGAAAGGTGTCTTTCTTTGTTTGATTCTACAATATTTCTGGAGTCGAATTTATTTTCCGATGTTGTGTCCAATCCCTTGCCCGATTTCAAAGCTGGAATCAAAACAGATATGCCCCAGAAATGTTTAAATATGATTGTTTACATTTTTGCATTTGCATCCTCATAATCATAAGCATTTTTGCATAGCAGGTACTTGCTCCGGTCTCTCTAACCTTTATTTGGTTTCAGGCATAATAGCTGATTCCCACATTCAGCGATACACAACTAGATGAAACTAAGCTAAAGTCATGGACCAGGTACAGACAGAGTTGGCTGAGTTAAGGGCACGCATGGAACAGTTTATGAATCTGATGCAGGGAGTTGCCCAGGGGCAGCAGGACCTGAGAGCAGGGCAAGAAGACATGCGAGCTACCATCCAGAGGTTGGAGACAGAGATTCCTACTGGTGATCACGTTAATCCCCCCAGGGTTAACCCTCCTGTTGTTAATCCTCCTGTTGTTACTCCTCCTCCGGTTGGAGTTAACTTGGGATTTGTTCCTGGCAACAATGGGCTGGTGGAAGATCGTCAGGATGATCAATTTTCCGAACTTAATGCTGATATGGGATTCTACCATGATGACAGGAAATACGAGGGACTGGCTGGAAGGGTGAAAGCTATAGAAAGTCAGAATCCTCTAGGAATTGATGTTGAGGATATGGGACTAGTACAGGGTGTCAAGATTCCCCCGAAGTTTAAACCACCTACTTTTGACAAGTACAATGGTAGAACTTGTCCTAAAACTCATCTTCAAGCATATAACCGAAAGATAGCTGCTTATTCTGATGATCAGAAGTTATGGATGTACTTTTTCTAGGACAACTTATCTGGAGCCTCACTGGAATGGTATATAAAGTTGGACCGGGCTCGCATCAGAAGCTGGAAAGAGTTGTGCTTGACTTTCTTAAAGCAATACCAGTATAATATTGACATGGCACCGAATCACACTCAGTTACAAAGCATGACACAAGACCCTAAGGAAGGCTTTAAGCAACACGCCCAGAGGTGGCGAGAACTTGCTGCTCAAGTGCAACCTCCGTTGGCAGATAGAGAAATGGCTGACATGTTCATGAATACTTTGCAAGGTCCGTATCTCGATCGGTTGGCTGCTTGTCCATCCACTGGTTTTGCTGACATAGTAATTCCTGGATAGAGGATCGAGAGTTTGCTAAAGATGGGGAAGATTCAGGACGGGAGTGGTACAAGTTCAGCTCCCGCAAAGAAGTTTTTTGGTAATAATAACAGAAAGCGTGAAGGTGACGCTAATGCTGCATATGCACAAGCGGGGAAAGGTAGAGGACGACAGGGTTCCTATCACCAATTTGCATCTATAACTATTCTGAATCTGGGTACTGAGGCTCAACCTGCAGAGCAAAGGCAGTATCACCCAAGAAAGAGAATGAATGACCGATATTTTGATGCTTTCCCTATGACATGCTCACAAATGCTACAGAATTTACTTCGTTTGAAGTTGGTACAATTGAGGACTTTGGCTCCCCCAGCGGGCAAATTACCTTTTGGGTATGATACAAATGAAAAGTCTGAATTTCACTCAAATGCGCCGGGTCACAATGTGGAAAATTGCAAGGCTTTCAAACATGTGGTTCAAGATCTTGTTGATTCAAAGGCTATTAATTTTGCTCCGAGGCCTAATGTAATTCAAAATCCCATGCCTCCGCATAATGGACCAGGGGTAAATTCCATTGAGGAAGATAGAAGTTTGAATCTAGTGAGGGACATTAATGATGTCAAGACTCCGTTGAAAGTTGTGAAAGACCGCTTGCTGAAAGGGGATGTATTTCCTGGTTGTTCAGAAAGTTGTGAAGATTGTTTGATTGCCGATAATGGTTGTGTGACGTTAAGAAATGGCCTTCAGAGCATGATGGATGAAGGACGTTTACAATTTGATCAGTTGAAAAAGAATGATGATGAAGTTTCTACTATTATAATCTACTTTGATCCTATGGAAATTCCGGTGCCTACTCCCGTACAGACGTCTGCGCCTGAACGAGTAGCTCCTATAACTGTAACTGTTCCCAGTCACATCCCAAATGAGAACAAGGTTGCGATTCCGTGGTACTATGGGACTAATAGTCAAGGACAGAGGCAAGAGGTGCAGACTCCTAAAGAAAGTGGTTCAAGTATAGGAAATGTTGGGGGAATGGGTGGCTTTACTCGCAGCGGAAGGCTTTTTGCTCCTCAGACACTCAGGAAAGATGATACTGAAGCATTAGTGAAAGCAAAAGGCAAGCAGGTGATAAGTGATGAACCAGTGCCAGGGGCAGAATCTGATAAGTCATTGGAGAAAGACGCTGAGGAATTCATGAGAATAATCAGAAAGAGCGATTATAATATCGTTGACCATCTACATCAAACTCCTTCTAAGATCTCCATATTGTCATTGTTGCTATGTTCCGAAGCGCATCGGAAGGCCTTGCTAAAAATTTTGAATATGGCGTACGTACCACAAGAAATATCAGTGAACCAGATTGAAAGTGTGTTTCCAATGTTAATGCTGGTAACGGTCTAGGGTTCACAGATTTTGACCTAACGCCAAAAGGAAGGAACCACAATAAGGCTCTCCACATATCGATGGAATGTAAAGGTGCTATGTTATCCCATGTATTGGTGGACATTGGCTCGTCCCTCAATGTGTTGCCTTAGAAAGCATTAGCAAAGCTGGATGTGGAAGGGGTTGTACTTAGACCTTGTGATCTAGTGGTGAAAGCATTTGATGGTTCAAAGAGATCAGTGTTTGGAGAAGTAGAGCTACCTGTCCAGATCGGACCCCAGGTCTTTAATACAGTGTTTTACGTGATGGACATCCAACCGGCCTATAGTTGTCTATTGGATCGTCCATGGATCCACGCCGCTGGGGCTGTATCTTCAACCTTGCATCAGAAGATAAAATTTGTAGTTGACGGTTAGGTTGTTACGGTATGCAGAGAGGAAGATATTTTCGTTAGTCATCTTTCATCCTTCAAGTACGTGGAGATGGACGGAGAAATCCACGAAACTCTCTGTCAGGAATTTGAAACTATGAATATGGTGAGATATTCTTTGTATAGTGAGGCAAGGGTGGGAACCTCTATGACTTCGTATAAGCAGGCTTTGGAAGTGGTGCAATCTGGTCATGCGGAAGGCTGGAGCGGAATTGGTTATAAACCTTCTGAAGTTCCACTGCTAAAGAATCAAGAGCGCCAAGGGCCAGTTATTTTCTCAAGTGGAGGAGTCATACATCCAAGCCAGATTTGTGCAGCAGTTGAAGATGGTGAAGATAGTGACTGTGACCTGGACAATTAGGTGCGCCCCTGTGCCCCAAGAGTGAAGCTGAACAATTGGTTTTCGGAGGATCTCATCCATGTTACTCTACCAAATAAGTAATTTTCTATGTTTTCTTTCATTAAGCATGCAAAGGTCCTATGCTCTGCCCAAGGCATAGTGACTTCATTGTAGGGTCCCATTTGTTCTCATAGAAATTTTTATCATTAATAAAAGGACGTTTTGTATTCAAAATTGTGTTCCCTGTCTATCTTTTTTTATTTTTAAATAAAAATGGCAATGTTTTCTTCATATTTTTCTTGCATTTGTTCTTTCTTTTCCTTTCAAAAAAAGCAATTTCTAAAAGCATGAATTATCATTCATGCAGAAATATTTCTCTGGATCTTGTTGATGACGACCCTGCTATGGTTTATTATGACTTCGATAATCCAATATACCAAGCTGAAGAGGGGGATGAGGAAGACTGTGAACTTCCTGAAGAGTTGGCTAGATTATTGAAACAGGAAGAAAGAGTCATTCAGCCTCATCAGGAATCTATAGAAGTTATCAATCTCGGTAGTGAAGAGGTAAAGAAAGAGGTCAAAGTAGGGGAAAGCCTGGCAGAGGATATAAAGAAAGAGCTGATTAAGATGTTGCGAGAGTATGTTGACATCTTCGCCTGGTCTTATCAAGATATGCCGGGGTTGGATACGGACATCGTTGTGCACAGACTGCCGCTGAAAGAGGGTTGTTTTCCGTCAAGCAGAAGCTTCGGAGAACCAAACCTGAAATGGCCATCAAAATTAAAGAGGAGGTGCAAAAGCAGTTAGATGCGGGGTTTCTAGCTGTTACTTGTTATCCACCATGGGTCGCTAATATTGTGCCTGTACCGAAGAAGGATGGTAAAGTCAGAATGTGCGTGGATTATCGAGATTTGAACAGGGCGAGTCCAAAAGATAATTTTCCATTACCACACATTGATGTGTTGATAGATAATACGGCTCAATTCTCTGTGTTCTCTTTCATGGATGGGTTTTCCGGGTATAACCAGATCAAGATGGCGCTGGAGGATATGGAGAAGACTACATTTATTACCCCTTGGGGCACATTCTACTATAAGGTGATGTCGTTTGGTTTAAAGAACGCTGGGGCAACATATCAGCGTGCCATGGTGACGCTTTTCTACGATATCATTCACAAAGAAATTGAAGTTTATGTGGATGATATGATTGCCAAATCACACACGGAAGAAGAGCATTTGATAACTTTGAAAAAGTTGTTTGAACGGTTGAGAAAGTTCAGACTGAGGCTGAAGCCGAATAAGTGTACTTTCGGGGTAAGATCTGGTAAGCTTCTGGGCTTCATTGTCAGTGAAAAAGGAATCGAGGTGGATCCAGCAAAGGTAAAAGCCATTCAAGAAATGCTGAAGCCGAGAACAGAAAAACAGGTTCGTGGATTTTTGGGAAGACTGAATTATATTGCAAGATTTATATCTCATCTTACCACGACTTGCGAGCCAATATTCAAATTATTGAAGAAAGATCAATCAATCCGGTGGAACAATGACTGTCAAAAGGCCTTTGATAAGATAAAAGAATATTTGCAAAATCCTCCGATTCTCATGCCTCCAGTTCCTGGGAGGCCACTGATTATGTATCTCTCTGTACGTGATGGATCAATGGGTTATGTTCTCGGTCAACACGACGAAACAGGTAGGAAAGAGCATGCTATATACTACCTGAGCAAAAAATTCACCAATTACGAGTTCAGGTACTCGATGCTTGAGAAGACGTGCTGCGCACTAGCATGGACCGCTAAGAAATTGAGATAATACATGCTAACTCATACAACGCTACTGATTTCAAAAATGGATCCGGTGAAGTACATTTTTGAGAAGCCAGCGCTTAATGGAAGGGTCGATCGGTGGCAGATGGTTTTGACTGAATATGATATACAATACACTTCCCAGAAAGCTATCAAAGGGAGTGTGTTGTCTGATTATCTTGCCGAGTCGCCTATTGATGATTATCAGCCAATGAGGTTTGACTTTCCTGATGAAGACATCATGTTTCTCTAGGCTAAAGATTGTGAAGAGCCTCCGGTTGACGAAGGGCCGGATCCTGATGACAAATGGAAACTGATGTTCGATGGGGCCGTTAACATGAATGGAAGTGGTGTTGGGGCAGTCCTTATTACTCAGAAAGGATCACATATACCTTTCACTGCCAGGTTAACTTTTGATGTCACCAACAATGAGGCGGAACATGAGGCTTGTATCATGGGTATTGAAGAAGCCATTGATTTAAGGATCAAGACGCTTGAGATATTTGGGGACTCCGCTCTAGTGATTAACCAGATCAATGAAGATTGGCATACCAACTAGCAGAACTTGATTCCTTACAGAGACTATGCGAGAAGACTGTTGACTTTCTTTACAACAGTAAACTTGTACTATATACCTCGTGATGAAAATCAAATGGCTGATGCTTTAACTACATTGTCTTCCATGATTCAGGTGAATTGGTGGAACCATATACCCAAGATTGATGTGATGAGGCTAGACAGACCCGCTCATGTGTTTGCCGCTGATACGACGACTGATGATAAACCCAGTGTAGCGAGCGGTTTTGGACGTGGTTGCGAAGCACTACCGCTCTTTGGTATCTACAGCTCGATTCATTTTTTATCCTATTAAAGCTGATGAAGGAAGGGACATAGATGTCTCAAATTAACCCTGCTTGCAAACTGAGGTTAAACAGTCAAAACTGTTGGTTTACAGATGCTACAAAGATTCAGGGTCTCTCTTAGGTGTATTTTTTTAAAAGTGGTGTTCAGTCGATTGGTGGGATGTTAAGATGTTAGGACGGATGTATGAAAGTATGGTATTTTGGGTTTTTGTTTAGTGTGCTCACTAAGATTTTTCTTTCAATCTATGCCTATGTATTCCCGTTTACCGAAATAGGGAAATCAGAGCGTTCGTAGTTCATCCTATTCTATGGGAGGAAATGGTTGTTTTGGTGTCTTGTTCAAAGCCCAAGACGTGAAGCGAAAGGTAGTTTGTATCTTGTTCAAAGCCCAAGATGTGAAGCTGAAAGTGGTTTGTATCTTGTTCAAAGCCCAAGATGTGAAGCTAAAAGGGTGTTGACTTTAGAGAGAATTTGTCATCTCTAAAGAGGGGGTTGTATGTCACAACTGTTTATAAAGGAGAATTACTTTAACCGGGATGTGTGAATCCGACAATGCCATAATTTCCTTTATAGGAGATTTTTAACCTGAAGGAGAAGACTTTAACTCAGTGTAGAGCAATGCTATCTTTCCTTAGGAATTTCTCATGCTAAAAGAGGGACAGTGACATGAATGTAAATAATCCAGAGGCTTGCCGCTTACAGCAATTAGATGAAGGGGAAGGAGTTGTTGATGTTTGTGTACTGTGAACGAGGCACAGCTTTGATGGTAAAAGGTTGATTGGATCAACCAGTGGTTCTCTTATACAAAGCCTAAGAGGAGGCTAATATGTGTCTCGTACAAAGCCCGAGAGAGAGGCTAAAAGGTTTTGACTCCACGAGGGAATCTTTTGGTATCTCGTATAAAGCCCGAGGTGAAGGCTATTTGACTCAACAAGAGAGTTTTTGTATCTCGTACAAAGCCCGAGATGGAGGCTAAAATTTGTTTGGCTCAATAAGAACCTTTTTGTATCTCGTATAAAGCTCGAGATGGAGGCGAAAAGGGTGATTGACTCAACGAGAGAGTCTCTTATGTGTCTCGTACAAAGCCCGAGAGAGAGGCTAAACGTTTGCTTCGCTGGGAAGAATCATTGTACAAAGCCCAAGAGAAGGCTATTGTAACTGTTTCAGTTGAGTGACAGATCCAGTATACTGATTTTAAAGAGAAAATCAATTCTTATATGAGTAACACTATACTCAAGGATTTGATTCGAGGATCCGGGTTATTCCCTATTCTTTAAGGAAATGGGAAATCCAAAGGGTATTGAGACTGTCCGAGTCTACGGGTTTTCTTCCTATTTAACGAAGGGGTCACTTGAGAATGTCTTTGAGACTCAAGGATATTAGACTGTCCGTGTCTAGAGTTTCATCTTTTGTACTATGCTTTGAGAAACAGTAATAGACTCTTTGAAAGGACTGTTCTATGAAGATGACTAAGTTCTGTTCCTATACCTCTAGGAGGTCGTCGGGATAATTTGTACGAAGCCCAAGAGGAGGCTAAAGACTTTTAAGAAACCGAGAGGTCCTTGTACGAAGCCCAAGAGGAGGCTATCATTCCCGGAGGAAGAGATCATTATACGAAGCCTAAGAGGAGGCTGTGAATACTTCTAAGAAGCCGACGAGTTCTTGTACTAAGCCCAAGAGGAGGCGGGGATGCTTTTAGGAAGCCTGTGGGTCCTTGTACGATGCCCAAGAGGAGGCCGATGCTTTTAAGAAGCCCGTGGGTCCCCAAACCCCGAGAAATTCAAGACAGACTATTCACAAGGAATAGATCAAGCCAGGAAAGGTCGAGAATTTGGAAGAAACTCAAAGATGCCATTCACGGAGAATACATTCATCTCTGGGAGTAGAGTTTCTTGACAATTCCTAATGAGGACAGCCGAAGAAAAGACTGTATCTAGTGATCCTATTGGGGATCTAGCTGTCTATTTCTACGAATAAACGAAACGACTTTACCTAGTTCTAGACGTAGTTGCTGGGGAAACTCTAAATATCTATACTATTATTACACAGTAGATATGAGTTTATGAAAGAAGACTTACAGGGAAACAGCCCCATAATACAGTTATATGTATATGAAAGCGGTAAATGAAAGAGTATAAACACTTACTCGATTGTAGAGCTTCCATGCTGTTTGGTTAGTTGTTCAACAAAGACAGATTGAAAACAATAGTATATTCAAAATCAAAAGAGAAAGTGCTTTGAAAAAGAAATATTGGGGCTTACAGCTCAAGGAGAGGCCCAAGGTTTTATCAGTGAGCGCACTGTTTGAATTTGTACAGAGGGACTTATACAAGTGACAGAGGCCCAAAAATTGTTTTCTGTACAAAGGGATGGGTCTTACACTCTCTCAAGAGGCCCAAAAAGTTTTAAAGAAAAAGAGTGGGGCTTATAACACGAGGGTAGGCCCAATTGATTTTTCGTTTGAAATGGCGATCACGCCGAGGTTTTCTTTTAACGCAGAGGGACTTATACAATAAGTGAGGCCCAAATTTGTTTTGGTTAAAAGGGGATTGGGTCTTACACTCTATTAGAGGCCCAAAAGTTTTGAATGGGTCTTATAGCTCAAGGAGAAGCCCAGATGGTTTATTTTTAAATTGGCGACGATCGTGCCGAATTTAAAAATGTACAGAGGGACTTATACAATACGTGAGACCCAACATATTTCTGTACAAGTGGGTTGGGTCTTACACTATAATAGAGGCCCAAAAAGTGTTTGAAAATGATTTGTGAGGGTTGAATTAATCAAAAACCCTAAGTTATTTCCAAAATGTATTTTAATTAAATAAAAATTCAATTAAAATGATAAAAAATTGTTTAACATGTGGGAAACAAATTATGATCTTGGATTAATGCTTCAAAAATTAAGTATTGACCTACAAAATAATTAGAAGTCATTAATCTTTACAAAATCAAGAGGGAAAAAATATTTTAAATGTCAAAAACAATTAAAATATTAATTCTTTGCAAAAATATCAATTATATGAAATAAATAATATTTTTGGGATTTTTTGGGAAAATAAAATATTTCAACATTTTTATGAATTATTAAAAAAAGAATCAACTCAAAATCATTAAAACTCAGAGAGAAATTAATTTTTGAATCAATTAAATAAAAATCACAAAATTCAAATATTCAAATGTTGGAAAATGGCGCCAAGAACAAGGGCAAGAACACGCACGTGTTCTGAGTTTCCCAGATTTGCATTTTCTATCCAATCTCACTGAATACTTAATCATATCATGCAATCCACATACCAATCAACTCGTTTCAACCTCACGATCATGTCTATGACAATTAATTTCATTTAAATCTCAGGCTGCTGGTTCCCTTGGTCTTGGATAAGTCTTGACTGAATTCAGTTGCTAAGAGCTCAGTCCATGCCACTTTGATGCTTCCATTGAATGCTCCAATCCAAAATTGGAGTCTTGTCCCTATTTTAGGCAATTCTAGGTTCAACATGCTATTTCTTGTTCCAAAGACTTTGGAGGCTTGGCTCAGTGATTGTCCCCTTTAGATTCAATCCTAAGATGTGTCCAAAGTGATGACAAGGCTTGGAATTGGCTGATTTTAGCAAATCGACCAAAAGTACAAAAATCTACCTTGCCTTGGCAGATTTCAGCAAGGCATCTTGCCAATGTCATATCTCATAGCTCAAATTGAATTTGGTAATGTTCTTGGCCATTTTGGAAAGCCCATACATGATACAACAACTGTTTGAACATGTTTGGTTTTGATCTCTTTTGAATCCAAGTGAAAAATCCCCCTACATTTGGAAAAAAGTAAAGGCAGATTCTGACTTAGTGAAATTTTCAGTAAGTGTTGGAACAAAGTGACTTTTCTTGATTTTGATTACTCCATAACTCAAAATCCATGAGGAATTTGGACATAGGTCAGTATGAAGCTTTTGTAGAGGGAAATGTGATCTACAAATCAAGCTTTGAATGGGGAACAATGGCCTTGTGGTTTAGGAGTTATGGTCCTCCAAAGTTGGCACATTAGTGTCACTTTTTCCATAACTTAGAAATTTTTCTAAGTTTTCATGGTTACCCCTTTTACAAGTTATTCCACTTTCTTTGATTTTTCTTGATGAATGATGATTCAAATCATACATTAACATCATTTTAGGGTTAAAAATCTATTTTGGTGAAAAATCTCAAAAAGTCAAAGTTGACTTTTGTGCACAGTTGACTTTTTATCAGATGAATTCCAAACTGTGCAATTCTTCAGGAAATCATGTCCTTGACCTAAATAAAACTTGATGGACATGTTGCATGGGTGTCATAGGGTATATTGAATCATGTATTAGGGTTTGGGAGCATGTCCTGGTCAAAAGTCAAAGTTACAGTTGACTTTCCTCGCGAAACCCTAATTGTGGTGCAGATGAAATTGAGACTTGTTGCTCAAGCTTCTTGGATTAATCCATTGTTGAAAATGGATCAATATAGTATATTAAAGCCCCCCAAATCATGTCTTTAGGTCTAAGTTCATGATTTGTCCCAAAAGTCAACTTAGGGGTGAATTAGGTCAAGAAACCCTAATTCCTGATTTTTTATGTATGCATCCCCTGAGGTCAAATTGACTTGATGATTGGGTCCATGAGGTTCCATGGAGTATATTAGGTTATGTTTTGGATCATTGGCTTGTGCCCAAATGAAAAATTTCCATCTGGAGGCCCTGGTCGACCAAAACCCTAATTTGGTGACACTGTCGATCTTGAGACTTTATCCACCTAGAAGGGAGGAGCCTTGTGCTTAATCTTGAAGTGGGAGTCCTTTTGATCCATTATGGATATTTTAGAGGCTAGAAAAGTTAAAGATCAAGTCATTCCTTGATTGATCCTTTGTCTATGGCTCTAGGAGGGCTTAAAACCCTAATTTTGATTGTAGTGAATGCTCAACAACCCTTGAGGCATTTAATGAGGCATGATGGTTCATCCATATTGTGATGATGACTTGCACAATGATGGGAAATCTTAGTGGTTAAAATTTGGGGTATGACAGATGCCCCTATTTAATCTTCTTGGACCCGAAGGTGTGAATGACGAAGGTATTCAGGCATTCGGGGTGCAAGAGGATTAAATATCGGAATACCCGAAATTTTGATGGCTATGAATGGCAGCTTGCGCATTCATCTTCTTTTGCTAAGCAATGATGCTTAGAAAAGGTAGACTTCCCCTCGATCCTGGTTTCCTACCAAGGAACTGGTCTCAGTTTTCTTTTGAAATAAACCTCCCCTCGATCCTGGTTTCCTACCAAGGAACTGGTCTAAGCTTCTTTTGTCAACTTCCCCCCGATCCTGGTTTCATACCAAGGAACTGGTCTAAGTTTCTTTTGTCAACTTCCCCTCGATCCCGGTTTCCTACCAAGGAACTGGTCTAAGTTTCTGATTTAAACTTCCCCTCGATCCTGGTTTCCTACCAAGGAACTGGTCTAAGTTTCTGATTTAAACTTCCCCTCGATCCTGGTTTCCTACCAAGGAACTGGTCTAAGTTGTTGTTGTAAACTTCCCCTCGATCCTGGTTTCCTACCAAGGAACTGGTCTAAGTTTCTGATTTAAACTTCCCCTCGATCCTGATTTCCTACCAAGGAACTGGTCTCAGTTTCTTCCGTCAATAAACTTTATTGACAAGGGACGCTATTTGTAGCGGTTTTCCTCAAAATTCTCGCCGGATTTTCCTGGGGAGATGCCATTTGAGGGAAAAAAATGACGTCAGACTTGCTGGGGAGCCCAATCGTCTGAGTTGTAAAGGTGCACAAACTTCTCTGTTGGAGACGCCATTTGTCGACTCTATTTGGGGAAAATGAGTCTCTTGAGGGACTGCTTCCGCTTGGGGTCTTACATCATACTTTTCTCGGGATCTTCCCGGAGAAATACCATATGATGGGCTCCAATTTTGAGGTGTCGATGACCTTTTCATCAGCGGTCTTTCGGAGAAAGGCAGCTGTAATGCCAAATCTCTGCTTAGGAGGCTTTCTCTGGGGATTTTTCTTTAATCCGGGAAAGCAAGGATATCATCTTCAATGGTGAAGAGTGACATTTGTAGAAAACTTCTCTGGCTTTTCAGAAGTTCAAGTTATCAAAATGGTCGAGTGCCGACTCTAATCCAGAGATACACTGGAGGCGAGATTGTTCAAACGCAGCATTTCCTGACGAGGCAAGAACTGACAACCCGATTGAGAAGACTGTTATCACTAGGGGACAAGACCGACTAGAGTGATAGTGATGCAATATGAATATGAATGCAAATCAAATGCATGATGTATGTATGTATGTATATGCTGACAAAACTGACGCGACATACAGACTGACGAGTGAACACGACTGGATACTCGGCCATCGCGGGGCGAAGAAGTACTGTTGGTAAAAAAAGTAGCAATTCTACCTTGCTTAGAAGAGATAGTCCCTGCGGGGAATACCATTGATCGGGCTTAGGAGATAAGAACTCGGCAGAGGGTATCAGATGGGAAAGCCGCATATCATACAGTTGATCCTTCGTTCAGGCGTACTGGCCTAGAAGGAGTACTTTGATTCTGCACTTTGAAATTCAAATGCCTTTGGAGACACAATCGACGTTCTTCCGATGCTCAACAGTCAAAAGCAATTGCCATCTTTAATTTAAAAGCAGAAAAAGTTTTAACAAGTAAATTCATTTTTGTTTCATTTCAAGAATCGCTAATCATGTTAAAACGCCATTCTGTAAGGCTAAAATAAATAAGAATTACAAACAAAAGCACAAGGGCTCAAATTTTATTGATAAGATGGAGATCAGCCAAACGCGTGATTCCAAAGAGTATATACAAAGTTTGAAAATGGTAATTTACAGGAAAAAGGGCTACGTTGAAACATAACGACCACTATCCTTCTACCAACTTTGAATTCGGGACATCCTGAGCTTCTGCCGAAGATGACCTTGACTGGAGTTTTCCTCCGATGGATGATGTAACTGCTGCTGAGGGACTTACCTCTGTCGAACATAGTTACTTGTCATTATCCCTAATTTTTACCTGGATTGTACTGTGAGATTTCCAATCCATCGGGATGATTTTTTTCATGTCTCTAACTTTTGCCTGGACCGCCCTTTCGGGTTTTCAATACACCGAGACGTTTTTTTTTTTAGTTTAGGCGAAGTATTTCTTGACTACATCAACATTTGTGGGGGTAGGAAAATTCCTCTCCGTCCATGGTTGCAAGTCTCAAGGCACCGACTGAGAAAGCTTTCGTGACCACATAGGGGCCATCATAATTTGGGGTCCATTTGCCCCGAGAGTCAGTGAGAAACGATTGTATCTTCTTGAGCACGAGGTCTCCTTTTCTGAAGACACGAGGTCGGACCTTTTTTTCGAACGCCTTCTTTATTCTCTGCTGATACAACTGACCGTGACATAGTGTCGTGATTTGCTTCTCTTCGATCAGGTTTAATTTGTCGTGTCGACTTTGACACCATTCAGCTTCTGAAAGCTTAGCTTCCATCAATACCCGAATTGATGGGATCTCTACTTCTATGGGGGGAAATGCCTCCATGCCATATACTAGAGAGAAAGGGGTTGCCCATGTTGAAGTGCAGACAGATGTTCGATAACCGTGAAGAGCAAAGGGTAGCATCTCGTGCCAATCTTTATAGGTTACAACCATCTTTTGAATGATCCTCTTGATGTTCTTGTTAGCCGCTTCTACCGCTCCGTTCATCTTGGGTCGGTAGGGAGATGAGTTATGGTGTTCGATCTTGAACTCAACGCACAACTCTTTCATCATCTTGTTGTTCAAGTTAGATCCATTATCTGTAATGATCTGGCTCGGAACACCATAACGGCAGATGATATTGTTTTTGATAAATTGGACCATCGCTTGTCAGGTTACATTAGTGTATGACGCTGCTTCGACCCACTTGGTGAAGTAATCAATGGCTACCAGGATGAACCGATGTCCGTTTGAAGCCTTAGGTTCGATCAAGCCAATCATGTCGATTCCCCATATGGAAAAAGGCCACGGGGAAGAAAGAACTTTGAGATGTGATGGCGGTACATGAATTTTGTCGGAGTATATCTGACACTTGTGACACCTCCTCATGTACTTGTACCAGTCGGATTCCATGGTCAACCAGTAATACCCTGCTCTCAGAATTTTTCTCGCCATTGTGTGTCCGTTGGCATGAGTGCCAAAGGATCCTTCATGAATTTCTTTCATAAGCATGTCTGCTTCTGGTCTGTCTACGCATCGGAGGAAGACCAAGTCAAAATTCCTCTTATAAAGAGTGTCATCACTCAGGAAAAAGCTTCCAGCCAATCTTCTGAGGGTTTTCCTGTCTTTTCTGAGTGCCCTAAATGGGTACTCTTATTTCTGAAGGAAGCATTTGATATCGTGATACCAAGGTTTGTTGTCTATGACTGCTTCGATCGTGAAGACGTAGGTGGGCCGTTCAAGGCGCATTATGTCGATCTTAGGTAGGTCATTCCGTTCACCTACACTAATCATGGAAGAGAGAGTGGCTAAGGCATCAGCCATGTGATTCTCTCTACGAGGGACGTGATGAAACTTGACTCTGTTAAAGAAGGGTAACAACCTTCTTACATAGTTTTTGTAAGGAATCAGTCCTGATTGGTATGTGTTCCAATCTCCTTTTATCTGATTGATAACCAAGGCTGAATCGCCGTATACGTCCAAGTTTTTGATCCTTAAATCAATCGCTTCTTCGAGACCCATAATACAAGCTTCGTATTCGGCCTCGTTGTTCGTACATTTGAACGTAAGTCTGGTAGTGAAAGGAATGTGGGTACCGTGAGGGGTAACAATGATTGCCCCAATTCCATTTCCATAATGATTAACTGCTCCATCAAAGATAAGTCCCCATTGGGAACCTGGTTCTGACCCTTCACTGGGTAACGATTCATCGCAATCTTTCATTTTTAGATACATGACATCTTCGTCTGGGAAGTCAAACCCGGTTGATTCTTGATCGTCAATCGGTTGATGAGCCAAATGATAGGCAAAAATACTTCCTTTAACGGCTTTCTGAGCGTGGTACTCTATGCCATATTCTGATAATAACATCTGCCAACGGGAAATTCTTCCCGTGAGAGCAGGCTTTTCGAAGACATACTTAATTGGATCCATCTCGGAAACCAACCAAGTAGTATGATGAATCATGTATTGGCAAAGACGTTTGGCTGCCCAAGCCAAAGCGCAACAAGTTTTCTCAAGCATCGTGTACCGAGTCTCGCAGTCGGTGAATTTCTTGCTCAGATAGTAGATGGCAGACTCTTTCCGTTTGGTTTCGTCTTGTTGGCCAAGTACACATCCCATTGAGTCCTCTAGGACTGTGAGGTAAATGATCAGTGGTCTTCCTTCCACTGGAGGTGATAGAATCGGCGGATTCAACAGGTATTCCTTAATACTGTCGAAGGCGGTTTGGAAATCTTCTGACCAAACGCAATCTTGGTTCTTTTTGAGTAATTTGAAAATCGGCGCACACGTGGCGGTCATAAGGAATATGAATCTGGAGATGTAGTTCAAACGTCCCAAGAATCCCCTGACTTGTTTTTCAGTTTTCGGAGAAGGCATTTCTCGAATGGCCTTGACCTTGTCAGGATCGACCTCAATCCCTTTCTGGCTGATGATGAACTCTAAGAGTTTCCCCGAACGGACACCAAAGGTGCACTTGTTGGGATTCAAGCGGAGTTTGTACTTCCTCAAGCGCTCGAACAGTTTTGACAGGTGGGTCACATGCTCCTCTTCTGTCTTAGATTTTGCAATCATATCATCGACATATACCTTGATTTCTTTGTGTATCATGTCATGAAACAGAGTAGTCATGGCCCTTTGATAGGTTGCCCCGGCGTTCTTCAAGCCGAACGGCATCACCTTGTAACAAAAGGTACCCCATGGGGTAATGAACAAAGTTTTCTCCATGTCTTTCGGCACCATTTTGATCTGGTTATAGCCCGAGAATCCATCCATGAAGGAGAAAATTTTGAACTTTGCTGTGCTGTCTACCAGCATGTCAATGTGTGGTAAAGGAAAGTCGTCCTTTGGACTTGCCTTGTTTAGATCCCTGTAATCAACACACATTCTGACCTTTTCGTCCTTTTTGGGAACGGGTACAATGTTGGCTAACCATTGAGGATATTCAGATGTAGCGAGGAAACCTGCGTCGATCTGTTTCTGTACCTCCTCTTTGATTTTGATGGCCATGTCCGGGTGAGTCCGTCTCAACCTTTGCTTTACTGGCGGACATTCCGATCTTAACGGTAAGTGATGTTCCACGATGCTGGTATCCAACCCTGGCATGTCCTGATAGGACCAAGCGAATACATCGGGGAATTCTTTGAGAAGCTTTATCAAACTCTCTTTGGCAGTTGGACTGAGCAGTGCCCTAATCCTGATTTCTTTTCTCTATTTTTCTGAATCCACATTGATTGTTTCCAACGGCTCTTTGTGAGGTTCAATGGACCTTTCCTCCTGTCTGAGTAGTCAAGAGATCTCTTCTGAAATTTTGTTGTCAACTTCTTCTTCAGCCCCAAATATCGGGAACCCAAAGTCGGGAGAAGGCATCGGATCGTATGTTTCAACTGGGTTTAAAACAAGCAATCTGCATGACGTGATGATTCGTGTTTAGAAGAGATAGAGAAAATGCGAGTGTGTGCAGTGTATTTATTTTACTGCTTGTTTTTATTTTTAATTGTTTTTAGGATTACCATTTTCTGAAAAAGCAAAAAGAGAAAACAACAATTAATGCGGAAATTACAGAACGACGTTATTTTATTAATGAACAAGTCGATCCTTGAAACTACAACCCTATAAAACAAAACTCTGTCACTTTGAGCGAAGCAAAGAGGGAAAATTTACAGAAAGCGAGCCCTATCAAAACATCCGTTTCACCTGGGCAGGGTGAAAGGTTAAAGATGGCAATTACTTTGACTTATGAACAATCTTTTGAACATCGACAGTAACCCATTGGTGGCGAACTCCTCGGTAAATCACAAAGTCTGGCACCTTCCTTGATTTGTCTTCAGAAATGACGCTGATTTCTGGTGGAGCAGGATCGTTGGAATCTGTCTCCCAGGAAGAGTTATCGTAGGAGGATTCCTCAGTTGCATTTTGCATAGCATTTGTGCTCTCAGCTGTATCTCCCCATCCAGTTGGCTGGATGTCTTCGAGCCTGATACGAGAGCTTTCAGGAGCGGTGTACTTGACCATATAGTCTTATTTTCCACTTGGTTGTCCCAGGGTGTCCCATACTTCTCCGGAACTGGAGGGGTCATCCCTCTCGATGACGTTGACCTCGGGAAAAGCATAGTTGATGAATTCTAGTCCGACAAACGTTGCAAATTCATCGTCGTGTTGAGTAGTTTCTGAATGACCTGAGTGTTGATCCCATGACATGGTGGGGACACCGGTATTCTGTTCAATGACGGTCAGCTAATTTTTATTGTTCGGCTGACTCTCTTGCCCCAAGTCTCCTGGATAAGGTTGCCACATTGGCAGACCATCCATTATGCCATAGTAGGTGTAGTCGAAATTGTCTTTCATCGGAGTGTCTTCCTCTAATGAATTTGGCAGAGCACGGCATCCTTCCGGATCACAATCCCCGTATATCATTTTGATGTCTGATCTGGGTATAAATCTCGAACTCTCTGTAGGAAAGCAAAAAGGAGTTTGCGTTTCGTCCTGAGACATATAACCGTCCTTGTTAAGATAGGACTTCCACTCTTCCTCTGTGTCAGAGGGATCTTCCTCATTGATAGCATGGACTGCTTGAGGGACTAGGTGAAGAAAACCTCCACTGTGGAAGAAATCCTGAATGAGATAAAGACTTTCATCGTTAGCAGCTGTCCGGGTACAGGTTGCAGAAAAACCAAGACCCTTCTTTGTTTTATTGTCAATAGGAATGACAAGTAGTCCCCATCCGGTTGTATCGGTACTCTCGACCGCTTTGATATCATCTTTGTATGAGGAAATCGAGGTTCCTCCTTGGGATTGATCGTCCTTGCCCACTGACAGCACTTGGAACTGCGTCCCAATAACCCCCTCGGGTTCTACACAAGTAAATGATGATAAGTTACTCACGAGCAAGGCCAGTTCTCCACAGACTGTGACAAGTTGGTCGTTCTGGACGAACTTTAGCTTTTGGTGGAGGGTCGAAGTGACTGCTCCAGCTTGATGTATCCAAGGTCTTCCTAATAAACAACTGTATGTTGCCCGGATGCCATGACCTGGAAAGTGACTTGGAAAGTGTGAGGACCGATAGTTATGGGAAGATCAACTTCGCCGATAACTGTTTTTCTGGATCCGTCGAACGCTTTGACGACGACCTCGCTGATTCTCATTGGAGGGCCTTTGAATGATAATTGCATCAAAGTGGACTTCGGCATAACATTCAGGGCTGACCCTGTGTCTACCAGTACGCTGGCTAAAGCATCGTCCTGGCAGTTAACTGTAATGTTGAGCGCCATGTTATGACGGCGACCCTCTTCAGGTAATTCCTCATCACTAAATCCCAAGTTATTGCAAGAAGTGATGTTAGAGACAATACTATCAAACTGTCTGATTGTTACATCCTGTTTCACAAAGGCTTGCTCCAAGACTTTCTGTAGAGCCTCCCTGTGGGCTTCTGAACTGAGTAACAGTGATAATACCGAGATCTTTGAAGGAGTCTGTAACAGCCGATCCACAATGTTATATTCACTCCTTTGGATGAGCTTCAACATCTCATCATTATTTTTCGAAAGGTCAGGATTACTAGATTGACCGACTGATGGATCAGGAGCTTCTATCTGAAGTTCCTTTTCCTTGTTAGGTTCTCCAACTCCTCGGTTGAAGATTCGACCGCTCCGTGTTACATGACTGATGTCTGCAATATTCACGACGGAGGGTAATGGAATTTCCTTTCCATTTTCAACTATCGTTGCACCATATTTGTAAGGGATAGCCTTAGTTGATTCATACGGTAGTGGTCCCGGTAGATAAATGACTATGGGAACCTTCTGATTTTTCTGACCATCATAAGTAATCTCGATCCGTTCCCGGTTGGGAATTCTAGATTCGTCAAGTAGAGGGATGATGGCAAAAATATCCCTGGTCTGGTGACGACCAGAGATTGTGACAACATCCTCGACTTGATTGGCAAGGTAGTTCGGCGTCCAGTTGATGGGTCCAGAACCCGGATATGGGCGAATCTCTCCACGATCCACCTGCCCCTGGAGAGCTGCTCTCACAAGGTAACACTCTTGGTTACTTTCTGAACAGACTCTGCAACGTTCATAGTTGTGTGGTGGCACCTGGCCACGCCCACTTTGAATACAATGTAACCTCACTAGGTTAGCTTCCACAGATCGGACATCCTGACTTTGATGTCGAGTGGGATTCCTGTTATTGATACTAATCTGCTGAGTATCTTCATCCATATAGATTGACATCCACTAGTGATTTAACAAGTGCTGAAGTGCCTCCTGGACAAGGGTACAACCTCGATCATTTTCGCGACCTGCTTTACAACTTTGATAGTCGTGTGATATTAAGAATCTGAGTCGGACCTGCTCAGCATGTAACTCTACCAGGTTGGTATTCATCACGCGAATATCGAAGATCTGAACCATGTTGATCTGATAAGGGTTCCTATCATGGTAGTCTTGGATCCATCCAAGATTCATCTGACGCTGGAGGGCCTCTTGTATGAAAGAGCATCCCTGTTTATTTACCGAGCAAGTCAGACAGGAACTGTAATCGTGTCATGGCAGATTATGATACTGGCTTTGCCTTGAGTGCATCGCCGCCAAGTTGACATTCATTGCACAGATGTCGTGGTTCTGAATGACGTTGGAGTTCGTATAGACCATGTTAACTCCACGAACTCGGTGCTCTTGGATCCATCCAAGATCCATCTGTTCTTGTAGAGCTGATTGCACTACCGAACATCCTCTATTACTTTTAGAGCAGACATCACATTGATGATAATTATGAGGTGGCACATGGTCGTACCCACTCTGTCTACAATGCATCTTGACCAAATTGGTGCTCAATAAGAGTACATCTTGAATTTGATAGACATTGTTAGTCTCTCTCTCTCTCTCAATCAGATTGACTGCAGCTTTCTTGTGTTGATCCTTGAAGTGGGAGTCCTTTTGATCCATTGTGGATATTTTAGAGGCTAGACAAGTTGAAGATCAAGTCATTCCTTGATTGATCCTTTGTCTATGGCTCTGAGAGGGCTTAAAACCCTAATTTTGATTGTAGTGAATGCTCAACAACCCTTGAGGCATTTGATGAGGCATGATGGTTCATCCATATTGTGATGATGACTTGTACAATAATGGGAAATCTTAGTGGTCAAAATTTGGGGTATGACACCCAGGTATTTTGATATCAAGCGTTTCTTGAAGAGTCAAGAGTATCCGGCTGGGGCATCAAACAATGACAAGAAGACTCTGAGGAGGTTAGCAGGAAGTTTCTTCTTGAATGAGGATGTGCTTTACAAGCGAAACTTTGACATGGTCTTGCTCAGATGCGGGATAGACACGAAGCGGACCTGTTAATGCAGGAAGTACATGAAGGATCTTTTGGTACCCATGCTGGTGGGCATGCTATGGCGAAGAAGTTGTTACGAGCCGGGTATTACTGGCTAACTATGGAGGCTGATTACTTTAAGTACGCCCGAAAATGCCACAAATTCCAAATCTATGCTGACAAGGTGCATGTGCCACCAAATCCCCTGAATGTGATGAGTTCTCCATGGCCCTTTGCTATGTGGGGCATTGATATGATTGGGAAGATCGAGTCTACAGCTTCCAACGAACATCGATTCATTCTGGTGGCTATTGATTACTTCACCAAGTGGGTGGAAGCTGCCTCTTTTGCAAATGTCACCAGGCAAGTGGTAGCCCGATTCATTAAGAAGGAGATTATTTACCGATATGGGGTGCCCGAAAGGATCATTACGGACAATGGTTCTAATCTCAACAACAAGATGATGCAAGAGTTATGCCAGAGTTTCAAAATTGAACATCATAATTCTTCTCCTTATCGCCCGAAGATGAATGGTGCCGTCGAGGCAACCAACAAAAATATCAAGAAGATTGTGCAAAAGATGGTGGTGACGTATAAGGACTGGCATGAAATGTTGCCTTTCGCTTTGCATGGGTACCGTACCTCTGTTCGTACATCTACTGGGGCAACCCCGTTTTCTCTTGTATACGGTATGGAATCAGTGCTACCAGTGGAAGTTGAGATCCATTCTTTAAGGGTAATGATGGATGTTAAACTTGACGAGGCTGAATGGGTTCGAGCAAGGTTCAACGAGTTGAGTCTCACCGAAGAAAGACGATTGGCTGCAGTATGTCATGGACAGCCGTATCAGAGGAGAATGAAACGGACATTTGACCAGAAAGTGGGTCCTCGGACTTACCAGACAGGTGACTTGGTATTGAAAAGGATTCTTCTTCCGAATACATATCACAGGGGCAAATGGACTCCTAATTATGAAGGGCCATATGTTGTTAAGAAGGTTTTCTCGGGCGGAGCCTTGATGCTTACAACAATGGACGGTGAGGATTTTTTGTCACCTGTGAACTCAGACGCAGTTAAAAAATACTTCGCATAAAGAGACCCGCTGGACAGTAAAAAGAGAGTCCAAGCAAAAAAGGGCATCCCGGCGAACCATAAAAAAAATAAATAATAAAGAAAAAAAAGGGAAGAAAAAGAAGGAAAAGGTTCGGGCAAAAATTAGGGATAAAAAAAAAAGAAAAAGAGTACACCCGGTAAGTTGAAAACCCGCAAGGGCAACTTAGGCAAAAAAGGGTATCTCGGTGGATTGAAAACCCGTAAAGGGCGATCCAGGCAAAAGAGAGATTTAGCGAAAACTGCGATCTGAGTAAGCTGTATCGTCTCGTCTCAGTCAATAAGCACTCAGAAGGATAGGAATCAGTTCAATCGTCCCCCTTTGAAAGCGAAGTAATTGGAGAGTCTTGAAGACATGTGAACCATAGCAGGGTTGAAACTCAATGGGGTTCCAGTTTCACATTGCCATTAGGATAGTTTCTTTTCCGTTTTGGAAATTACCTCTTTCCAGGAATTGCTTCTTGATGTAAACGCCTATTTTCAGGCTCTTCAATCAATAAAATGATCGTTATTCAAAATAATTCTATCTGTTTGTTTTGTTTTATAATTTGTTTTGTTTACACAAACGTCCAGAATTTTTGATAAACATTTGCGTGTGAAAACATTGGGGTTCTACAATGACATGCATAAAAAGAGAAAGCATTTAAAATTGCTTTAAATGACAGGTACGCTTGGGTGAATACTACCAAACCCATGTTACCCTGGGGCGTATGTGCGCATTCTTTTGTTTGCAGGTGTTGAGAGTTCACTGGATAGCTATGCAAAGGTGTATGACGTCTTCAAGCCGAAGTCCTTTGGCGAAGCTCAAATGATCGTTCCTCCCCAAGCAGAGACGGTTCCTCAGCAGGAAAGTACTTCTGGGAGGTGGTCGTCCCCAACGTATTTATAGAGCTTCATGATCCTCAGCAATATCGTCAAATGGTAGTACTGCGGCCATCATGTTCAGGAAAAGATTCTCATTTCACTCTTTTGTCACAATGTTTACTGATTGAGTCCATCGTTTGGCCTACGGTCGCGCGCGACGATTCGTTATTAACGAGTCAGTGTCAAATGGGTAGTGTTGTATCTTATTAAGTCGATTCTCCCATTCAGTACTTCCAACAGCTACAAGCTTTTCTGTGTCGATAACGGTTGTGAATCCCCAGTGAGGTCGCCATCCCAAGCATGGAGCATTTTGAAGATTCCCCAGCAAGAGGTGTTCTAAATCTATTATCCCCAGTAGAGTTTGAAGAGGCGTGATCTTCTGTAAAATCCTCTCAAGGGACATTTCCTACACGAGACGCTCTGAAGTGGTTCTCCCCAGCATTGTAAGCTCACTTCCCCAGTGGAGTTCTATGGTTATAGTTACTCCCCAAGCAGAATGGTTCAGATGATGCCTCCCCAGCAAGGTTATCATTTCCTACAGCAACCTCAACAGGTTTGTCCGGTCAGTGCCCAGATCAAGAGATCAGGTCAATTTGTCTTCCCCAGTACGGTTTGCGAACACGAGGACAATCCAGCTTGTTATCCCCAGCAGAGTTGCTTACCTTTCCTCAGCATTTATTTTGCTGAGGACCTCTTTGCATTTTGCATATAGTATGCATGGCATCCTCAAAACGCGTAGCATTTCCATTGAGATGGAGCATTACGCCATGGAAACATTCAAACATATGCATGTGAAGCATAGGCCAGTTTTGATAACTCGTGCGAGAGTCCAAAACTTTGCTCCTTATATCATTGACAAAGCCAGAAAGAACGTCTCGTTCATTCCTCAACAGACATTGCAAAGCAGCGCAAAGGGTTTCATCATTTTTTCTCCCCACAGAGTCATATCTCTCAGATTACAAGTTTCTTGGAACCATTCCCGATAGGATTCCTGTAGCCGTCCCCGACAACACCCGGAGTTTTAACCATACCAGTTCCCGACAGGTCCATTTACCCATTCCCGATAGGTAAGCCCTTAGTTATAAACTATAGCAGTCCCCGACAGCACCTTTAAGTTTTACCATACCAGTTCCCGACAGGTCCATTTACCCATCCCCGATAGGTAAACCTTGGTTATAAACTGTAGCCTTCCCCGACAGCTCCATTTAGTTTGAACCTTGCCAGTCCCCGACAGGTCCACTTACCCATTCCCGATAGGTAACCCAGGTCCAAGCTCACCAGTTCCCGACAGGTAGTTCACCAGTTCCCGACAGGTATTTCACCAGTTCCCGATAGGTATTTCACCAGTTCCCGACAGGTTTCCTATGGGGTCCAATGGTTCCAAATTCTTTCTCACAAACTGTTCTTCTTTACCATTGCTTCACTTACAACACTTCTCTTTATCCACACAGTGTAAATTTTCTCAGTTATATTTTTGTATTCAATCCCTTTATATCTTGAATTCCTGATAGCCGTTGCTTTCATCCATTCAGATTCACAGTTGATTGAATAGGGGCAGCTGTAATACCTCAAAATTTTCCCTTTTGTTTTCTCAATAAATCGGTCTATGCTTTACTCATTTGCATTCCACAGTAGGTCATAAATTGCATATCATTGGTTGCAAGGCATGGTATCTAGTGCTGCAAGGTGTGAACAATTGAAAGCCAAAGCAAAGCAAGAGAATAAAAGCCAAAAGTCTTCAAGCAAGCCTCAAGGGTCTCTTACATCATATATCCTCTCACTTTGATCCCACAATGCATTGGAAGTTGGGAATTCATCAAGAAGATTGGGCAGTGCATTATCTCCTATCAAAACCAGTCCAAACTAGGGTTTTTGGTTCAAGCAGTATCCTGATGAAATTTTGATTCAAACTTGATCTCAATGTTTTCTACATGATGTCAAGTGTCTAAGGATGGAAGATTGGCAATTGGTTCATTTTAGAAGAGGTTCAATTGGTCAGTTGCTTGAGAATTAAGAAATTGGGAAAAAAGTCAACTGTGCAGTGGAAAAAGTCAACTCCTAACTTTTTAAAGGTCAAATTCATGAAATTCAAGTTATATATGTTCATTGGACAAAATTTGGTCAAGAGATGATGGAGGATTCATGAAAAATCAAGAAATGTACAAAGTTTCCTTTTTTTTTGGAAATTTAGGGTTTCCAAAAATGGCAAGTTTTGACCATTTTGCACCACACTTTGAGGCTTTCTTTCTCCATGATAAAAGTTTCAAACCTCAGGCCCAAGTTGAGCCAATTAAAGTTCACACTCTAAGCTTTAAATCCATATAAAGAACTCTTCCATCGGATCAAAATTGAGGGAGTTATGATCAATCGAAGTTTGGTAAAATCAAGGCAAATCTCAAGTCATGGCAAGGCAAGTTCAGGCCTCCAGGCCATAATTTCATCGAACAGTTGGCGTGCCAAATTTCAAGCCAATTTTCTCCATGCAGAATGCTTCAAATGAAAAATTGTTGAACATCAAAGTTGTTCATCTCCATGCCCTCTTCAACTTTGATGTTGGACATTTTTTCATTTGAACAAGTTATGAAGGTCATATGAGGGCTCGAACATGGTGGTTTCATGCTGAAAATTCACAAGTCACAAGGCCTTGCTTGTAGCCCAAGTCGCACACCCATACACTAGTTGTGGTTCCTTGTTTTCCAAGCAACCGAGTTGATCCTAACTAACTTGACTCGGTGAGTTGAGTCTAACTAACTCCGACCCTAGCTCCAAACCCAAACCTCATTCCAAACCTCATGCCAAACCTCTCACACTCCAAACCTAAAATCTATTTAAGAGATGCTTTACTCATTTTCAAGGACTTTCAACCATTTTCTGAAATTTATCACATTTCACTCTCAATTCTCTCTCATTTCTCTCTTCACTTTGCTACAACTTCTACTTCTCTTTTCCAAAACCACACACAAAAGCTCTTATTTCTTGAAGAATAATCACTTTTTACATTGAAAAGTGATTAATTCTTGAGCTAAACTTCATCTCTTGGTTTGCATTGGTTGGATTTTCTGGAATTTCAGCTTGTTCTTCTTCAATCCAAAGGCTTCTCACCATCTATTTTGGTGCAAGTTGGATTTTGGTGGATTTTCGCAATTTCGTTCGGTTTCGACGCGTTTCGGCTATTGATTGAAGAATCTCTGGTTTTCTTTCATTTTTTGCACCAAGATTACTTTGCAACAATTACCAAAGCAAGTCTCTGCTTTGTAGGTTGATTTTCCCTAAATCTACACTGTTTTTAGCTTATTCGCAACTTATTCGATGTAGATCTTTGTGTATTTTAGATTTGGATTCATATGCTTGAATATGATTCTTGATGTTGATTATTGAATCCAATTGATGTTTGTTGACTGTAATTCAATGTAATTTTGTGCCTAATTGATTGCATGTTTATTTGGAAGTTTGAAGAAGTGGTTTGCTGCTGAAAAGTGCTTTTGAAACTAGTTTTTTTTGCCACTGACCCAGAGTAACCGGTTACTCACCGTTTGTTAACCGGTTAACATGTGTATTTTTGCGTAAACTGTCTGATTTTCAACTAAGTAACCGGTTACTCACCATTTGTTAACCAGTTACTCTGGGACAGAATGTGTATTTTTGTGCATTTTCTTGCTTGTTTGACATCCTTAACATGTTTAAACTTCATGGATCAATGCATGGATGATTGGTGGATTATTTTTTAGCTATTTTAACTCACACCACAGTACGAACTTGACTTTCCAACACGCGGCTTTTGATTATTCATCATTGAACATAATGTTTGCATTGTAGATTAATTGATGTGATGAACACATGATGCACACACTTTGAGCTTATTAATTGCTAGTTGATGTTATGTTGCTGGAATTACTAGGCGCATGTTCATTTGCTTTCCGTTGCAAGAGATGTATACTTGTTTTTGACTTGCTCATATTCTTGACAATGTGTATTCTTTTGTAATGTGCATTATAACATGTTTGATTTCAAGGATTGTTCACCGTGATTTGTAATGTGATTGTGATAGTGTTTGTTTGATGAATGTGCAAGGCTTGATGCATGATAATGGTTGTTCATGATTGAAATCGTTTGTTAATGCATGCTGTCTCTAATCTTCCACTGCTGCCTATACACATGTATGATGTAGTATGTGCTGCCAAATGCTTGTTACACCCATTTCGTATGCTGAACATGAGCTGTTGTTTGCTGTTTGGTATATGAAGCTGAATTTACTGCTGTTCTGTTGCATGTGGGCTGTAATAGCTGATGTTTTCATTATTTCCTTCCATTGGCTTATTTGACCAAGTTCTTTTACTTAGGATTTCTTGTAAATATTTTGGAACTAACCTTTTTCATGTAGGTACAAGGGTAAGTAAGTGTGTGGACATGCTTCCACATGCAATTCTTTCTTTCATCTTCGCTTATTTCTTTTAATATGTCAAAGTGTGATCATGATAAGCATTTATATGCTTTCCTTGAATAATTTCTTCTTCATCCCTCTTTAAGATCAACTTAACTTCCATCTTGGAAGTAAGTTGATTCTTTCACTCTTCTTCTCCTTTCTTTTAGGATTAGGTTTCTTAAACCACATTAACCATAGGAACATCCATGTATGATAACATTAGGGTGAGTCTTAGTCCCCTTTAGTTTTCACCTTTGGCTTCCATTTGAGTCTCTCTTCTCATCTCAAAACAAAAAAGCAAAAGCACTTAATAAAGGTTAATGCATATTGCATGCGAGCCTTTTATGTGGGAAATGGAATGAGGGGAGCTTCTCTCCACCTTTCTAGAGTGTTTAGCATACGTCCTGTTAGGACGACCATGCAACGCATTCGATCCTATATCATAGACTTGAATGCAATACGTGTTATTAACACAAAGATAATCAAAACACTTCTTTCTAAAAGACAAAAACAAACAATAACGTCTTTCCTTCGAGAATTTCTCTCCTCATATCATTCACTCATTCCTTAAAGACTCGTCATGTTCGTTCTACCGCAAACAGGTAACGCCTAAGTCTCCATATAGCGAGCTGCAACACCTAACTGCTGGGACGCGAACGTTGACGCTTCCACTAAAAAACACAAACAATTTTCCCTTAGCTGAGGGGAACTACGTCGCTGTGATTCTCATGCTCCCGATGAGATACGTAGGCAGTGGGGTAGGGCCCATTCGAGCACTTCTTTTATTTTCCCTACATTTGTTTCTCTTTCTCTCTCCTTTCCTTTTCCAGTTCTCCAGCTAGCAGTTTCTTTTCCAGTATCTTTTCTTACACCCTTTGATTGAAGCAAGCAAGCATGGATCCCATCGAGTACGATGGACGCGTGGGGGTGCTAATACCTTCCTAACGCGTAACCGACTCCCGAACCCAGTTCTCTTGGTCACAAGACCATGCTCTTTCCTTCCTCTCAGGTTTACGCAGTGTTTCCTTTCCCTATCTTGGGATAAATACACATTGCTGGCGACTTTGTTTCTGCGCCACTTTCGCGCTTGTACTTGGATGAAAATCCCGGGAGCGACAACTGGTTTAGAGGGAACACCTTGATTCTGCACTTTGAAGCTCGATTACTTTTGGAGAAGCGATCTATGTTCTTTCGATGTTCAACAGTCAAAAGAAATTGCCATCTTTATTTTAAAAGCAGAAAATTTTTAACAAGTAAATCCATTTTTGTTTTATTTCAAGAATCGTTAATTATGTTAAAACGTCATTCTGTAAAGCTAAAACAAATAAGAATTGCAAACAAAAGCACAAGGGCTCAAATTTTATTGATAGGATGTAAATCAGCCAAACACGTGATTCCATAGAGTATTTACAAAGTTTGAAATGGCACTTTTAAGGGAACAGGGCTACATTGAAACATAAAGACCGCCATCCTTCTACCAAATTTGAATTCCGGGCATCATAAGCTTCTGTCGAAGATAACCTTGACTGGAGTTTTCTTTCGATGGATGGTATAACTGCTGCTGAGGAATTTGCCCCTTTGTTGGACGTAGTTACTTGCCATTATCCCTAACTTTTGCCTGGATTGTACTTTGAGATTTCCAATCCACCGGGATGATTTTTGATTATGTCTCTAATTTTTCCCTGGACCGCCCTTTCGGGTTTTCAATCCACCGAGACGTTTTTTTTTTCTTTTTTTTTACTTAGGCGAAGTATTTCTTGACTACATCAACATTTGTGGGGTAGGAAAATTCTTCTCCATCCATGGTTGCAAGTCTCAAGGCGCCTCCTGAGAAAGCTTTCTTGACCACATAGGGGCCGTCATAATTCAAAGTCCATTTGCCCTGGGGATCAGTGAGAAATGATTGTATCTTTTTGAGCACAAGGTCTCCTTTCCTGAAGACGCGAGGTCGGACCTTTTTGTCAAACGCCTTCTTCATTCTTTGTTGATACAACTGACCGTGGCATAGTGCCGTTATTTGTTTTTCTTCGATCAGATTTAGTTCATCGTGTCGACTCTGACACCATTCAGCTTCTGTTAGCTTAGCTTCCATCAACACCCAGATTGATGGGATCTCTACTTCTATGGGGAGAACTGCCTCCATGCCATATACTAGAGAGAAAGGGGTGTCCCCTATGGAAGTGTGGACAGATGTGCTATAACCGTGAAGAGTAAAGGGTAGCATCTCGTGCCAGTCTTTGTAGGTTACAACCATCTTTTAAACAATCTTCTTGATGTTCTTGTTAGCCGCTTTTACCGCTCCATTCATCTTAGGTTGGTAGGGAGATGAGTTATGGTGTTCGATCTTGAACTCTACGCACAACTCTTTCATCATCTTATTGTTCAAGTTGGATCCATTATCCGTAATGATCTAGTTTGGAACACCATAATGGAAAATGATATTGTTTTTGATAAATTGGACCACGACTTGTCGGGTTACATTGGCGTATGTCGCTGCTTCAACCCACTTGGTGAAGTAATCAATGGCTACCAGGATGAACCAATGTCTGTTCGAAGCCTTGGGTTCGATCATGCCAATCATGTCGATTCCCCATATGGAAAAAGCCTATGGGGAAGAGAGAACTTTGAGATGCGTTGGCGGTACATGGATTTTTTCTGAGTATATCTGACACTTGTGACACTTCCTCATGTACTTGTAGCAGTCGGATTCCATGGTCAACCAGTAGTACCCTGCTCTCAGAATTTTTCTCACCATTGTATGTTCGTTGGCATGAGTGCCAAAGGATCCTTCATGAATTTCTTTTATCAGCACGTTTGCTTCTGGTCTGTCTACGCATCAGAGCAAGACCGTGCCAAAGTTTCTCTTATAGAGTGTGTCGCCGCTCAGAAAGAAACTGCCAGCCAGCCTTCTGAGGGTCTTTCTGTCTTTCCTGGATGCCCCAGGTGGGTACTCTTGTTTCTGAAGGAAGCATTTGATATCATGATACCAAGGTTTGTCGTCTATGATTGCTTCAATCGTGAAGATGTAGGCGGGCCTTTCAAGGCACATTATGTCGATCTTAGGTACGTCATTCCATTGACCTACACTAATCATGGAAGAGAGAGTGGCTAAAGCATCAGCCATGTGATTCTCGTCATGAGGGATATGATGAAACTTGATTCTGTTGAAGAGGGTAACAACCTTCTCGCGTAATCTTTGTATGGAATCAGTCCTAATTGGTATGTGTTCCAATCTCCTTTAATCTGATTGACAACCAGGGCTGAGTCGCCATATACATCCAAGTTCTTAATCCTTAAGTCGGTCGCTTCCTCGAGACCCATGATACAAGCTTCATATTCGGCCTCGTTGTTTGTACACTTGAATGTTAGTCGGGTGGTGAAAGGAATGTGGGTACCCTAAGGTGTTATGATGATTGCCCCAATTCCGTTTTTGTAATGATTGACAGCTCCGTCAAAGATTAGTCCCCATTGGGAACCTGGTTCCGGCCCTTCACTGGGTAGCAGTTCATCACAATCTTTCATTTTTAGATACATGACATCTTCGTCTGGGAAGTCAAACCCGATTGATTTCTGATCATCAATTGGTTGATGAGCCAAATGATCAGCTAAAATACTTCCTTTAACGGCTTTCTGAGCGTGGTATTCTATGTCGTATTCTGATAACAACATCTGCCAACGTGCAATCCTTCTCGTGAGAGCAGGTTTTTCAAAGACATACTTGATTGGATCCATTTCTGAGATTAACCAAGTAGTGTGACGAATCATATAATGGCGAAGACGTTTGGCTGCCCAAGCCAGAGTACAACAAGTTTTCTCAAGCATAGTGTACCGAGTCTCGCAGTCGATAAATTTCTTGCTCAAATAGTAGATGTCTAACTCTTTCCTTTTTGTTTCGTCTTGTTGGTCAAGTACACAACCCATAGAGTCTTCCAAGACTGTTAAGTTGATGATCAGTGGTCTTTCTTCCACTTGAGGTGATAGAATCGGCAGATTCAATTGGTATTCCTTAATACTGTCGAAGGCGGTTGTTGTACCCCAAATTTTACACCTTAGATGTCATATTATCTTGCACTTACATTTAGACTTCAATCATGTGTGCATCGTTAACTAACCATTTCTTTTTGCAATTTGTTTATTTTTATTGTGGAAGATAGGGTTCACATAAAGAGGACAAGGTATCCCTAAGACATCTCTTGGCCCTAAATGCAACCATTTGAATCTACATGCATCCAAGAAGTCTTTTTCAACAAGAAATCAAATGTTTTACCAAGACAAGTCAACCATTGCCTTTCATGTCAAGCAAAGTGTGATCCTAAGTTTTGAGGCATTATTCCATGTGTTAATGAACATCCTTGGAATCCACCTATGGGTCTTAAAGATTTTCTCTCAAGTGCAAGAATTTTTCATTTGGATAAATATTCACCAAAGTGCAACATCTCAAATTGGTGCCATGGGAGGATTAGATTTTGTAACTTGGCATTTCCTAAGTTTATTCCCGTGACATTTTCTTTTTTTCATGGACATGTGATTTATCTCAAAATTCCATTTGGCCCAAAATGTTGTCATTTGAATCAAAGGCCATAAAGTTATGAGAATTTAAAATGGTGTTCCCGTATGGTTGAGCAACAAGGCATTATGCATTTAGTTTATTTCATGTGCCTCTTGTATTATTTTAAAATATGAAGATACTTTGCTTGTAAGGCAATTTTCGTGAAGTCACTAAACAATGCCTCTTTGAGCTCACTCTCTCCTGACATAGCCAAAAGATTTCTGGGGCACCATATTGGATTAATGAAATAAAAGAGGCTCAACATAGAGATATGTATTCATGCTCAGGGAATCCATAATCCTCAATTACAACTATTATCTCTTTTCACTTTCTCTCTCATGACACAATAAAAAGAGTTTCCGGAGTGGATATTGAAGGATGAAAGTTACAGACCTGCACCATATCCTCCGATGCATGGTTCAGCATGGTGATCTCCAATGTTTGACTGAGATGCAAACCCTAATTTTTTCCCCTATGGATAAATCATTTGTCCACTGTATCTCCAAGGCACGGACCAATTTGTTTTGCCTATAAAAGGAGACCATTTCTCTTTTGTTCAACACACAACAAAAACACCAAGAAAGATACAAAGAAAACTCTCTCAAAATCTCTCCACCTCTCCATTTCTTAGTTCTGCAAGTAATCTTCAAAACATGCAAGGAACTCACCATTTTCCTTCCCTCTGTAAACACTTCAAACCATCAAACACCCAATATCCTAACCACCAGTGACTTATAACTCTTTCTGGGAAACTAAGGGAGAGAAGAGGTAGCTCTGTAGCAGTTAATCTTTGAAGGAGATCGAGGGAGCTCATCCACCATTTCCAGAAACTTGTACCTGTGAAGAAGCAGTGGACTTTCTCCACTAGGTATCATACTCTATTTCATTATGTTATCTTTTAAGTACCATGATTATTCTGCTTCATATTGTTATCATTATCATGTTGTCATAGCTGTTATCTCGTTATTGTCTGGTTGTTCTCTGATCCTGTGATAAATGTTGCAAATCTTAAATCATTAATATGTTGGTTTTGTTTAATAAATCGTGAACTGGATTCGTGTTTGTGTAGAATAAAACTGAGCGAGAAAAAGTTTGTAGTGGCACTCGCCATGTTAGAAGTAGTGGCGTCCGCCACACCATTAACACACAAAACACAAAAATATATAACACACACTAAAAATAAACCACATGGCGCCTGCCATGGGTGAGTGTGGCGCAAGCCACCCTTAATATGATGAAGGTGGCGCAAGCCACTAGTGGTAAGGTCACTATGGCGCCTGCCACATTAGAGAAATAGGGATGGCAAGCCACTATTGGCATCTGCCATGAAGTTTGGTGTGGCGGGTGCCACACTGTATAGTTTTTTACTTTCTTTTTTTTCTCTTTATTCCATTTTGTTTTATCCCTCATTTCTATTTTATTTTTTTTCTAATATTTTCAAAAAGAAATAAAAAATATTCATAATTTCATTTTAAATATTTAGACTTCTTTTGTAAATAGAACCAATTGTTTTCTTAAAGACGTTAAAAAACGTTTCTTTGAAGTATGCTGTAACTTGTGAATTTTGTGAAATTGTTTCTTGACTTTGAACAAAACCTTATCATGAGAATGTTATCTGTATTTTTTCGTCCTCTGTTGCTAAGTTGCATGACTACAAATGCATTTGTTTTCAAATTGTGAGAATGCCTTTTCTGCCATACTTGGCTTATTTATGTGGCCACTGACTTTAAAGTGAGTTTTCTTTGGAGTATGCTGTGATTTGTGAAACTTTGTTTCCTGACTTTAACAACACCTTATCATGAGAGTGTTGTCTGTATTTTTCTGGCCTCTGTTGCTAAGTTGCATGATTCTAAATGTCTTTGTTTTCAAACTGTGAGAATGCTTTCTTTGCCATACTTGTCATATTTATATGACCACCTATCATTGTTGTTTTCCATGTTCACATCTGAAAGTTCATTTCCTATATTGATAAATGTTTACTGTTATGGAATTCTTGAACTCATATGTTTCATTATATTTCAACCCCACTGTAACTCTTGTTCACAAGATGTTATCTTTCCCCTTCCTTCCAAAGGAAAGTCTTTTTATTGACCTCAAAGTCATAAAAATCTCATTACTACCTTTGACCTCATAGTCATAGGCATCCATTTTCCTTGACCTCATAGTCATAGGAATCTCTCGTGGCCTCATAGTCATAGAGTTACCTCTTTAACCTTTGACCTCATAGTCATAGGTAGCCCTTGACCTCATAGTCATTAGCAAGATCTTTAACCTTTGACCTCATAGTCATAGGAATCTCTCATGGCCTCATAGTCATAGAGTTACATCTTTAACCTTCGACCTCATAGTCATAGGTAGCCCTTGACCTCATAGTCATTGGCAACATCTTTAACTTTGACCTCATAGTCATAGCCATCCTCCATTGACCTCATAGTCATGGAAAAGTCTCTCTATTGACCTCAAAGTCATAGAAAGCTCATTACTATTCTTGACCTCATAGTCATAGGATTTCCTCTTGACCTCATAGTCATAGGGCCATTTTTAACCTTTGACCTCATAGTCACAGCCAAGCTTTGACCTCATAGTCATGGCCACTCCCTCTTGACCTCATAGTCATAGGGCCATCTTTAACCTTTGACCTCATAGTCATAGGCAAGATTTAACCTCATAGTCATGGCCACTCTTCTTTGACCTCATAGTCATAGGTAAGCTTTAACCTCATAGTCATAGGTAAGCTTTGACCTCATAGTCATAGCCTTCCTCCTTGACCTCATAGTCATAGGGTCATCTTCATCCTTTGACCTCATAGTCATAGGCAAGCTTTGACCTGATAGTCATAGCCTTTGCCCTTTGACCTCATAGTCATAGGAATCTCTCATGGCCTCATACTCATAGAGTTACATCTTTCACCTTGACCTCATAGTCATAGGTAAGCTTTGACCTCATAGTCATAACCTTTCTCCTTGACCTCATAGTCATAGGATTCTCATCTTGGCCTCATAGCCATCTTTAACCTTGACCTCATAGTCATAGGTAACCTTTGACCTCATAGTCATAGGTAAGCTTTGACCTCATAGTCATAGCCATCCTCCATTGACCTCATAGTCATGGAAAAGTCTCTCTATTGACCTCAAGGTCATAGATAGCTCATTACCTTCCTTTGACCTCATAGTCATAGAATTCCCTCTTGACCTCATAGTCATAGGGCCATCTTTAACCTTTGACCTCATAGTCATAGGCAAGCTTTGACCTCATAGTCATGGCCACCCTTCCATGACCTCATAGTCATAGGATTACCTATTGACCTCAAAGTCATAAAAAGCTCATTACTACCTTTGACCTCATAGTCATAGGCATCCTTTACCCTTTTACCTCATAGTCATAGGAATCTCTCATGGCCTCATAGTCATAGAGTTACATCTTTAACCTTGACCTCATAGTCATAGGTAACCTCTGACCGCATAGTCATAGGATTTCATCTTAGCCTCATAGCCATTTTTCCCCCTTTTGACCTCATAGTCAAAGTCTCTCTATTGACCTCATAGTCATAGATAACTCATTATCACCTTGGCCTCATAGCCATTCGACCTTATAACCTAGAATTAGGTTAGAGTTTTAAACTCCGTGTGAGACTCATCACTTTGAGTATTCACTTTACCCCCACAACTTAGACTTAGAGAGTTTCCTTAAACTCTAAATGAGCTCATACTCATTTCCCCTTGGAACTTTGGCCATAGTCAGTGGTTCCTCAAATCCACCCTTAGTTACGTGAACTACGGTTGCTTTGATTCTTTAGTCAGATACGTAGGCACAAGATACGACGTCTTGGCGAGCAAACTTAGTGTATATACCTTTAGGTATTTACCCTTAGAAGATATCTTAGCAAGTAAACATAACATAACACAAACTTAAACAAGAGGTTCCTGTAGATTACTACAGATATTAAGGGTGCTAATATCTTCCCTTAGTATAACCAACCCCCGAACCTTAGATCTCCCCCTTTAGGTTTTCTCGATCTTAAAACTTTCCTTTGGATAAATCAAAGTCGGTGGTGAATTCAAAGAAATGTGATGCAAGTTAATTAATAGCTTGTTATCCGATTCTCACCACAACAGCGGTTTAGCAATCTTCTTTCTAAACGCATTCCTGATTCTTTTTGAGTAATTTGAAGATCGGCGCACATGTTGCGGTCATGAGGAATATAAATCTGGAAATGTAATTCAAACGTCCCAGGAATCCTCTGACTTGTTTTTCAGTTTTTGGAGAAGGCATTTCTTGAATGGCCTTAACCTTGTCAGGATCAACCTAAATTCCTTTCTGGCTGATGATGAACCCTAAAAGTTTCCCTGAGCGGACACTGAATGTGCACTTATTGGGATTCAAGCTGAGTTTGTACTTTCTCAACCGCTTGAATAGCTTTGACAGGTGGGTTACATGCTCCTTTTCTATTTTAGATTTGGCAATCATATCATCGACATATACCTCGATTTCCTTGTGTATCATGTCATGAAATAGAGTAGTCATGGCCCTTTGATAGGTTGCCCCGGCGTTCTTCAAACCGAACGACATTACCTTGTAACAAAAGGTGCCCCATGGGGTAATGAATGAAGTTTTCTCCATGTCTTTCGGCGCCATTTTTATCTGATTATAGCCCGAGAATCCATCCATGAAGGAGAATATTTTGAATTTTGCTGTACTGTCTACCAGTATGTCAATGTGTGGCAAAGGAAAGTCGTCCTTTTGACTGGCCTTGTTTAGATCTCTGTAGTCCACACACATTCTGACCTTTCCGTCCTTTTTTGGAACTGGTACTATGTTGGCTAGCCATTGAGGTACTCTGACGTGGCGAGGAAACCCGCGTCAATTTGTTTTTGTACTTCCTCTTTGATTTTGATGGCCATGTCTGGATGAGTCCGTCTCAACCTCAGTTTTACTGGCAGACATTCCGATCTTAATGGTAGATGATGTTCCACGATGCTGGTATCCAACCCTAGCATGTCCTGATAGGACCAAGCAAATACATCGGGGAATTCTTTGAGAAGCTTTGTCAAACTTTCTTTGACAGTCGGATTGAGCAGTGTCCCAATCTTGATTTCTTTTCTCTCTTCCTCCAAACCTAAGTTTACCGTTTCCAACGGCTCTTTGTGAGGTTCAATGGACTTTTCCTCCTGTTTGAGTAGTCGGGAGATCTCCTCTGGAATTTCGTCGTCATTTTCTTCTTCGGCCTCAAATACTGGGAATTCAAAGTGGGGAGAAGGCATTGGATTGTATGTTTCAATGGGGTTTAAAACAAGCAATCTGCATGACGTGATAATTAGTTTTAGAAGAGATAGAGAGAATGCAAGAGTGTGTGCAGTGTATTTTCTTTGAAAAACTGCTTGTTTTTATTATTAAGTTGTTTTTTAGGATTACCATTTTCTAAAAAAAATCGAAAAGAGAAAACAGCAATAAATGCGAAAATTACAGAACAACGTTATTTTATTTAATCTGTCGATTCTCAAAACTATAGCCCTATAAAACAAAACTCTGTCGCTTTGGGCAAAGCGAAGAGGGAAATTTACTGAAAGTAAGCCCTATCAAAACAGCTGTTTCACCTGGGCAGGGTGAAAGGTTAAGATAAAGACAGCAATTATTTAGACTTATGAACGACTTTCGGAACGTTGACAGCAACCCATGGGCGGCGAACTCTTCGGTGAATCACAAAGTCTGGTACCTTCTTTCGTGATTTGTCCTCAGAAATAACGTTGATTTCTAGTGGAGCAGGATCGTTGGAATCTGTTTCCCAGGCAGAGTTGTCGCAGACAAACTCTTCTGTTGTATTTTGCACAGTATTTATACTCTCAGGTGAATCTTCCCATCCACTGGGCTGGATGTCCTCGAGCCTGATACGAGAGCTTTCAGGAGTAGTGTATTTGACCAAGTAGTCGAACTTGGCACTTGGTTGTCCTAAGGTGTCCCACACTTCTTTGGAACTGGAGGAGTCATCTCTCTCGATGACGTTGACCTCAGGAAAAGCATAGTTGATGAATTCTAGTCCTGCAAGCTTTGCAAATTCATTGTCGTGCTGGATATTTTATGAATGCCCTGAGTAATGATCCCATAACATGGTGGGGACACAAGTATTCTTTTCAATGATGCTCAGTTGATAAGCATCGTTCGGCTGACTCTTTTGCCCCCAAGTCTCCTTGATACAGCTGCCAGATAGGCAGGCCATCCATTGGGCCATAATAGTCATGGTCAAAGTTGTCTTTCATTAGAGTGTCCTCCTCTAATGAGTTTGGTGGAGCACGGCATCCTTCCGGATCACAATCTCCGTATATCATTTTGACATGTGACCTCGTTATAAATCTCAGACTCTGTGTGGGATAGAAAAATGGCATAGGCTCCTCTTCCTAGGACATATAACCGTCTTTATTAAGATAGGACTTCCATTCTTCCTCTGTATCGGAAGGATCACCCTCGTTGATGGTATGCACTTCCTGAGGCACTGGGTGAAGGAAACCTCCACTGTGGAAGAAATCCTCAATGGGATGAAAAATTTCATCGTTAGTAGCAGTCTGGGTACAGGTTGAAGAAAAACCAAGACCCTTCTTTATTTTGTTATCAGTAGGAATGACAAGTTGTCCCCATCCCTTTGCATTGTTACTTTTGATCACTTCGAGAGCATCTTTGTATGAGGAAATAGAGGTTCCCTTCTCTGAATGATTTTCATTACTCACCGAAAGTGCTTGGAACTGAGTTCCAACAACCTCCGCTGGTTCTACACAAGTAGACGATGATAAGTTACTCACGATCAATGCTTGCTCTCCACAGACTGTGACTAGTTGGTTGTTTTTGACGAACTTCAGTTTCTGGTGCAGTGTCGAAGTGACTGCCCCAGCCTGGTGTATCCAAGGTCTTCCTAATAAATAGTTATACGCTGCCCGGACGTCCATGACCTGGAAAGTGACTAGGAAAGTGTGAGGACCGATAGTTATGGGATGGTCGACTTCGCTGATAACTGCTTTCCGAGATCCGTCAAATGCCTTGACAATGACCTCACTGCCCCTCATCGGGGATCCTTTGAATGATAGTTGCATTAATGTAGACTTCAGCATAACATTCAGAGCTGATCCGGTGTCTACCAGTACGCTGGCTAAAGCATCGTCCTGGCAGTTGACTGTAATATTGAGCGCCATGTTATGACTTTTGCCTTCTTCCGGCAATTCGTCATCACTAAACCCCAAGTTGTTGCAGGAGGTGATGTTGGAAACGATGCTATCGAATTGTCTTATTGTTACATCCTGTTCCATAAAGGCTTGCTCTAAGACTTTCTGTAGAGCCTCTCTGTAGGCTTCAAAACTGAGTAAAAGTTATAACACGGAGATTTTTGAAGGAGTTTGCAACATCTGGTCAATAATGTTGTATTCACTCTTCTAGATGAGCTTTAGCATCTCATCGTTGTTTGTTGAAAGGTCGAGACAACTGGATTGACCGACTGGTTGATTGGGAACTTCCATTTGAGGTTCCTTTTCTTTGCTAGGTTCTCCAACTCCTCGGTTGAAGATTTGACCACTCTGTGTTACTCGACTGATGTGTGTAATGTTCACGACGGAGGGTAATGGAATTTCCTTTCCATTCTCAATTGTTGTTGCATCATACTTGTAAGGGATTGCCTTATCAGACTTGTACGGTACTGGTCCCAGCAGATAGACAACTACAGGAGCCTTCTGATTTTTTTGACCATTGTAAGTAATTTCAATCAGTTCCTGGTTAAGAACATTCGATTCGTCAAGTAGAGGGATGATGGTACAAACCTCTTTGGTCCTCTCCCAATCAGAGATTACAACGAAATCCTTGATTTGATCAGCGAAGTAGTCGGGCATCAAGTTGATGGACCCCGAAACTGGACATGGTTGAATCTCTTTGCGGTCCAACTGACTCTGAAGGGCTGCTCGCACGAGGTAACATCCTTGATTATCTTCCGAGCAGACTCTACAACACTCATAGTTATGTGGTGGCACCTGGCCACGTCCGCTTTGAATGCAGTGTAACCTCACTAGATCGGTTTTTACTGACCGAATATCCTGACTTTGATGCCTAGTAGGGTTTCCATCAATCATACTGACTTATTGCGTGCCTTCATCTAGATAGATTGGAAGCCACCAATGATTTAACAAGTGTTGCAAAGTTCTTTGAACGATAGCACATCCCTGGTCACTCTCACGACATGCCCTATAGTTTTGATAATTATACGAAGTCAGAAAACCGAGCTGGACTTGTTTAGCATGTAATTCTACCTAGCTGGTATTCATCAAGCGAATATCGAAGATCTGAATCATGTTGATCTGATAAGGATTTTTATCACGGTAGTCCTGGATCCATCCAAGATCCATCTGACGCTGGAGGGCCTCTTGTATAAAAGAGCATCCCTGATTGTTTACCGAGAAAATCAGACAGGAATTGTAACCGTGCTGTGGCAGATTATGATACTGGCTTTGCCTTGAGTGCATTGCCACCAAGTTGACATTCATTGCACGGATGTCATGGTTTTGAATGATGTTCGAACTCGTATAAGTCATGTTAACTCCACGAACTCGATGCTCCTGGATCCACCCGAGATCCAATTGTTCATGTAGAGCTGATTGCACCACAGAACATCCTTGATTGTTCTTAGAGCAAATATCACACTGGTGATAATTATGAGGTGGGACATGACTGTACCCGCTCTGTCTGCGATGCATCTTAACCAGATTGGTCCTCAATAAGAGTACATCATGAATTTGATAGTTGTTGTTAGACTCTCCTTCTATCAAATTGACTACAGCTTTCTCGTGTTGAGGCAACGGGTTCGTCTGAACATTTGGATTTGTATCCTTGAAGGATAAGACCCCGCTCCTGACAAGTTTTTGCACATCGGTTCTGAAACTGAGGCAGTTTTCTATGTTATGCACTGGTCCTCATTGATGGTAAGGACAAGTCTGACCCGCCTTGAACCAAAAAGGCAGATTTTTCGGTACTGTAAGAGGAGTCCTGGTTTGGACGTGCCCTTTGACCAGTAGTAACGGAAACAAATCTGTGTACAACATTGGTATAGGGTCGAACCCTGGCGGTCGCGTTGTACGGTTGTTGTTGTACTAAGGACGAGCCTGCTGAAGAGACTGTTGTGTCCTTTGCTGATATGGTTATTGATTCGGTTGGCTTTGAGCAACCTGAGGTTGATACGTTGGAACAGACACAGGGTTAATAGCAGGAGTTACAGCTGCTACCGATTGGTATCGTCGCCTTTGCTTTCCGAGAGAGATATTCCCAATATCCTGCTCTTTTTTCTTAGGGAGAGCACTACCATATCGTTTTGTACTACTTGATGATCCAATGTCTTTAACTAAACGTCCTTCTCGGACCGCTTCTTCAAGACGAACTCCCATGTCCACCATCTTGGTGAAGTCACTGGGTGCACTGGTGACCATTCGGTCGTTGTAAAATGAGCTCAAGGTTTTCAAGAAGATCTTTGTCATCTCTTTTTCCTCAAGAGGTGGACAAATCTGAGCGGAAATTTCACGCCATCTCTGAGCATATTCCTTAAATGTTTCCTTGTCCTTCTGCGACATGGCTCTGAGTTTATCTCTGTCCGGTGCCATGTCCAGATTATACTTATATTGTTGAACAAATGTAGCGCCAATATCTCTGAAAGTGACGATCTTAGTGCGGTTTAATCCCATGTACCATTTGAGTACGGCACCGATTAAACTATCCTGGATATAATGGATCAGTAGCTATTGATTCTCTGTATGAGTTGACATCCTCCGAGCGTACATCACCAAGTGACTTTGAGGGCAAGAGTTACCCATGTATTTTTCAAATTCGGGCACTTTGAACTTGTGCGGAACTTTCATATTGGGGACCAAACAAAGGTCTGCGGCGTCCTTTCCAAATAGATCCTGACCGCGAATAGCTTGCAGTTCTTTCTGCATCTCCAGGAACTGTTCCTGGAGCTCATTCATTCTGTCGAACATACATTCGTTTCCACCAGATGGTATCTGGGAAACCTGTCCTTCTGGGCCAGTGTGTACCATGGGTGGTGGTATAGTCATTATGGCAGAGACTCTTGGTGCCTCCCGAAGTTTGTAACCTTCAGGAGTTGCTATCATGTCCCTGGCATCTTCGCTTTCCCGAAGTTTGTAACCTTCAGGCCCAACAATTCCTGTTGCAGTTTCCGAATCTTCCATGATCGGCGAAACATATCCTTCCGGGATATAGTTGAGTCGCATGCCCCAGGGACGATCTTTTGGCATTTTATACCTAGGATCATACTTCTCCACTATGGGCGTAGATGTGATCTCTGAGATCACAGTTCTTTGTTGTTGCATCTGGGCTGCTGCCAGAGATTGCATGTCATTGTGAAGTTTCCTCAAATTTTCTTTCAGAGTGTCGATTTCTTCTCTCAACTCTTTGTTCTCTTCCTCGAGGTTATCCATCTTTTTTTGTCGGTTGGCCCGAGTATTGTATGAATGAGACAGTTTGACTCTAGAATTAAGACACAAACGTGAGATTCGCAGGGAATAAGAATGCGTTATGGGCAAATGATGAATGATATGCAATGATTATATTAATTAATAATTTTATTATTAATCAAAAGAAACTTCGACAATTGGATTGCAAATATCACATAGTGGGGAGACCCCGTTTTATTGAATTCAAAGATTGCGAAAATGGAAATACAGTAGATTACAAAGTTCTGTAAAAGGACATATCTAATCTAATGGATCCTGAGTCCTCTCTAAGGAGGGTTCAGGTGCTGGTTCCGGTGCTTTCCTTTTCTTTAACCGAGACTCTTGAGCCGTTGTCCGGTTGTCATTCCTTTGCCAAGTGAAAGGAGCGAGCAAATTTCTTTGGTCATCTTGATTTTTTACAACATGTTGTTCTATAATCTCGATCAGAGCAGCTTTATATTTCAATAGCTGTTGTATTTTCTTACACTCCACATTGAGAATGCGGTACTTGTTCCTCCAAGACCTCTTCTCCTATTGAACTTTGTTGAGAGTTAGCTGAAGTTTTTCCATATCAGACATAAAATAAAGGACAGGGTCCCTTAATGGAAGAACTTCCTGAAGAGGGTAAGGCATCCTTAGCTTGAGAGCCCTAGTTTATACCCAGTGGAGATAAGGCTCCACAGAGATATAGTCTGGTTTCCCTAGAGACTCTCTTCCTTTCTGTGAACATGATTCCAGGCATGCACTATTTCTGTCTTTAGTGCCCTGTCGTTTTCTCCTTCCTTGAAGAAAAGACCTTCCAGATGAGCATTACGCGGGACATGCCTCATTGGGTATCTGAATTGACGACGAACTAAAATTGGATGATAGTTGATTCCTCCCTTAGTTCCTATAAGGGGTACGTTTAGGAAGTTTCCACAACGGTCAATGATTCTGATCCTGTCATAGATTCGATTGTACCAATCGATGTCAAAGTTGGTAAGAGACATGATTCTCTGCGACCAACGTAAAGTATTCTTTTGATCCCAAAAAGTAGCAGACTTGGGCAAGTGGGAAATGAACCATTTGTACAGCAGGGGTACACAGTATGTGATCATTCCTCCGTCGTACAAATTCCTTAAGTGTACATAATGATACGCATCTGCGAGCAAGGTTGGTACGAGATTTACAATCAAAAAAATCTTAATGGCATTGATATCAACAAAGTTATCGATGTTGGGAAACAAAAATAACCCGTAGGTGAGCAAAACAAAGATGCTCTCGAAAGCGGCCACATTCCCTATACTAGCAAAGTACAGAGCTTTCTTTATCAAAAACTGGGCCGGCAAACCCTGGATTCCACCCTTAATGGTCATGTGAGTCCTAACTTCTGACTCGTCCAAATAAATTGCTCTTGCAATGGTTTGATCTTTTGGAATTTCTCCCAATCCAGAAAAGGGAGATTGGTCAGTGATCGGTAAATCAATCAGGTGAGAGTACTCCTCCTGTGTTGGTGCTAGCTGATAATCCGGGAATGTGAAACAGTGATAAACCGGATCGTAGAACTGAATGAGCGTGGACAGGATTCCTTCAATTACATGGACCCTTAACAGGGACAGCAGTCCTCCATACTTAGCTCTGAAAGCCTCAGGGTTGGTGATCATCCTTGCCAAACCTCTTAAATCCTCTAATTTTGGAACCTTGAAGGTGTACTTGTGAGTCTTTCTTCTACCGAAATGCATAATGCAATTTCTTTCTCTAACATTTACAAACATTGTCTCAGTTTAATTTGAAAAAGAGAGACTAGGAGAGAAATTTTTTCTTTATTTTAATGTTTTTTAAATGAATGTATGAATGCAGCACACAAAAACATAGAAAAAACATGGGGTCAAGGGGTCGGTGTCATGAATTCAAGGCTCTACCCATCCCCAAAGGTTTATACTGGTGATTTTTGTACCTGTTCTCAAAATCACTGACCCCTCATCGGATGACGACAGCAAGCGGATCACCAAGCGAGCTGGTTCATCTTAGAGTAATCTCAAATGAGGGTAGTATCGCGTGACAACTATTCCCGATAGCTTCCGCACTACAAAATGGTTTCAGTCTACTAAAATCCTCAGCTTCTCAGATAACCCAATGGAACAATCTGCTTTTAACAACCGAAGTCGTATAGGCCTTGAATCCGCAAAGGGTATCTCCACTTATTTGATGGTCGACCGGGACCTCTTATCTGGGATTCACTCCCCGTAAGATTACTCGTATAATGCCATCCCCTATCTTAGGTGTATACTCAATCTTTCCACATGCGGCATCACACGCATTCCCATTAGCAGAAAAATAAACACATATATCAATTAGGAAAAGCAGTATATATATTTGTCCTAATATCCTAGACCTCTAGTCCTATGATCCTATACAGACAATGACTCCCCAACAGGGTCTCCATTTCTGTGATACTTTGTGAACTTAGGGCTTTCTACCTAAGACTGTGAAAATAAATATCTCCTACTGTAAGACTGTGAGAGAAAAAATAAACTCCCACTGTGGTTGCCATTTTTTCTATAGTGCGATTTTTGTGGTTTCGAATCACTATCGCTTGGGTACTACAGTTCGATTCATTTTTTATCCTGTGAAGTTGATTAAGGAATGGAAATAGATGTCTCCAATTAACCTTGCTTGCATACTGAGTTTAAACACCTGACTGTTAGTTTATAGATGCTATCAAAAGGGGGTTCTGTCTTAGGTTATTTTGCTTAAGAATACAGTGTCTGGACTATTTGCGAGGTTTTTGGTAAGGTGTTTAGATTTGATGCTTTTGATTGATGGATGGAGGTACTGGATTTTGAGTTTTTGATTAGTATGCTCGCTAAGATTTTTCAATCTTATGCCTACGTATTCCAGTTCAGGGAAATCAGAGCGATCGTAGTTCCCTCCTATTATATGGGGGGGAAAAGATGTTTTGGTGTCTTGTTCAAAGCCCAAGGCAGAGGCTAAAGTCTATTAGAGAGAATTTGTCATCTCTAAAGAGGGATTGTTGATTTTTTTTGTGCCTTGATCAAAGCCAAAGGTTGAAGCGAAAAGGTTGACTCTACTAGGGAGTTTTATATCTGTCTTGTACAAAGCCCAAGATTGAGGCTGAAAAGAGATTGACTCTGCTTAGGGAGATCATTATACAAAGCCTAAGAGGAGGCTATTGACCCAACAAGAGAGTGTTTATTAGTTGTCTCGTACGAAGCCCGAGATAAAGGCTAAAAGGGTTGACTCAACAAGAGAGTACTAACAAGTGACTGACTCAACAAGAGAGCATTTTTATATGTGTCTTGTACAAATCCCAGGACGGAGGCTAAAATGTTTGACTCAACAAGAGAGTCCTTTATACTCAACAAGAGAGTGATTTGCTGTCTCGTACGAAGCCCGAAATAGAGGCTAAAAGGAAAGTGACTAAACAAGAGAGTCTTGGAAAGTGATGGACTCAACAAGAGAGTCTGAAAAGGTTAAATCCGCTAGGGGGAATCATTGTACAAAGCCCAAGAGGAGGCTAACTTCACTGAGGAAGGATCATTATACAAAGCCTAAGAGGAGGCTATCTTTCTGCCGGGGATTCTTGAGATCCCGAGGCAAGTCCAAGAAGGGAATCAATCCTTGTAAAGGGAATACAAAAGGAATTGATAGATCAGAAACCTTGAGGCTCTGGTTTGAGATAGTGTTATCTTGATGGTAAACCGGCCTTGGTTGGGGATTTTCAGGAGAAAGATGGGGTTTTAGAACTCACAAATTTTAACTCGGCTGGATATTAATCCAGAATCTGGGGTTTCTCCTATGTTTGAAAGGTGCTTGAGAATGTATTTGAGACCCAAGGGTATTAGGCTGTCCAAGTCTACTGGTAGAGTTTTATCTTTTGTATGATGCCCAAGAGGAGGTTGACTCGTTTAAGGGATGAGTATCAACCCTAAAATTGTTCTGAAGGTTTTGGTTTTTTTTTAGAAAGACAGCTCTAACGAAGGATGATTAAGTTCTATCCTATACCTTTAGGAGGTCGTTAGGGTCCTTGTATTAATCCCAAGAGAAGGTATGAGAACTTCTAAGAAGCCAAAGGGTCCTTGTACAATGCCCAAGAGGAGGCATGGATGCTTTTAGGAAGCCTGTGGGTCCCTAAACCTAGAGAAGTTCAAGAAATGCAATTCACAGTGAAGAGATCATTCCAGGAAAGTTTAAGAATTCGGAAGAAACTCAAGAGATGCTATTCACGGAGAATAGATCAACTCTGGGGAGTAGAATTTCTTTGACAATTTCTAAGGGTGACAGTCTGAGAAAAGGTTCACTGAGAATACTGCCTTTCTCTTTGTTCCATATTGATTAACCCCAAGAGAAGGGAAGACTGTATCTGGAATCCTATGGGGATCTAGTTTTGTTTGTATTTAAGAGTGACCAACATGGCTTTACCTAGTTCTAGACGTAGTTGTCGGGGAAAACTCTAAATAACTATACTAGTATTACACAGTTGATATATGACAAGTATATAAAAGGATGTGAAAGAAGACTTACAGTGAAACAGCCCCACAATACAATTTATATACATATGAAAGCGGTCAATGAAAGCGGATAAACACTTACCTGTTGTAGAGCTTCCATGCTATTTTGTTAGTTGTTCAACAAAGAAATTAAAGAAATTTTTGATAACAACATATATTTGGATTCAAAATCAAATGAGAAAGTGCTTTGAAAAGATTACTGGGGCTTACTACTCAAGGAGAGGCCCAAATGTTAATGATGATCGTACTGTTGTTTTGAATATCGTACAGAGGGACTTATACAATATGTGAGACCCAAAAATTGTTTTATTTATAAAGGGGTTGGGTCTTACACTCTATTAGAGGCCCAAAGAGTTTTTTAAGAAAAGGAATGGGTCTTATAGCTCAAGGAGAGGCCCAGGGTTTCTGTTTTGAAAGGGCGACGATCGTGTCGAACTTTTTGATGGTATCGGGACTTATACAATACACTGAGGCCCAAAAAGGTTTTTATTTACAAAAGGATGGGACTTACACTCTACCAAGAGGCCCATGAGTGTGAAAAAGATTTGTTTAGGGTGATAATCAAAGAAACCCTAATTTTGTTCAAAATGTAATTAATTTTGTTTAAAAATTAATAAAAATTATTGAAAACATGTGAAATACGAGTGGTGATATAGGATAAATGTTTCAAAAATCATGTTTTTGTCCACAAAATGATTGGAAACCAAATAAACTTGGAAAATTAAGAAGGAAAAATATTTCAAATGTTAAAAAACAAATAAAACATTAATTCTTTGCAAAAATATCAAATATATGAAATAAATAATATTTTTGGGAATTTTTTGTAAAATAAAATATTTTAACATTTTTGTGAATTATTAAAAAAATAATCAACTCAAAATCATTAAAATTCAGAGAGAAATTAATTTTTGAATCAATTAAATAAAATCACAAAATTCAAATATTTGAATTTATGAAAATGGCGCCCAGAACATGGGCTAAGAACACGCGCGAAGGGAGTTTTGCTCAGATTTGCGTTTTCTATCCAATCTCACTGAATACTTGATGAAATCACACAATCTACATATCAATCTACTCGTTTTCATCTCACGGTCATGTCTATGATCTTTAATTTCATTTATTTTAAACATGGAATAAGAAATCAAGACAAAACCTCAAGAACCCTAAATTATGCATGAAGGCTGAGAAATTCTATACACGATTCATTCAAAGCAATTAATTGAGGGGAAACATTCCATGCATGATTATGAACATTTGGCAAAAGTATTGTGCGAGGAAATATGCATAGATTAAGAGATGACCAAGTTGAAGCTTACCTCCTGCAGCTGGTGATCGTGTTTTGTGTTGGAGGTGTTACAGCTAGGTTCCAATGATGTGGATAGCTTCCCTAGGTGCCAAGTGATGTGTCTGAATGCTTGGAATGGTTTGAAACAAGCTGGAACTTAAGATGGTACCCCAACTGCAAGTCTGCTAAAAGCTTGAGCAGTTGGATGGTGATTTTGTGAAATCAGTGTTCCAGATGTTGTTTAAGTGTTTGGATCACTTCTATATGATGTTTATGAGGTGTGTGTGTGTGTGTGTGTGATTGGTTTGGTTGGAATGGCTCTCAAACTCAAAATCCGATAGTGCCTTGCTTTAGAAGACAATTTTGGAGTGAAGGAGGAGATTTTGTGGAAAACATCAGTTTGATGGCTTTGGTGTATTTAAACTGGGCACAAATGAGCTCTATTTATAGAAGAGCAAGTTTATTTTGCAAGCAATAGTGAATGGCAACTGGTACAGGTCTGTGGCCAATTGGATCATTTTGGAATCTCAAGTCTCCTCTAGCCATTGACTAGAGGTTAGAGAACAGGCTTATGTGTCATCAGTTCAGAGCTTATCCTTGACTCATTCAGTTAGAAATGGCTCAGTTCATGCCACCTTGGTGCATTTTTTGAATGCTTGGAAACAAAATTGGAGTCTTGTCCCCTTTTAGGCCTTTTAGGGTTTGGCATTCTACTTTGGGAATCTTGGACTTGGAAGGCTGATGGATCAGTGTTGGTTCCTCCTTGGTCTCCCCCTGAGGTGTTCAGATGGATAAACTTGTTTGTCATTTACAAAATTTGATCAAATCGAGCAAAATGCTCAAATCTGCCTTGTTATGACAGTTGCAGCAACGCATATTGCCATTGTCACAACTCTTAGCTCATATGGAATTTGATGAGGTTCTTGGCCATTTTGGAAAGCCCTCATATGATACAACATATGTGTGATCATAGTTTGTCTTGAGACTTTTTGGATCCAAGTGGAAAATTCCCCTACATTTGAAAAAAAAAAACAAGGCAGATTCTGACTTAGTGAAAATTTCACTAAGTGTTGGAAAAAGTGACATTTCATGTTTTCAACCATTTTGATCATTCCATAACTTAAAATCCATGAGGAATTGGAATGAGGTGTAGTTGACACTTTTAAAGTATGCCATGAGAGCTACAAATCCATCTTTGGATCAGCCAAAATGGTTGCTTGGATGACAAGTTATGATCCTTGGAAGTTGGTACCCTAGCCACTTTGTTCCATAACTTAGAAAAATTCTAAGTTATTATAGTTACCCCTTTTACAAGTTAACCCACTTTCTTTGGTTTTTATTGATGAATGTTGATTCAAATCACACATTAACATCATTTTAGGGTTAGGGAACCATAATTGATAAAAAAATCAAAAAGTTAAACTTTGACTTTTGGGCACAGTTGACTTTTTATCAGATGAACTCCAAACTGTTCGATCCTCTATGAAATCAAGTCCTTGACCTAAATCAAACTTGATGGATTGATTTCATAGGTGTTATATGCTGTATTGAATCATGTCCCAAGGTTTGGGAGCATGTCCTGGTCGAAAGTCAAAGGTACAGTTGACTTTTCTTCAAAAACCCTAATTGTGGTTCAGATGAAATTGAAACTTGTAGATCAAGCTTCTTGGATCAATCCATTGTTGAAAATGGATTAATGTAGTGTATTGGAGACCCTCAAATCCTGTCTTGAGATCTTGGCTCATGTTTTGTCCCAAAAGTCAACTTAGGGGTGAATTAGGTCAAGAAACCCTAATTCCTGATTTTTTGATGAATGCATCCCCTGAGGCTAAATTGACTTGATGATTGGGTTCATGAGGTCCCATGAAGTATCTTAGGATATGCTTTGAAGCATTGGATCATACCCAGGGGAAAATTTCCATCTGGAGGCCCTGGTCGACCAAAACCCTAATTTGGTGACACTGGCGATCTTGAGGCTCGATCCACTTGGAAGGTAGCAACTTTGTACTTAATCCTTGATGTGGGAGTCCTCTTGATCCTTTATGGATGTTTGAGATGTTAGACAAGTTGAAGATCATGTCATTTCTTGATTGATCCTTTGTCTAAAGCTCAGAGAGGGCTTGAAACCCTAATTATTGTTTGTAGTGAATGCTCACCCATCTTTGGGGAGACTGATGAGGTATGTAAATACATCCATATTGTGATGATGATTTACACAATGATGGGAAATCTTAGTGGTCAAAATTTGGGGTATAACAATAACCCATGGAGTCTTCCAGGACTGTTAAGTAGATGATCAGTGGTCTTTCCTCCACTGGAGGTGACAGAATCGGTGGATTCGACAGATATTCCTTGATGCTATCGAAAGCTTTTTGGCAATCTTCTGTCCATACGCAGCTTTGATTCTTTTTGAGTAGTTTGAAGATCGGAGCGCATGTCGCAGTCATGAGGGATATGAACCTTGAGACGTAATTCAGACGTCCCAAAAATCCTCTGACCTATTTTTCAGTCTTTGGAGAAGGCATTTCTTGAATGGCCTTGACCTTGTCAGGATCAAGCTCAATTCCTTTTTTGCTGACAAAGAACCCTAAAAGTTTGCCTGAGCGGACACCAAACGTGCATTGGTTGGGATTCAAACGGAGTTTGTATTTTCTCAAACGCTCGAATAACTTGGACAGGTGTGTCACATGCTCTTCTTCTGTTTTAGATTTGGAAATCATGTCATCGACGTACACTTTGATTTCTTTGTGCATCATGTCGTGAAACAGGGTAGTCATGGCCCTTTGATAAGTTGCCCCGACATTCGTCAAACCGAACGGCATTACCTTGTAACAAAAGCTGCCTCATAGTGTGATGAATTAAGTTTTATCCATATCTTTTGGCGCCATTTTGATTTGATTATAGCCCGAGAATCCATCCATGAAGGTGAAGACTTTAAACTTTGTTGTACTGTCTACCTGCATGTCTATGTGTGGTAAGGGAAAGCATCCTTTGGACTTGCTCTCTTCAGATCCCTGTAGTCTACACACATTATGACTTTTCCGTCCTTTTTCGGAACTGGCACTATGTTGGCTAGCCATTGAGGATATTCTGATGTGGCGAGGAAACCTGCGTCAATCTGTTTCTACATTTCCTCCTTGATTTTGATAGCCATATTCGGGTGAGTCCTTCTCAGCCTTTGTTTCACTGGCGGGCATTCTGATTTTAACGGTAGATGATGTTCCACGATGCTGGTATCCAACCCTGGCATATCTTGATAAAACCAAGTAAACACATCGGGAAACTCTTTGAGAAGTTTTATCAAGCTTTCTTTGATAGTCAGACTGAGCAGTTCCCCAATCTTGACTTCTTTCCTCTCTTCTTCTGAACCCAAGTTAACCGTTTCCAACAGCTCTTTGTGAGGTTCAATGGACCTTTCCTCTTGTCTGAGTAATCGGGAAATCTCTTCTGGAATTTCTTCGTCTTCTTCTTCTTCAGCTTCAAATACCGGGAATTCAAAGTTGGGAGAAGGCATTGGATTGTATGTTTCAATGGGGTTTAAAACAAGCAATCTGCATGATGTGATGTTTCATTTTTTAGAAGAGATAGAGAGAATGCAAGAGTGTGTGCAGTGTATTTTCTGAAAAATGCTTGTTTTTATTTTTGAGTTGTTTTAGGATTACCATTTTCTGAAAACAAAAAGTGAAAACAGCAATAAATGTGGGACTTACAGAATGACGTTATTTATTTATGATTTGTCGATTCTTGAAACTACAGCCCTATAAAACAAAACTCTGTCGCTTTGGGCGAAGCGAAGAGGGACATTTACAGAAAAGTGACATTCGTTTCACCCGGGTAGGGTGAAAGGCTTAAACAAAGATGGCAATTACTTAGACTTATGGATGAATTTCGGGACATCGACATTTACAAATGACGCTGATTTCTGGCGGAGCAGGATCATTGGAGTCTTCCTCCCATGCAGAGTTGTCGTAAATGAACTCTTCTGTTGTATCTTTGTTAGTGTTTTCACTCTCAAGAGGATCCCCCCATCCAGTGGGCTAGATGCTCTCGTATCTGATGCGAGAGCTTTCAGGAGTGGTGTACTTGACCAAGAAGTCGTACTTGCCACTCGGCTGTCCTAAGGTATCCCATACTTCTATGGGACTGGAGGAGTCATCTTTTTCGATGACGTTGACCTCATGAAAAGCATAGTTGATGAACTCTTGTCCTTCAATCTTTGCAGATTCTTCGTTGTGCTGGATATCTTCAGAATGTCCTGAGTAATAATCCCATGACTTGGTGGGGACGCAGGTATTCTTTTCAATGATGCTCAGCTGATATGCAACGTTGGGCTGACTCTTTTGCCCCGAGTCTTCTGGGTACGGCTGCCAGATAGGAAAGTCTTCCAGGGGATCAAAATAGTCATGATTGAAGTTGTCTTTCATCGGATCGTCTTCTAATGAGTTAGGAAGAGCACGACATCCCTCAGGATCACAATCTGCGTAGATCATTCGGACGTCTGATCTTGGTATATATCTCGGGCTCTACGTGGGAAAGTAAAATGGCGTATGTGCCTCTCCCTGAGACATATAACCATCCTCGTTGAGATATGACTTCCACTCTTCATCTGTATCGAAGGAGTCACCCTCATTGATGGTGTGTACTTCTTGAGACACTGGGTGAAGGAAGCCTCCATTGTGGAAGAAGTCTTGAATAGGATGAAAACTTTCATCCTTAGTAGCAGTCTAGGTACATGTTGAGGAGAAACCAAGACCTTTCTTTGTCTTATTATCCGTAGGAATTACGAGTTGTCCCCATCCTTTTGCGTTATTACTCTCAATCACTTTGAGAGCGTCTTTGTATGAGGAAATCGATGTCCCAATTTCTGGTCAATTATCATTGCTCACCGAGAGTTCTTGAAACTGAGTTCCAACAACCTCCTCGGGTTCTACACAGGAGAATGATGATAAATTGCTCACGATTAAGGCATGCTCTCTGGATATTGTGACTAGCTTGTCATTCTTGATGAACTTCAGCTTCTGGTGAAGTGTCGAAGTGACTGCCCCAGCTTTGTGTATCCAAGGTCTTCCTAATAAACAACTGTATGTTTCCCGGATGTCCATGACCTAGAAAGTGACTTGGAAAGTGTGAGGACCGATGGTTATGGGAAGATCAACTTCGCCGATAACTATTTTTCTGGATCCATCAAAGGCTTTGATAATGACCTCGCTGCCTCTCATCGGAGCTCCTTGAAATGATAGTCGTATCAAGGTTGATTTTGGCATAACATTCAGAGTTGATCCTGTGTCTACCAGTACGCTGGCTAGAGTATCGTCCTGGCAGTTGACTGTAATGTTAAGTGCCATATTATGATTTTTGCCTTCTTCCGGCACTTCCTCATCACTGAATTCTAAATTGTTACAGGAAGTGATGTTGGAAATGATGCTGTCAAATTGTCCTACCGTCACATCTTGTTCTACGAAGGCTTGCTCTAAGACTTTCTGCAGGGCTTCTCTGTGAGCTTCGGAACTAAGCAAAAGAGATAACACAGAGATTCTAGACGGAGTTTGCAACAGTTGGTCCACAATGTTGTACTCGCTTTTTTGGATGAGCTTCAGCATCTCATCGTTGTTTTTTGTAAGTCTGGGATCACTGGATTGCTCGACTAGTTTATTTGGAACTTCCGTTTGAGGTTCCTTTTCTTTGGTGGGTTCTCCAACTCCTCTGTTGAAGATCCGACCGCTCTGTGTTACGCGACTGATGTCGGCGTTATTCACGACGGAGGGTAATGGAGTTTCCTTTCCATTTTTGACAATTGTTGCACCGTACTTGTAAGGGATAACCTTATCGGATTTGTACGGTATTGGTCCTGGCAGATAGATAACCACAGGAGCCATTTGATTTTTTTGACATCATAGGCAGCCTCAATTGGTTCGAGGTTGAGAATCTTTCTACTATCAAGAGGAATTCTTGATTTATTGAGTAAAGGGATTATGGCACAAACGTCTTTGGTCCTTCCATGATCGGAGATTATGACAACATCTTTCCTTTGATCAGGGAGATAGTCGTGTATCACGTTGATCGAACCAGAACTTGAACATGGTCGAATATCTTTCCGGTCTAACTGATTTTGAAGAGTTGATCGTACGAGGTAGCACCCTTGGTTGTTCTCTGAGCAAACTCTACAACTCTCATAGTTGTGTGGTGGCACCCGACCACGTCCGCTTTGGATGCAGTGCATCTTTACTAGATCTGTTTCCATCGAGCAGACATCCTGACTTTGATGCCAGCAGGATTCTCGTCAGTCATACTAATATGTTGTGTAGCTTCATCCAAGTAGATAGGAAGCCACCAGTGGTCCAACAAGTGTTGAAGTGTTCTTTGGACAAGTGCACATCTTTGGTCGTCTTCACGACATTCTTTACAGTCCAAATAATCATGTGAAGCCAGAAAGCCGAGCCTGACTTGCTTAGCGTGTAATTCTACCAGACTGGTATTCATCAAACGTATGTCAAAGATCTGAACCATATTGACCTGATGGTTTTTTCTCTCACGGTAGTCTTGGATCCATCCGAGATCCATCTGACGTTAAAGGGCCTCTTGTATAAAAGAGCATCCCCGATTGCTTATTGAGCAGACCGGACAGGAATTGTAATCGTGTCGGGCAGATTATGATATTGACTTTGCCTTGAGTGCACCGCCACCAAATTGACGTTCATTGTAAGAATGTTGCGGTTCTTAACAATGTTGGGATGCGCATGGGCCATGTTGACTTCACGGATTCGGTGATCTTGGATCCATCTGAGATCCATTTGTTCTTATAGAGCTGATTGCACTACGGAACACCCCTGATTATTTTTTGAACAGATATCACACTGGTGATAATTTTGAGGTGGTACATAACCGTACCCGCTCTGTCTGCAATGCATCCTGACCAGATTGGTTCCTAATAAGAGTACATCGTGAATTTGATAACTGCGGTCAAATTCTTCCTCTATTAAATTTACTGCAATCTTCTCATGTTGAGGCAGCGGGTTTGTCTGAACATTCAGATTAGTATCTTTGAAAGATAACACCCCGTTCCTGACAAGCTTCTGTACATCGGACTTGAAGCTGAGACAGTTCTCAATGTTGTGCCCCGGTCCTCCTTGATGGTAAAGATAAGCTTGATCTGCTTTGAACCAAAAAGGCGGATTTTCCGGTACTGTAAAAGGAGACTTGGTTTGGACGTGCCCCTTAGCCGGTAGAAGCAGAAATAATTCTAGGTACAACATCGGTATAGGGTTGAACCCTGATGGTCGTGTCGTACAATTGTTGTTGTTGTACTGTGGACGAGCCTGCTGAAGAAGCTGTTGGGTCCTTTGCTAATACTGTTGTTGACTTGGTTGGGTCTGAGTAACCTGAGGTTGATACGTTGGAGCCGACGTAGGGTTGATAGCTGGAGTTATCGCCGCTACTAGTTGATACCTTCGCCATTGCTTTCTGAGAGAGATATTACCAATATCTTGCTCTTTTTTCTTTGGGAAAGCACTACTGTATCTTTTGGTACTGCTTGATGGCTCTGCGTTTTTGATCAATCGTCCTTCTCGGACTGCTTCTTCAAGGCATACTCCCATATTCACCATTTCAGTGAAGTCACTGGGTGCACTGGCGACCATTCGGTCGTAATAGAACGAGCTTAAGGTTTTCAAAAAGATCTTGGTCATCTCTTTTTCCTCAAGAGGGGGGCAGATCTGAGTGGCAGTTTCACGCCATCTCTGAGCATATTCCTTAAAAGTTTCCTTGTCTTTTTAAGACATTGCTCTGAGTAGATCTCTGTCTGGTGCCATGTCCAGGTTATACTTATACTGCTGAACGAAGGCTGCACCAAGATCTCTGAAAGTATTGATCTTCGTGCGGTTTAAACCCATGTACCATTTGAGTGCGGCACCGGTTAAACTGTCTTGGAAATAATGGATCAGTAGCTGTTGATTTTCTGTCTGAGTTGACATTTTTCGAGCGTACATCATCAAATGACTTTGAGGGCAAGAGTTGCCTTTGTATTTTTCAAAGTCAGGCACCTTGAATTTGGGCGGGATCCTTACATTAGGGACCAGACAGAGGTCTGCGGCGTCCTTTTCGAATAAATCCTGATCGTGAATGGCATGCAGTCCCTTCTGTATCTCTAGGAATTGTTCTTAGAACTCATTCATTCTTTCGTACATGTATTCATTTCCACCAGAGATTACTTTGGAATCTGTCCTTCCGGGACAGTGTGTACCACTGGTTGTGGTATAGTCATTACGATGGTGACTCTTGGTGCTTCCATGCTCCAGAGTTTGTAACCTTCAGGAGTTGCTGTCATAACTCTTGCATCTTCGCTTTCCCGAAGTTTGTAACCTTCAGGCCCAGCGGTTCCAGCTGCAGTTTCTAGGTCTTCAAGGACCGGCGGGATGTATCCTTCAGGGACAAAGTTGATAGGCATGCCCCAGGGACGATCCTTAGGCATGTTGTAACGAGGATCATATGTCTCCATTATGGGTATAGATGTGATCTCCGAGATCACAGTCTTTTGTTGTTGCCTCTGAGCTGCTGCCAGGGATTGCATATCACTGTGAAGTTTTTTCAGATCTTCCTTTAGAGCGTTGATTTCTTCTCTCAGCTCTCTGTTCTCTTCTTCGAGATCGTCCATTTTCTTTTGTCGATTGGCCCGAGTATTGTATAAGTGAGACAGTTTGATTCTAGAATCGTGACACGTACGTGAGACTCGAAGATAAGAAGAACGCGTTATGTGAGAATGATGAATGATATGCAATGATATATATTTTTTTAGTTTTAATCAAAAAGAAACTTCAACAATTAGATTGCAAATATCATACAGTAGGGAGACCCCATTTTATTGAATTTGAAAGATTGCAAAAAGGGAAAATACAGTATTTTACAAAGTGTTGTAAAAGGAAATGTCTAAACTTATGGATCCTGAGTCCTCTCTGAAGAGAGCTCAGATGCTGGTTTTGGTATTTTCCTTTTCTTTGATCAAGGTTCTTCAGTCGTTGTCGGGTTGTCAATCATTTGCGAAGTGAAAGGAGTGAGCAAGCTCCTTTGATCTTCCATAGCATGTTGTTCTAAAATCTTAATCAAAGCATCCTTTTCTTTAGACAGTTCCTGAATCTTGGTACACTCCACATTGAGGATTCGATACTTGTTTTTCCAAGAGTTCTTCTCCTGTTGAACTTTGTTGAGAGCGACCTGGAATTTTTCCATATCAGACATGAAATAAAGGACAGGTTCCTTTAACGGAAGAACTTCTTGATGCGGGTAAGGCATCCTCAGTTTGAGGGCTCTAGTTTGCACCCAGTGGAGATAAGGTTCCATGGAGATACAATCTGGTCTTCCTAGAGACTCTCTTCCTTTCTTGTGAATATGTTGCCAGGAATGCACTATTTCTTTCTTTAGTTCCCTGTCATTTTCCCCTTCCTTGAAGAAAAGACCTTCCATATGAACATTATGCGGGATATTCTTCATCGGGTATCCGAGTTGACGACGAACTAAAATTGGATGATAGTTGATTCCTCCCTTAGTTCCAATGAGGGGTATGTTAGGGAAATTTCCACATCTGTCGATGATCTCTATCCCTTCGTAAATCCTATTATACCAATCTATGTCAGAGTTGGTAAGGGACATAATCCTTTGTGACCAACGTAGAGCACTCTTGTGATCCCAAAAAGCAGCAGACTTGGGTAAATGGGAAATGAACCATTTGTAAAGTAAGGGTACACAGCATGTGATCATTCCTCTGATGTACAAATTCCTTAAGTGTACAAAATGATAAGCATCTGCAAGCAGAGTTGGTACGGGGTTTCCAATCAGAAATATCTTAACAGCGTTGGTATCAACGGAGTTGTCAATGTTATGAAAGAGGAAAAGCCCGTATATGAGGAGGACAAAGATATCTTCGAAACCAGTTAGGTTTCCTATACTGGCAAAGTACTGAGCTTTCTCTATCAGTAATTTAGCTGGTAAACCCTGGATTCCTCCTTTAGTGGTCATATGAGTCCTAACCTCTGACTCGTCCAAATGGATTGCTCTTGCAAAAACCTGATCCTTTGGAATTTCTTCCAGTCCAGAAAATGGAGCTTGATCAGTGATAGGGAAATCAGTCAGATGCGAGTAATCTTCTAACGTTGGTGCCAGTTGATAATCCGGGAATGTGAAGCAGTGATAAACCAGATCGTAGAACTAAATTAACATAGACAGGATTCCTTCAACTACGTGGACCCTTAACACAGACAACAGTCCTCCATGCTTAGCTCTGAAAGCATCAGGGTTGGTGATCATCCTTGCCAACCTCCTTAAATTCTCTAGTTTCGAAGCCTTGAAAGTGTACTTGTGCGTCTTTCTTCTACAGAAATCCATAACGCAATCTCTCTCTGATATTTGCAATTATTGTTTTAGTTTATTTTGAAAAAGAAGAAAAAGAGAAAGAGGAGAAGATTTTTTTTCTTTGTTTAAGAGTTTTTTAGATGAATGCATGAATGCAGCAGACAAAAACATTGAAAAAACATGGGTTCAAGGGTTCAACGTCACGAGCATGGAGTCATGGCTCTACCCATCCCCAAAGGTTGTATTCTGGTCAATTTTTGTACCTGTAGAATGGATCCTAAGGTTCCCAAAATCATTGACCCCCCTAGGGATATCAACAGCAAGCTGGTTCACCTGAGCGAGCTGTAGCATCCTAGGGTAATCTCAATTGAGTGTAGTATCGCATATCAACTATTCTCGATAGTCACCGCACTACCAAATGGTCATATGGTTAATGTCTACTAAATCCTCAAGGTCACGGGTGCCATACTGGAAAACTCTGCTTTCACAAGAATCGGTTGTTCAACAGGCAGAATCCACACGGCCCTCGCCTAATTTGGTGGTCTACCAGGATTGCTTATTTGGGATTCACTCCCTATAAGTCCACCCGTCTATGCCACCCCTTATCTTAGGGTTCTCTCAAACTTTCCACATGCGTATCAATCGCATTCCCATTGACAGAAAAATAAACACAGATATCAGATAGGAAAAGCAGTAAATATATATATATATATATATATATATATATATATATATATATATATATATATAGTATAATAGTATGATTGCTAACAACATAGACCTCTTAGGAATTTCGCTCCTAAAGACTACCCAGCAGAGTCGCCATTTCCTGTAGCGTGCGATTTTTGTCGGTGACGCGACCACCTTATCGCCATGGGTTTTTCCTCACCACAATGGTAAGGATTGGGTGCTACTTTCTGATTTCTTATTTATCCTATTAATCTGGAAAGGAAAGGGTAGCTATCTAAAACTAACCTTGCACGCAAATGTTTTATTGAAAAAATGCTAAGAGATTGGGGAGTCTGGGGTCAGGTTATACAATGGGGAGTTGTCAATTACCCATCCTATATGTGGTTATCCACGGGTTATTAGAAATTTCTACACTGTTTTCTACTTACTGGTGTTTGTCTGTTGTGGGTTGGGAAAGTTTCTCCTTTGGGAGTGTTTGAGGGAGAGCTTTTGTTGATATCGGTTTTTTTCGATGTTTTTGGTAAGGTACTGGACCTAAAGTTTTTGTTATGTGTGAAGGTACTGGACCTGAAGTTTTTGATTGGTGTGCTCGCTAAGATTTCGCAATCTTATGCCTACGTATTCCCGTTAAAGAAAACAGGGAAATCAGACCAATCGTAGTTCCTCATATTCTATGGGAGGAAAAGGATGATGTTTGGTGTCTTGTTCAAAGCCCAAGATTGAAGCTAAAAGGTGTATTTATGTCTTGTTCAAAGCCCAATATTGAAGCTAAAAGGTTTTGACTGGGAGAATTTATCATCTCTAAAGGGAGACATCTCGTCTGTTTATCACAACTGTTGGGTGACTGATTATAAATGAGGATTACTTTAACTGGGATATGTGAATCCAGCAATGCCATAATTTCCTTTATAGGGGATTTGTCCTGAAGGAGAAAAGTTTAACTCAGTGTTGAGCAATGACATTTTTCCTTGGGAATCTTTCATGCTAAGAGAGGGACATTGGCTTGGATGTAAATAATCCAGAGGCCTGCCACTTACAGCAATTAGATGAAAGGAAGGGGATTTACCAGGATAAGAGATGGACTACATCTTGGATTTTTGTATCAATAAGTGTGCCACTTACAACAGTTATCTGGAATTAGGTTTGTTTTGATTTTCTATTTTGATGTGATGTACAGAGAAGTGTCTTCCTACAGAGAGATTTTTTATTTCCTCTGAGGGGATGTTGATTTTTGTGTGCCTTGATTGAAGCCCAAGGTTGAAGCTAGAAGATTGATTGACTCCACTGGGGAGTATATTATCTGTCTTGTACAAAGCCCAAGATTGAGGCTAAAAAGAGACTGACTCTTTGGGGAGATCATTATACAAAGCCTAAGAGGAGGCTGAAAGTTGATTTTTTTGGGGAAATATTTTGTCTGTCTTGTACAAAGCCCAAGATTGAGGCTGAAAGAGGGTTTTTTACTCCACTGGGGAATATTTGTATGTGTCTTGTACAAAGCCAAAGATTGAGGCTAAAAGGGAAAATTGACTCTACTGGTGAGAGGTTTTATTTGTCTTGTACAAAGCCCAAGATTGAGGCTAAAAGAAGATTGACTCTACTGGAGAGTATGATTTGTCTTGTACAAAACCCAAGATTGAGGCTGAAAAGAGGATTGACTCTGCTTAGGGAGATTTATATGTCACTTGTACAAAGCCCAAGATTGAAGCTAAAAGATATTGACTCAATAAGAGAGATATTTATGGTGTCTTGTACAAAGCCCAAGATTGAGGCTGAAAAGAGATTGACTCAACAAGAGAGTGCTTTTATCTGTCTTGTACAAAGCCCAAGATTGAGGCTGAATTTGCTAAGGAAAGATTATTATACAAAGCCTAAGAGGAGGCTAGTGTGAGAAATTTCTTATATGAAGCCTAAGAGGGGGCTCTCTTCTGCTGAGGATTATTGAGATCCAGAGATAGGTCCAAATTGGGGAATCAACTCTTGCTGAGGATTATAGAAGAGTTGAAGTATCAGATGCCTTGAGGTTCTGATAAAGGATTATTGATAGTGGTTTGACCCTAGCTGGGAAAAATCAAAGGGGAAGTTTTAAAGGTTGAGTAAAAAGCCTATAGAGGTTTTAACTCTGCTAGTGATTGATGAGATGATCAGGGTTTCTCCTTTTCCTTGAGGAGATGAGACTGTCCAAGTCTACTAGTTGTTTATCTTTGTATGATGCCCAAGAGGAGGCAAGACTGTCCAAGTCTGCTTGAATAAAGCCTAAGAGGAGGCTGAAAGTTTTAAGGGATGAGAATCAACCCTAAACTGGTTTGTGGTTTTGACTCTTAGAAAGACTGCTCTATCAAAGGATGACTAAGTTCTATCCTATCCCTGTAAGAGGTCTTTATGTCCTTGTGCTAAGCCCAAGAGAAGGCATGAGAACTTTTAAGAAGCCTGAGGGTCCTTGTACAAAGCCCAAGAGGAGGCTGGGGATACTTTTAGGAAGCCTGTGGGTCCAAACCTAAGAAAAGTTCAAGAAAGGTTTCACCGGGAATAATCCTTTCTTTAGTGAGTAGTTCTAGGGTTTGAAGAAATTCAAGAGAGGTTTCACAGGGAATAATCCTCTCTGGGGGGAAATGAATTTCTTGACAAATTTCTAATAGTGACAGTCTTGAGAAAAGTTTCACCGGGAATAATGCCTTTCTCTGTTCCATATTGTATAAGCCCAAGAGGAGGCAAGACTGTATCTGGAAATTCCTATGGGGAACTAGTTTTGACTATGTTGAAAGAGTGACCACTGGCTTTATCTAATCCTAGACCTAATTGCCGAGGAAAACTCTAAGCAGATAATATACAGGTATATATACAAGTGAAATATATACAAGTATGTAAAAGAGGGTAGGAGGACTTACAGGTGAGCAAGCTTCCAGCATTACAAACAAATATATATATAAGCATGTAAAAGAAAACTGTTTTAAAACTTACAGGTGAGCAAGCTTCTATTGTAACAGTTGTATGGTTAGTTGTTCAAGAAATTAAAGAAAGTTTTAATAAAAACTATGGATTTGAATCAAAATCAAAAGGGAAAGTTGTTTTAAAAAGAAGATTGGGGCTTATACTCAAGGAGAGACCCAAAGCTTATTTTTGTACAAGAGATGGGGCTTACAACTCAAGGAGAGGCCCAAAGAAAGACAATGATCGCACCGTCATTTTAAGAATCGCAGAGGGACTTATACAATGACTGAGGCCCAAAAAGGTTTTTTGTACAAAGGGATGGGTCTTACACTCTATTAAGAGGCCTAAAGAATGTTTGAAAAGAAGAAAAATGAATGGGACTTATAACACAAGGGTAGGCCCAAATGATTTTGTTTAAAAGGTGACGATCGCACCGCGGTAGTAGAAAACACATTGGGACTTATACAATGACTGAGGCCCAAAAAGGTTTATGTACAACAAGGATTGGGTCTTACACTCTATTAGAGGCCCAAAAGTGTTTTGAAAAAAAGATTTGTGAGGGTGAAAATAAGAAAAACCCAAATTTGATTAAAAAATGTATTTTAATTTAATAAAAATTCAATTAAAATGATCAAAATTATCAAATATGTGTGAAAAACAAGTTATGATCTTGGATTAATGTTTGAAAAATCATGTTTCATTCATAGAATGATTTGAAAATCATTTGAATTTGCAAAATCAAGAGAAAGAAATATTTTTAAATGCCTAAAAACAAATAAAAATATAATTCTTTACCAAAATACCAAATATATGAAATAAATAATATTTTTGTGAGATTTTTGTTGAATAAAATATTTAACATTTTTTTGAATTTTCAAAAAAAGAACCAATAAAAAATAATTAAAATTGAGAGAGAAATTAATTTTGGAATTAATTAATAAAAACCATAAAAAATGTGAAAAATAGAAAAATGGGGGAAAATGGAAAAATGGTCTGGGTGGGTCTTGAACCCACGACCTTCCTTCCAAACACACATGCGCGCTACCACTAGGGTGGTGATACATCCGTGTATCAAAACCACCCCAAGAACATATATGGGTGGCAAGGTTTTAGGCCTGGCCAAGGCGCCATGGCCTGGACCTTGCCCAAGGCTGGCCTGATTTTAGGCCTCTTGCATGAAGGCTCTAACTTCCTCATTTCTCCATGGATTTTGACAAAATTTAGGTGTATCCTGCCTAGAATTCATGAGGAATCCAATGGTACTTTTAAATTTTTCTAAAGATGTCCCTATTTTAAAACCCAATAGTGGTTTCAAAATAGGCCTAGATTTGCATGTTATATGCTATCTCATTATATAGGCAACAATAGCATGGCAAATTGGTTCAAATACAACATATATGATATGTATGAGATGTCCATGATCAATGGACATCAAAGCAATGCATGATTTAGAGAGTTCAAGTTGTGATGCACTTGCCTCTTAAAGCTCCTTGTGATATCTATCAAGATCCTTGTGCCAGAAGTAATCCAATGCTTTAGACACTCTTGATTAATCCCTTAGAAGCTTTTAGGATGGATGATACATGGAATGAGTCAAGATTGATGAGGCATGAAGGTAGTACATCCATATTGTGGTGATGATTCTCATAATGATGGGAAATCGTGGTGGTCAAAATTTGGGGTATGACACATGGAATGCGCAATAAAGGTCAGATCTGAATCCAGGTGGAAGTGGATTTGGAGGAGGAGGTGCTGCCCTAGTAGTAATCAGTCCTTTATGAATCAAAATAGGGTACAGTTCCGTGTATGTTATTGGACTAGTATCAAATTGAGTCCTATTGCGGTTCTGGTACTTTCCTACAACTGGGCATTGAGGAGCTTGAGCTAGTTAAGCAGCAAACACAGGAGTGATAGCAGCAATATCGATTAGGCTGCTGAGGTCTGTAATGAGGTTTCCTGTCCTCAGCCAAGACAGAATTAGTCTGATCTTCCCTCTTCTTTTGGAAATTCCCATATGGTTTCTTTACAGCATTAGAAGATTTAGCAGTTTTAGATACCTTCCCATTCTTGATGCCTTCTTCGAGTCTTTGGCCGATGGTGACCAAGTTTGTGAAGTTTGATGAGACACTGCCAATCATCTTTTCCCAAAAGATGGGAGATAAAGTGTCTAAGAATATTCCGGTAAGTTCTTTCTCCGCCAAAGGGGGTTCGACTTGAGAAGCTAATTCTCTCCAATGTTGAGCATACTCTTTGAAAGATTCTTTCTCATTCTGAGTCATGTTCTGGAGTTGACGACGGTCTGGAGTCATGTCCATGTTATACTTGTACTGATTCATAAAAGCATTGGAAAGATCCTGAAATCAATGAATGTTGCTTCGTTCAAGGTTTATGTACCATTTGAGTGAAGCTCCACTTAAGTTGTCTTGAAAGCAGCGGATGAGCAACTTCTGGTTGTTGGTGCAGACAGCCATCTTACGAAAGTACATAACCAAATGAGCTTTTGGGCAGGAGTCACCTTTGTACTTTATAAGCTCAAGAGTCTTGAATTTGGCAGGCACGACGAGGTTAGACATAAGAGACATGTTGTCTGCATCAACGTTGAAGAAGTCATTTCCTTCTACGGCTCTGATTCTTTTCTCCAAAGTTTGATATTGTTCATTGGCATCTTCGGGCTCAATGTCCACATTGTCCTCACTTTGAGCACTAGCATTGTAATCAAAGTTAGGATTCTCATAGGGAATTCTGGCAGTGCGCACCATAGGTCTGGATTCTGAGAAGATAGGGACTTGAAACTTTGGTCTTGGAGCTTGACCAACCAAAGTGGTAGTGACCTATTGTGGAATGAAGTTGTGAGGCAATCCAAATTCAGGCCATGTAGATGGTGGCATCTGGACAGGCTGAGGCTCAATAGCAGTACTTGTAATTTCTTGGATGACAGTCCTCTGAGGTGGCTCTCCTATGACAATTAGGACCTGAAGCATTCCTGTTAAATTAGTCATGCTTGACTTCAGATCGTCCATTTCCATTCTAATCTCTGCATTGTGCACTTCTTGTTCTGACATTCTGCGTCTGACGTTAGCTCTAGTCCCATATCGGTGATGAGGAATCAGTTTGACGACTTACAAATGACTGAAAGACAAACAGTTGAAATGAATTGACGATGACCTGGACGTATGTATGACTTATTAAAGGGATGCAAATGATATGCAATGCTTATGCAACAAAGGATACAGTTCACATGTAAAAGATTTGATAAAGTTTAAAGATCGCATGGATGTATAAACACAAGGAAAATTACAAACATGGGGTTCAAAGGTTCGACATCACGAGCATGGAGTCACGGGTCTACCCATCCCCAAGGGTGTGTACTAATTGGTAAATTTTTGTACCTGTAGAACGGGTTCTAACAAAGGTTCCCAAAGTCATTGACCCCTCTTAGGGATATTAACAGCAAGTTAATTCACTCGAGCGAGATGTAATATCCTAAGATGAATCTCTTTTGAGTGTAGTATCGCGTATCAACTATTCCCGATAGTCACCGCACTACCTAATGGCCAAATGGTTAATTGTCTACTATATCCTCAGGGTCATAGATACCGCACTGCGAAAAACAATGTTTTCACGACACTCGGTCATTCAACATTAATATTTCCACACGGGTACCTCAACTGATTCGGTGGACTACCAAGTTAGCTTGGTTGGGATTCACTCCCTATAAGCGTTTCCCGGATATGCCACCACTTATCTTAATGTTCTCTCGGACTCACCACATGCTATTAATCGCATTTCAATAAAAGCGGTAAATAAAACAGCAAGTAAATAAAATCAACAATAAAAAGCAAGCAAATAAAAATCACAAATATGTACAAACTAGGCCTAACCCACTTGAAAAGTCCCCAACAGAGTCGCCATTTTTCTGTAGCGTGATTTTCGTGACCGCCCACATCCGTCTGTGGGATTTCTTGTGAACCGCAATGTGCCACATATGAATTTTTATATTTATCCTATTGGTGCTTTAAAGGAAGGGAAAAAATTCTAAACAAACCCTGCAAGAATGCAAATGTTAACAAAAACACAATGCAAATAAAGAGAACTTGAATCGGGGGTTGGTTATACTAATGGAAGCTATTAACACCCTAAGCATTCGTAGTACTCTACGAGAACCACTTGTATATATCTGTGCTATTATTATTTATTTGCTATTATTGAGAAAGAAATTATTGCTTTTGAGAGATGGAGAGAATTTAGATTTAAAATATATATGGAAAAGGAAATTTGAAGAAAATGGAAAGAGGATGAAAAATGAAAAAAAAGGGTACTCACCAAGGGTTGAAGCCTTGTGCCTACGTATTCTCAAAAGAGAAATCAAAGCAGTCGTAGTTCGGAAACACAGAGAAAAACTGAAAGGAAATTGTGAGAATTGATTTAAAGAGTGAAGAGATTAAATATTGAGATATGAATATCCGGGAAAACGTCGGATGAAAATAGAAGGAATATCTGGGAAAGCGTCGGATGTTAAAAAAAAGGGAAAGAGTGCTATGATGTTTTTAAGAAGCCTGAGGGTCCTTGTATGAAGCCCAAGAGAAGGCTAGGGGGAACTTTTAAGAAGCATGTTGGTACTTGTATTAAGCTCGAGAGGATGTTATGGGGAACTTTTAAGAAACCTATGGGTCAAAGCCAAAGAAAAGTTCAAGAAAGGTTTCATCGGGAATTAATCCTTTCTCTGTTGAACAGTTCTAATGTTTGAAGAAATTCAAAAGAGGTTTCACCGGGAATTAATCCTCTCTAGGGAAATGAATTTCTTGTGTACATATATATATATATATATATATATATATATATATATATATATATATATCTAAGTTTTGACAGTTTTGAGAAAAGTTTCACCGGGAATAATGTCTTTCTCTGTTCCATATTGTATAAGCCCAAGAGGAGGCAGACTGTATTGGGGGAAGTTTCCTATGAGGGAACTAGTTATTGACTAAGTTGTATTTAAAAGGATCTTTACTGTTTGACCTAAATATAAACTGAGGATAACTTAAATGTTAAGAGAAACTTAAACAGATATGCACAAGTATATACAGATAAGTGAATTAACAGGTATATAAACAAGTATGCATTGATTTGAAAAGGTGTTGGGTCTTACAAATTTGAAAAGAGGCCCGTGGAAGGTTTGTTTATTGTTTAAAACATTTATTTATGTGTACAGTGTTTTTGGGGCTTATAGCTCAAAGAGAGGCCCAATTGGTCTAAGAGCAGTTTCACCGGGAATAATGCTCCTCTTAGTACCAATGTATGTGAATCTTCTTTTTATTAAAAGGATGCGATATGAATATCCAGGAAAACATCGGATGGAAGGAGAGACGTAAAAAATAAAAAGGTTGAAAATATCTGGGAAAATGTCGGATTGAAAGAGATAAAAATAAAAAGGTTGCTCGTTAAGATCTTACGATCTTATGCCTACGTATTCTCAACGGGATCTTGAGAAATCAGAGCGGTCATAGTTCACCCTTATGGGGCACGAACTACAGAAAATAAAGTTTAAATTGCACGGTGGCGAGAGGGGAAATCTATCCTAATGTTATCATGCAAAGATGAACCTAAGGTTGAGATTCGAACGGGAAATTATAAGCCCCCAAAATAATTAGGATATTTATTTAATTAAGTTATTATAGAAATTCGTGAGTTCGGTGAATTTTGGTGGAATATTTTGATGCCTGATGACCTATGTTGTGGGGTATTTATGATGTTAAGGGGGTGCTGAGAGTATTTAGAAGTATGTGATGTGTTAACAATATTTTGGTAATAATAATATGATTATATGATATATATTATTATTATTATTATTATTATTATTTTAAAATAAAAGGAAGGGTTAAGTGGTAAATGTGCGAGGATAAGTGAGGACGAAGTTAGGAAAACATATTAAGGGTCCTCAGGAAATAGTGGACAAAAAGGAATTGGCGAGAGGGAGCAGTCGTTGTTGATACGATCATGTTGGGAGAAAATGCTCTGAGGAAAAGGGAGAAGCAGATTTAAGGCCTAGAGACATCGGAAGAATCTTCATCTAAGATAAGGGTGGGAATTCTTTAATCTCTTAAGGGGTTGATGATGTATGTATTTAGGTAGAAAATTGTTAGGTTGAATTCATGTGAATGTTGAATGTTTGTTGATAGGTAGTTTGGGGTTTTGATGGGGTTTGATGAGAAAAGGATAGGTTCTAATGAGTTAGGATGTTAAGATTTGTTCATGATGTTGTGTATAAAATAATGCATGTTATTGTTGATAAATATTGCTGAAATTGGATGTGATTTTCGTGCACTATGAGGACTGTTTTGGGGAGGAAATTGGGTTTGGTGTGTAGCACCCCAAAATTTGCCCTACCTTTTTCTGGCTTATGTTTCTTTTTTTCATTTGCATCTCATTTAGGTCTTAACTCATAATCATGCATTGCATTGAGCTCTCGAGACATCGGATCACGGTATCTTTGTGTCTAAGGACTTCTCTCATTCTAAGCAGCAAGCATTAGAGTGCCCCAGCATTTATTTTGCTCGGTAATTTGGTACCAGATCATTCTTTTTCCAGCAGGGTATTTTGAGAGTTCACAGTTTATTCCAGGCATTTTTAATATTTTCATATTTTCATTCATCTGACTGTATTTCCACTATGCATCATCTAAATAGCATAAAATAGTGCTTTTCATCTCGCATACTGCCTAAAATATTGGTCGGAATAATTTCTCAGAAATTTACAGACAGAATGGTCAAATTGAATTTCAGCGGTGCTTAAAATCAGGGGACGGAAAATTTTAAAATCGAACTTACAGACGTCAATTATATTATTCTACGGTTCGCGTAGTTTAACTCGACGTATTCGTTTTAATTTTTCATATTTTGATCAATTTGAGCATTTTTACGGATCAAAACTTATTTTAAAATCTGACCAAATGCTGTAATTTTTCGAGTCATATATTTCGTACTAATCATTTTAGTGTACTCGGTTTATTTTTTCGATCACTTGGGTATCCGACTTTTCTTTATTTAGAGTCTGTTTATTTTTATAATTTTTGACCAAGTATTTAGAGTAAATAAATAGGATGATTAATATTTTAATTTTACTTTTATTTTAAATGTTTATTTTATTGTGAGTCCAACTAATTATTTAATTTGGGCTTTAAAATGGACATTAGGGATATTATTGACAATTTAGAGATAACCCTAATTTGGTCCCTATATATTGTTGTTACTGTTAAAAAAAAAGGGAGGAGGACCGGAGAAGAGGAGACCCAAAAAAGTACGGAAAAGAGAAAAACTGCTATCAAATTCGCCGCACTGTTCCTTTCAAACATATACAATTGGTCACGGTTTACGTTAAGGTTTTCTTCAAATACAATATATAAGAAGTTTTGTTTCAATACATATATATATATATATATATATATATATATATATATATATAGTTTGTATACTGTAAGTATATTATATATATATTTTTGTTTACCGCTATGATTTTTTATAATAATATATATATATAGTTTGTATAGTTTCTGATGCTATTTATTTTCATTTCAATTTTGGTGTTTGATTTTGTTAAAGTGTTGGTGTGCAAGTACTCTTGTTTCGATTTGTTCTCGATTCTTCTTCGTGGCTGACCATGTAACGAGTCGCTTGTGTTATTCTCTATCATGTTGAAATTTGTTTCGAAATTGTATGATAGATTTATGGTGGCATTGTGATAATCCTACAAATAATCATAAGTTGTCAATGTTTTGATGTTACTAATATTCTTTATTTTTTTTTCTCTCATGTTGTTTTTTTGGAGAAGTTGAATTTACAAGACAATACTGTTATGCTAATGTGTTAGCATCTTGCTTTTTATTTTGACACTATGGTAGCATCATATTGTGTGGCTTGATGGCTTGTTCTCTCATTCCAAATTGGTTCTGTATTCGCTCTCTCAAGATGCATTAGTGCTCCATTCGGTTTGTATGCTATGTATTTATTTTCCACCTTTCATTATCCCATATTACCTAGTATTATATGGTGCCCATTTTGTTTAGCAGTTGAGATAGATAATTTTTGGGTATTAATTAAATTATGTTTGCTTTATTGTTTCAATTTGGTTTGTTTAATTAAATCTTGTTCAATTTAATTTTGATTTTGAGTTGATTAATTAGATTGTGAACATTTGGTCTAGATAATTTGATTTTGAATCATTTTGATTTTGGTTAGGAATTAGTTTTAACTTAATTTTCTTGTCAAGTTCCATTAGAATCTTGGTAATTAACTTTGGTTATTCTTCTTGATGAGATTTGCGTTTTGGCACTTAAGATATTTGTGCTTGATCTTGTTGATTTTTACTAAACTCTCCTTGTGCATAAGTGGATTGAATGTAGGAAATGATGCTGATGTATACATTGTTGTTCTGTACATACATGCTGTTAAATGTTGTTATTCTGTCCTGCTACCTTTTACACCTGTTGTCTTGCTGAGGATAGGAGCCATTGAATGCTGTCTTGTTCATTTGCTGGGTTTTATTGCTGTTTTGGTGCAGGAGCGCTGTTGTAGCTGCTGTTTTTGGTTTATTTTCTTTGTTTTGGTTTGCTTTTGCATGTTCCCTTAGGAGTTCCTAGTCCAACTTAATTTTTGATTAAGCTTGGAGTAGGATAGACATTAGGAGCTAATCCATGCATGATAACAATTAGGATAGTCCCTTTTAAACCTCAACATTAGGCTTTCAATCCTTTGCATGATAACATTAGGATAGATTTCCCCTTAGCGTTTTTCTTTTCTCTTGAGTCACTCTTCTCATCTCAAAACTTCTTGAAAACACTTAATAAGGATAAAGTGTATTGCGCACGAGCCTTAAGCGTGGGGAATGAGAAATGAGGGGTTTCCTCTCATCTTTCTAGAGTGCTTAGCGAGCGTCCTGTCTTGGGACGATGCGTTAAGTATTCGCCCCTGTGCCCTAGACTTTGGTGCAATGCAAGTTATGAACTAACTCAAGTCACTTCTGTCCTAAAAAAATACAAACAAACTTCAAACCTTTTATCCTGCGGGATTGTCAAACTAAAGGCTATTTTCAAAAAGGGCACGTTACCTTCCGTCTGAGACGCAAACAGGCATCGACCCTAACTGCCGGACGCGAACTTAACGTCGCTCATAAAAAAACACAAAAAGAACTTGGTCCGAACTACGTTGACTCTGAATTCCCCATTGCACAAAGGGGGTACGTAGGCCTAGGACGTCGACGTCCTACCGAGTCTGTCTTTGTTTCCCCCCGTCTTAGTACAGCCATAGATGATAGGATAACTCACCCTTAGAATAGACAACAAGCATGGATCCCATCGAGTACGATGGACGCGTGGGGTGCTAGCACCTTCGCCTCGCGTAACCGACTCCCGAACCCAGGTTATGGTTGCGATGACCATTCCTTTCCCTCTTCCTCAGGTTTGTGCGGTGTTCCCTTTCCCTCTCTTGGGATAAATTTACACGGCTGGCGACTCTATTTTTCCGCGCCACTCTTGCGTTTATACCTGGATGAAAATCCTGGGAGCGACATGGCGTAGCAGAGAATTGGATTGCAGAAAATCTGATACGCGCTCGTAGCGCCAGGCATTGGAATTGTAGCGTCGGGCGGTGCTCAGGAGGCTCAGCTTGGAATACTACTGGAATTCTATTGGAATTGAGGGAGGGCTACGTCTGTGCGTCGCTGGGAGGTGCGGTGTCAGGCGGTGGTCAGGAGGCACAGCATGGAACGCTATTGGATTTTGTTAGAATGGAGGGGGAGCTATGCCTGTGCATCGTCGGGCAGTGCAAGAGCCGCAGCAATGCTGCTTGCGCGATTTTTGTTGTTTCTTTGCTGTTTTCTTGTTGTTTCGCGTGGTTTCCTATTGCTTTGTTGATAATTTCTTTAGACGATGTATTTTGGAGGATTGTTAGGAAGATGCATGTTCGAATAGGTGTTGTGTGTTGTAGTGAAATAGTGAGTTGAGTATTGATGATATGCTATGTTTGTGCATTTGTTTCATTGTTGCATGTTGTCGTTGAAGGTGCATAGCATAGTGCATGAGTTGAGGGATGACGTGTACCCATGTGGGGTGTGAGCATCTATCTGGATTCCTTTTAATGGAATCAATGTTGTTGTTGTAGTTGAGGTGATTGTGTGCCCATGTGGGGTGTGAGCAATCACGATGTTGTTGTTGTTGTTGAGGTGATTGTGTTCCCATGTAGGGTGTGAGCAATCAAGATTGTCGTGTGCCCATGTGGGGTGTGAACGACTAAATAGACATTCCGACGAGAACTGTGATCATGAAACAGGGATCGAAATTGGTACCACATGCATTGAGTCTAGTTAGTGTCTCATTGCATTATTCTTGTTAGTTGTGTTGCATTATGCTTTGATTGATGATCAATGGTTGTGTTGAGGTGTGTGAGATTGATGATCTGTGGTTATGTTGAGGTGTGTGATTCTGTTGGTAGTTGTGATATGGGTGAATTACTTGACGATTTATACTTTTATATTTATATCATCTTCTTCTTTTATTGATTTGAGAATCTCACCCCTTCTGTTTGAATGTTACCTCTACGTGGGTAACGTGCAGGTAAGCAGGAGTAGGTCGGAGGTGGAGTTAGCAAAGACGAGGTCTTCTCTTTTGTGTTATTTAGTGGCGTCTGCTCTGATATGTAAAATTGGGAGTCGGGAACGCTTTTATATGATTTTATTTGTTGAAGAATTATTAGTTGTTTTTTTTATATGAAAACTAGTTTCTTTAGTTAATTGAAATCGTTATATTTTGTTAATTGAAATGAATCATTTTTCGCTGTGTAATAAAGGTTATTTTGTTGGATTAAAGTTGTGTGATTTCCGAAAATGTCATTTATATGTTACATGTCTATTTATGAGCAAATGATAAGTTAGAAGTAGCATCCTTTATTTCTGTTTCATATTGTTTTACTTTGATTATTTTAATTAAATGGCGCGGGGAAATTAGGGTGTTACAGAAATTCTACCCTAATGTTGTCATGCTTGATTGAATATTCTAATGTCTGTCTTATTTCAAACCTAATCGAAAATTAAGTTTGAACTAAGAGATCCTAAGGGAACATGCATACGTGGCAAAACATCACAGAATAAATACACAGCAAAGCATCGTGACAGATAAAATATACACGGAAAAGCATTGTGTGTGAAACTAAATACATGGAAAAACATCATGTGATAAAATGAAAGCTCTGTGTGCTTTGGAGAAATTTGGTAAAATATAAATGTTAACTCAACATGGAGATCAAGCTAAATAATTCTGCTGAAGACATGATGTCGAACGAGATATCCTAGCATGCATCTTGACATCCTGGACTGAGTGGTTTAAATCTGTTGCAACACTCAAGGAGAAATTGCGCATGGATCAAGGACAGAATATTGAAGCCCAAGGAAGCAGAAGCCTATAAATAGAAGACTTAGACCTAGGTTTTAAAATGCCTTTTGTACACCTTTTGTAACCTTGTGTTCTTGCGTAAGAAATAAGGGTTTAGGGTTTTGAGAGTCGTTGGCTCTCTAGGTTGTGAGTCTTCCTTTGTATCAGTTGATGCATTGTGGAAGATATAGGTGTCGCACATATCCATAAGCCTTGAGGTATTGGATTGTGTATTATTCTTGGATGAAGCTTTTAAGAAAATCTGAGTTAGCTTGTGTGTCAAGAAAGCTTGACAGATTTCTGTATTGACAAGGATGATGTAAATATCACAGTTGGTGATTAAGGGAAGTGAGTGGGGTATCTCATATCAGAGTTGTAAACGTTTGAGTTTAGCTTTGGTAAAGATGTTCATTGGGTAGATGTTAGGTTTAAAGTTGTAAACGAGGGAGTTTAGCTTTGTAACAGTTCTACAGATAGTGAAGTCTTCTTCCTGGATTGGTATCCCCCAGATATAGGTGAGTTGCACCGAACTGGGTTAACAATTGTTGTGTTTTTTATCATTCTGCAGATTTACGTTTTCTATTAGGGTTCATGATAAACATGTTGGATCAGATGTCATGACATATGTGATTGTGCAGTCCTGATATTCAAGGTATCAGTCTGCTGTTGTGCCTTTGAGTTTAAGTGATTATGTAGCACAATTTCTTGACATGTGTTAGGACATCTGCTGTCTGCATAGGCCAGAATTTCAATTGGTATCAGAGTAGGCATCCTGTCTGGTTCTGGATGAGATCTTTGGGAGATACTTTCTGGCGTTTAAATAAGGAGGAGTTTGAAGATTAGATCAATCACCTCAGACATACTCAAGGGTATTAATGGATGAGATGGATGTTCTGGATCGAAGGGAGCAACCCGGAGGTTGTTCATGTTGCTGAGGAGGTTCTACAACAACTGCAGGAAAAGTGGCTAGTTCTCTTGTTGGGGTGTCTTATAAGATATTCTGACATCTTATTAGGGCAAGCAGAATCTGTTCCTTGGTGGTTCCGCTGCATGTGGTTTTGATGGAAGAGCTCTAGAATTATGAGATTCTAGAGTTGTTACTAAATACAGTTGGTGGAAGATCTCAATCGTCGGCCTCTATATGTAAAGATATATCTTTTCTTTTATTCCAAAGTCGGGAGCGATGGAATGAAGGGAGTTGTTAGTAGATATCTGGTATGGTGACTTGGTACATGGAAGCTTGGTTTCTTGGTTTCTTGGTGCAGTTGAAGTCAATTGAAGAGGAGAGGAGTTGAGTTTAAGTTTATAAGTTCTTACTCTGGGAGTTTGATAAATTATTGATCGGCTAGATCGTCAAAGATACTTGAGAATTCTCTCAAGTCCTCTCATAAAGGTATCTAAGTCGTGCATCTGGAGTCTTCTAGTTATTCTTCTGACTAGAAGGTGTTTCTTTGAAACACAATCTGAAGAAAGTAGAGGTGATTTATTTTCACCATCCAAAAACAGCAAGGAAGGATTCATCTCTCTTGACCTTAAGAGTGTATCCAATCTGATTGAAGAATTGTTGAGGTAAATAAGATTTTTTCAGAGGAAGTCTTAGTTACTTGAGTCAAGGGTGGCAACCTTGGTATCTCAACACTGTTTGTCAAAAAGGATACTTGCAAAAGATTGAATACTTGATAAGTGTTCATGAAGTGATCTGGTGGAGCTTAACTACAACAGTGAAGAAGGGTTACTGGACAAGGATTTAAGATCAATTGTTATTTATGGAATCCACAAGTATTTAATTAATTATCCTTGAAAGTCAAGATTGCTGATGTTCAACAAGATGTTGGAACATCTCATCATCAGAGTTTGTTCAGAATCATGGGAGGGGTACTACATACACTTTAACATCTGTTTTTGTCTTAGGTGGTGATCTAAGAAGTGGCTTCAGTCGGGTGTGACAGAAGCATGTGTTCTCCGGAGAGTTTCCTGGCAAGAAGCTTGTCTGGACTTTGATGCTGTTGAAGATGAAGATGAAGACATCATAATCTTGATGGTTACTGCTTGGATCAGTTTATTTCTGATCTAGGTACTTTGGAGCATGGATCTTGCTCTTCTTGAAAGTCAAAGTTAAGTGGCAGTTATCTCTGACTTTCTACAATCTGCTTTACTAAGGAAAGTGGCATTCTTTGGTTTGGCTATGGTGTAGTCTTGGACTACTCATTTTCTGAAGATTCAGACGTGACAGGTGTAAAGTCTTTGGAGTTTTATAGCAGGATGGAGGTTGTCTACTCAAACTTGGTGTTGAATCAAGTCTATGAGAACATGGAACTCTTGTTCTGCAAAGGGAAAAGGTTCTTCTAAGTGGCAGAAGGAGGAGTTGAATTCAGCAGTTGGATGTCGTATCAGAATGTTCTGACATCTAGCTTAACATCAGAAGTCTCAGCTGGTGATGTGGCACATCAGCTTAAGATAAGGTGATCAACAGGAGGATGGAAGTTATGGATGCTTCAAAAAGGTCTATCTCATGCAGTTTGCAGGAGCTGTGGATGGGAAGATGTTACATGTCTAGAGGCTTGGTGGATCCAAGATGTATTGCTATGGAGCAAGTAGTTCATGTGACTTGAAGATCTGATTTCATTAGTGGATCAGTGTGTCTTGTGGGAGTTGTGAAGAAGATTTAGATTAATCAAAAGGTGGCATTTGGTTGGTTTCATAGTGTGCATTCAAGCATGATGCTTGAAACTGATTGCTCTTGTGCAGAATAGTAGTTAGTTGAAATCGTAAGGAGGTTCTGGTTCTCTTGGAGCTTGTGGAAGAAGTTCTTGGTTGAGGATGGAAGTATACCTTTTTTTGGTGGATGAGAGTTTATTTCTCTCTGGGTTTTTGAAGCTTTCTTTGTTCAAGCTGGTGGTGCAGTGTTGTGTGAAGATCTTCAGTTTGGATTACTATGCTGATAGTAAGTCCAGTGGTGGAGCATATCAAGAACCATGGTGTGTGATGCCTATGATGTGTGGAGGATGTCCTAACTGATGTTAGAACATTTTTGGGTTGGTTATCCTTGGTGGAGGATTCTTAAGTTCTGGTCTAGGAACTTGTTGGCTACATCATGCCTAAGGAGTATCTATCTTGTCATACAGGAGAATGATGAAGTAGAAGAACTGCCTTGGGAGGATGGTTTGGAGAAGACTGGAGTGGATCACGGGTTGATTGCATGAAGGTCTGGTTTCTGATGCGTTCAGAAGTGGATATTCACCAGAAAATTAGAAGTATTCCAGGTTATCATGCGGGAGAATGATAAGGAATGACTGTCTTGGATTATGGGGTGTCTATCTCAGTTGCTGGCCTTGGTAAGGTTAGTGGAAAATCTTGCGAAGGGGATACTGCCCCTGGCTGCAAGTCATGCTAGTAGTGGATCAGTTTGGCAGTTGTGAAGTTCTGGAGCATGCATACAATATCTGACATCGTTATAACAAACTAAGGGGCCATGTGCATCTCTTTGAGGAATGTGAAGCATTATGGTTCAATTGGTTTGTGCCTCAAGCAGCTGGAGGTCTATACATGAGAATTCAAGAGGAGTTTGTATGGTGTGTAGATGGTTGCAGGAAGAGGGGGATCAATGGGACTTTGATCTTAGGCCAAGAGTTTGTTATGGTAGGATGGTTATATGTTATTTCCTCACGGGTAGCATGATGGTGATCATGTGTGAGTGATTATTGGTTCTTGTCAGAAGAAGCAATAAGAGGGTTGATGTTTGTGTTCAACATGTGGCTTGAACTGAGGGTGCGTTCTTGAAGACATGAAGATGCGTCTTATGTTTTCCATTCATCAGTGAGGTGTTCTATGGAGGAGCACTGGTTACCTTAGATAGGGGGAGTTACTCCTTAATCTAAAATGTTTTACTGTGGGGGTGCAGTGGAGTTCCAGTTTGTATTGTGCGTCAAGCAAGCTGTGATTATGTGTCCATCCTAGGAGGATGAGATGTCAAGAAGGATGTCTTGACATTTTGTATTGTTGCAAGTTGGGGGAGACTTGGCAGTGCAAGTTACATGGTTCTTATTGGATGCTTAAGAATCATTGGTTGAGTTTGGGGGAATTTATTTTTCTCTGCAGACTGTGATCACAAAACTGTGAAGATATTATTAAATACGGATATTTTCTTTAACCTTGTTGGGTATGACATGATCGAGGACGTCATCACAGTAAAGAGTGTCTGGAGAAACTCTGATAGTCTGATGACAGAGGTATTGATTCCGTCTTGGGAAAATGCTTGGGGTGTGTACTTGTCAGAAGGACTTGTAAAATCTTGTCCTTGAATATGCATTCACATGTGTTGGAACTTGTACTTCAAGAAGAATCAGTCCAAAAATGAATAAAGATATAAAGACCGGGTAGTGGTTGATACAATTCAAATAAGAGGATCTCAAAGTTCATCTTACTCATCGTTGTATCACTCTTACTGTTGTCTTTATGTCTTATATAAGGTTTTGGGTAAGCACTTTTTGGATCTGGATATACTTTGTTAATATTTGTCAAATTATGTTTAAAAAGGGGTAGAAATGCTCTGATCTTCTCATGAGAATCTCACGTCTGATAAAGCAGCTTGGCAAAGATGCTCAACAGGATGTTACAACATCCTGGGTCTCAGTTCTCAAATGGACTTTTATGTCTTGTGATTTGATTTATGAACACAGTCATGTTCTGTGTTCTGAGTTACCCAAGGAAATAATTTGCTGCTAAGGGTAATGCTACAGCTTTTTCCTAATGGTTTTCTTATGCCTCTTAAGAGGAAGATTTATCCCTTCGTGACAAGTATTGGTTCATGGGTTGAGGGGGAGCGTTTTGCATCTTCTTTCTCATGTACTCCATTGTGGGTAAGGTATAGGCCTTGAAAGTATTTGGAGTCCTCACTGCGTGCACCATCAATCTGGAGTTTTACCGTGCATATGTGTTTTAGCCAAAATTTGCCAAAAAGGGGGAGATTGAAAGCTCTGGTGTTTTGGAGAAATTTTGGTAAAACATAAATGTTAACTCAACATGGAGATCAAGCTAAATAATTCTGCTGAAGACGTGATGTCGAACGAGATGTCCTTGCATGCACCTTGACATCCTGGACTGAGTGGTTTAAATCTGTTTTAAATCTGTTGCAACACTCAAGGAGAAATTGCGCATGGATCAAGGACAGAAGATTGAAGCCCAAGGAAGCAGAAGCCTATAAATAGAAGACTTAGACCTAGGTTTTAAAACGCCTTTTGTACACCTTTTGTAACCTTGTGTTCTTGCGTAAGAAACAAGGGTTTAGGGTTTTGAGAGTCGTTGGCTCTCTAGGTTGTAAGTCTCCCTTTGTATCAGTTGATGTATTATGGCAGATATAGGTGTCACACAGATCCATAAGCCTTGAGGTATTGGATTGTGTATTGTTCTTGGATGAAGCTTTTAAGCAAATCCGAGTTAGCTTGTGTGTCAAGAAAGCTTGACAGATTTATGTATTGACAGGGATGATGTAGATATCACAGTTGGTGATTAAGGGAAGTGAGTGGGGTATCTCATATTAGATTTGTAAACGTTTGAGTTTAGCTTTGGTAAAGATGTTCATTGGGTAGATGTTAGGTATAAAGTTGTAAACGGGGGAGTTTAGCTTTGTAGCAGTTCTACAGATAGTGAAGTCTTCTTCCTGGATTGGTATCCCCCAGATGTAGGTGAGTTGCACCGAACTGAGTTAACAATTGTTGTGTTCTTTATCATTCTGCAGATTTACATTTTCTGTTAGGATTCATGATAAACATGTTGGATCAGATGTAGTGACATCTGTGATTGTGCAGTCCTGATATTCAAGGTATCAGTCTACTGTTGCGCCTTTGAGTTTAAATGATTATGTAGCACAATGTCTTGACATGTGTTAGGACATCTGTTGTCTGCATAGGCCAGAATTTCATAAAATATACACGGAAAAGCATCGTGACATATAAAATATACACGGAAGAACATCGTGGTAATCAACAGATAAAGATACGTGGCAAAGCATCGCGGATGAAATCCACAACTAATCACGGCAAAACATCGTGCAAATAACGGATATGATCAACAAAATAAACTCAAAGCAAGGAAGCAATCAAGTCATGAAATAGAATTGAGTGACAAAGAATTATTAATTAACTTAAATATAAATATTTAATAGGATTAATTAATAATTTAATTAATCAATATTAAGTAAAAATATTTAAATTAATTAATAATCATGACATATTTTTGGTTTTTTTCAATATTACAAAATAAAAATAATTAAATTTTTTTTTTTACATTTTTATAATATCACAAAAAAATTTAATAAAATACTAAAGAAAAATATTTAAGTATTTTTGGTATTTTTACTTAACAAATAGCTAATCATAATAAAAGTGTAAATTTAGTCTTTTCTAATTATTATTATTATGTAATTAAAACTTAAACAAATAAAACAAGTAATAAAATAAAAAAAATTAAATAAATTATTAAGTATAAATTTTTTATAAAACAAATCAAACCGTATTATTTCTTTAAGGTAACAAAATGACACTATTATTCTAAACATCCCATTTACTTGCATATTTACACGGCAAGAAGATGATAATTACACGGCATGTGTCTTGTAAAGTAACAAGAGTATTATTTACAGTATAAAACAAAAATCATATGCTAAAACTATTTTATTTCTAAACTAACTACATGTTGAGACTATCATATTTCTAAACAAAACTAACATGCTGAGACTATCTTATTTCTAAACAAAACTACATGCTAAAACTATAGCAGCCACAATGCCAAAGCAATACATATTTACATATTTTAAACAATTCATAAACTAACAAGAAAAACAAGGTTAAGTAGTAGTGAGATCATGACTTACTAAATGAGGTGAATAAATATAATAAAAAATAATAAAACTAAAGTTATAATAAAAACAAAAATCTGAATATTTGTCAAAGCTAAACAAACCTGGTTTATGTGTTGGTTCAAAAACAAGTTATGTTGAAAAGTTGGAGTGTGAGAGTATTGATGAAGTATCTAAAAAAATGAGAGAGAGTGATAGGTGGTTTAGAGAAAACAAGTTAAGAGTTTCTTTTTGTGTCATTTTGAAGTAAAAAATCCTCTCTATTTATAGAGATTTGAAACTTGGTGATTAAGCAAATGATGCAAGCAACATGATGTCATAAGTTTGAATTGTTGAATGAAGAATGAAGAATATTGAAAGTTGAATGAAGAATGTTGAAACTTGAATGAAGAATGTTGAAGGTTGAATGGAATATTGAATAAATGATGATATTTGAAAATGATGATGATAGTTAGAAAAATTTGGGTTAAAAATGATATAATATGTTGAATGTTGAAATGAAGAAAAATTGAATTGGTAATTTGTATGTAGTGTAAAAAACAAAAAAAAAATGTATGGAAAAAGCACATGTAGGAGTTTAGTAGCTTCAAGTTAAAGAAATAAAAAAAAGTGGCGTGAGTTTTATGTAGGAGGGAGAAGAAATTTTGTGATTTTTGAAGACTAGTAGTGTAAAAAAGAGACTAGTAGTGTAAAAATAATAAAACAAAAATTATATTATATATTATAATAATATACTAATATAATAAACAAATTAAATATAATAAAAAGTTTAATAAAAAACAAAGTTATTAAAATTTAGATTAATTAAGAATTAAAATTAATTAAAATCGAAACAGAAACCGGTAAAAAACACGATAAAAACTGTCCGTATCGAGGTGTCCGATAAAATAAAATGAACACACCAAAACGATCAGCAAAAAATATACGTATTGAAAAAATACAGCGTTTTGTCAAATTTTGAAATTGATTTTACTCGTTAAAAAGGCTCAGACGGGTCAGAAAAGCGATTGGAAAATAGCTGAAAAAATAAAATAAGCCCACCAGGTTAAAGTACGCGAAAAATAGATTAAAAATGATGTTTGAAAGTTCGATTTTAAAAACTGGCCGAATACCGACTTTTTGCGCAGTTGACTTTTCGGTTTGACCAAAATACCTGGAAAAAAATGTGTTAATTTCGGCTGATAAATTTCAAATAATATTTATGAAAAAATATATGATATGATATACAGATGATATAGTATGAAATTATAGACAGATGAATAAGAAAAAATAAAAAACGCCTGGTCAAAATTTAGGGTATGACATGCGGAAAAATTATGATCAATCTCATTCCTATCACAAAATTCTTCAAAGAGATGATTTTCAAATTCACTTCTGTGATCACTTTGAATTGTTACAATGTTTCTGTTCGCCTAGCGAATGATCTGTTCGCCTAGCGAGCAGTGCAGAATTTGCAATGTATATAATTCATTTCAGTCACTTTTTATGTTGTGGTTTTGGGGATTCTTGTTCCTAATTCCATCAAACTTCATTTTTCATTGGGGAGCTTAGAAAACAACTGTGGAGCATGCATACGGATGAACCGGGGTGGATGGATCGTCGACCGGCTCTGACAATCCGCGAGATGTTTAGTTCATTCCTCTTTTTCTTTGTGTTTTTCTTTATGGTTGGGTTTTGTATATGTATTTGCTGTAAACTCATGTATATTTGTCGCCCATGGCGTTGTATAAAACTTGCTTTACAAATCTCTATTGGTGATTGTCTCTGATTTTTGCTTTATGCGCGGGGTTTGGGTTGCGTTAGAGATAACCGTCGCAAACTTCGATTAGGGATGATTGTCTGTTAGTTTCTAGATTCTAGAGATAGATTTAGGGCTAACAATCTTCAATAGGCGTCGAAACTTAATGCCTCTGTGCCTTGAGCTAGCGTACGAAAGTATCGACAATGGTAACACGGTTGTTCTCTCAACTTTGCGTTAGACATAACTTGTGTTGTGAGCGATGTTGGGTGATATTGAGGAATATTGTAGGTTGAGTATAACTGGTCGGTAAGTTTAAGTTTGTGAGAAGTCGATTATGTGCACGCCTGATAAGTTTCTTGTCTCTGAAGAATGGATTTGTTTTTATGTTTTAATGTTTACTTTTCTGTTTTCTTGTTGTAAACCATTTTAAACCCAAACTCATTAACGCGAGAAACTGTCGAACGACATTCGTTCCCTCGAACCGATCTCTGTGGACACGACATAAATCCCAGAGGGAATTCTTTCCAAAAATAAATATTTTTGCTTGCTTACCCTATTCTGCAATCAACAAAATGGCGCCGTTGCCGGGGATCGGTTATGATATTGCCCAATTCTAAAAACTAGAATTGAGATATGTATTATCTTGTTGCAAAAGTTTATGCAAGAGAAACAATAGTCACCACACAATCAAGCCTAATTGTTGAAGTTGATACTATTCATTCCCTCCTCCTGATTCAAGTCGAATCTAGTGCCTCGAACGTGTTCAACAAACCTCTGGTTCCCACTACTTTTTTGAACAAACCCATTGGTCTTCAAACCTTTCACTCGGCTGATTTTGATCACACACCGTTCGAACCCAAATCTTTCTACACAATCCTCCGGTTACCACTACTTGATTGAGCGAACCCACCGTTCTTCAATCCCTTCGCTCGGCTGAATCTGTGAAGCAAAGATCTGTGCAAAAACCATCAAATCCTCAAGATCGTGGAGGACAAAACCCTAACGGTTTTATTCAAGAAAAATCCACCGAATTCTCAACCCAAACTAGATACACAATCCTATGTTTGGACGTTATCACCTCGAAGATGCAAAAGATCAACAAAAATTGTTATGTGTAATTGTTGAGAAAATGCAAGAATTAGGATGAAGATGATGAGAAAAATTCAGTGTATATCTTTCACTTTTCTTGTTCTTTGTAAAATGATGAGACAAAATGAATATATATGATTCCTAGACCTACTAACTAACATAACAGCATTTTAAAACATAACAGATCATAAAAATAAGCACAATGCAGCGAACGGTCGACCAAAGCAACAGGGAGGTCGACCTGAGCACACCCGAATGAAAAATTACACAAAAAATTAAGCTATGGGTCGACCGGAACAGAGCCATGCATCAACGCAAGCTTACTTAAAAACACCAAATTTAAATGCTTCCAGTATGAGTCGACCAAAGGGTCAACGTGAGCATACACGAGAGCAAAGGCGTGTAGATCAACATTTATGCGTCGACCTGAGCAGGGTTGTGAGTCGATGCAAGCACCCTAAAAAGCCAAAAATGAGTTCTTTGCTCACATTTTGGTCCACCTAAGCCATTTTTGTGTAGACCTAAGTTTCCTAACATGACCAAGTGCACACATAACATATATGAGATGATCCTATATGTATACACACATGACCTTAGAATATTTTGTGCATTTTTAAAACATGAATGCAAGCTAAGACGCGATGATACCGTCCAAAGTACAAAGTACGAACTAATACAAGTTTTGACATCATTAAAATAAGGACTACGGCACCTTGCCCTCACATCCGGGATACGAAGTAGTTTTCCCAATTTATCTGAATTTTGTTTAGAAGAATGTAGACAAGATGGACTTCAACATTGATAATCCTTGAGTAACCACCATTCTTTGGGTGCATTACATGAGAAAAAAGCCATAGCAAAATACGAGGAACCATTTTCAACTGGCCGACTGAATGCTCCATTTAAAATCTTGATGAAGGTTGAAATCTGTCACCAAACAATTCAGCATTAACACTAGAAATAATAATTCCAAACAACGACTTCCAAAGATCATTAATAAAATATTAAATCTTATTACCTATAGTGAACTTGAAAGAGGAGCCAAGTCTATCGTGTAGCCCTGAGTAGAACACATGAACGAGGTCTTCATTGTAATCTTTTGAAAGCGTCCAAAAATAGTTGATTTGATGATGCTCGACAAGACGAACAACCTCCAGAATGTCCAAGCAGCCAACAACAACAGGTTTCCAAACATGCTGCTTCATAACAAGGCGGTTTTGGCATTTCTCTTCAAATTCTTTAACACAAGTCGGTGAAACCAATGAAAACCCAATTTTTGGAACGGTAGAGGATGTGGTATCCTTTCCCAAACCTTTGTAGTCACTCTTGTTTCTTTCAATCTTTGGTATCATGGAGAAGTTTTCAAAACGAGTTCGCACGCCAAGTGTTTGACATAATGTGTGAACGAGAAGTGATGTTTGAGGGATAAATGAGTACCCATAAATCCAAACCAAAGATAAGGTGTTGGGAGTTTAAAAAACACAAAGATAACAATGAAAACAAACAAAAAAAATGCAAATTCGGAGTTTAAGGTGTTGGGTGTGATTTGAAAGATGTGAGAATGAGGATTTTATAGAAAAGGAAATGTGAGGATAATGGATGAATGTGATGACTGAATGAGGAGACTTAATGATATTTTGGAAAATGAAAAGTTGAATGAGTTATGGTGAATGAATATAAGAGAAAGAGTAGAGGAGTTAATGACAATTGAAGAGTTACAAGACTTTAGAAGAAATGAGAAGGTGTGGAGACAAATGCATTCATGAGAAGATAATGAGAAATGAAGAGAAATTTCCCAAAAATGAGTTACGAGCCGGCCTGTTGGAAGCATGTGCCGACCTGAAAAGGTCTTGAGTCGACACATTCGACACATGTGTCGAAACATACTGAACCAAATTTATAAATTTTTGAAAATTATTTTCATGAGCCGACCTATACGAAACATGAGTTGACACGTGAAGTGCAACAAGTGAAAAAATTTGAAACGTGAAGATTTTGGTCAACTTTGAAAGACTAGAATTGAAACATGCATGAAGGGTTTTTGAGAGACACATGCAAATGATAATTTTTCATGATTTGCTAGCCATTAACATGTAAACACACAAATGCAAACATACAACAATAGCAGTATAGAAAACATGTGAAGATATTTAGATGAGGTCACAATAAACATGTAAATTGAAACACACAATGGTTATCAATTGAAATTTTTAGAAATGAACTAATATCATGCACACCGTATATCATATACCTTTGAACAATAAACATGTAAAAGAATAGACTTACTTACAAAGCGAAAAAAATTGAAACGATATAACCTCACCGTATGAATGACGGAGGATGTACATGCATTTCACAAAGAACTCTCGAACGGAAGTTGAAACAAATGCAAAAAGTGCCACAAAATATTTTGACACTAACTTTCTTACCACTTTTCTCTTTGTCAAAGTATCAGATAGTGTGATTTATAATGTATCCAAGAAAGTTATAGATTTGATGACCATCCTTTTTGGTTGGACTTTCATTCTTATCTTTTTCATGATATTTATCTTGCTCTTCCTCAAGTTTCATCATCTTAGATTGATCAATCCCTTATTCGATGTCCTTGAGTATGTCTTTTAAAGATACACTTACATCATGAAACAAAATACCATTTCTGACGTTTCTCGGATAGAAAAATTTTAAAATAATCTACACACTCTTACTAATTAATGAGCACTCGTTGTTGACTTCCTTGGTCACACAACCCTTCTTCCTTGCCACAAAGTCAATGAAATAGGGAGATGTCACTCGTTACATGTCGTGAGCACCCACTAACGAGATCACATACTCTCTTCATAGAGCCAAGACATTTATCCTACAAGATCAACAAAAAATGTTAGGTACCCAATCTTCATTAGGTCCTTAGGGATGAGTGAAACCTTGGTTGCATTTATGCAACCATTGAAAAACACCTTTAGGCACAAGAAATCTCCTAAATTTGCATTTTGCAATGGTTTGACCTTTCTTGCAACAAAAGTGACGAGTTAAATTGTGAGGAGAGTAACCTTTGCTATTTTGATCTTTTTCAACAAAGTTATACCTTCTATATGGATTATGAGAAGACATCTTATATTTGGTAATATCAATAGCAAAAGTGACCTTTGGTTCTAGAGCATTGTTTAATTTTTCCTTTAGAGTATTTACTTCTTTTTGCCAAATATGACAAGTCTCACAACCGAACCAAGAGGGTTAATCATCCTCATTTTTAACTTTTTAAATATCTACCATAGATTGCTTAACAGCTTCTATATTCTTTTCGGTTTCTAAACCTTTAGCTTCTAAATGTGAGAAGATTCTTTTGTTTGAAGCTAAATTTTTAAAAGCATTTATGAATTCTCTATGTAGATTTTGAAAAGCTTTTTGTTATTGAGAATAAGACAATTCATTAATAGATTCAAGTTTAGAATGACTAACATTCTTCTTCTTCTTGTTGGTCATAAAGAATCACTTTCACTTTTCCAAGCAAGAAACCACCTTGTCCCAAGGCTTCACACGGTCGAATTAATCTCAAATGCACACTTGTTGAACGCAAGATTTACCAACACAATCCACAGTCTCACGCTGCTCCATTGCAAGGAACCACCTTGTCCCAAGGTTTTCACTCGATCGGATCTGAATTGTGTAATCTTATCTAAAACCTCAAATCCTCAATGATCTTCAAGGAAAACCCCAACTCGATTTTCTTATTTGAAACTCTTAAAGAACTCAACCCAATATTCTCGGTATACCAACCAAATTGGACGTTATCAAACCTAATCTAGATGGTCACCCAATCAAAAAATGATTATGTGTAGTTTGATTGTGTGTGTGCATATAAGAGAGGTTGAAGATGATAAGTATGAAGGGAAATAGTGATTCTAAACGTAGTGGAAATTAAAATTTTCCCTTTAGTGATCCTTAAGAATGGGCATGATCAGTGATAGAAACAGTTACCTCTTGTTGCAATAAAACCTTCGATGTTGAATCAAAAGAGTGATCACAAGCATTGAATGATGAACAACGCCTCTACTCAGTCCACACGAACAGATTCCTTCAGTCTCAGTGCTAGCTGCTACGATTGAAGGCTTTGTGTGTGTGTGTATGTATGTGTGTGTGTGTGTGTGTGTGTGTGTGTGTGTGTGTGTGTGAGAGAGAGAGAGAGAGAGATAAGGAAAATATGGTTAGGGTTTCACATACCGAATTTTTCATCAAGTGTCAATGCTTATGCACAAGGGTTCTATTTATAGACCCACTTGTGTGGGCTGAAAGGTAAAAAGGCCATTTAAGTGCACGCGCATCATATCTTATGGTGTACTGTATATCACTTAAACGCGCGGTACCTTACCACATTCTGTATTCTACTTAAGTGTACCTTACCTTATGGTGTTCCTTATTTACTTTACTTCTTATCAATTTGTCCTTATGTGTGTGACCCTGTAGGTTTTCGCGGCGTTGCCAATTATATTAAATCATACAGTTAACATATAAACAGTGAGCGGTATCTAGCAACACGTCACTGCTACCCAAGTCACGAAAAGTGTCATGTGATCTGACAAAACGTCTTGTGATAATACTTGTGTGTACAATTACCTTTTTGCCCTTATGTCTATATTGAACACAAGGCATATACCGTGTCATCCTTGTCGAGTTCAATATTGGGCCCTTAGACATTTATTTTGTTACGCAGGATTGGAAAATTCCATCTAGATCACTCGTGTCCCTCAGCATGCTTTATGGAGTGCCCATCAACTATCTTTATGGTCATCCAGTTACAGAAAATATTTGATTAGCAATAAAGTACTCGACTCTACATCTAGGGTCCATAGTGGTTTCAGGTTGAAAGGTGGTATACACCACTATCACCATGAGAGTAACTTATGACACTTTGCATAACATTCTATGTAGTACTCTCATAGCGGGTCAATCTAGTATAAATATTACTCCTAATATTTATACATATATTAAGACTTGATAACTCCTTATCCATGATCCATGAGATGTGATCATCGGTCTATCTATATAATAGTCTTAATGCTTTAAGGTTATCCCACTTCACAGTAAAGCTCGACTACGGATACTTTAAGAATAGTGTCCTTATATTTAATTAGATCTCATGATTAAGTCACACTTAATATTTCATTAAACGGAATAGCTATTCTAGGGACTTTATTATTTTGGAAAAACAAACATAATAATGAAATGCCTTTTATTATTAGTAAATAATTCAATACAAGTATCAAAAGTATTGGCCTCTATGGCTTACACCAACAGAGTATGCTTTGAAATTCCTGTTTCGTATAGGTTTTACAGTAGAACCTTACTAGAAAAAGATGCATGTATCAATTATTTATAGGTATGCAAGTTTAGAGGAAAAGGAATGCAAATGAATGGAGGAAAATATGAATTTTTGAAAGAAAGCATCGAATGTGTCGACCTATAATAGCTATAGGTCGACCTATCAAAGCACTTGCGTTGACCTGTGAAGGTCTTAGGTCGACATATAAACGTCTTGTGTCGACCTATGCTAGTAAGCACATAAACAATGGCTACATGCTTTATTATTGATGCATGGGTGTTGACCTAAGATGGATATGTGTCGACTTATGCTGAAGCAAAAGTTTCTATAGGTCGACCTAAACATGCATGTGTCGACTTATGTTGTAGATTTTTCACAAAAACTTTGTTTTTAATCCATTTATGATGTATGCACCCTTGTTAAACCATGTTAATGCTTCCTAATGCTAAGATGCACATCTAAAATCAGAGAATACCGTCCAATATATATTAACGCTAAACTATCATAGTTTTGACATCATTAAAAAATATATTGAATGGAAAGTTACACTCACACCGACTTGAAGAGAGTGTTAAGAACTGTTAGGATCAATTAACATTGATTAGGATCAATTAGAAATCATTAGCTTCAATTGTATAGATTGTAATTAATACACTACCAATTATAATCAACTCATATAAATACAAATATACGTGTGTGTGATCTTATTTGACACAATTACTAACATAAACACACTTTCAATAGCAAACTTGAATGTGAACCCAATAACGTTGGATCCTCATAGCCTTTCACAAGAAGCCATTACAATGAATTCCATTTTTTTATTCTTGAATGCACATCATCACTGGTTTCTTCTTTGTAATTCATTATTGTTTTAAAAGTTGGTTAGGTTGGTCATTGTTCTCGCAAAGAATCTATTATCCCATGATCATGGGAAGCATATTGATACTATTATCACTTTATAAGAATGTTTTAGCAAGAAAGAGTGTACAAGCAGAATAACATGTAAAATCTCAACATCAAATTTCTCACATCTTCCCCAAGACATTCAAACATGAAGATTCTATTAAAGTTTAGAGACTTATTTTGAATGACAAGCTTTAGTTAAAGAGCATAATAAGAATAAATTTGATAAGAAAAGCATGAAAAGAGCAAAATATGCTAAAACTGAATAGGTGTTCAAGGAGTAAGGTATGTAGGTAAAATACAATGTATATAATTCTTACAAATATATAGATTTACCATGAACCGCATCAAACGGCAGAATGTTACTGCAAAAAATAAAGATCTGAGATGGATTACTAAGGGAGAACAAACATGAGATAACTTTCCAAAATAAATACAATTAATAATATCACTTTTGATTTTATATCAGTTACATCTGTATACATGTTACTTTTTCACTATTTCTTGTGCTCTTAGCAAATACACAAAATAGCAAAATAACAAATGTAAGTAAAGCAACAATGATATACAAACTAAATTTCATGGCTCCAACAATGGTACTTACAGGACCAAAAGGATGAAATCTAAACCTGTCTGTAGGTGATTATCTAGAGTTTTAGGCAACAAGACTTCAGAACCGTCTCGATGAAACTTCAAAACATACGAAACAATTTCTCCATTTCAAGAACAAATTTACAGTATTGTCAGACGATGACTAGATCAATGATGCTTTATATCTTTCTTAACTGCAGATACTGCTTCCAGTAGGATATTTCTTGGTAGCTTCATATATGTATACGATGATTATGAACAACATGGCGTAATCAATATCATACAGAACGTATGAATCGGAGACTGAAGGCAGAAGCTTCTTCCCTCTAATCCATACGGTCTCAATGATGCAATCTTATTAAATATTTGCGGTGGGAGAACTTTGTTCCTTCACCTTATGATTCTACATCTCCTTATAAACTTATTAGAGGAATTTACGTATCTACTCCATAATCTTCTATATTCTGGGAAACCGATTTCAAGCCATGGCTTTGCAGGTCCACTGAAATGGATAACAGAAGCAGCTTCTATACTCTCTTTGCTAATTTCTTCTGATCGATAACGATAACCTAAATCAGTCACAATCAGTGATGGATCTATAGGATGCACTTGACCGTCAAATGCAATCAATGCAGGGGGAAGAACTCCTGGATTCCACAATGCTGTCCCTGATTCGAGGTTCTGTGAAATCAGATAATACATTACATACTGTCAATGTATGATGGCAATTAATATTGAATACAACAGTACCATCACACATATACTTACAAGTTTCAACCATTTTCGGTAGGTCACGGTTATGTTTGTTTTTCGCCAAGCATCGAGATCAAATACATTCATGCCGTAAAGCCATCCACACTGTTCATCATCAAAATTAGATGATATGAGAGGATGTGAAAAGTTCAAGTAGTTCATGTATTTACTTCCAGGGCAGCAGTCGTCTTCACACCATGACTTGAATACAGAACCACTGACTTTACCGTTAAGATCCAAGTCCCATAAAGAAGATATGTCACGTTGTACCACAACATCATCATCCAAGAATACTATCTTTTTAAGATCCGGAAAAAGCTGTTATGGTACACAAAAAATCATATCATCATGAAACAATCGTTACCAAGGATTCGAACTTTTTATTAGGTGTTATTGCTTAATCAGAAATCTGTCAAAAATAACTAAGTACCTCAGGTGTATAAATGCGGAGTTGATTCATCAAGGAAAGGCTGCTGGGCCGTAACGCGTTCAAATTACTATAATCGATGTTCTTTTCTTTATCGTAGTAATGCTTCCAAATTAAGTGATTCGTTTCCAGCATCTCTTTAACACCAGCATTCATTTCTTCAGACCAATCATATTGGTGTAATCCCCTAACTTCCACAATAGCTGACTGAATAGAATTGGTAGCAAACCAAGCATGCATTGAAGCGTAAGTCTTTTTGTCGGTAACAACATGAAAAACTAATTTTTCAGGGTTGACTGAATTTTCAACTGTAGAAGTTACAACAACAGAGGCAGCAAGGACATTATCAGTCAGGAGAACTAGGTGATGCAGAGTAGGATCAGCAAGGCGAGAAGCAAATTCAGGAGGAGGTAGGCTAGATCGAGCTATGGCATTTACGGCATATTCTTCAGCTAGCTTAAGACAAAGACAATGTAGACTTTGGGGAACACCATGTGAAGCGAGATGCCAATAAACAGACTCCTGCTGTTTTGCTCTTTGCACCTTGTGCTCCATCTGTAATAACTGAATATTTACAAAAGAAATGAATATTTACATTATTATCATTATATAGAGAAGCTAGCATAGTTAAATTTTGTATATACCATTGCTTTGGTCTTGAAAGCAAAAGCTTTGAGGTCTTGTTTTAAGACCATCTCTTTAACAAGTTCGTTGAATGACCCAACTCCTTCATTATCATTAACACTTCCATCATTTGCTTCCATCAGCGCTCGAGTCAACTCATCTCTTAGTTTCTTCATGCATCAACAGTAAAAAGAAAAGAACAGAACATAAGTTATCTTTTTTTAATTAAAATATACAAGTTGAATGATTCATCATATCCTCCAAATGTAATTAATTTGTATTTGATTTTGCAGTGGAAACTATCAAATTTGGTTCTGCGGCAAAGAAAATTGATTTTGAGTGAATTGATTCTATAAATTTGATTCGGGTTAAAAGTAAGTTGAAGTTAAAGTGATTTATGTTTGAATAAATTTTGCAAAAATGAGTTGAACAGAAAACTTCAGTGTAAAAATCAAGTTTAGATTCAAAAGCTAAAATCCTAATTTCAAGAAGAATCAATTCTAGAAAACATAATCAATTCTACTCGAGATTAACCAAACATGTCAAAGTCAATTCTATTGTCCATATTCAAACATACACATCATAGAATAGAATGGATACAAATGGTCCCATTAAAACAAAGAAATGTCGTGAAGACCTTTTCAAGCAGAGAAATAAAGTTTTGAAAATAGCACATACAGAAAAAGTAGAGGTAGAGGATAAAACAAGTTGAAGTACAAATGGCATGCATGGCCATGCCCCACATATTGCAGTAATGCAACTTGTGCAAGTAACAACAATGCACCACCAAGTTCACAGGACTATAACTAATGCATTATTTGAACAAAGAAAAAGTTAAATTATAAAGTAATATTTGTCAATTTAGATCTACTTAGTATACTTAAATTGTAAATATTACACAATCCTTCTATGATTTCTGTATAAACAGATAACCCATTAACCGCCCTTATAAGGATTGTGTAAGCAAGTCAACAGTTTTTATGTCCTTTTAACTGAAATAGATAACCACACAAGAATTGTCTAACAGAGAAGGATATGTCACGTGAATAACAAATCTGAGATGTACCAAAAAAAAAATTAAACACGTGGTAAGTTTAGGATAATGGGGTCAGGTTCTTCTGAATACACATTTTGTAACTTTTCCTATGTCTTTTACTCTTTTTAACTTTGAGGCATTAATAACCGATTCAGTAGGGTCTGATAAACGACAATAACCACATGAACTGGTTATTTTAAAAGAAAGGCTGGAATCCACATTATTATTAGTATATGATATGATGCCAACACAAACTTTTCTACTCATATTTTGATTTAGTTCTGATTTTTTGTTAAATTAAATTTGATAAAGAGAATTAAATTTAAGAGTAATATTATAATAGGATATAATTTGGTTAGGTAACATTAAATATTTTTATTCAAACAATATTTATTTAATTAATTAGATTCATTGATATGCAATGTCTGTGTAAAATGTTTTAGAAAGTGCATCATAATCATTTATAAATGCTATTTTAGATGTGATAAAAATAAAAATCAAATAATTATAAAAATTTGATGGTTATGATAAATACTTTTATTATGTAAATTTATCAATTAAATTTTTAATTCATTCACATATTATTTGATATTTAATAATATAGATAAACTTAATGACTTTTTTTTAGACAAGACTCGACTACACTTGACTTCTTCTATAAATATTTTATAGATTGTCAATAAAATTTATAATATTCAAGTTATAAAAATATGTTATTTTAATTTTTTTTTTTAAAATTATAAATAATTGATTGCAATTAGTTGAAATGTAAAACATTTTAGAATTTAATAGATATATTGACTGTGTAAAATAGTTTTATCTTTTCATCCAATAAAAACAAACATTATATCATGTCATTCAACTAATTTTAAACTATATTTTAATAATTTACACATTTTTTATTAAATATTAGTGTAAAATATCTTGTATTTTCTCAACATTTTACACTGGCATTATATAAAAATTAAACCCATTTGCAATTAGTATGATATTAACTAAATAAAAAATAGTGTATAAGTGTTTAACCATAAAAAAAACAACAATAAAACAATCAAGTGTGGTAGAGAAGAGAATATTATAGTATAGACTTAGTTTAATTAGACTTGGTATCATTAGCAGATATAAGATTTAAGCAAATTTAAAAGGATTAAGGTATTCATATTTTGGGTTACATTAAATTTCATCAAGTTTAATATTCAAATTAATCAATAGTTTTTAGTTTAGACTAATTAAATGTTCAATAATTTTTTAAAACCAAAGCCGAACCAAAACTCAACTAACTTTGATTCAACATCATCTGGCATGCTATAGATTAATTAATTGTTGTTTGGATAATTTTTAGCAGCAAAACCTTCTAAACCGCATTAGAAACACCTCTACAAGTTATATTAATAGAAGGAGATTTAAAGATTTAAAGACCATCTAAGTATAAAATATTAATATAATTTAATAATTATAATAAAAATATTAAACGCTAATAACTATAATATAAATATGGTTTTATATCTTTTTTAATCTCGAATCTAATTTTATAGTTCACTTTAATTTCTTAACTTCAAAAATTTCATATTAATCTTTTAATTTTTTAAAATATATCACATTGATCATTTTTGTTTAATTAATAATAAATTTAACAACAGATTTTTGAGCCTTTTCATTAATTAAACAAAAAGGTCTAACAACGTTTTGAAAAATAATATGAATTTTTTAAAGTTAAATGAAATATTAAACTTAAAAGGTGTTTTACTTTAATAATAGTTATCTTAAAAATCACATAATGTATGGTTGATTGATCATATGACAACTTGAACTAACAACCCATCAAAATCTTGTAGCATACATACTATCACAAAATTCATTTTCTTTTTGAAGATTAGATTTGTCTCCAAACTCAACCTTGACAAATTATAGAAGCCAATACATTGACTGGTTTCCAAAACCCAAAACCTTGACAAATTAGTACTAACAATTGTCGGTTTGATAAAGTATTACTTATATAAAATCAAACAGCCTAAAAAAATTAGACTTTATGACAAACAATCATCAAATTAAAATAATTCCAATACAGTATTATTTCTTGTCGGTTTTCACTAGTTGCATTTTATTAACAAATCAGGTACTAACATTTTTCAAACTAGACTCTATTGAAACTAACTTTATTTGAAAAAGGAACCTAGCTTTTTATTAGACAGAGAATATTGCTTAAAATTAATTAATTAAGAATCAGCATTTTAATAGTAATATGTTACTATAATCATTACTCTATTTCTTAAGCTAAGTCAAGTTAATCCATTAAAGTGAATCAGCCAAATTTTGATTAAAAAATAGACAGTAAAGTACGTTTAACCAAAAATAAATAAATAATACTCCCTCCGTCTCACAATAGGTGTCATTTTTCATTTTTTTATTTGTTTTAAATTATTTGTCCCTTTAGAATACTAATGTAATATTTATTATTTCTTTCCACTAACTTACCCTTATTTATTGTATTTTAATTCATTTAATTACTCCATTATCTATTATTAATAAGGTTATTTTAGTAAATGACACTCGTTTTACCATTGAAATCAACACAATTAATCATTATTTTAAAAACTGAAAATTTCAAAGAGGACACCTATTGTGAGACGGAGAGATTAGATAGTTTTTGAAAACAAAATAACAAGGTTAATTCCGTAATTAACACACTTACCAATGACGTGTCAGCTCCACTGAAAAACCTCCACCCAGCACACTCTGCAACAATCATTTTCACCATTGTAACAAACTAATATCAACTTTTTATTAAAGGAAATTACCTACTCCTATTTCATTTATTCCATAAAAACTTTTTTTTCCTTTAGTTTTTAATAAAAAATATATTTAAATTTCCATAAATCAATATAACTCATTTAATTAAATTAAAAATTCTCTTATAATAATACTTGATAGTTTTATAAAAACATCACATTCATAGATGCAAAATTAATGACATGATAAAATTCTTGCCATTATGTTATTTAAAAAATTATTAAAAATCAAAATATGTTTAATCTAAATTCAGAAATTTATAGAAAGTAAATGCAGTTGGAGAGTTATTAAAATTAGTTAAATTAACGAAATTATGAAATATAAATCGAAAAAAGAAATTACTTCAAAATATTCAATTACCGAACTGTAAAAAAGGAACTGTAGTGAGAATTACCCAATGATGAACAGAAAGTAGCAGATTCCAGCACCAAGATCGCGACTCTAACAAAAATAAACGGTAGAACTATTCCGAGCACTAACACCACCGGAAGCACCGTGCGGAGTGAAATCCGGCGACTGGAAGAGGCAGTTACAGTCGGACCACCTGCCACCGCCGTCGCGGTTGTATCCTTAGCCGATCCCTTACCTCCGCCGTTCGATATCGTGAATCGCTTAATTCCCTTTGCAGATATATAAAACTTCATATCCTCGATTCCATGAACCACTCTCACTGTAAATTCTTCTGGAAAAAATCGAATCAAAACGAGATCTGAAGGTTCATTGCTTCAAGGATTGTTCGGTGAAGAGAAAGAAGTAAGAAAGAGAGAAGTGCTTGTTTAAGTGTGAAAGAGAGTAAACGAAAATGAATTTGTAGCTCAATAAAACAAGTGTTTACGTTTTTTATTTTTTTACTTTTCACTGAAAATAATATTCTAAAGAAATGAAATAGAATAAGAGAATACAAACTTATAACGAACTCAACTTAATTTTTAAAACTGAATTTTAGCTCCTAAATTACTTGAGAGAAACTTATACTAATAAATATTTATTTTTTGATAAAAAATAAATTAAAATGAAAATGTGGTGTGACGAAAGTGTTGAAGGAAAGGGAAGCCGCGTTTAATGCCGCGGGAGATTAATAGATTGCAATGCGACACGCTGGCTTGATGATTATAAAAGAGTGTATTTTGCACTTGATTGTATATTGTTTGCCACTTGTTTTTGAAGTTATTTACGGTTTTGACATTGACTGTTTGTTTTGTACTATTTGCACTCGCCGACAGTCTCTGTGACGATTCTGGGTGGGCCCGGGTTTGACGTTTTATGTCCTGAGGTTGTTCTTTTTTGGAATCTATTTTTTTTTTTTTTAACTAAAAGGATATATTAGAAGGTATGTATTTTTTTTATAGAAAGAAGGTAAATTTTTTTGGTGAAATAGAAATGTGTGTTTGATTATATGTCGATATAACTAATTATATGAATTAATTCAAATTGTAAAACTAATTTTATCTAAACGAGTCTCAGTTAGCATTTATATCGAGCAGGTAGATTGTTGCAAATGAAATTGTTAATGAGGTTAGGAGAAGGAAGAAGAAAGTAATTTTATTTAAGGGGGATTTTGAAAAAACATATGAGTTAATAGATTGCACTTTTTAGTTTATTTGATGGAAGAAATGAGATTTCGTGAGAAATTGCGCAATTGGATAGTATAATGTCTAAGATCATCATAGTATCAAATACTTGTAAATGAAAGTCTAATTAAGGACTTTAAGATGGGGCGAGGACTAAGATGAGAAAATCTCTTTCTCCTTTTCTATTCTTAATCACGGCAGAAGGTTTTAACGTGTTGATGAAGAATGCTATTGATTTGGAGAAATATTCAAGTTACTATTTTGAAAAATGTGATGTTTAATTCTCCCTCATACAATATATAGATGATACCATAATCCTAAGTGAGAATAGGTGGTATAATATTATGCCCTTAAAAATAATATTATTATTGTTTGAGACGATGTTGGGTTTGAAAGTAAATTTCCAAAAGAGCTCCCTAATGGGGATCATTGTTCCTACCTAATATTGGATTTTAGAGGTTGTTGATATTCTAAATTGTGGTATTGGATCCTTACCGTTGAATTACCTCGATCTACTAATTATAGGGAATCCAAAACGAAAGGGCACATGGTTTTAAGTGATAAATGCAATGAAATTCAAATTGTTAAGATGAAAGAATAAATACTTATCTGTAACGCCCCAATTTAATTAATTGTTTATTTAATTATTTATTTAATTTAATTGAGTAATTTAGTTAAATAATTATTTTGTGATATATGACATATGTGGCCGGTGATGGTATTTTGGTGTTTTGTGTTAATTAATTAGTTACTGTGAATTAATTAATTAATTAATTAAAAATTAGAAAGAATATGAAAGATTGGGTCAATTTTGTGAATTGAGAGAGTTCAGTAGTGCGTGGAGGAGAGCTGAACTTTAGTTGGGAAAAAAGTGTAATTAAGGGTGATCTGGGCGATCAGAATGGATCTGTGTGGCCTTTCGTGTAGAGCAGCGATGATGGTTGTAGGAGAGAAGGGGGTGTACCTATAAGGTACTCTGATGCCAAAGTAAGTTTGGACTAGAGAAAGCAAGTACAAAGCGTTTAGGTATGAGTTAGTGAATATTGGATATTGATTAAACCTGATCCTCTCAAGTGAGAGGGTATTTATAGAAAAACCCCCAGCGCGGGGCCAATGTCTCCTATGTGGCCGAAATATTTGGTCGACCAATGGGAGACTGCCAGGTGAAAGGTTTAGTGCGTGACCTTATGACCTGGTCCAACTGTCCCTATGAACTCCGGAGGAGCAGTTGGTCGCGTGAACTGTCAAGTGCGTGAGGTGGACGTCCCCAACGTCTATATTGTGCCCAACGAGATACGATTGTTGTTGTTTTATTGCGGGCAAGCCTGCTGAAGAAGTTGTTGATGCCTTTTCTAATACTGTGGTTGTTAAATTTATTGATTTTGAGAAATTTGTGGTTGATATGCCTGAACTGGCGTTGAGTTGATAACATGCGATACTGTTGCTACCTGCCAAGGTTGGTATCTTCGTCTTTGTTTACCCTGTGAGATAGTGTTGATATCTTGCTCTTTCTTCTTTTGGAAAGCGCTCCCATACCTCTTGCTACTACTGGATGGTTTTGTATCTTTGACCAATCGCCATTCTCGGACTGCTTCCTCAAGGCGTACTCCCATGTTCACCATTTCGGTGAAGTCACTAGGCGAACTTGCGACCATTCGGTCATAAGAGAATGAACTCAAAGTTTTTAAGAATATTTTTTATTTCTTTCTCCTCAAGAGGAGGACAAATTTGGGCGGCAATTTCACGCCATCTCTGACCGTATTCTTTGAAGCTTTCTTTATCCCTTTGAGACGCAGCCCTGAGTTGATCTCTATCAGGTGCCATATCCAAATTGTAATTGTATTACTGAACAAAAATTGCTCCAAGGTCTCTGAAGGTACTGATCTTGGTATGGTTTAACCCCATGTACCATTTGAGTGCAGCACCAGTTAAACTGTCTTGAAAGTAGTGGATTAGAAACTGTTTATTTTCTGTTTGGGTAGACATCTTTAGAGCATACATTACTAAGTGAATTTGTGGGCAGGAGTTGCCTTTGTACTTTTCAAAGTCAGGAACCTTGAACTTGTGTGGTATTTTAACATTTGGGACTAAGCAAAGATCAGCAACATCTTTCCCAAACAAGTCATGTCTGCGAATGTGATGAAGTTCTATCTGTATTTCCAAGAACTGTTCTTGGAATTCATTCATTCTTTCATATACTTCTATATCCTTGCTTGGAGTGGCGTGAAAGATATGTTCTTCTAGAGTAGTATGTATCACAGGTTATGGTACAAACATTATTGCTGGGATTCTTGGTGCTTCGGTGACCTGAAGTCTGTAACCTTCAGGTATAGGAGTCTCTGTCGTAGCTCTTGCATCTTCATTTACCTGAAATTTTTAACCTTCGGGTCTGGAAACTTCAGTTGTAGCCTTTGGGTTTTCAATGACCGGAGGTATATATCTTTCAGGCACAAAATTGAAAGGCATGCCCCAGGGAAAACCTTTAGGCATGTTGTACTGAGGAACACTGACAGATACCTCAAATGTTGGTGCAAACACAAATTCTGAGATCACAGTCCTTTGAGACGGTTGATCCTGAGTCGCGGCCATTGTCTCTATCATGACGTTGAGTCTTTCCATACTTTCTTTCAGAGTAGTGACATCTTCTTTTAGTTCTCTGGTTTCTTCCTCAAGATCGTCCATTTTCTTCTGACGATCGACCCGAGTGTTGTATGAATGAGAAAGTTTGACTCTAAAGTGTGAAAAATATGTGTAAGGTTTCTTATAAAAGACGTGAAATGCTAGAATGATGCATGATGTGCAAAGGATTCAAAATTCCCTTTTTTTCTTTTTAAAAGAACTTTTAACAATTATGTTGCAAATATCATTCGGTGGACAACGCAAACATAAAATAGTTTTATTTGATAAACTGAAAGGATTACAAAAGTACAATATTTACAACGCAGAAAAAGGGAAACTAAGCCTATAGCTATTAAGGAACCCTTTTTTATGAGGCTCAAAACCCTTGTTGTTGACTTTTCTTCTGTTTCTTGAGCCGGGTCTCCTCAACTATCGTCGGATAGACGATCTTCTGCCAAGTGAAAGGGGATAGTAAACTTTTTCGTTCTTCTTGACTTTCTACAGCATGTTGCTCCAGTATCTCAATCATAGCATCTTTTTCTTTTAGTAGTTCTTCGATCTTTGTGTTCTCCAAGCTGACAATTTGATATTTTTTCCTCCAAGAGTTCTTTTCATGTCGAGTTTTTTTAAAAGCGACCCGAAGTTTCTCTGTGTCGTTCATGAAGTAGAGGATAGATTCCTTTAGGGGAAATACTTATTGACAAGGGTAAGGCATCTTCAACTTTATGGCTCTAGTTTGTACCTATTGGAGATAAGGCTATGCAGAGATGTAGTTTGGCTTTCCCTGAGATTCTCTTCCTTTCCTATGAATATGATGCCAGGCATGCACAATTTCCTCTTTATGTGCTATATTATTTTCTCCTTCCTTGAAGAAAATACCTTCCAAATAAATGTTATATGGTACGTCCTTCATAATGTAACTAAGTTGACAACGGGCTAAAACTGGGTGGTAGTTGATCCCTCCTTTAGTACCAATGAGGGGCACATTGGGGAAACTTCCACAACTGTCAATGATCTTTGTTCCGTCATAGACCCGATTGTACCAATTTATGTCAGAGTGAGTGTCATACCCCAAATTTTGACCATCAAGATTTCCCATCATTGTGCAAATCATCATCACAATATGGATGAACCATCATGCCTCATCAATCTCCTCAAAAATGGTTGAGTATTCACTACAATCAAAGATTAGGGTTTTGAGCCCCCTCAGAGCATCTAGACAAGGATCAATCAAGAAATGACATAATCTTCAACTTGTCTAGCCTCTCAAAACACCCACAAAGGATCAAGAGGACTCCCACATCAAGAATAAAGCACAATGTTGGAGCATTCTAAGTAGATCAAGCCTCGGGATCGCCTGTGTCCCCAAATTAGGGTTTTGGTCGACTGAGGCCTCCAGATGAAAATTTCCACCTAGAAATGAGCCGATGCCTCAATGTGTGGTCTTATAAGCTCAAAAGGATCTCAAGAGCCCACCCACAATGGAAAAATCACCTTGAAGGTCCATCTATCAAAGAATCAGGAATTAGGGTTTTGACCTAATTTAACCCTTGAGTTAACTTGTGAAGTGAGGCATGGCTTGAAGCTTCAAAATGAACTTCAAAGACTTCAAATACATCATGTTTACATGTTTACAAGATTTGATTGACTCAAAGAGCTCAAATCATAAGCCACAAGAGCTCAAAACCATCTGATCACAAATTAGGGTTTCTGATGGAAAAAGTCAAACCCTATCCTTGACTGTTGGCCTACCCATGATCTAAAACCTTGGGGAGGGGCCTAAGATATTCCTAAATACCCTTGGAGGCCATCCATGAAGTTTAATTGAACCCAAGGATTAATTTCACAAAAGAATCACAATGTCAAAATTTCATCTGATAAAAAAAGTCAATTGTACAAAAGTCCAAGTTTGACTTTTTGGATTTTTGGTCAACCAAGGTTCCTTAACCCTAAAACAATGTTAATATGTGATTTGAATCATCATTCATCAAGAAAAATCAAAGAAAGTGAGTTAACTTGTAAAGGGGTAACCATAAAAAAAAACTTAGAATTTTTCTAAGTTATGGAACAAAGTGGTTAGGGTACCAACTTCCAAGGACCATAACTTGAGATCCAAGAAACCATTTTGGGTAATCCAAAGCTGGATTTGTAGGTCTTGCTACACTATACAAAAGTGTCAACTACATCTCATTCCTATTCCTCATGGATTTCAAGTTATGATTGGATCTAAAACACTAAAAAAACATAAAAGTGCATTTTTCCAACACTTAGAAGAAATTCTGCCCAAGGCAGATTTCAAGTGAAACACCAAAACTTGGAGGGCTATTTTACATAGTTCTAGGCTGAATCAATTCAAGATGTAAACATCAAAGTTTTTGTGCATATTGCCTACAATCCAAGGAACTTATTGACATGAAACAACTCAGCTTGAGCCAAGAGTTATGGCTGCTGCAAAACACCATGGCAAGGCTGTCATGAAAAACCAGTTTACATGTTTTCTTGCTTTACACGATTTCTGAGTTAAGGCCTAGGATCACTATGCCACATTCATCCAATCTGATCCTCATCCATCTGATCCAACCTACAAAGCTGAGTCAAAAAGCCAAGGGATCTTCCAACTTGAGGTTAATGCCTTTTGTCACATTATGCCTTGAATTCAAAGGCATTTATGTGAAATAGTGCACTTTCAATAAATCCACTCTACTCAGTCAAGATGCTCACTTAAAAAACAATTAAAACATCTGAAGAATGTGGATTTGATCAAGACATAGCCCTGCTCTTGGGAGAGGCTAGTTTGCCTTGCATGAGAAGAAATGCCACCAAGCCAAAGCCATTGAATATGATCTGATCTTGCAGCCATTCACTATTCCTCTAAGACAAGATTTGATCCACTATAAATAGAGGTCCTAAATGATCATTCAAACTACACCAAAGCAGCTTACAACATTGCTTTCTCTCATTTCCTTCTTAAACTCAAAATTTCATTGTTCTTGAGAAAACACTATCGGGTTTTGAGTTGGAGGCCAATGCAACTCAAAACAATGATTCACACACCTCACACACAACATATAGGAGTGATCTAAACCATTACATCCCATCTGTTACATCAAAATCACCAAATGGCCATCCAATTGCACAAGACTCATGACTTGCTGCAGAAGGAATCAGGCTGATCAATCCAGAGGTTTTCCAATCAACCTAAGCACTCAAACACATCCATTGAGGTACAAGGAAGCTGTCCAAATCATTGGAACTCATCTGTAACACCTCTAAACTAGAATTCAATTCTCATTTGCAGAGGTAAAACTTGAACTCTCAAACTCAATGAATCATGCATCATAAACATGTTTTCTTGTTACCATTGTGTTTCTGGATGTATGTAGATCAATTACCCTCAATCAATTGTTGTTTACAGTTCGTGTATAAGATTTCATTGAGTTCATGCCAATTTTAAGGTTCTTCAGGTTTTATCAGATTATGTTTTGATTCACTTAATTTCAATAAAATTGACTATTGCCATTGTGTTCCTCATTTGAAAACGCACGATTTTCATATTTGGATCATGTGAAATGGTTGAGAGATGAGTGAGGTAGGAGGCTTCATGTATCTGAGCTTGAGGATGAAGATGGCCATGGCGCCATTCTTCAGAAATCCAACTTGTTTTACTATATATTTATTGATTGCCATATATTAAATGAATTGGCATTGCGACCCAGTGGTTGATCAACTGGTTTGTGTGTATTGAGCTGGCGAGAGGTCTGGGGTTCGAATCCCCCTCGCCCCAGACCTCTTTTTTATCACTTGTCCCATTTTAATATTTTTCATATTATTTTTGTTAATGATTTGGAAAATTAATTTCTCATTCAATTTTAATCATTTTTTATTGGTTCTTTTTCTGAAAAATCACAAAAATATTAAAGTATTTTATTCTACAAAAAAATCAGATTTATATTATTTATTTATTATAGTTGGTATTTTTGTGAATAAATTCATTTTTATTGTTTTTAAACATTTTAAAAGTGAATTTTTTATCTTGAAAATCAAAATCAAATGAGTTCTAAATCATCTTGTGATTAAAACCTCATTTTTAAAACCTTACCCAAAAATCACAAGTAGTTTATTTAAACTTATTTGGTATTTTTATCATTTTTATTAATTTTCTTTAAAGAATTACTTTTAAAAATGAAAATTATGGTTTCTTTGATTTTTTATCCTTATCAAACATTTCAAAAACACCTTTGGGCCTCTAATAGAGTGTAAGACCCAACCATCTTTTGTACATAAATAATTTTGGGCCTCAATCATTGTATAAGTCCCAGTACAATTTTCAAAACAACGGTGCGATCACTGTTTTTCCATGTGCCTCTCCTTGAGTTGTAAGCCCCATCACTTGTACAAAAATAAATCTTTGGGCCTCTAATAGAGTGTAAGACCCAACCCCCTTTGTACATAAATAATTTTGGGCCTCAGTCATTGTATAAGTCCCACTGTGTTTTAGAAAATCTCGGCACGATCGCCATTTCAAAACAAAATCAACTGGCATACCCTTGTGTTGTAAATCCTATTTCTTTTCTTTTTTGGGCCTCTCTTTGAGTTGTAAGACCCATCCCTTTGTACAAAAAACCTCTTTGGGCCTCAGTCATTGTATAAGTCCCAATACAGTTTATGAAACAACTGTAAAATTACTGTTTTCCATTTGGGCCTCTCCTTGAGTATAAGCCCCAACAATCTTTTCAAAAACAACTTCTTTTTTATTTAGGTTCAAATATACAGTTGTTATCAAAACTTTCTTTAATTTCTTGAACAACTAACAATACAGCTATGGAAGCTTGCTCGCCTGTAAGTTTTATCCTTTTTCTTTTACTTACTTGCACATATACATGTATATATTTGTTTGAACAACATGGAAGCTTGCTCACTTGTAAGTTTTTATCAGTTTTCCTTTACTTGCTTTCATATATATATATATATATATATATATATATATATATATATATAACTGTATTATGGGAAGCTTCACCTCTGTAAGTCCTTCTTTCATATCCTTTTAAATACTTGTTATATATCAACTATATATACACTAGTATATCTATTTAGAGTTTTCCCCGACAACTAGGTCTCGAACTAGGTAAAGCCAGTTGGTCACTCTTAAATACAGTAAACTAGATCCCCATAGGATTTCCAAATACAGTATTTCCTTCTCTTGGGGTTAAACAATATGGAACAAAGAGAAAGACAGTATTCTCGGTGAACCTTTTCTCAGACTGTCACTATTAGAACTTGTCAAATAAATTCAGTTTCCCCAGAGAGGATTAATTCCCTGTGAAACTTCTCTTGAATTTCTTCAAACCCTAGAACTGATCACTAAAGAAAAGATTATTCCCGGTGAAACTTTTCTTGAACTCTTCTTAAGTTTGGACCCACAGGCTTCCTAAAAGCATCCCCGCCTCGTCTTGAGCTTTGTACAAGGACCCTCCGGCTTCTTAAAAGTTCTCATGCCTTCTCTTGGGCTTAATACAAGGATCTTAAAGACCTCTTAAAGGTGTAAAATAGAACTTAGTCATCCTTTGATAGGGCAGTCTTTCCAGTGTCAAACCTTAGACCAATTTAGGGTTGATTCTCATCCCTTAAAGCCCATGCCTCCTCTTGGGCATCGTACAAAGATAAACTCTTCCATACCATTAGACTTGGACATTCTAATCCCCTCTTGAGTCTCAAAGATATTCTCAAACACCATACAAACAGAGGAGAACCCTGGTCATTCTGGATCAATCTCCAGTAGAGTTAAAACCCATGGGTTCTAAAGCCCAGTTTCATCCTAAAAATTCCCTAGCCAGGGTCTGTTTATCATCAGTATAACACTATCAGAACCTTAAGGTATCTGATACCTCAACTCTGCTGTAACCCTCAGCAAGAGTTGATTCCCAATTTGGACCTACCTCGGGATTTCAATAATCCCCGGCATAAGCTAGCATCCTCTTAGACTTTGTATAATGATCATTCCTTTCCTCAGTACAGTTAGCCTCCTCTTGGACTTTGTACAATGATTCTCCCCAGCGGAGCTAACCTTTTCAGACTCTTTCGTTGAGTCAATCAACTTTCAGAATCTCTTGTTGATTCAATCACCTTTCCGCACTCTCTTGTTGAGTCACCCCATTTTAGCCTCAATCTTGGGCTTTGTACAAGACAGATAAAACTATTCTCTTATTGAGTCAATCTTTCTCAGCCTCCTCTTAGGCTTGGTATAAAGATTTACCCTAGCAGAAGTCAGCCTTCTCTCAGGCTATGTATAATGATTTCTCCAGCTTGTTCAGCCACAATCCTGGGCTTTGTACAGGACGGATAAAAGCACTCTCTTGTTGAGTCAAACCCATTTCAGCCTCAATCTTGGGCTTTGTACAAGACACCATATAAATTTCCTAAGCAGAGTCAATCCTCTTTTCAGCCTCAATCTTGGGCTTTGTACAAGACAGATAATACTCTCCAACAGAGTTAAGCTCCTTTCAGCCTCAATCTTGGGCTTTGTACAAGACACTTAAAATATCCTCAGCCAAGTCAGTAGAGTCTCATTTTAGCCTCAATCTTGGGCTTTGTACAAGACACATACAAACCCTCCCCGACGGAGTCAAACTTTTAGCCTCCTCTTAGGCTTTGTATATGATATCCCGAAATAGTCAGTCTCTTTTTTGCCTCAATCTTGGGCTTTGTACAAGACATATAAACACTCTCTTGTTGAGTCGGTCAGTTCTAGCCTCCTCTTAGGCTTTGTATAAGGACTTCCCTAGTGGAGTCAATCAACCTCTTAGCTTCAACCTTGGGCTTTGATCAAGGCACACAAAAATCAACATCCCCTCAGAGGAAATCAAAATCCCTCTGTAGGAAGTCATTTCTCTGCTTATCACTTATCAAAATAGACATTCAAAACAAACCCTAATCCCAAATAACTACTGTAAGTGACGCACTTGTTGATTCGAATATCCAAGTTGTTGTCCATCTTTTATCCTGGTAAATCATTTTCTTTCATCTAATTGCTGTAAGTGGCAAGCCTCTGGATTATTTACATCCACACCACTGTCCCTCTCTTAGTATGAGAAATTCCTAAGGAAAAATGGCATTGCTCTACACTGAGTTAAAGTTTTCTCCTTTAGTACAAATCCCTCATAAAGGAAATTATGGCATTGCTGGATTCACATATCCCAGTTTAAGTAATCCTCCTTTATAAACAGTCCCCCAACAGTAGTGTTAAACAGACGAGATGTCTCCTTTTAGAGATGACAAATTCTCTCTCAGTCAAACCTTTTAGCTTCAATCTTGGGCTTTGAACAAGACACAAATAAACCTTTTAGCTTCAATCTTGGGCTTTAAACAAGACACCAAAATATATTTTTCCTCCCTTAGGAGGAACTACGATTACTCTGATTTCCCTATTTCATTTAAACGGGAGTACGTAGGCATAAGATTGCGAAATCTTAACGAGCATACCAAATAAAAACTCTAGGTCCAGTACCTTCATATCAATCAAAACTTAGGTCCAGTACCTTACCAAAAACATCGAAAAACCCGAACATCGATAAAAACTCACTCTCCCTCTCATATTTCCCAAGAAACTTTCCCAACCCATTAACGGATAAACAACATCAAGTACAAAGCAGAACCTAAAGCTAACATCCTGTGGATAACCACATATAGGATGGGTAATTGACAACTCCCCATTGTATAACCTGACCCCGAACTCCCCGAATCTCTTTAAGCGTTTGTTCAGTTAAATATTCGCGTGCAAGGTTAGTTTGAGATAGCTTCCCTTTCCCTTCCAGCTTCATGGGATAAATAAGAAATCAGAAAGTAGCACCCCCATCCTCTTCATTGAGGAGAAAACCCAAATTCCGTGATAAGGTGGTCGCGTCACCGACAAAAATCATGCGCTACAGTAAAATGGCGACTCTGTTGGGGAGTAATTAACTAGGATTTGTCTTACCTTAGTCATCATCGTCACCATTTTCCAACAGTAAAATGGCGACTCTGCTGGGGAATCATTTTGTCTTGTTTAGGATTATAGCTCTTAAGACGTCTAGGATGTTAGTTTTAGGAATGAATATACATATATATATATATATATATATATATATATATATATATATATATATATATATATATATATATATATATATATATCGTTTTTCCTACTTGATATCCGTGTTTATTTTTCTGCTAATGGGACTGCGGGTGATGCCGCATGTGGAAAGTTTGAGTGATACCTAAGATAAGTGATGGCATAGACGGGTGGTTTTACAGGGAGTGATTCCCAAGTAAGCGATCCTAGTAGACCATTGAATTAGTGGAGATACCCTTTGCGAATTCAATGTCTAGTGACTTCGGTTGCAAAAGCAGATTATTCGATTGTGGTATCCATGAAACTGAGGATTTAGTAGACTGAGACCATGTGACTATTTTGTAGTGCGGAAGCTATCGAAAATAGTTGTCATGCGATACTACCCTCATTTGAGATTACCCTAAGATACTATAGCTCGCTCGGGTGAACCAGCCTGTTGTTGTTATCCCAAGGGGGGTCAATGATTTTGAGGACAGGTACAAAAATTCACCATAGTACAACCTTTGGAAATGGGTAGAGCCATGACTCCATGCTCGTGACGCTGAACCTTTGAACCCATGTTTTTTCTATGTTTTTGTGTGTTGCATTCATGCATTCATTTCATTAAAAAAAACTTTAAACAAAGAAAATTTTCTCTTCTACTCTCTCTTTTTTCAAATTAAACTAAGACAATGATTGCAAATATCAGAGAGAAAGACCGCGTTATGGATTTCGGTAGAAGGAAGACGCACAAGTACACCTTCAAGGTTCCAAAACTAGAGGATTTAAGAGGGTTGGCAAGGATGATCACCAACCCTGATGCTTTCAGGGCTAAGTATGGAGGACTACTATCTCTGTTAAGGATCCATGTAATTGAAGGAATCCTGTCTATGCTAATTCAGTTCTACGATCCAGTCTATCACTTTTTCACATTCCCGGATTATCAACTAGCACCAACACTAGAGGAGTAATCTCGCCTAACTGATTTACCCATTACTGACCAAGCTCCCTTTTCTGGGCTGGAAGAAATTCCAAAGGATCAAACCATTGCAAGAGCAATCTATTTGGACGAGTCCGAAGTCAGGACTCACATGACCACTAAGGACGAAATCCAAGGTTTATCGGCCAAGTTTTTGATAGAGAAAGCCATGTACTTTGCCAGTATAGGAAACGTTACTGCTTTCAAAGATATCTTTGTTCTACTCACATACGGGTTGTTCCTTTTTCCCAACATCAATAACTTCATTGATATCAATGCCATTAAGATATTTCTGATTGGAAACCCAGTACCGACCTTGCTCGCAGAGGCTTATCATTCTGTACACTTAAGGAATTTGTACAGCGGAGGAATGATCACATGTTGTGTACCCCTGCTATACAAATGGTTCACTTCCCATTTACCCAAGTCTGTTGCTTTTTGGGATCATAAGAGTACTCTACGTTGGTCGCAGAGAATCCTGTCTCTTACCAACTCTGAAATAGATTGGTACAATCGGATCCATGACAGGATAAGAATCATTGACCATTGTGGAAATTTCCCTAATGTACCCCTCATAGGAACTAAAGGAGGAATCAACTATCATCCAGTTTTAGTTCGTCGTCAATTTGGATACTCGATGAGACATATCCCGCATAATGTTCATCTGGAAGGTCTTTTCTTCATGGAAGGAGAAAGTGACAGGGCACTAAAGATAGAAATAGTGCAGGCTTGGAAATATGTTCACATGAAAGGAAGAGAGTCTCTAGGAAAACCAGACTGTGTCTCTATGGAACCTTATCTCCACTGGGTACAAGCTAGAGCTCTCAAGTTGAGGATGCCTTACCCTCGCCAAGAAGTTTTTTCGTTAAAGAAATTTGTCCTTTATTTTAAGTCTGATACGGAAAAACTCCAAGTCACTCTCAACAAAGTTCAACGAGAAAAGAAATCTTGGAAGAACAAGTACCGCATTCTCAATGTAGAGTGTACCAAAATTCAGCAACTGTTAAAAGAAAAGGACGCTCTGATTAAGATATTAGAGCAACATGTTATAGAAAATCAAGAAGACCGAAGAAATTTGCTCGCTCCTTTCACTTGGAAAAGGAATGACAACTCGACAACGGCTTAGGAGCCCCAGTCAAAGAAAAGGAAAATACCAGAACCAGCACCTGAGCTCTCTTCAGAGAGGACTCATGATCCATAAGCTTAGTCATTTCCTTTTACAGTACTATGTAAATTACTGTATTCCATTTCCGCAATCTTTGAATTCAATAAAATGGGGTTTCCCCACTGTATGATATTTACAATCCAATTGTTGAGGTTTCTTTTGAAAATACCATAACGCATTCTTCTCACCTTCGAATCTCACGTCTGTGTCTCGATTCTAGAGTCAAACTGTCTCATTCGTACAATACTCGGCCCAATCGACAAAAGAAAATGGATGATCTCGAGGAAGAGAACAGAGAGCTGAGAGAAGAAATCGACGCTCAGAAAGAAGATCTGAGAAAACTTCACAGTGACATGCAATCTCTGGCAGCAGCTCAGAAACAACAATAAAGGACTGTGATCTCAGAGATGACATCTACGCCCATAGTGGAGACGTATGATCCTCGGTATAACATGCCTAAAGATCGTCTCTGGGGCATGCCACTCAGCTATATCCCTGAAGGATATATTAGGACGATCATGGAAGATCCGAAAACTGCAGCAAGAACCGCTGGGCCTGAAGGTTACAAACTTTGGGAAAGCGAAGATGCAAGGGGCATGACAGCAACTCCTGAAGGTTACAAACTTCAGGATAAGGAGGCACCAAGAGTCACCGCCATAATGACTATACCATAACTCGTGGAACACACTGTCCCGGAAGGACAGACTCCATAGATACCCTCTGGTGGAAACGAAAGTATGTACGACAGAATGAACGAGTTCCAGGAATAATTCCTGGAGATGCAGAAGGAACTGCATACCATTCGCGGTCAGGATTTATTCAAAAAGGACGCTGCAGACCTTTGTTTGGTCCCTAATGTGAAAATTCCGCACAAGTTCAAGGTGCCCGAATTTGAAAAATACAAGGGTAACTTTTGCCCTCAAAGTCATTTGGTGATGTATGCTCGAAAGATGTCAACTCAGACAGGAACCAACAGCTACTGATCCACTATTTCCAAGATAGTTTAACCGGTGCCGCACTCAAATGGTACTTGGGTTTAAACCACACTAAGATCGTCACTTTTTGAGATCTTGGCGCTGCCTTCGTTCAACAATATAAGTATAACCTAGACATGGCACCGGACAGAGATCAACTCAGAGCAATGTCGCAGAAGGACAAGGAAACTTTTAAGGAATATGCTCAGAGATGGCGAGAAATTGCCACCCAGATTTGTCCACTCTTGAGGAAAAAGAGATGACAAAGATCTTTTTGAAAACCATGAGCTCATTTTACTACGACCGAATGGTCGCCAGTGCGCCCAACGACTTTACTGAGATGGTGAGCATGGGAGTTCGTCTTGAAGAAGCAGTCTGAGAGGGACGTCTGGTCAAAGATATAGAACCATCAAGTAGTACCAAAAGATACGATAGTGCTTTCCCTAAGAAAAAAGAGCAAGATATTGGTAATATCTCTCTCAAAAAGCAAAGGCGACGGTACCAACCAGTAGTAGCTATAACTCCTGCTATCAACCCTACGCCTATTCCAGCGTATCAACCTCAGGTTGCTCAGAGCCAACCAAATCAACAACAATATCAGCAGAGGACACAACAACCTCTTCAGCAGGCTCGTCCTCAGTACAACAACAACCGTACAACGCGACCACCAGGGTGTTGCGATGAGAATCAGATAACAAGCTATTAATTAACTTGCATCACAAAACTTTGAAATTCACCATCGAGCTTTGATTTATCCAAAGGAAAGGGTAAAGTTCGAAGAAAACCCTAAGAGGATCTAGGTTCGGGGGTTGGTTATACAAAGGGAAGGTATTAGCACCCTAAGTATCTGTAGTACTCTATAGGAACCTCTTGTTTGTTTGTGTTATGTTATGTTTGCTTGCTAATGGTATCTGCTAAGGATAAAGGTAAAGACCTAAGGGTATATACACTAAGTTTACTCGCCAAGACGTTGCATCTTGTGCCTACGTATCTGACTAAAGAATCAGAGCAACCGTAGTTCACCTAACTAAGGGTGAGGAACCATTGACTATGGCCAATGTTCCAAGGGGAAATGAGTATGAGCTCATTTAGAGTTTTAAGAAACTCTCTAAGTCTAAGTTATAGGGGAGAAAGTGAGTACTCAACATGGTGAGTATCACATAGAGTCCAAGAACTCTAAATTAATTCTAAGTTGTGATTCATGGCTCTTAGGAGGCCAAGAAGGGGATGAAGGCTCTTAGGAGGCCTAGGTGGGACCCTATGAGGTCAAAGGTAAGAGGTGACTCTTAGGAGGCCAAGGGAATTCTATGACTATGAGGTCAAGGAGAGATAATGAGCTATCTATGACATGGGAGTCAATAGAGAGGTTTTCCTTTGGAAGGAGAAAGATAGCAATTTCTTATGAATAAGAATGTTACAAGTGGATTGAGATCAAGCGAACAATATGAGTTCAAGAATTCAAAAGTGAATAACATTAATCAAGTGTGAATACCATCAAAGCATGACATATGCACCCATGTATGAATAAATGAACACAAATATGGCAAAGTATTCAAGAATTATGAAGTTAGGAATGAGACACTCATATCAAACAAATTCCAACCTTGCAAGAAAAAATCCAAGAAGTGCCACAAATTATAGACAAAAGTGATAAGGTGTCAACCAAATTCAAACTAGACCTACCAAAAAGTCTTTAACAATATTGATGATCATACTCAAAAAACCTCTTGATAATAAACTTGAAACAACTTAGAAAAATTGTCTCAAAAGTGGTGAGAAAAATAATTTCAACATTAGGGTTGAAACAAAATTCTTAAAGGTTCATCAGATTATAATAAATATTGAAATGGAAATAAGAATTAGAAAAATAATTTAAACAATGGAAATATCAATGTAATATATATATTTTTGGAGTTTTGTGTTTAAAGAAAAAAAAGTTTAAATAATTTACACTGTAGTAAAAAATTAAAAATAAAATAAAAAGCAAAGTTAAATGAGACAGGGGGGTGTGTTAGAAAAATTTAAAAAGGTAGAGTTTAAGCTGGTGGCGAAATGGGTCTGGTTAGGGGGTGCAGAGAGTGATTTCGCTAGGCCCAAGGTGTGACAGAAATGTAAGGCTGAGAAATAAAAAAACAACAAAAGGGGTCTGGGGCAAGGGGGATTTGAACCCCAGACCCCAAGGTTACAAAGGCGCCTCTTTTACCACTGGGGTGGCTATACATCCGGTGTATAAGCCACCACTAACAATTCTTAAACCAAAATAATGTGCTACTCTGAAAAACAACCCAAGCAAGTGAAACGAACGCGTGACTGGACAAGATTAATATGTAACCTAACCATCAATATGTCATGTTTTTCTTTAAGTCATAGGATGACAAAAAGTTAATCATACCAATCATGTGCCGCCACCAACCTTGACCTCATGCAAACTTAAACAAAGAATTAAACTCTACGTGAACAAGAATATGAACATGACTGCTACTCCCCTTGTTCAACTGTTGCCCATCTCAAAACTTAACCAAAATTTACAAAATAAAATTCTTCTGTATAGCACTCAGAAGGTATAACGGCTTTAAACCTTAAATAACTCAAGAGGTCAACTCAAACACAGCTAAAGTGAGAGTGAAAATGGAGTGTCCAAACTGGTGTAAAGCTGATGACATATGATTGGTGATTTGGAATAAACCAGCATAAAATCATTTTAAACTTAACAAATGTAAACACACGGACAAAAACCAACAGCATCATAAACATTTTTCTTGTGCATATGGTAAGGGATATAGGGAGAAGGATGAAACAAGAAAACCCTTATTGTGGAAAAACAGAAGGAAATGATGGCTTTATTTCCACTTCTCCAATCAATTTCACCACCTAGATTCAACCAAATATCACAAGATAAAATTTAAACATGATGTGTTCTCCTAGTAGAACAACCATGATTCCTAGGTCACTTAAAATAACGCACGAATTGGGAGAAATATGCAAACAAATGTCGTATGCTATGACTGAAACGGTGCCACCATAAGACTGGAATACCGATACAAATCCAAAACGAAACTCATTCTAATAATCAAAAGTATTATGAATACAACACACAAACACGACAGTAACATTTAAAACCAATAAACCCTGAACATATAAACATAAAGTCATGAACATAATAGTGTCACAGGAGTCATTCAAAACTTAGACATGAGCATGTGATCAAGGGTGGAGAGAAAGAGTGGTACTACGTATTCATCATAACAGCATGAACCCAAACCAAACTTCATATAGTTCAACCTAATCTAACACACAACAGAAACCTGAGAATTCTTTCACATGTTTTCGCATGAAGATGTGAATACTAAATGTTCTAGACTAAATAGAACCAATAGTGCAATGATATATCATACGAACTCGATCATATTATCATTCACAAAATCATTTAAAACAACTCAAGTGCAAGACACAACATGATACAGTATGACAAATGAACATGACATTTGGATATGGAGTGAAAGGGTTGGGAGTTACCTAGTGGAATATGTCCACTGCACCTTCCCCTCAAACTTGGAAGCTACTGTAAAGGATTCTTCTCCTTCTTCTTATTTGCTGAGCCAATGCACAAAAGAATCACTCAAAGCTTGTGTTGTGGAATCGTGTGGATTGTTCTTCTCTAACAAGTGAGAAATCATCCTCCTTTTATAGTGGAGCATACTGGTCCTTAGCCTTGATGATACATAGGGCAATGGTTTTGCATAAGAGAGAAAGATCATGATCTTCTGTGTATGGCAGATCTTGAGCCAAGTGAAGTTTGGTTGCTTGAACTAGGGCATGAGTTCAGAAAATAAAGCAACATAGTCCAGGGGTTTGAAGTGAAAAAGCAACTACATGATGGTCCCTTACTTTACAACAAGGTATCTCTCCACATGTCAATTGTCAAAGTACAAGGAGAGTGTACTTTTGGAACTCCCTTTACACTATTTTGGTGGGAGGAGTTGATGGGAAAAGCTCAGCTGCTTGTACTTGTCATGGCTTTGGCTCAGATTTGTTTTAAGACACTAAGAAAGTTTGCAAAGAAACCAAACCACATTGTGCTCTTTATCATACGAGTATGTCTCATCTAATGGACCAAACCAAATGTTCATTGATTCACTTGGAAGAGAACATGCCATAGAGCAATTCTTGTGTTGGTGGTAAATTGAAATTTTGCCTAGAACATGCTAGAAACGTGCCCAAAAAATTGGTGTAGCAAGAATGATTAAAGTCTGAATTCCAAGTGTGTGTAACATTTGTACCATGACCACTTTGATGCACAATTTCTCCATGATTAATGCTCCAATTTGTGAGTTCTTTGGCTCTTTGAAAAGTTGGCATTTGATAGAACATTTTTCACTTGGAAAGCTACTTGAGATGAGGTTTGTACAATGAGAAAAAATGCCATAAAGTCATGCACATGGGCTGTCCAAAAAGACTTAGAAAACTTTCTAAGTTATGGAAATTTCTCAACTCGAAACACCTAACTTTCAAACATCATAACTTGACATTGGTTTATCCAAATGAGGAGTTCTACACATGCTTGGAAAGCTTGAAGAACAAGGAACAACTTTCATGTCCAAAGATTGTTGTTTTGAATCTTGGAACAAGGTGAAAATTTGAGTCAAAGTTGGCTGAAAATATGGTGAAAATGCTGAAAATTTCACTAAGTCCCAAAGGTGGTTTATCTTCCAAGTCCTACAACTTAAAAACCATCCATTTTTTTGAAAGAGGGTCATCTAATATGTTTTGAAGATCATGGAAAGAGCTTCCATTTGAGCTTTGAATCACTCAATTTGAATGTGTGGTTTGAAAGTTATGACTATTTCAATTTTTGCACCAGTAGTGAAATTTCCACATTTGAAAAGTTTCATGGACCAAACATTGCTTGATTTGCAAGAAACTTCTCAAAACTTGATCTCTCATGCCTTATCTCATCAATGAGACATGTCATGATGGATTGAGGACTTGAATGTTTCATTTTGGATCAAAATCTCAAAGGTTATGGCCTCAGTCAAAACCCTAATTTCACTGGTGAATGCACTGTAATAATCTCTTATGATCTTGCTTCTTTCATCACATCCAAGGCCCATAGATGGTCTCTAGGATGTCTACCATCACATGGAGTGATGTCCTAGGGTTTGAGAACAACCTCTGATCAAAATCAAAGGCCATGATTAACTTGTCTTGACAAAACCCTAATTTGGAGGCAGGGTGAGATTGTGGGTCAAGTTACTTATGATGAGAGCCAGATGATCTTGAATTCTTGTGGAATGAGACCTCTTGAAGGTAGATAATATCAATTGGTTTATGAACTAACCAAATCTTGACTGATCATGACAAAACTCTTCAGTGATTCCTCAGGTTAAAACCCTAATTCCACAGTTTGGTCTGAAGGTCTTTTGTTGACTCGATTTGACCTAATGTCTTGAGACCTTGGTACCAATCAAATGTTGAATCTTTATGATGATTGTATGGAGTCGTAGAATGCCTTAGGAGGCCTTGAATCTCTCTGTGTAAACCCTAATTTCAAACATAGGAGAACAAACTTTGCAGGATGTGGGTTAGTTAAAAAATCCATATATGATTGATCCTAAATGTCTATGCAAGATGTTATGACATCTAAGAGGTAAAATTTAGGGTACAACAGTTTCCCCTATTTAAATAGCTTTACCGGATGGCACGAGGAAATGAAGTCCTTAGGACATCAAGGTGGAAAGGTATTTAAATATAGCAAACCAGAAATTTTACCCTTAGATAGAATGCAGATGCTAAGGACAAGCGACAGACATGCAAATGCTGACATGCCATGAACTTCTAGTGTGATGATATGGTGCCATGATAATGCAAAGGTGCAGACAGACCAGACACCAGAGATAAAGGTCAAACAACCACAGGTGAGTAACACTGGGGAAGGATGAAGGTTAGTATCATGAGGCAAACTCATTGGGGATACAGGCTGACCAACAAAAGCTCACTAGGGAGACTCTGAAGAAATACATGGGATAGAAAAGTAAAGGGGGAACTCCTATAGATCCTCACTGGAGATAGGAGCCAGAGAGGTATTCTTCACTGGGGAAATACCCAGGGAGATGGATGACAGGTTCATATGTGACCGGACGACACTGGGGAAATAAAGACACATTCTTACTAGGCATGAAACCAGAAAGAAGACATGATCTCCACTGGGGATTAGTTTGAAGCAAAAGGATAAGCATCCAAAAAAAGGTTTTCTGGGGATTTCTTATACAGAAGAGTTCAAACGGGATCTTCAAGAAAAGCCAGAAAAGATAGAGACGAACTCTGCGTGCCAACTGAAAATATGTCTAGACTGTAGCTGGGAATAAGGTTATTGAGCCATTGGGTACCAATATGAGTTGGTTGAGATAATAATATGATTTGTTTTATGAAGAATACCAGTATGAGCTGGATTTTGATTACCAGTATGAGCTGGATTTTTGGATACCAGTATGACCTGGATTTTAGGTTCATATCTAACTTGATTTCAAACAACGGGTTCATATCTGACCTGAGATTTAGGTTCAAATTGGACCTGGTTTCAAACAACGGGTTCATATTTGACCTGAGGTTTAGGTTTATATTTGACCTGGGTTCAAACAACGGGTTCATATTTGACCTGAGGTTTAGGTTCATATTTGACCTGGGTTCAAACAACGGGTTCATATTTGACCTAGTTTCAAACAACGGTTTCATATTTGACCTGAGGTTTAGGTTCACTTTTGACCTGGTTTCAAACAACAGGTTCATATTTGACCTGAGGTTTAGGTTCATATTTGACCTGGTTTAAGTTCATATTTGACCTGGTTTCAAACAACGGGTTCATATTCGACCTGAGGTTTAGGTTCATATTTGACCTGGTTTCAAACAACAGGTTAATATTTGACCTGAGGTTTAGGTTCATATTTGACCTGGTTTAGGTTCATATTTGACCTGGTTTAAAACAACAGGTTCATATTTGACTTGAGGTTTAGGTTCATATTTGACCTGGGTTGAAACAACGGGTTCACATTTTACCTGAGTTTAGGTTCACATTTGACCTGGGTTTCAAACAACGGGTTCATATTTAACCTTAGGTTTAGGTTCATATTTGACCTGGTTTCAAACAACGGGTTCATATTTGACCTGAGGTTTAGGTTCATATCTGACCTGGTTTCAAACAACGGGTTCATATCTGACCTGAGGTTTAGGTTCATATTTAACCTGGTTTCAAATAATGGGTTCATATTTGACCTGAGGTTTAGGTCATATTTAACCTGGGTTAAAACAACGGGTTCACATTTGACCTGAGTTTAGGTTCACATTTGACCTGGGTTTCAAACAACGGGTTCATATTTGACCTGAGGTTTAGGTTCATATTTGACCTGGTTTAAAACAACGGGTTCATATTTGACCTGAGGTTTAGGTTCATATTTGACCTGGTTTTAAACAACGGGTTCATATTTGACCTGAAGTTTAGGTTCATATTTGACCTGGTTTCAAACAACGGGTTCATATTTGACCTGAGGTTTAGGTTCATATTTGACCTGAGTTTAGGTTCACATTTGACATGGGTTTTAAACAACGGGTTCACATTTGACCTGAGGTTTAGGTTCATATTTTACCCAGTTTAGGTTCATATTTGACAAGGTTTTAAACAACTGGTTCATATTTGACCTGAGGTTTCGGTTCATATTTGACCTGGTTTTAAACAACAGGTTCATATTTGAACTGAGGTTTAGGTTCATATTTGACCTGAGGTTTAGGTTCATATTTGACCTGGTTTCAAACAACGGGTTCATATTTGACTTGAGGTTTAGGTTCAAATTTGACCTGGGTTTAAACAATGGGTTCACATTTGACCTGAGTTTAGGTTCAAATTTGACCTGGGTTTTAAACAACGAGTTCATATTAGACCTGAGGTTTAGGTTCATATTTGACCTGGTTTCAAACAACGGGTTCATATTTGACCTGTGTTTTAGGTTCATATTTGACCTGGTTTCAAACAACGGGTTCATATTTAACCTGGTTTCAAACAACGGGTTCATATTTGACATGAGGTTTAGGTTCATATTTGAATTGGGTGCAAACAACGAGTTCAAATTTGACCTGAGTTTAGGTTCACATTTGACCTCGGTTTCAAACAACAGGTTTATATTTGACCTGGTTTCAAACAACGGGTTCATATTTGACCTGAGGTTTAGGTTCATATTTGACCTGGTTTCAAACAACGGGTTCATATTTGACCTGAGGTTTAGGTTCATATTTGACCTGAGTTTAAGTTCACATTTGACCTGGGTTTAAAACAACGGGTTCACATTTGACCTGAGGTTTAGGTTCACATTTGACCTGGTTTCAAACAGTGGCTTCACATTTGACCTGAGGTTTAGGTTCATATTTGGCCTAGTTTCAAACAACGGGTTAACATTTGACCTGAGGGTTAGGTTCACATTTGACCTGGTTTCAAACAACGAGTTCACATTTGACCTGAGGTTTAGGTTCATATTTGACCTAGTTTCAAACAACGGGTTCACATTTGACCTGAGGTTTAGGTTATATTTGACCTGAGGTTTTGGTTTATATTTGACCAGAGTTTAGGTCCGCATTTGACCTGAGGTTTTGGTTCATATTTGACCAGAGGTTTAGGTTCACATTTGACCTGGTTTCAAACAACGGGTTCACATTTGACCTGAGGTTTAGGTTCATATTTGTCCTGGTTTCAAACTACGGGTTCATATTTGTCCTGAGGTTTAGGTTCATATTTGACATGGTTTTAAACAACGGGTTCATATCTGACCTGAGGTTTAGGTTCATATTTGACCTGGTTTCAAACAACGGGTTCATATTTGACCTGAGGTTTAGGTTCACATTTGACCTGGGTTTCAAACAATGGGTTCATATTTGACCTGAGGTTTAGGTTCATATTTGACCTGGTTTAAAACAACGGATTCATATTTGACCTGGGGTTTAGGTTCATATTTGACCTGGTTTTAAACAACGGGTTCATATTTGACCTGAGGTTTAGGTTCATATTTGACCTGGTTTCAAACAACGGGTTCATATTTGACCTGAGGTTTAGGTTCATATTTGACCTGAGTTTAGGTTCACATTTGACATGGGTTTTAAACAACGGGTTCACATTTGACCTGAGGTTTAGGTTCATATTTTACCCGGTTTAGGTTAATATTTGACCAGGTTTTAAATAACTGGTTCATATTTGACCTGAGGTTTCGGTTCACATTTGACCTGGTTTCAAACAACAGGTTCATATTTGAACTGAGGTTTAGGTTCATATTTGACCTGAGGTTTAGGTTCATATTTGACCTGGTTTCAAACTACGGGTTCACATTTGACTTGAGGTTTAGGTTCATATTTGACCTGGTTTCAAACAACAGGTTCATATTTGAACTGAGGTTTAGGTTTATATTTGACCTGAGGTTTAGGTTCATATTTGACCTGGTTTCAAACAACGGGTTCATATTTGACCTGAGGTTTAGGTTCACATTTGACCTGGTTTCAAACAACAGGTTCATATTTGAACTAAGGTTTAGATTCATATTTGACCTGGTTTAGATTCATATTTGACCTGGTTTCAAACAACGGGTTCATATTTGAGCTGAGGCTTAGGTTCATATTTGACCTGGGTTCAAACAACGGGTTCATATTTGACTTGAGGTTTAGGTTCATATTTGACCTGGGTTCAAACAATGGGTTCACATTTGACCTGAGTTTAGGTTCACATTTGACCTGGGTTTTAAACAACGAGTTCATATTAGACCTGAGGTTTAGGTTCATATTTGACCTGGTTTCAAACAACGGGTTCATATTTGACCTGAGTTTTAGGTTCATATTTGACCTGGTTTCAAACAACGGGTTCATATTTAACCTGAGGTTTAGGTTCATATTTAACCTGGTTTCAAACAACGGGTTCATATTTGACCTGAGGTTTAGGTTCATATTTGACCTGGGTTTAAACAATGGGTTCACATTTGACCTGAGTTTAGGTTCACATTTAACCTGGGTTTTAAACAACGAGTTCATATTAGACCTGAGGTTTAGGTTCATATTTGACCTGGTTTCAAACAACGGGTTCATATTTGACCTGTGTTTTAGGTTCATATTTGACCTGGTTTCAAACAACGGGTTCATATTTAACCTGGTTTCAAACAACGGGTTCATATTTGACATGAGGTTTAGGTTCATATTTGAATTGGGTGCAAACAACGAGTTCAAATTTGACCTGAGTTTAGGTTCACATTTGACCTCGGTTTCAAACAACAGGTTTATATTTGACCTGGTTTCAAACAACGGGTTCATATTTGACCTGAGGTTTAGGTTCATATTTGACCTGGTTTCAAACAACGGGTTCATATTTGACCTGAGGTTTAGGTTCATATTTGACCTGAGTTTAAGTTCACATTTGACCTGGGTTTAAAACAACGGGTTCACATTTGACCTGAGGTTTAGGTTCACATTTGACCTGGTTTCAAACAATGGCTTCACATTTGACCTGAGGTTTAGGTTCATATTTGACCTAGTTTCAAACAACGGGTTAACATTTGACCTGAGGTTTAGGTTCACATTTGACCTGGTTTCAAACAACGAGTTCACATTTGACCTGAGGTTTAGGTTCATATTTGACCTAGTTTCAAACAACGGGTTCACATTTGACCTGAGGTTTAGGTTAATATTTGACCTGAGGTTTTGGTTTATATTTGACCAGAGTTTAGGTCCACATTTGACCTGAGGTTTTGGTTCATATTTGACCAGAGGTTTAGGTTCACATTTGACCTGGTTTCAAACAACGGGTTCACATTTGACCTGAGGTTTAGGTTCATATTTGTCCTGGTTTCAAACTACGGGTTCATATTTGTCCTGAGGTTTAGGTTCATATTTGACATGGTTTTAAACAACGGGTTCATATCTGACCTGAGGTTTAGGTTCATATTTGACCTGGTTTCAAACAACGGTTTCATATTTGACCTGAGGTTTAGGTTCACATTTGACCTGGGTTTCAAACAACGGGTTCATATTTGACCTGAGGTTTAGGTTCATATTTGACCTGGTTTAAAACAACGGATTCATATTTGACCTGAGGTTTAGGTTCATATTTGACCTGGTTTTAAACAACGGGTTCATATTTGACTTGAGGTTTAGGTTCATATTTGACCTGGTTTCAAACAACGGGTTCATATTTGACCTGAGGTTTAGGTTCATATTTGACCTGAGTTTAGGTTCACATTTGACATGGCTTTTAAACAACGGGTTCACATTTGACCTGAGGTTTAGGTTCATATTTTACCCGGTTTAGGTTCATATTTGACCAGGTTTTAAACAACTGGTTCATATTTGACCTGAGGTTTCGGTTCACATTTGACCTGGTTTCAAACAACAGGTTCATATTTGAACTGAGGTTTAGGTTCATATTTGACCTGAGGTTTAGGTTCATATTTGACCTGGTTTCAAACTACGGGTTCATATTTGACTTGAGGTTTAGGTTCATATTTGACCTGGTTTCAAACAACAGGTTCATATTTGAACTGAGGTTTAGGTTTATATTTGACCTGAGGTTTAGGTTCATATTTGACCTGGTTTCAAACAACGGGTTCATATTTGACCTGAGGTTTAGGTTCACATTTGACCTGGTTTCAAACAACTGGTTCATATTTGAACTAAGGTTTAGATTCATATTTGACCTGGTTTAGGTTCATATTTGACCAGGTTTCAAACAACGGGTTCATATTTGAGCTGAAGTTTAGGTTCATATTTGACCTGGGTTCAAACAACGGGTTCATATTTGACTTGAGGTTTAGGTTCATATTTGACCTGGGTTCAAACAATGGGTTCACATTTGACCTGAGTTTAGGTTCACATTTGACCTGGGTTTTAAACAACGAGTTCATATTAGACCTGAGGTTTAGGTTCATATTTGACCTGGTTTCAAACAACGGGTTCATATTTGACCTGAGTTTTAGGTTCATATTTGACCTGGTTTCAAACAACGGGTTCATATTTAACCTGAGGTTTAGGTTCATATTTAACCTGGTTTCAAACAACGGGTTCATATTTGACCTGAGGTTTAGGTTCATATTTGAATTGGGTGCAAACAACGAGTTCACATTTGACCTGAGTTTAGGTTCACATTTGACCTCGGTTTCAAACAATAGGTTCATATTTGACCTGGTTTCAAACAACGGGTTCAGATTTGACCTGAGGTTTAGGTTCATATTTGACCTTGTTTCAAACAACGGGTTCATATTTGACCTGAGGTTTAGGTTCATATTTGGCCTGATTTAAGTTCACATTTGACATGGGTTTTAAACAACGGGTTCACATTTGACTTGAGGTTTAGGTTCACATTTGACCTGGTTTCAAACAATGGCTTCACATTTGACCTGAGGTTTAGGTTCATATTTGACCTAGTTTCAAACAACGGGTTAACATTTGACCTGAGGTTTAGGTTCACATTTGACCTGGTTTCAAACAACGAGTTCATATTTGACCTGAGGTTTAGGTTCATATTTGACCTAGTTTCAAACAACGGGTTCACATTTGACCTGAGGTTTAGGTTCATATTTGACCTGAGGTTTTGGTTTATATTTGACCAGAGTTTAGGTCCACATTTGACCTGAGGTTTTGGTTCATATTTGACCAGAGGTTTAGGTTCACATTTGACCTGGTTTCAAACAACGGGTTCACATTTGACCTGAGGTTTAGGTTCATATTTGTCCTGGTTTCAAACTACGGGTTCATATTTGACCTGAGGTTTACGTTCATATTTGACCTGGTTTTAAACAACGGGTTCATATCTGACCTGAGGTTTAGGTTCATATTTGACCTGGTTTCAAACAACGGGTTCATATTTGACCTGAGGTTTAGGTTCACATTTGACCTGGGTTTCAAACAACAGGTTCATATTTGACCTGAGGTTTAGGTTCATATTTGACCTGGTTTAAAACAACGGACTCAAATTTGACCTGAGGTTTAGGTTCATATTTGACCTGGTTTTAAACAACGGGTTCATATTTGACCTGAGGTTTAGGTTCATATTTGACCTGGTTTCAAACAACGGGTTCATATTTGACCTGAGGTTTAGGTTCATATTTGACCTGAGTTTAGGTTCACATTTGGCATGTGTTTTAAAAAACGGGTTCACATTTGACCTGAGGTTTAGGTTCATATTTTACCCGGTTTAGGTTCATATTTGACCAGGTTTTAAACAACTGGTTCATATTTGACCTGAGGTTTCGGTTCACATTTAACCTGGTTTCAAACAACAGGTTCTTATTTTAACTGAGGTTTAGGTTCATATTTGACCTGAGGTTTAGGTTCATATTTGACCTGGTTTCAAACAACGGGTTCATATTTGACTTGAGGTTTAGGTTCATATTTGACCTGGGTTTAAACAATGGGTTCACATTTGACCTGAGTTTAGGTTCACATTTGACATGGGTTTTAAACAACGAGTTCTTATTAGACCTGAGGTTTAGGTTCATATTTGACCTGGTTTCAAACAACGGGTTCATATTTGACCTGTGTTTTAGGTTCATATTTGACCTGGTTTCAAACAACGGGTTCATATTTAACCTGAGGTTTAGGTTCATATTTAACCTGGTTTCAAACAACGGGTTCATATTTGACCTGAGGTTTAGGTTCATATTTGAATTGGGTGCAAACAACGAGTTCACATTTGACTTGAGTTTAGGTTCACATTTGACCTCGGTTTCAAACAACAGGTTCATATTTGACCTGGTTTCAAACAACGGGTTCATATTTGACCTGAGGTTTAGGTTCACATTTGACCTGGTTTCAAACAACGAGTTCATATTTGACCTGAGGTTTAGGTTCATATTTGACCTAGTTTCAAACAACGGGTTCACATTTGACCTGAGGTTTAGGTTCATATTTGACCTGAGGTTTTGGTTTATATTTGACCAGAGTTTAGGTCCACATTTGACCTGAGGTTTTGGTTCATATTTGACCAGAGGTTTAGGTTCACATTTGACCTGGTTTCAAACAACGGGTTCACATTTGACCTGAGGTTTAGGTTCATATTTGTCCTGGTTTCAAACTACGGGTTCATATTTGACCTGAGGTTTACGTTCATATTTGACCTGGTTTTAAACAACGGGTTCATATCTGACCTGAGGTTTAGGATCATATTTGACCTGGTTTCAAACAACGGGTTCATATTTGACCTGAGGTTTAGGTTCACATTTGACCTGGGTTTCAAACAACAGGTTCATATTTGACCTGAGGTTTAGGTTCATATTTGACCTGGTTTAAAACAACGGACTCAAATTTGACCTGAGGTTTAGGTTCATATTTGACCTGGTTTTAAACAACGGGTTCATATTTGACCTGAGGTTTAGGTTCATATTTGACCTGGTTTCAAACAACGGGTTCATATTTGACCTGAGGTTTAGGTTCATATTTGACCTGAGTTTAGGTTCACATTTGGCATGTGTTTTAAAAAACGGGTTCACATTTGACCTGAGGTTTAGGTTCATATTTTACCCGGTTTAGGTTCATATTTGACCAGGTTTTAAACAACTGGTTCATATTTGACCTGAGGTTTCGGTTCACATTTAACCTGGTTTCAAACAACAGGTTCTTATTTTAACTGAGGTTTAGGTTCATATTTGACCTGAGGTTTAGGTTCATATTTGACCTGGTTTCAAACAACGGGTTCATATTTGACTTGAGGTTTAGGTTCATATTTGACCTGGGTTTAAACAATGGGTTCACATTTGACCTGAGTTTAGGTTCACATTTGACATGGGTTTTAAACAACGAGTTCTTATTAGACCTGAGGTTTAGGTTCATATTTGACCTGGTTTCAAACATCGGGTTCATATTTGACCTGTGTTTTAGGTTCATATTTGACCTGGTTTCAAACAACGGGTTCATATTTAACCTGAGGTTTAGGTTCATATTTAACCTGGTTTCAAACAACGGGTTCATATTTGACCTGAGGTTTAGGTTCATATTTGAATTGGGTGCAAACAACGAGTTCACATTTGACTTGAGTTTAGGTTCACATTTGACCTCGGTTTCAAACAACAGGTTCATATTTGACCTGGTTTCAAACAACGGGTTCATATTTGACCTGAGGTTTAGGTTCATATTTGACCTGGTTTCAAACAACGGGTTCATATTTGACCTGAGGTTTAGGTTCATATTTGACCTGAGTTTAAGTTCACATTTGACCTGGGTTTTAAACAATGGGTTCACATTTGACCTGAGGTTTAGGTTCACATTTGACCTGGTTTCAAACAATGGCTTCACATTTGACCTGAGGTTTAGGTTCATATTTGACCTGAGGTTTTGGTTTATATTTGACCAGAGTTTAGGTCCACATTTGACCTGAGGTTTTGGTTCATATTTGACCAGAGGTTTAGGTTCACATTTGACCTGGTTTCAAACAACGGGTTCACATTTGACCTGAGGTTTAGGTTCATATTTGTCCTGGTTTCAAACTACGAGTTCATATTTGTCCTGAGGTTTAGGTTCATATTTGACCTGGTTTTAAACAACGGGTTCATATCTGACCTGAGGTTTAAGTTCATATTTGACCTGGTTTCAAACAACGGGTTCATATTTGACTTGAGGTTTAGGTTCACATTTGACCTGAGTTTCAAACAACGGGTTCATATTTGACCTGAGGTTTAGGTTCATATTTGACCTGGTTTAAAACAACGGATTCATATTTGACCTGATGTTTAGGTTCATATTTGACCTGATTTTAAACAACGGGTTCATATTTGACCTGAGGTTTAGGTTCATATTTGACATGGTTTCAAACAACAGGTTCATATTTAACCTGAGGTTTAGGTTCATATTTGACCTGAGTTTAGGTTCACATTTGACATGGGTTTTAAACAACGGGTTCACATTTGACCTGAGGTTTAGGTTCATATTTTACCCGGTTTAGGTTCATATTTGACCAGGTTTTAAACAACTGGTTCATATTTGACCTGAGGTTTCGGTTCACATTTGACCTGGTTTCAAACAACAGGTTCATATTTGAACTGAGGTTTAGGTTCATATTTGACCTGAGGTTTAGGTTCATATTTGACCTGGTTTCAAACAACGGGTTCATATTTGAATTGAGGTTTAGGTTCATATTTGACCTGGGTTTAAACAATGGGTTCACATTTGACCTGAGTTTAGGTTCACATTTGACCTGGGTTTTAAACAACGAGTTCATATTAGACTTGAGGTTTAGGTTCATATTTGACCTGGTTTCAAACAACGGGTTCATATTTGACCTGTGTTTTAGGGTCATATTTGACCTGGTTTCAAACAACAGGTTCATATTTGACCTGAGGTTTAGGTTCATATTTAACTTGGTTTCAAACAACGGGTTCATATTTGATCTGAGGTTTAGGTTCATATTTGACCTGGGTTCAAACAACGGGTTCACATTTGACCTGAGTTTAGGTTCACAAATAACCTAGGTTTCAAACAACAGGTTCATATTTGACCTGAGGTTTAGGTTCATATTTGACCTGGTTTCAAACAACGGGTTCATATGTGACCTGAGGTTTAGGTTCATATTTGACCTGGTTTCAAACAACGGGTTCATATTTGACCTGAGGTTTAGGTTCATATTTGACCTGGTTTCAAACAACAGGTTCATATTTGAACAGAGGTTTAGGTTCATATTTGACCTGAGGTTTAGGTTCATATTTAACCTGGTTTCAAACAACGGGTTCATATTTGACCTGAGGTTTAGGTTCACATTTGACCTGGTTTCAAACAACAGGTTCATATTTGAACTAAGGTTTAGATTCATATTTGACCTGGTTTAGGTTCATATTTGACCTGGTTTCAAACAACGGGTTCATATTTGAGCTGAGGTTTAGGTTCATATTTGACCTGGGTTCAAACAACGGGTTCATATTTGACTTGAGGTTTAGGTTCATATTTGACCTGGGTTCAAACAATGGGTTCATATTTGACCTGAGTTTAGGTTCATATTTCACCTGGGTTTTAAACAACGAGTTCATATTAGACCTGAGGTTTAGGTTCATATTTGACCTGGTTTCAAACAACGGGTTCATATTTGACCTGATTTTTAGGTTCATATTTGACCTGGTTTCAAACAACGGGTTCATATTTAACTTGAGGTTTAGGTTCATATTTAACCTGGTTTCAAACAACGGGTTCATATTTGACCTGAGGTTTAGGTTCATATTTGAATTGGGTGCAAAAAACGAGTTCACATTTGACCTGAGTTTAGGTTCACATTTGACCTCGGTTTCAAACAACAGGTTCATATTTGACCTGAGGTTTAGGTTCATATTTGACCTGGTTTCACACAACGGGTTCATATTTGACTTGAGGTTTAGGTTCATATTTGACCTGGTTTCAAACAACGGGTTCATATTTGACCTGAGGTTTAGGTTCATATTTGACCTGGTTTCAAACAACGTGTTCATATTTGACCTGAGGTTTAGGTTCATATTTGACCTGAGTTTAAGTTCACATTTGACCTGGGTTTTAAACAACGAGTTCACATTTGACCTGAGGTTTAGGTTCACATTTGACCTGGTTTCAAACAACGGCTTCACATTTGACCTGAGGTTTAGGTTCATATTTGACTTAGTTTCAAACAACGGGTTAACATTTGACCTGAGGTTTAGGTTCACATTTGACCTGGTTTCAAACAACGAGTTCACATTTGACCTGAGGTTTAGGTTCATATTTGACCTAGTTTCAAACAACGGGTTCACATTTGACCTGAGGTTTAGGTTCATATTTAACCTGAGGTTTTGGTTTATATATGACCAGAGTTTAGGTCCACATTTGACCTGAGGTTTTGGTTCATATTTGACCAGAGGTTTAGGTTCACATTTGACCTGGTTTCAAACAACGGGTTCACATTTGACCTGAGGTTTAGGTTCATATTTGTCCTGGTTTCAAACTACGGGTTCATATTTGACCTGAGGTTTAGGTTCATATTTGACCTGGTTTTAAACAATAGGTTCATATCTGACGTGAGGTTTAGGTTCATATTTGACCTGGTTTCAAACAACGGGTTCACATATGACCTGAGGTTTGGTTTCATATTTGACCTGAGGTTTTGGTTCATATTTGACCAGAGTTTAGGTTCACATTTAACTTGAGGTTTTGGTTCATATTTGACTTGAGGTTTAGGTTCATATTTGACCTGGTTTCAAACAACGGGTTCATATTTGACCTGAGTTTAAGGTTCATATTTGACCTGGTTTCAAACAACGGGTTCATATTTGACCTTGGGTTTAGGGTCATATTTGACCTGGTTCGAACAATGCCAGCAATTACTGGACTTTAGGTTCCCCTATGAGGAGATTAAGTATCAGATAGGTTAGTACTGTCATATCCCAAATTTTGACCACTAAGAGTTCCCATCATTGTGCAAATTATCATCACAATATGAAGGAACCTTCATGCCTCATCAATCTCCCCAAAGATGGGTGAGCGTTCACTAATATCAAAATTAGGGTTTAAGGCCCTCTCAGAGCTTTAGACAAAGGATCAATCAAGAATTGACATGATCTTCAACTTGTCTAAACCTCTCAAACATCCACAATGGATCAAGAGGACTCCCACTTTAAGGATTAAGCATAAGGTTGTTCCCTTCTAGGTGGATCAAGCCTCAAGATCAACAGTGTCACCAAATTAGGGTTTTGGTCGACCAGGGCCTCCAGATGGAAATTTTCCTCTGGGCATGAGCCAATTCTTCAAAGCATAACCTATGATACCCCAAGGGACATCATGAACCCAATCATCAAGTCAATTTTGCCTCCGAGGATGCATTCATAAAAAATCAGGAATTAGGGTTTCTTGACCTAATTCACCCCTAAATTGACTTTTAGGATAAAACATGAGCCAAGACCTCAAGGGAGGATTGAGGGTCTCTAATACACCACATTGATCCATTTGCAACAATGGATTGGTCTAAGAAGCTTGAGCAACAAGTTTCAATTTCATCAGAACCACAATTAGGGTTTCGCAGGAAAAGTCAACTGTGCCTTTGACTTTTGACCCAGGCATGCTCCCAAACCCTAGGACATGATTTAATACACCCTATAGCACCTATGAAAACAATCCATCAAGTTTGATTTAGGTCAAGGACTTAATTTCATAGAGGATGGCACAGTTTGAAATTCATCTGACAAAAAGTCAACTGTGCACAAAAGTCAACTTTGACTTTTTGAGATTTTTCACAATTATGGTTCCTTAACCCTAAAATGATGTTAATGTGTGATTTGAATCAACATTCATTAAGAAAAAATCAAGAAAAGTGGGATAACTTGTAAAAGGGGTAACCATAAAAACTTAGAAATTTTCTAAGTTATGGAATAAAGTGGCTAGGGTACCAACTTTGGAGGATCATAACTCCTAAACCACAAGGCCATTTTTCCCCATCCAAAGCTGGATTTGTAGCCCTCATAGCCCTCTACAAAAGCTTGAACTACACCTCATTCCAATTCATCATGGATTTTGAGTTATGGAATGATCAAAATGGCTGAAAACATGAAATGCCACTTTTTCCAATAGTGAAATTATCACTAAGTCAGAATCTGCCTTCACTTTTTTCCAAATGTAGGGGCATTTTTCACTTGGGTCCAGAAAGTATCAAAACCAATTATGATTAAACAGTTGTTGTATCATATAAGGGCTTTCCAAAATGGCCAAGAACTCCATCAAATTCCACTTGAGCCATGAGATATGACAATGGCAACATGCCTTGCTGAAAACTGTCATGGCAAGGCAGATTTTGGAGTTTTGCTTGATTTTCTCAAATTTTACAAAGGGCAAGCAACTCTATCCATCTGAACACCTCAAGGGGGACCTAGGGGGAACCAAATCTGATCCTATAAATACCATGCCAAACCTAGCAGCCTGTCCCCTAAAAGAGGGACAAGACTCTAATTTTGGATTGAAGCATTTAATGGATGCACCAAGGTGGCATGGACTGAGTCATTCCCAACTGAATTCAGTCAAGACTTATCCAAGACCAAGGGAACCAGCAGCCTGTGCCCCAACCTCTAGTCAATGGCTAGAAGAGACTTGGATTCTCATTGATCAACATTGGCCAAACCTCTGCAGCAGTTGCCATTCACTATTCCTTGCAAAACAAACTTCATCTACTATAAATTGAGCTCAATTTTGATCAGTTTGAGTACACCAAAGCCATCAAACAGATGTTTTCCTCAAAATCTCCTTCTTCACTCCAATTTTGCTTTCTAAGGCAAGTCACTATCGGGTTTTGAGTTTGAGAGCAATTCTAATCAAACCAATCACACACACACACACACCTCATAAACATCATATAGAAGTGATCCAAACACTCCCATAACATCTGGAACACAAAAATCACAAAATCACCATCCATCTACACAAGCCTTTGACAGATTTGCAGTTGAGGTGCCAAATCAAGTTCCAGCTCAATTCAATTCACTCCAAGCATCCAACACACTCTATAGCACCTAGGGAACCTGTCCATATCCTTGGAACCAAGCTGCAACACCTCTAACACAAAACACGATCACCAGCTGCAAGAGGTAAGCATGAGCTCTTCTAACTCTATGATCCATGCATTTTTTGCTGCACAATAATTTGGCCATATGTTCATAATCATGCATGGAGTGTGTTCCCTCAATCAATTGCATTGTTTGAATCGTGTATGGAATTTCTGAACCTTCATGCAAAATTTAGGGTTCTTGAGGTTTCTCCTTGATTTCTTATTCCATGTTAAAAATAAATGAAATTAAAGACCATAGACATGATCGTGAGGTTGAAACGAGCAAATTGATATGTAAATTGCATGATATAATCAAGTATTCAGTGAGATTGGATAGAAAACGCAAATTTGCAGAAACAGAGAAAGGGCACGTGTTCTTGCCATGTTCTTGGCGCCCTTTTTCAAAATTTTGAATATTTGAATTTTGTGATTTTATTTAATTGATTCAAAAATTAATTTCTCTCTGATTTTTAATGATTTTGAGTTGATTCTTTTTTTAATAATTCACAAAAATGTTAAAATATTTTATTTTCCGAAAAAATCCCAAAAATATTATTTATTTCATATACTTGATATTTTTGTAAAGAATTAATATTTTTATTGTTTTTGACATTTAAAATATTTTCTCCTTCTTGATTTTTCAAATTTTAGTGATTTCCAATCATTTTGTGGATCAAACCCTGATTTTTGAAACATTAATCCAAGATCACAATTTGTTTTCCACATGTTTAACAATTTTGATCATTTTAATTGAATTTTTTATTCAATTAAAATACATTTTGAAAACAAATTAGGGTTTTTGATTAATTCAACCCTCATCAAACTTTTTCAAACACTTTGGGCCTCTAATAGAGTGTAAGACCTAATCCTTTGTAAATACAAACCATTTTAGGCCTCAAATATCGTATAAGTCTCGTTGTATTTCAAAACATTCGTCGCGATCATCGCCCGTTTAAAACAAATCATCTGGGCCTCTCCTTGAGCTATAAGACCCATTTCTTTTCAAAATAATATTGGGCCTATAATAGAGTGTAAGACCCAATCCCTTTGAAAACCAAACATTTTGGGCCTCAGTCATTGTATAAGACCCACTTCGTTTTCAAAATACCTCAGCATAATCACCGTTTTCAAACAAAAATTATCTGGGCCTACCCTCGTGTTATAAGCCCCATTCCTTTCTTTAAAACTTTTTTCGGGCCTCTAATAGAGTGTAAGACCCAATCCCCTTTTAACCAAAACAATTTTGGGCCTCAGACATTGTATAAGTCCTCCTGCGTTAAAAGAAAATCTCGGCACGATCGCCATTTCAAAATCAAACCCTGGGCCTCTCCTTGAGCTGTAAGCCCCACCACTAGTATAAAAATAAACCTTTGGGCCTCTTGAGAGAGTGTAAGACCCATCCCTTTGTACATAAAACTTTTTGGGCCTCAGTCACTTGTATAAGCCCCTCTGTACAAATTCAAAACAATAGTACAATCACTGATAAAACCTTGGGCCTCTCCTTGAGCTGTAAGCCCCAACAATTCTTTTCAAATCACTTTCTCCTTTGATTTATAATATTCTTATCAAAACTTTCTTTGTTGAACAACTAACCAAACATCATGGAAGCTCTACAACCGAGTAAGTGTTTACCCGCTTTCTTTATCCGCTTTCATATATATATATATATATATATATATATATATATATATATATATATATAACTGTATTGTGAGGCTGCTCACTGTAAGTCTCCTTTCACAAACTTTTATATACCTGTCAAATATCCACTGTGTAATACTAGTATAGTTATTTAGAGTTTTCCCCGGCAACTACGTCTAGCACTAGGTAAAACCCTGTTGGTCACTTTTAAATACAAACAAAACTAGATCCCCATAGGATTACCAGACACAGTCTTCCCTCCTCTTGGGGTTAAACAATATGGAGACGTGAAAGGCAGCATTCTCGGTGAACCCTTTCTCAGACTGTCACCCTTAGAAATTGTCAAAGAAACTCTAACTCCCCAGAGATGATCTTTTCTCCGTGAATGGCATCTCTTGAGTTTCTTCCAAATTCTCGAACTTTACTGGCTTGATCTATTCTCAGTGAATATCATGTCTTGAACTTCTCGGGGTTTGGAGACCCACGGGCTTCTTAAAAGCATCCCCGCCTCCTTTTGGGCGTTGTACAAGGACCCTTCGGCTTCTTAAAAGCTCTCATGCCTTCTCTTGGGCTTAGTACAAGGACCCAGAGACCTCTACAGGTATAGGAACAGAACCTAGTCATCAATTTGCTTGAGCTGTCTTTCTGAGTCAAGTATCAGACCTATTAATGGGTTGAAATTCATCCATGAACATACCAGCCTTCTCTTGGGCATTATACAAAGATTGTTCACTACATAAGAATCAATTTCTCAAAACACTCGTAGACTTGGACAGTCTCAATACCCTTTGGATTTCCCCTTTCCTTAAAGAACAGGAAATAATCCTGATCCTCTGATCAGTACCAAAGCACAACAATACCTTTAATCGTTCCCTTCATAAGAACTGGTTTTCTCTTTTATCCAATATATTGGACCTATCACTAAACTGAAATAGTCGCCAACAGATAGCCTCCTCTTAGGCTTTGTATAATGATCATTTCCTCAGGAAAGTTAGCCTCCTCTTGGGCTTTGTACAAATGATTCTCCCCAACGGAGCTAACCTTTTCAGACTCTCTTGTTGAGTCGGTCTCCCTTTTAGCCTCCATCTCGGGCTTTGTACGAGATACTAGAACACTCTCTTGTTGAGTATAAAAGACTCTCTTGTTGAGTCAAACCCATTTTAGCCTCCATTTCGGGCTTCGTACGAAATAAAAATCACTCTCTTGTTGAGTATAAAAGACTCTCTTGTTGAGTCAAACCCATTTTTAGCCTCCATCTCGGGCCTTGTACGAGATACAAAATTACTCTCTTGTTGAGTATAAAAGACTCTCTTGTTGAGTCAATCACCCTTTTAGCCTCCGTCTTGGGCTTCGTACAAGACACATACGAAAACACTCTCTTGTTGAGTATAAAAGACTCTCTTGTTGAGTCAATCCCTTTTAGCCTCTCTCTCGGGCTTCGTACGAGACACATAAAAACACCCTCTTGTTGGGTCAATAGCCTCCTCTTAGGCTTTGTATAAGGAAAACCTCGGTTGAGTCAATCAACCTCCTAGCATCAAAGTTGTGCCTTGCTCATAGCATACAAACATCAACAACTCCCCTTTAGAGATGACAAAATCTCTCTAAAGTCAAAACCCTTTAGCATCACATCTTGGGCTTTGAACAAGATACAAATAGACTCTTCAGCTTCACATCTTGGGCTTTGAACAAGATACAAACCACCTTTAGCTTCACGTCTTGGGCCTTGAACAAGACACCAAAACAACCCTTTTTCCTCCAATAGAATAGGAGGAACTACGATCGCTCTGATTTCCCTGTTTTGTCAAACGGGAATACGTAGGCATAAGATTGTAAAAATCTTAGCGAGCACACTAATAAAAAAATCCAAATTCCCATACCTTCACACATCAATCGAAAAGCATCAGACCTAACATCCTACCAATAGCCTAGACACTATTTTTGACAAAATAACCTAAGAGAGACCCACAATCTTTGTAGCATCTGTAAACCAACAGTCATCTGTTTAAATTCAGTATGCAAGCAGAGTTAATTGGAGACATCTATTTCCCTTCCTTAATCAACTTCAATAGGATAAAAAATGAATCGAACTGTAGTACCCCAAAGAAATAGTGCTTGGCAACCACACAAAAATTTGCGCTACAGAAAAAATGGCGACTCTGCTGGGGATTATTGAGAGATTTTGTTCTCTTCCCATCTCTTAGGTAGAAAACCCTAAATTCATGTCACAGAAATGACAGCTCGGCTGGGGGATCATTGTCTGTATAGGATCATAAGACTAGAGGTCTAGGATGATTAAGAAAAATATATATACTGCTTTTCCTAATTGATATCTGTGTTTATTTTTCTGCTAATGCGAATGCGTATGATGCCGCATGTGGAAAGATTGAGTATACACCTAAGATAAGTGATGGCAATGCGGGTAATCTTACTGGGAGTGAATTCCTGTTAAAAGCCCCCGATCGACCATCAAACTCAGTGGAGACTCCCTTTGCAGATACATTGCCTATGCGACTTCGGTTGTTGAAAGTAGTGTGGTCGACTGGGTTATCTGAGAAGCTGAGGTTTTTAGCAGACTTAAGCCATTTTGTAGTGCGGAAGATATCGAAAATAGTTGTCACGCGATACTACCCTCATCTGAGATCACTCCAGGATACATCAACTCACTGGCGATCCACTTGCTGTTGTTATCCCGGAGGGGTCAATGATTTTGCGGACAGGTACAAAAAATCACCAGTATAAACCTTTGGGGGGGGGGGTAGAGCCTTGACTTCATAACACCGACCCTTTGACCCCATGTTTTTTCTATGTTTTTGTGTGCTGCATTCATACATTCATTTAAAATACATTCAAACAAAGAAAAACTTCTCTTATAGTCTCTCTTTTTCAAATTAAACTAAGACAATGATTGCAAATGTCAGAGAGAAAGGAGATTGCGCTAATGGATTTCGGTAGAAGGAAAACTCATAAGTACACCTTCAAGGTTCCAAAGTTGGAGGATTTGAGAGGTTTGGCGAGGATGATCACCAACCACGAGGCTTTGAGAGCCAAGTATGGAGGACTGCTGTCCTTGTTAAGAGTCCACGTAATTGAAGGAATCCTGTCCATGCTAATCCAGTTCTACAATCCAGTTTATCACTGTTTCACGTTCCCGGATTATCAGCTTGCACCAACGCTGGAGGAGTACTCTCACCTGACTGATTTATAAATCACTGATCAGGCTCCTTTTTCTGGACTGGAAGAAATTCCAAAGGATCAGACCATTGCGAGAGCAAATTATTTGGATGAGTCAGAAGTCAGGACTCACATGACCACTAAGGGTGGCATCCAAGGTTTGCCAGCCCAACTCTTGACAAAGAAAACCCTGTACTATGCCAGTATAGGGAACGTGGCCGCTTTCGAGAGCATCTTTGTTTTGCTCACCTACGGGTTATTTTTGTTTCCCAACATTGATAACTTCGTAGACATCAACGCCATTAAGATTTTCCTGATTGGAAATCCTGTACCGACCTTACTCGCAGATGCGTATCATTCGGTACACTTAAGGAATTTATACAGCGGAGGAATGATCACATGCTGTGTACCCTTGCTATATAAATGGTTCACTTCCCATTTGCCCAAGTTTGCCGCATTTTGGGATCAAAATAATACTTTACGTTGGTCGCAGAGAGTCATGTCTCTTACCAACTCGGACATCGATTGGTACAATCGAATCTACGACGGGATCATGATCATTGACCGCTGTGGAAATTTCCCAAATGTACCCCTTATAGGAACTAAGGGAGGAATCAACTATCATCCGGTGTTAGTTCATTGTCAATTTGGATACCCAATGAGGCATGTCCTGCGCAGTGCTCATCTGGAAGGTCTTTTCTTCAAAGAAGGAGAAAATGACAGGGCACTAAAGATGGAAATAGTGCATGCTTGGAAACACGTTCATAGGAAAGGACGGGAGTCTCTAGGAAAACCAGACTGTGTCTCGGTGGAGCTTTATTTCCACTAGGTACAAACTAGAGCTCTCAAGCTGAGGATGCCTTACCCTCACCAAGAAGTTCTTCCATTAAGGGACTCTGCCCTTTATTTCATGTATGAAACGAAAAAACTTCAAGTTACTCTCAGTAAAGTACAGCAAGAGAAGAGGTCTTGGAGGAACAAGTACCGTATTCTCAATGTGGAATGTAAGAAAATATAACAGTTATCAAAAGAAAAAGATGCTCTGATTGAGATTTTAGAGCAACATGCTGTAGAGAATCAGGATGACCAAAGGAAATTGCTAATGCCTTTCACTTGGCAAAGGAATGACAACCCAACAACGGCCCAAGAGCCCCGGTCAAAAAAGAGGAAAGCACCGGAACCAGGTCTTGAGCTCTCCTCAGAGAGGACTCAGGATCCATGAGTTTAGGTTTCCTTTTCCAGCACTTTGTAATCTACTGTATTTCCATTTTCGCAATCCTTTGAATTCAATAAAATGGGGCTTCCCCACTGTTTGATATTTGCAATCTAATTGTCGAAGTTTACTTTGAATAAACAAAAATAATTAATAATCATTGCATTCATCATTCTCATAAACGCATTCTTCTTACCTACGAATCTCACGTTTGCGTCTCGATTCTAAAGTTAAACTGTCTCATTCGTACAATACTCGGGCCAAACGTTAGAAAAAGATGGATGATCTCGAGGAAGAGAATAGAGAGTTGAGAGAAGAGGTCGACGCTCTGAAAGAAGATCTGAGAAAGCTTCATAACGACATGCAAGCTCTAGTAGAAGCTCAGATGCAACAACAAAGGACTGTGATCTCAGAGATCACATCGACGCCCATAGTGGAAAAGTACGATCCTAGGTACAAAATATCGAAAGATCGTCCCTAGGGCATGCCTATCAATTATATCCCAAAAGGATATGTTCCGCCGATCAATGAGGATCAGGGAACCGCAGCAGGAGCTACTGGGCCTGAAGGTTACAAACTTTGGGAAAGCGAAGATGCCAGGGGCATGACAACAACTCCTGAAGGTTACAAACTTCGGGAGACACCGAGAGTCTCAGCCATAATGACTATACCACCGCCCGTGGTACACACTGGCCCGGAAGGACAGATTCCACAGATACATTCTGGTGGAAATGACAGCATGTTCGACAGAATGAATGAATTCCAGGAACAGTTCCTGGAAATGCAGAAAGAACTGCAAGCCCTTCGCGGTCAGGATCTATTTGGAAAGGATGACGCGGACCTCTTCTTGGTCCCCAAGTTCCGCACAAGTTCCAAGTGCCCGACTTTGAAAAATACAAGGGTAAATCTTGCCATCAGAGTCACTTGGTGATGTACGCTCGGCGAATGTCAGCTCAGACAAAGAATCAGGAGCTACTGATTCACTACTTTCAGGATAGTTTAACCGGTGCCGCCTTAAAATGGTACATGGGGTTAAACCGCACCACGATCGACACATTCAGAGATCTTGGCGCTGCCTTCGTTCAACAATATAAATACAATTTGGACATGGCACCGGACAGAGATCAACTCAGATCGATGTCATAAAAGGACAAGGAAATCTTTAAAGAATATGCTCAGAGATGGCATGAAATCGCCGCCCAGATCTGTCCACCTATTGAGGAAAAAGAGATGACAAAGATCTTCTTAAAAACCTTGAGCTCATTTTACTATGACAGAATGGTTGCCAGTGCGCCCAGTGACTTCACCGAGATGGTGGGCATAGGAGTTCGTCTTGAGGAAGCCGTCCGAGAAGGACGTTTAGTTAAAGATGCTGGATCATCAAGTAGTACAAAATGATACGGTAGTGCTCTCCCTAAGAAAATAGAGCAAGATATTGGGAATATCTCTCTCAGAAAGCAAAGGCGACGTTATCAACCAGTAGCAGCTGTAACTCCTGCTATCAACCCCGCGCATGTTCCTACGTATCAACCTCAGGTTGTTCAGAGCCAACCTAATCAACAACAACTTTAGCAAAGGACACAACAGTCTCTTCAGCAGAATCGTCCTCCGTACAACAACAATCGTACAACGCGACCACCAGGGTTCGACCTTATACCCATGTTGTACGCATAACTATTTCCATTACTACTGGTCAAAGGGCACGTTCAAACTAAGTCTCCTCTTACAGTACCAGAAAATCTGCCTTTCTAGTTCAAAGCGGATCAAACTTGTCCTTACCATCAAGGAGGACCAAGGCATAACATAGAAAACTATCTCAGTTTCAAATCCGACGTACAAAAACTTGTTAGGAGCGGAGTTTTATCTTTCAAAGATACGAATCCGAATGTTCTCACGAACCCGCTGCCTCAACACGAGAAAGCTGCAGTCAATTTGATAGAGGGAGAGTCTAACAACACCTATCAAATTCATGATGTAATCTTTTTAAGGGCCAACTTGGTCAAGATGCATTGTAGACAGAGTGGATATGGCCATGTGCCACCTCATAATTATCACCAGTGTGATATCTACTCTAAGAACAATCAGGGATGTTCTGTGGTGTAATCAGCTCTACAGGAACAATTGGATTTCGGGTGGATCCAAGAGCATCGAGTTCATGGAGTCAACATGACCTATATGAATTCCAACATCATTCAGAATCATGAAATTCGTGCAATGAATGTCAACTTGGTGGCGATGCACTCAAGGCAAAGCCAGTATCATAATCTGCCACGGCACGATTATAATTCCTGTCTGACTTGCTCGGTAAACAAACAGGGATGCTCTGTTGTACAAGAGACCCTCTAGAATCAGATGGATCTTGGATGGATCTAGGACTACCATGATAGGAATCCCCATCAGATCAACATGATTCAAATATTTGATATTCGTCTGATGAATACCAGCTTGGTGGAGTTACACGCCAGGCAGGTCCAGCTCGGTTTTCTCACTTCGCATAATTATCAGAACTGTAAAGGATGTTGTGAGAGTAACCAAGGGTGTGCTCTCGTTCAAAGAACTTTACAACACTTGTTAAACCACTGGTGGCTTCCAATCTATATGGATGAAGACACGCAACAAATCAGTGTGCTTAATGGAAACCCTACTCGGCGTCAAAATCAAGATGCCCGATCTATGGAAACAAACCTGGTAAGGTTACACTACATTCAAAGCGGGCGTGGCCAGGGGCCACCACACAACTATTAACGTTGTAGAGTCTGCTCGGAGAATAACCAAGGATGCTACCTCGTGAGAGCAACTCTCCAAGGTCAGTTGGATCGCAAGGAGATTCACCCAAACCTAGCTTCGGGGTCCGTTGACTGGACGCCGAATTACTTCGCTGATCAGATTAGAGACGTGGTTGTAATCACTGACCCTGAGAGGAACAAGGATGTTTGTACCATCATCCCTCTACTGGACGAATCAAAAGTTCTTAGCCAGGAACTGATTGAAGTTACTTACGACAGTCAGAAAAATCAGAAGGCTCATGTAGTTATCTATCTACCGGGACCATTACCATATGAATCAGCTAAGGCGGCCCTTAGAGATACGGTGCAACAATAATTGAAAATGGAAAGGAAAGTTCATTACCCTCCGTCATGAATATCGCAGATATCAGTCGAGTAACACGGAGCGGTCGTATCTTCAACCGAGGAGTTGGAGGACCTAACAAAGAAAAGGAACTTCAGACAGAAGCTCCTGATCCACCGGTCGGTCAATCCAGTACTCCCGACCTTTCAAAAAATAATGATGAGATGCTAAAGCTCATCCAAAGGAGTGAATACAACATTGTTGATCAACTGTTACAGACTCCTTCAAAGATCTCAGTGCTATCACTTTTACTCAGCTCCGAAGCCCACAGGGAGGCTCTACAGAAAATTTTAGATTAGGCCTTCGTGTAACAGGATGTGTCAATACGACTGTTCGATAGCATCATCTCTAACATCACTTCCTGCAACAACTTAGGATTCAGTGATGAGGACTTGCCAGAGGGAGGCAATAGTCACAACATGACGCTCAATATCACAGTCAACTGCCAGGACGATGCTTTAGCCAGCGTACTGGTAGACACGGGATCGGCCATCAATGTTATGCTGAAGTCCACTCTAATGCGACTATCATTCAAAGGATCCCTGGTGAGGGGCAGTGAGGTCATTGTCAAAGCTTTTGATGGATCTCGGAAAGCAGTTATTGGCGAAGTCAACCTTCCCATAACCATTGGTCCTCACACTTTCTTAATCACTTTCTAGGTCATGGATGTCCGGGCAGCATACAGCTATTTATTAGGAAGACCTTGGATACACCAGGCTGGGGCAGTCACTTCGACGCTGCACCAGAAACTGAAGTTCGTCAAGAATGATCAACTCGTCACAGTCTGTGGAGAACAAGCCTTTATCGTGAGTAACCTGTCATCATCTACTTATGTAGAACCAGAGGAGGCTGTTGGGACTCAGTTCCAAGCACTTTCGGTGAACACGGAGAATCAATCGGAGAGGGGAACCTCGATTTCCTTATACGTAGATGCTCTCGAAGTGATCGAGAATAATAATGCAAAATTATTCCTACTGATAACAAAACAAAGAAGGGTCTTGGTTTTTCTGCAACCTGCACCCAGACAGCTGCTAACGATGAAAGTCTTCATCCCATTCAGGACTTTTTCTACAGTGGAGGTTTCCTTCACCCAGTGCCTTAAACAGTCCATACTATCAACGAGGAGGATTTCTCCGATATGGATGAGGAATGGAAGTCCTATCTTAACAAGGACGGTTATATGTCTCAGGAAGAGGTGTCTACGCCATTTTGCTATCCCGCACAGAATTCGAGATTTATACCTAGGTCAGACGTCGAAATGATATATGGAGATTGTGATCCTGAGGGATGCCGTGCTCCACCAAATTCGTTAGAGGAAGACACTATGATGAAGGACAACTTTGACCACGACTATTATGGCCCAATGGATGGCATGCCTATCTGGCAGCCGTATCCAGGAGACTTGGGGCAAGAAAATTAGCCGAACAATGAAAATCAGCTAAGCATCATTGAACAAAATACCTGTGTCCCCACCATGTCATGGGATCAACACTCAGGTCATTTCGAAAATATCCTGTACGACGATGAATTAGAAAAGCTGTCGGACTAGAATTCACCAACTATGCATTTCCCGAGGTCAACGTCATCGAGAGAGATGACTCCTCCAGTTCCAAAGAAGTGTCGGACACCTTGGGACAACCGAGTGGAAAATTTGACTTCATGGTCAAGTACACCGCTCCCGAAAGCTCTCATATCAGGCTCGAAGACATCCAGCCAACTAGATGGGGAGATTTTCCTGAGAGCACAAATACTCTGCAAAATGCAACAGAGGAATCCTCCTACGACAACTCTGCCTGGGAGACAGATTCTAATGATCCTACTCCGCCAGAAATCAGCGTTATTTCTGAAGACAAATCAAGGAAAGTACCAGACTTTGTGATTCACCGAGGAGTTCGCCACCAATGGGTTGCTGTCGATGTTTCGAAGATTGTTCATAAGTCAAAGTAATTGCCATCTTTAACCTTTCACCCTGCCCAGGTGAAATGGATGTTTTGATAGGGCTCGCCTTCCGTAAATTCCCCTATTCGCTTCGCCCAAAGCGACAGAGTTTTGTTTTATAGGGCTGTAGTTTCAAGAATCGACTTGTTCATTAATGAAATAACTTCGTTCTGTAATTTTCACGTTAATTGTTGTTTTCTCTTTTCGCTTTTTTCAGAAAATGGTAATCCTAAAAAACAACTCAATAATAAAAACAAGCAGTTTTTCAAAAAAAAAAAAACACTGCACCCACTTGCATTTTCTCTATCTCTTCTAAACACGAATCATACCGTCATGCAGATTGCTTATTTTAAACCCCGTTGAAACATACGATCCGATGCCTTCTTCCAACTTTGAGTTCCCGGTATTTGGGCCTGAAGAAGAAGTTGACAACGAAATTCCAGAAAAGATCTCCCAATTACTCCGACAGGAGGAAATGTCCATTGAACCTCACAAAGAGTCATTGGAAATGATCAACTTGGGTTCCGAAAAAGAGAGAAAAGAAATCAGGATTGGGGCATTGCTCTGTCCAACTGCCAAAGAGAGTTTAACAAAGCTTCTCAAAGAGTTTCCTGATGTGTTTGCTTGGTTCTACAGGACATGCCAGGGTTGGATACCAGCATCGTGGAACATCACTTACCATTGAAATCAGAATGTCCGCCAGTAAAATAGAGGTTAAGACGGACTCACCCGGACATGGCCATCAAAATCAAAGAGGAGGTACAAAAATAGATTGACGCGAGCTTCCTCGCCACGTCTGAATATCCTCAATGGTTAGCCAACATCTTACCAGTTCCGAAAAAGGACGAAAAGGTCAGAATATGTGTAGACTACAGGGATCTAAACAAGGCAAGTCCGAAGGACGACTTTCCTTTACCACACATTGACATGCTGGTAGATAGTACAACAAAGTTCAAGGTTTTCTCCTTCATGGATGGATTCTCGGGCTATAATCAGATTAAAATGGCGCCGAAAGACATGGAGAAAACTTTGTTCATTACCCCATGGGTACCTTTTGTTACAAGGTAATTCCGTTCGGTTTGAAGAACGTCGGGGCAACCTATCGAAGGTCCATGACTACTCTCTTTCATGACATGATACACAAGGAAATCGAGGTATATGTCGATGACATGATTGCCAAATCTAGAACAGAGGAGGAGCATGTGACCCACCTATCAAAACTATTCGAGCGGTTGAGAAAGTACAAACTCCGCTTGAATCCCAACAAGTGCACCTTCGATGTCTGTTCAAGGAAACTCTTAGGGTTCATCGTCAGCCAGAAAGGAATTGAAGTTGATCCCGACAAGGTTAAGGCCATTCAAGAAATGCCTTCTCCGAAAACTGAAAAACAAGTCAGAGGATTCCTGGGACGGTTAAACTACATCTCCAGATTCATATTCCTCATGACCGCGACCTGTGCGCCAATTTTCAAATTACTAAAAAATATTCAGGATTGCGTTTGGACAGAAGATTGCCAAACCGCCTTCGATAGTATCAAGGAATACCTGTTAAATCCGCCGATTCTATCACCTCCAGTGGAAGGAAGACCACTGATCATTTACCTAACAGTCTTGGAAGACTCCATGGGATGTGTACTTGGCCAAAAACACGAAACCAAACGGAAAGAGTCTGCCATCTACTATTTGAGCAAGAAATTCACCGACTGCGAGACTCGGTACACTATTCTTGAGAAAACTTGTTGTGCTTTGGCTTGGGTAGCCAAACGTCTTCGCCAATACATAATTCGTCACACTACTTGGTTAATCTCAGAAATGGATCCAATCAAGTATGTCTTTGAAAAGCCTGCTCTCACGGGAAGGATTGCACGTTGGCAGATGTTGTTATCAGAATACAACATCGAATACCACGCTCGGAAAGCTGTTAAAGGAAGTATTTTAGCCGATCATTTGGCTCATCAACCGATTGACGATCAAGAATCAATCGGATTTGACTTCCCAGACGAAGATGCCATGTATCTAAAAATGAAAGATTGCGATGAACCGCTACCCAGTGAAGGGCCAGAACCAGATTCCTAATGGGGACTAATCTTTGATGGAGCTGTCAACCATTATGGAAACGGAATTGGGGCAATCATCATAACCCCTCAGGGTACCCACGTTCCTTTCACCGCTAGACTTACGTTCAAATGTACAAACAACGAGGCCGAATACGAAGCCTGTATTATGGGTCTCGAGGAGGCGATTGATTTGAGGATAAAAAACTTGGACGTATATGGCGACTCGGCCCTGGTTATCAATCAGATCAAAGGAGATTGGAACACATACCAATCAAGATTGATTCCTTATAAAGATTATGCAAGAAGGTTGTTACCCTTCTTCAACAGAATCGAGTTTCATCACATCCCTCGTGATGAGAATCACATGGCTGATGCATTAGCCAATCTCTCTTCCATGATTAGTGTAGGTCAATGGAACGACCTGCCTAAGATCGACATAATGCGCCTTAAACGGCCCGCTTACATTTTCACGATTGAAGCACTCATAGACGACAAACCTTGGTATCACGATATCAAATGCTTCCTTTTGAAACAAGAGTACCCACCTGGGGCATCCAGAAAGGACAGAAAAACCCTCAGAAGACTGGCTGGCAGCTTCTTCTTGAGCAGTGATACACTCTATAAGAGAAATTTTGACATGGTCTTGCTCCGATGTGTAGACAGACCATAAGCAGACATGCTGATAAAAGAAATTCACAAAGGATCCTTTGGCAGTCATGCCAACGGACACACAATGTCGAGAAAAATTCTAAGAACAGGATACTATTGGCTGACAATGGAATCTGACTGCTACAAGTACTTGAGGAGGTGTCACAAGTGTCAGATACATTCCGACAAAATTCATGTACCGCCTACACATCTCAGAGTTCTCTCTTCCCCGTGGCCTTTTTCCATATTGGGAATCGACATGATCGGCATTATTGAGCCCAAGGCTTCGAATGGACATCGGTTCATTCTGGTCGCCATTGACTACTTCACCAAGTGGGTCGAAGCAGTGTCATACGCTAATGTAACTTGGCAAGTGGTGGTCCGATTTATCAAAAACAATATCATATGCCGTTATGGTGTTCCGAGCCAGATCATTACTGATAATGGATCTAACTTGAATAATAAGATGATGAAAGAGTTGTGCGTAGAGTTCAAGATCGAACACCATAACTCATCTCCCTACCGACCCAAGATGAACGGAGCGGTATAAGCGGCTAACAAAAACATCAAGAAGATTGTTCAGAAGATGATTGTAACCTATAAAGACTGGCACGAGATGTTACCCTTTGCTCTTCATGGTTATCGTACATCTGTCTGTACTCAACAGGGGAAACCCCTTTCTCTCTAGTATATGGCATGGAAGCAGTGCTTCCCATAGAAGTAGAGATCCCATCAATCAGGGTATTGATGGAAGCTAAGCTAACAGAAGCTGAATGGTGTCAGATTCGACACGACGAACTGAATCTGATCGAGGAAAAACGAATAATGGCACTATGCCATGGTCAGTTGTATCAACAGAGAATGAAGAAGGCGTTTGACATAAAGGTCCGACCTCGCGTCTTCAGAAAAGGAGACCTTGTGCTCAAAAAGATACAATCTTTTCTCACTGATTCTCGGGGCAAATGGACTCCAAATTATGACGGCCCCTATGTGGTCAAGAAAGCTTTCTCAGGCGGCGCCTTGAGACTTGGAACGATGGATGGAGAGGAATTTGCCTACCCCACGAATGTTGATGTAGTCAAGAAATACTTCTCCTGAACTAAAAAAAATGTCTCGGTGGATTGAAAACCCGAAAGGGCGGTCCAGGAAAAAATTAGAGACATAATCAAAAATCATCCCAGTGGATTGAAAACATCACAGTACAATCCAGCCAAAAGTTAGGGATAATGGCAAGTAACTACATCTGATCAGTTCAACTCCTCAGCAGTAATGCCATCCATCGGAGAAAAACTCCAGTCAAGGTCATCTTTGACAGAAGCTCAGGTTGCCCAGAATTTAAAGTTGGTAGAAGGATAGTGGTCGTTATGTTTCAATGTAGCCCTCTTCCCGTAAATTACCATTTTCTAACTTTGTAAATACTCTATGGAATCACGCGTTTGGCTGATCTCCATCCTATCAATAAAATTTGAGCCCTTGTGCTTTTGTTTATAATTCTCATTTGTTTTATCTTTATGGAACGGCATTTTAATATGATCAACAATTCTTGAAATGAAACAAAAATGAATTTACTTGTAAAATTTTTCTGCTTCTAAAATAAAGATGGAAATTCTTTTGACTGTTGAACATCGAAAGAACGTCGCTCGCTTCTCCAGCAGTAATCGAGCTTCAAAGTGCAGAATCAAAGTACTCCTTCTAAGCTAGTGCGCCTGAATTAAGGATCACCTGTGCTTTCCTATCTGATACCCTCGGCCGAGTTCTCATCTCCTAAGTCCGACCAACATAGCTCCCCACGGGGAATATCCCTCCTAAGCAAGGCAGAATTGCTACTTTTGGACCAACGATACCTCTTCGTCCTAGCAGTGGCTGAGTATACAGTCATGTTCATCTACTAGTCTGTATGTCGCGTCAATTTTGTCAGCATAAACATACTTACATCATGCATTATTGATTTACATTCATATTCATATTGCATCACTATCACTCTGGTCGGTCTTATCCCCTAGTGATAAAAGTCCTCTCAATCGAGTTGTCAATTCTTTCCTCGTCAAGAAATGTTGCGTCTGAACAATCTCTCCTCTAGTTTATTTCTGGATTCGAATTGGTCCCTTGACCACTTTGATAACTTGAACCTCTGAAAGACCAGAAAACGTTCGACAAATATCTTTCTTCGCCATTGAAGATGATATCCTTGCTTTCCCGGATTAAGGAAAATCCCCAGAGAAAGCTTCTTAATCAGAGCTTCAGCAATGCAGCAGTTTTTCTTCGAAAAAACCGCCGACGAAAAGGTCGTCAGCACCTCAAAATTGGATCACATCATATGGCATTTCTCCGGGAAGATCCCTAGAAAAGTATGATGTAATACCCAAGCGAAAGCAGTCTCTCAAGAGACTCGTTTTCCCCAGATAGAGTCAACAAATGGTGTCTCCAACAGAGAAGTTTGTGCACCTCTACAACTCAGATGACTGGGTTCCCCAGCAACTCTGACAGCAAACTTTTTCCATCAAATGGCATCTCCCCAGGAAAATTCGGCGAGAAGTTTGAGGAAAACCACTACGAATAGCGTTCCTTGTCAAGAAAGTTTATTGACAAAAGAAACTTAGACTAGTTCCTTGGTAGGAAACCAGGATCGAGGGGAAGTTTATTTCAGAAACTTAGACCAGTTCCTTGGTAGGAAACTAGGATTGAGGGGAATTTTACATCAGAAACTTAGACCAGTTCCTTGGTAGGAAACCAGGATCGAGGGGAAGTTTACACCAGAAACTGAGACTAGTTCCTTGGTAGGAAACTAGGATCGAGGAGAAGTTTTTACCTTTTATAAGCATCATTGCTTAGCAAAAGAAGGTGGATGAGAAAACTACAATTCATGACCGCCATCAAAATTTTGGGTATTCCGATATTTAATCCTCTTGCACCCCGAATGCCCGAATTCCTTTGCCATTCACACCTTCGGGTCCAAGAAGATTAAATAGGGGCATCTGTCATACCCCAAATTTTGACCACTAAGAGTTCCAATCATTGTGCAAATCATCATCACAATATGAAGGAACCTTCATGCCTCATCAATCTCCCCAAAGATGGGTGAGCATTCACTACTATCAAAATTAGGGTTTCAGGCCCTCTCAGAGCTTTAGACAAAGGATCAATCAAGAATTGACATGATCTTCAACTTGTCTAAACCTCTTAAACATCCACAATGGATCAAGAGGACTCCCACTTTAAGGATTAAGCACAAGGATGCTCCCTTCTAGGTGGATCACGCCTCAAGATCAACAGTGTCACCAAATTAGGGGTTTGGTCAACCAGGGCCTCTAAATGGAAATTTGCCTCTGGGCATGAGCCAATGCTTCAAAGCATAACCTATGATGCCCCAAGGGACATCATGAACCCAATCATCAAGTCAATTTTGCCTCAGGGGATGCATTCATAAAAAATCAGGAATTAGGGTTTCTTGACCAATTCACCCCTAAGTTGACTTTTAGGACAAAACATGAGCCAATAAATCAAGTGAGGATTGAGGGTCTCTAATACACCACATTGATCCATTTGCAACAATGGATTGGTCTAAGAAGCTTGAACAACAAGTTTCAATTTCATCAGAACCACAATTAGGGTTTCGCAGGAAAAGTCAACTATGCCTTTGACTTTTGACCCAGGCATGCTCCCAAACCCTAGGAAATGATTTAATACACCCTATAACACCTATGAAATCAATCCATCAAGTTTGTTTAGGTCAAGGACTTGATTTCATAGAGGATCGCACAGTTTGGAATTCATCTGACAAAAAGTCAATTGTGCACAAAAGTCAACTTTGACTTTTTGAGATTTTTCACAATTATGATTCCTTAACCCTAAAATGATGTTAATGTGTGATTTGAATCAACATTCATCAAGAAAAAATCAATAAAAGTGGGATAACTTGCAAAAGGGGTAACCATAAACACTTAGAAATTTTCTAAGTTATGGAATAAAGTGGCTATGGTACCAACTTTGGAGGATCATAACTCCTAAACCAGAAGGCCATTTTTCCCATCCAAAGCTGGATTTGTAGCCCTCATGGCCCTCTACAAAAGCTTCAACTACACCTCATTCCAATTCATCATGGATTTTGAGTTATGGAATGATCAAAATGGCTGAAAACATGAAATGCCACTTTTTCCAACACTTAGTGAAATTTTCACTAAGTCAGAATCTGCCTTCACTTTTTTCCAAATGTAGGGGCATTTTTCACTTGGATCCAAAAAGTATCAAAACCAATTATGATCAAACAGTTGTTGTATCATATAAGGGCTTTCCAAAATGGCCAAGAACTTCATCAAATTCCACTTGAGCCATGAGATATGACAATGGCAACATGCCTTGCTGAAAACTGTTATGGCAAGGCAGATTTTGGAGTTTTGCTCGATTTGCTCAAATTTTGTAAAGGGAAAGCAACTCTATCCATCTGAATACCTCAATGGGGGACCAAGGAGGAACCAACTCTGATCCCAAGCCTCCCAAGTCTTTGGAACCAAAAATAGCATGCCAAACCTAGAAATGCCTAAAAGAGGGACAAGACTCCAATTTTGGATTGGAGCATTTAATGGATGCACCAAGGTGGCATGGACTGAGCCATTCCCAACTGAATTCAGTCAAGACTTATCCAAGACCAAGGGAACCAGCAGCCTGTGCCCTAACCTCTAGTCAATGGCTAGAGGAGACTTGGATTCTCATTGATCAACATTGGCCAAATCTCTACAGCAGTTCCCATTCATTATTCCTTGCAAAACAAACTTGCTCTACTATAAATAGAGCTCAATTGTGATCAATTTGAGTACACCAAAGCCATCAAACAGATACTTTCCTCAAAATCTCCTTCTTCACTCCAATTTTTCCTTCTAAGGCAAGTCACTATCGGGTTTTGAGTTTGAGAGCAATTCCAATCAAACCAATCACACACACACACACCTCATAAACATCATATAAAAGTGATCCAAACACTCATATAACATCTGGAACACCAAAATCACAAAATCACCAGCCATCTGCACAAGCCTTTGACAGATTTGAAGTTGAGGTGCCAAATCAAGTTCCAGCTCAATTCAATTCACTCCAAGCATCCGGACACACTCTATAGCACCTAGGGAACCTGTCCATATCCTTGGAACCAAGCTGCAACACCTCTAACGCAAAACACGATCACCAGCTGCAAGAGGTAAGCATGATCTCTTCTAACTCTATGATCCATGCATTTTTTGCTGCACAATAATTTGGCCATATGTTCATAATCATGCATGGAGTGTTTTCCCTCAATCAATTGCATTGTTTGAATCGTGTATGGAATTTCTGAACCTTCATGTAAAATTTAGGGTTCTTGAGGTTTCTCTTTGATTTCTTATTTCATGTTAAAAATAAATGAAATTAAAGACCATAGACATGATCGTGAGGTTGAAACGAGCAAATTGATATGTAGATTGCATGATATAATCAAGTATTCAGTGAGATTGGATAGAAAATGCAAATTTGCAGAAACAGAGGAAGGGCGCGTGTTCTTGCCATGTTCTTGGCGCCCTTTTTCAAAAATTTGAATATTTGAATTTTGTGATTTTATTTAATTGATTCAAAAGTTAATTTCTCTCTGAGTTTTAATGATTTTGAGTTAATTCTTTTTTTAACAATTCACAAAAATGTTAAAATATTTTATTTTCCCAAAAAATCCCAAAAATATTATTTACTTCATATACTTGATATTTTTGTAAAGAATTAATATTTTAATTGTTTTTGACATTTAAAATATTTTCTCTTTCTTGAATTTTCAAATTTTAGTGATTTCCAATCATTTTGTGGATCAAAACCTGATTTTTGAAACATTAATCCAAGATCACAATTTGTTTTCCACGTGTTTAACAATTTTGATCATTTTAATTGAATTTTTTATTCAATTAAAATACATTTTGAAAACAAATTAGGGTTTTTGATTAATTCAACCCTCATCAAACTTTTTCAAACACTTTGGGCATCTAATAGAGTGCAAGACCCAATCCTTTGTAAATACAAACCATTTTGGGCTTCAAATATCGTATAAGTCCCGTTGTATTTCAAAACGTTCGGCGTGATCATCGCCCGTTTAAAACAAATCATCTGGGCCTCTCCTTGAGCTATAAGACCAATTTCTTTTCAAAATAATATTGGGCCTCTAATAGAGTCTAAGACCCAACCCCTTTGAAAACCAAACATTTTGGGCCTCAGTCATTGTATAAGACCCACAGCGTTTTCAAAAAAACCTCGACATAATCACCGTTTTCAAACAAAAATTATCTGGGCCTACCCTCGTGTTATAAGCCCCATTCCTTTCTTTAAAACTTTTTTTTGGGCCTCTAATAGAGTGTAAGACCCAATCCCCTTTTAACCAAAACAATTTTAGGCCTCATACATTGTATAAGTCCCCCTGCATTAAAAGAAAATCTCGGCGCGATCGCTATTTCAAAATTAAACCCTGGGCCTCTCCTTGAGCTGTAAGCTCCACCACTTGTATAAAAATAAACCTTTGGGCCTCTTGAGAGAGTGTAAGACCCATCCCTTTGTACAGAAAATTTTTTGGGCCTCAGTCACGTGTATAAGTCCCTCTGTACAAATTCAAAACAACAGTACAATCACTGATAAAACCTTGGGCCTCTCCTTAAGCTGTAAGCCCCAACAATTCTTTTCAAATCACTTTCTCTTTTGATTTATAATATTGTTATCAAAGCTTTCTTTGTTGAACAACTAACCAAATAGCATGGAAGCTCTACAATCGAGTAAGTGTTTACCCGCTTTCTTTATCCGCTTTCATATATATATATATAACTGTATTGTGAGGCTGCCCACTGTAAGTCTCCTTTCACAAACTTTTATGTACCTGTCAAATATCCACTATGTAATACTAGTATAGTTATTTAGAGTTTTCCCCGACAACTACGTCTAGCACTAGGTAAAGCCCTATTGGTCACTCTTAAATACAAACAAAACTAGATCTCCATAGGATTACCAGACACAGTCTTCCCTCCTCTCGGGGTTAAACAATATGGAGACGTGAAAGGCAGCATTCTCGGTGAACCCTTTCTCAGACTGTCACCCTTAGAAATTGTCAAAGAAACTCTAACTCCCCAGAGATGATCTTTTCTCCGTGAATGGCATCTCTTGAGTTTCTTCCAAATTCTCGAACTTTCCTGGCTTGATCTATTCTCAGTGAATAGCATGTCTTGAACTTCTCGGGGTTTGGAGACTCACAGGCTTCTTAAAAGCATCCCCGCCTCCTCTTGGCCGTTGTACAAGGACCCTTCAGCTTCTTAAAAGCTCTCATGCATTCTCTTGGGCTTAGTACAAGGACCCAAAAACCTATACAGGTATAGGAACAGAACCTAGTCATCAATTTGCTAGAGCTGTCTTTCTGAGTCAAGTATCAGACCTATTAATGGGTTGACATTCATCCATGAACATACCAGCATTCTCTTTGGCATTATACAAAGATTGTTCACTACCTGAGAATCAATTTCTCAAAACACCCGTAGACTTGGACAATCTCAATACCCATTGGATTTCCCCTTTCCTTAAAGAACAGGAAATAACCCTGATCCTCTGATCAGTACCAAAGCACAACAATACCTTTAATCGTTCCCTTTATAAGAACTAATTTTCTCTTTTATCCAATATATTGGACCTGTCACTAAACTGAAACAGTCGCCAACGGATAGCCTCCTCTTAGGGTTTGTACAAATGATTCTCCCCAGCGGGGCTAACCTTTTCAGACTCTCTTGTTGAGTCGGTCTCCCTTTTAGCCTCCATCTCGGGCTTTGTACGAGATACTAGAACACTCTCTTGTTGAGTATAAAAGACTCTCTTGTTGAGTCAAACCCCTTTTAGCCTCCATTTCGGGCTTCGTACAAAATAAAAATCACTCTCTTGTTGAGTATAAAAGACTCTCAGGTTGAGTCAAACCCATTTTTAGCCTCCATCTCGGGCCTTGTACGAGATACAAAATTACTCTCTTGTTGAGTATAAATGACTCTCTTGTTGAGTCAATCACCCTTTTAGCCTCCGTCTTGGGCTTCGTACAAGACACATACGAAAACACTCTCTTGTTGAGTATAAAAGACTCTCTTGTTGAGTCAATCCCTTTTAGCCTCTCTCTCGGACTTCGTTCACATAAAATCACGCTCTTGTTGGGTCAATAGCCTCCTCTTAGGCTTTGTATAAGGAAAACTTCGGCTGAGTCAATCAACCTCCTAGGATCAAAGTTGTGCCTTGCTCATAGCATACAAACATCAACAACCCCCCTTTAGAGATGACAACTTCTCTTTAAAGTCAAAACCCCTTAGCTTCACATCTTGGGCTTCGAACAAGATACAAATAGACCCTTCAGATTTACATCTTGGGCTTTGAACAAGATATAAACCACCTTTAGCTTCACGTCTTGGGCTTTGAACAAGACACCAAAACAACCCTTTTTCCTCCGATAGAATAGGAGGAAGTGCGATCGCTCTGATTTCCCTGTTTTGTCAAACGGGAATACGTAGGCATAAGATTGTAAAAATCTTAGCGAGCACACTAATCAAAAAACCCAAATTCCCATACCTTCACACATCAATCGAAAAGCATCAGACCTAACATCCTACCGATAGCCTAGACATTGTTTTTAACAAAATAACCTAAGAGAGACCCACAATCTTTGTAGCATCTGTAAACCAACAGTCATCTGTTTATACTCAGTATGCAAGCAGGGTTAATTGGAGACATTTATTTCCCTTCCTTAATCAGCTTCAATAGGATAAAAATTGAATCGAAGTGTACTGCCCCAAAGTGATAGTGCTTCGCAACCACACAAAAATTCGCGCTACAAGTACCGGGGTTGCATAACTAAAGATTAGACTTCCTGGGGAATATCAATTATGGATTGCAAAAAGGTTGGATAGTACCAGAGATAGATAAGCTTCTCATAAGAGACTGCCACTTATCGCCATAGTAACACAAGCTTCTTCGAGAGATTACTACTTGTTGTTGGGTATAAATTCCAAAGAGATGTTGATATCAAAACCTGCTAGAGAATGAAATTTTGTCTTCAACGAGGATCTGTAAAGATTCTTCCTACGAGACACGGTGCAAAATAAATGCACGTTTAAACTAGGTTCAACAACCTAACCTGCTAAGGGCCAAAGTTCAATCTAGGAACAAGCTAGAAAGAAACGGTCTAACAAGACTCCAACCATTGAGGAATGAGCTCAACTGGGGATTTAACTTATCCAAATGTGGAAAAGACAACTGAACCAACCATCATCCACGAGGATAAAACTCTGTGGGGAACTCAGCAAGGATGGGCACTTTATGCCTAGGGCTTACAATTCTATTGGAGAGAATAGACAAACCCAGTCACTTGGGGAGATAAACGCCAATGTGATCAAAGCAGGTAAATACCAGAATGAAGCAAAAATGCTAAGATGCAATGCATATGAGTGCATGTATGTCATGCTTATGTTCATGCTGACAAAACAGACAAGAGGCGAAACTGGAGATAAAATAAACATCTCGATAAGGATACCCAGCCAAACTCGTCAGATTGGACCATTATTGGGGATGAACTTGCAGAATCGGTAGTTCTACTTCAAGATTACAAACTTCTCTGGGGAAAAAGTGATCCACTTGGGGTATAGCATCATGACTTCACTAGGATTGCCATCATGAGCTTGATTTCTTCACTGGAGGGAAAAGATCCATTGGGAATTGCCATGTTTAGCTGATGTAACAGCCTATTGGAGAGCTAGCAAAAGATGTCACAAAGGCTGAGTAGTTATGCATAACTGATTTGCCCCAGAGTACATTGTCTGTCAGAAGAAAATATCAAGAGGATTTTACAGAAGAATTTGCATGCAAGATGCTTCAATATCTTCAAACTCTTGGAGGGATTCATGAATTCCGGCATAAATGCCCCAGATTAACTGCATTTACACAACAAAGTCCTTAAACTTGTGCTTTAGACTGGTAGTTGACAACTGGGGAACAAACTTGCCCCTGTCAGCTTAGTTGATCTATGAAAAAGATGTCGCCGACTTTTAAAGATTTACCGAATCTCGACTTGACTGCTTCTGATTAACTGGTCTGTGAGGCTAAGTCGTCAAAAGGATTTTACAGAAGAATTGACATACCAGATGCTTCAATATCTTCAAACTCTTGGAGAGATTCATGAAATTTGGCATAATTGCCCCAGTTCAACTGTATCATCCGCAATACAAATCTTTTAGACTGTGGTTGGAACAAACTTGCCCCTGATAGTGGGTCATTGGAGTCCAAACTCATCATAAGATGACCTTAAGAAGGCTTGCCCCAATATTCTGAATTTGAAGAATTTTGCCCCTGATTCAATAACTCTTGGAATGGTGGATTAGCAAATCCTTCCACTTGGTTGCCCTTGATTGAGCTTCCTTTATCAAGTAAAATTCCCTAGCTGGCTGCATTTGTTGGGATTTCTTTGACATTGAATTGTTTTGCAAACAAGTAATGTTTATTTAAAAATTGGCAATTTCAATGCAAAATTCATGCAAGCTTTTGAAATCAAAGTTTATTGATGAAACACACACGGTGGAATGATGAAATAAAAAACAAAGGTGGATCTAGTCATTTACAAAATGACAGATGAAGTGATCAACACACGCAAATAGCAAAGATCATTAGGAGTCAGGTTAATCAACCTTGCTGTAGTATGCTTTCAAAACAACCTTACCTCAATTAGGTCTTTTAAGGGTTGTAACGTAGTCTGGTTCATGGTTTATGAAACAAAAGATAAAGGTTTAAAGTTTATTTGTCCCACCCCATCTTTGTGATGAACTTCAATCCCACGCTCAGTTAACTCAAGCTATACATTCAAGTTTCCATAGGCTAGGAAATGATTTGATGATAGTTGATGGTGATTCAGACACCTTGGGTAGTCATTACTCTCTTGCGGCATTTGGTTATCCTTTATTTCTGAGGTTTTGAGACCTTCTCTTGTCTTTGTTTGAAGTTTTGAGACCTCTTCTTGTCTTTGTTTGAAGTTTAGAGACCTCTTCTTGTCTTCGCTAAAGTTTTGAGACTTCTTTTTCTTCATTGAGGTTATAACACCTTTTTTTCTTTATTGAGGTTATGAGACCTCTTTTTGTCTTCACTGAGGTTTTAAGACCTCTTCTTGTCTTTGTTGGGGTTTTGAGACCTCTTCTTGTCTTTGCTTGAGGTTATGAGACCTCTTCTTGTCTTTGCTTGAGGTTATGAGACCTCTTCTTGTCTTTGCTTGAGGTTATGAGACCTCTTCTTTTCTTTGTTGTACAAACCTTTTTGTATAAGGCAAAGTTTTGGGCTTCCCATCTTTCTTGGCTTTTTCCTTGAAAGGGACTCGACTCATTCTTTGATTAAAGATTTCTCAACGATCTTTCCTTATTTATAACTTCGGGAATAACACTTACTCATTTTATTTGAGAGGGCTGACTGGTGTCTTGTATGAAGCGCTTGCATTCGCATGCATAATCAAGTTAAACTAAGAACTACCCACCCCAAGGTTAAGATTACGAGTTTTTTTGTAAGGAAAGAAAACTCCAACTTCTAGGCTCGAAGTGGTTAACGAGGGATTATCTTCCTTATTTCTCCAGTGTTTGGGAATTGAAACAATGCCTTACATCCTCGGCAAGGTTTAATCGAAAGCATACCACAACAATTATGGATAATATTTTCATCATCCTCCCCAATCTTTGGTTGAACAAACAGTTTGATAAGTGGGAAGAAACAAGATAAAGATATATATATATATATATATATATATATATATATATATATCACGAACGTAAAAGTAAATGAGTGAAACGAATGGACTTAATCAAAAGATGCATAAACGTTTCATTAATACTACCAATTTGAAAGAACAACAAAGCTTATAAGCAAACACAAATTCAACGCAAAGGAAATACAATTCAAAATACTGAAATGAACAAAATACAACCAGCTTCGGCGAATTGATTTCAGAAGACTTCAGTTTCCGGGCCCAAGCGGGGGGAACACCTTTGCCACCAATCACTTGTTCCTTGTGGTACAACACTTTGAGAGGCCTTGCAAGTCTTTTGCCTTTTGCTTCGGAAGTCTAGTCATTTGCGTCTGGCGTACCTTCCTGAGGTTTCAACATTTTTAGCAAGCTTAGCAGTTTTGTTTCGAACTCTTTGCATTCTTCAACGAGATGCCCTATTATACCAGTATGGAATTGGCATTCAATCTCCGGGCGATCTTCTTCAAGGATCAACTCTTTGTTATAGATCAGCCTTCGCACAATAGATTCTAAGGCTTGGCAACCATCCAAGTCATGCCCTTCGGCTCCCTTGTGGAATTCACAAGTCAGGTTTGGATTGTGCCAAGGTCCTGGCACAGGGTTGAGAAGTCTAGGAGTTACCAACTTGTTCTGCATCAACAGTGGGAAGAGTTTGCTCAATGGCACTGGAATGGGCTGGAAGTTAACTTGGACTCTTTCGACAGGGTACTTCTTCTTGCTTTGGTTTTGAGAACCTCGAGGAGGAACAATAGTTAGAGGCTGAAACACCCTTTTGGTAGACACCTGATGATGATTACATCCTGGTGCAAGACCAAGACTGAAGGTTGGCTGGCGTGAAGTTTCCTCAAAGGTAGACCCTTGGTATGGGAGAACCACGGGAGATGGCAAAGGTTTGTTGATTTGAATGCCTTGAGGCGTGAATGAGATCCTCTCAAAGTCTAACAGATTCTGAACCTTACTCGGGAGCACTTTACAGTCTTCAGTTGAATGCCCTTGTGCCCCAGCATGGTAGTCACATCGAGCACTAGCGTCAAACCTTGGTGGATATGGAAAAGGCATTGGCTCTATTTCCTTTGGCACTATCAATCCACTTTCGATCAGGACTGGTAAAATCTGACTGTATGGCATAGGCAGCGGAGAGAAGTGTCTCTCCAGCTTTCTTGGCCTTGGTCGTGCATGTTGACATTGCTGACGGCGGTCTGGCCCTTGATATTGAGGAGGTCCTTGAGTTGGAGGAGCCACAAGAGGTGATGGACTGGCAACTTCTCCAGGAGTAACTGGGTGAGCGTGCTCTTCTTTTTCCATTAGAGCTTGCAAAGTTTTCAGAACCCAATTCATCTGGCATTTGAGGATTCTGACCTCTTCTTTCAAGTCTTCTTGGTTCTTCAGAATTTCATTCATTGTTGCCATTTGTCTTGAATAGGTGCTAGGTATCCTTCAGACATAAAAGAGGAAGGGAGACTCAAGATTGAGAAATGCAAATGCAATGCAAATGCGCATGGAATGCAAGCCAAATGGTTTCCAGGAACTCAAAGGCAAGTTGCAAATATCATTTTTTGAAAGCTGAATAGTTTTGCTTTAAAAACCATGATCTCTATTGATTTTGTTTTTCAAAGGAATGAACGTTTGAGTTCCTTGAAACCAACAATGGATGCAATAAGATGTATGCAATGCACAAAACACATAAGCACACATATTCATAAATGTACAACCACACAGACAAAGGGTTTAGGTTTAGGTCACGAGCATGAAGCCATGGTTTACCCTTCCCAATTGGTATGTACTATTGGTTTTTCAAACTGTAGAACAGTGTTCTAAGAAGTTCCCAGAGTCGACAACCCATCTTTCGGATATTATCAATTTTTCGAATGACTCGATAGTCAATAATATTCTCAAGAGAATCTCGTCTGAGTGTAGTATCGCGTAGTAACCAATTCGGGAATAGACTCCCTCATAGTCCTCGCACTACATCCTAAAAAGGCCAAAGTGGGGTTTGGAGATAACTACGGTTCTCAATATCACCGGCACCTAGGTAGAGAGTAACACGTTTTCACGAATAGACCCGTTCAATATGACTAGACTCTCAAAAAGGGCCTCAACGGAGTGATGGTGTCTCAAGTCAACTTTTTCGGGAATCGACTCCCTCAAAGCCTCCTTGAATATACCATTGACCTATAATAAGTGCACTCAAGTCCGGGTATAGGACTTATCTCACCACTAAATAGTAGCATCCTGCACACAAAAGAACCCAAGCAAAACAGGTATATATAGATATGTACAAATATACAAACTATACATATAACAACACAAGCAAAACAAGGTGGGTTTAACCCTCAAAGAAGTCCCCAGTGAAGTCGCCATTTCTATTGCGGTGAGAATCGGATAACAAGCTATTAATTAACTTGCATCACAAAACTTTGAAATTCACCACCGAGCTTTGATTTATCCAAAGGAAAGGGTAAAGTTTGAAGAAAACCCTAAGAGGATCTAGGTTCGGGGGTTGGTTATACAAAGGGAAGGTATTAGCACCCTAAGTATCTGTAGTACTCTACAGGAACCTCTTGTTTGTTTGTGTTATGTTATGTTTGCTTGCTAATGGTATCTGCTAAGGGTAAAGGTAAAAACCTAGAGCTAAAGGTAAAGACCTAAGGGTATATACACTGAGTTTGCTCGCCAAGACGTCGCATCTTGTGCCTACGTATCTGACTAAAGAATCAGAGCAATCGTAGTTCACCTAACTAAGGGCGAGGAACCATTAACTATGACCAAAGTTCCAAGGGGAAATGAGTATGAGCTCATTTAGAGTTTTAAGAAACTCTCTAAGTCTAAGTTATAGGGGAGAAAGTGAGTACTCAACATGGTGAGTATCACATAGAGTCCAAGAACTCTAAATTAATTCTAAGTTGTGATTCATGGCTCTTAGGAGGCCAAGAAGAGGATGAAGGCTCTTAGGAGGCCTAGGTGGGACCCTATGAGGTCAAAGGTAAGAGGTGGCTCTTAGGAGGCCAAGGGAATCCTATGACTATGAGGTCAAGGAGAGATAATGAGCTATCTATGACATGGGAGTCAATAGAGAGGCTTTCCTTTGGAAGGAGAAAGATAGCAATTTCTTATGAATAAGAATGTTACAAGTGGATTGAGATCAAGCGAACAATATGAGTTCAAGAATTCAAAAGTGAATAACATTAATCAAGTGTGAATAACATCAAAGCATGACATATGCACCCATGTATGAATAAATGAACACAAATATGGCAAAGTATTCAAGAATTATGAAGTTTGGAATGAGACACTCATATCAAACAAATTCCAACCTTGCAAGAAAAGTTCCAAGAAGTGCCACGAATTATAGACAAAAGTGATGAGGTGTCAACCAAATTCAAACTAGACCTACCAAAAAGTCTTTAACAATATTGATGATCATACTCAAAAAACCTCTTGATAATAAACTTGAAACAACTTAGAAAAATTGTCTCAAAAGTGGTGAGAAAAATAATTTCAACATTAGGGTTGAAACAAAATTCTTAAAGGTTCATCAGATTATAATAAATATTGAAATGGAAATAAGAATTAGAAAAATAATTTAAACAATGGAAATATCAATGTAATATATATATTTTTGGAGTTTTGTGTTTAAAGAAAAAAAAAGTTTAAATAATTTACACTGAAGTAAAAAATTAAAAATAAAATAAAAAGCAAAGTTAAATGAGACAGGGGGTGTGTTAGCAAAATTTAAAAAGGTGGAGTTAAGCTGGTGGCGAAATGGGTCTAGTTAGGGGGTGCAGAGAGTGATTTCGCTAGGCCCAAGGTGTTACAGAAACGTAAGGCTGGGAAATAAAAAAAAACAACAAAAGGGGTATGGGGCGAGGGGGATTCGAACCCCAAACCCCAAGGTTACAAAGGCGCCTCTTTTACCACTGGGGTGGCTGTACATCTGGTGTATAAGCCCCCCTAACACTTCTTAAACCAAAATAATGTGCTACTCTGAAAAACAACCCAAACAAGTGAAACGAACGCGTGACCGGACAAGATTAATATGTAACCTAACCATCAATATGTCATGTTTTGCTTTAAGTCATAGGATGACAAAAATTTAATCATATCAATCATGTGCCGCCACCAACCTTGACCTCATGCAAACTTAAACAAAGAATTAAGCTCTACGTGAACATGAATATGAACACGACTGCTACTCCCCTTGTTCAACTGTTGCCCATCTCAAAACTTAACCAAAATTTACAAAATAAAACCCCACTGTATAGCACTCATAGGGTATAACGGCTTTAAACCTTAAATAACTCAAGAGGTCAACTCAAACACAGCTAAAGTGAGAGTGAAAATGGAGTGTCCAAACTGGTGTAAAGCTGATGACATATGATTGGTGATTTGGAATAAACCATCATAAAATCATTTTAAACTTAACAAATGTAAACACACGGAAAAAAAACCAACAGCATCATAAACATTTTTCTTGTGCATATGGTAAGGGATATAGGGAGAAGGATGAAACAAGAAAACCCTTATTGTGGAAAACCAGAAGGACATGGTGGCTTTATTTCCACTTCTCCAATCAATTTCACCACCCTGATTCAACCAAATATCACAAAATAAAATTTAAACATGAAGTGTTCACCTAGTAAAACAACCATGATTCCTAGGTCACTTAAAATAACACACGAACTGGGAGAAATATGCAAAAAAAAAACGTCGTATGTTATGACTGAAACGGTGTCACCATAAGACTGGAATACCGATACAAATCCAAAATGAAACTCATGCTAATAATCCAAAGTAATATGAATACAACACATAAACACGACAGTAACATTTAAAACCAACAAACCCTGAACATACAAACATAAAGTCATGAACATAATAGTGTCACAGGAGTCATTCAAAACTTAGACATGAGCATGTGATCAAGGGTGGAGAGAAAGAGTGGTACTACATATTCATCATACCAGCATGAACCCAAACCAAACATCATATAGTTTAACCTAATCTAACACACAACAGAAACCTGAGAATGCTTTCACATGTTTTCGCATGTGTCGCTCCCGGGATTTTCATCCAAGTACAAACGCGAAAGTGGCACCGAAACAGAGTCGCCAGCAATGTGTATTTATCCCAAGAGAGGGAAAGGAAACACCGCGTAAACCTGAGAGAAAGGAAAAGCATGGTCTTACGACCCAGAGAAATGGGTTCGGGAGTCGGTTACGCGAGAGGAAGGTATTAGCACCCCCTCGCGTCCATCGTACCCGATGGGATCCACGCTTGCTTGTCTCGATCAAAGGGTGATAGAAAAGAATACTGGAAAAGGAACGAAAAGAGAACTGGAAAAGGAACGAGAAACAAATGTAGGGAAAATAAAAGAAGTGCTCGCATGGGCCCTACCCCACTGCCTACGTATCTCATCGGGAACATGAGAATCAGAGCGACGTAGTTCCCCTCACTAGGGATGGATTGTTTTTTAGAGAACGGCTTACGTTCTAGCTCAGGTGTTGCAGGCTCGCTGGTCCGAGTGCGTTACCATCTTGCAAGAGAACGAGTAGAAGCGCGTTCGTGCGTTGAGAATGAATGAGATGAGAAAAGAATTCCCGAAGGAAAGACGTTATTGTTTGTTTTTGTCTTTTAGAAGGAAGTGTTTTGGATTTGTTTGCATACGACAGTGTATCTGGATCTTAGTCATTGGAATGTGTACCTTCTCACATTCCAAGATGGAATGGGTAAGAAAGCACACTAAGGGTGAAGAAGACCCTCACACTTAGTTCCAATTATCAAGGTTCAAACACACTAGCATACTTGTGTTTATTAAGTGTTTTGTTGATTATGAAGTGAAGAAGTGTTTTTTATTATTTGCACCTTCAACAAGTATTGCATTTAAGTCCCTCATACAAGATCAAATGTTTAACACATTGACCCAAGATGGGCTATATGCTACACATTCTAAGATTACAAGAGAAGACCCCTTATAATCTTTTCTTTATATGAAAGGCCTAAATGCAATAAATGCCTACCTTTATTAAGTGTTTTTGGATTTTCTTTTTAGATGAGAAGAGAGACTCAAGAGAAGGAGAAAGGTAAAATCTATGGGGGGACTAAGACACACCCTATTGTTAGCATGCTTGGAAGTCCTAAGGTTTAGTGAAGTTTAAGAAACCTAGCCCTAAAAAAAAGAAAAGAAAGAAGAAAGAACACCACTTACTTCCAAGATGGAAGCTAAGTTGTTCCTAAAGAGGGAGAAAGAAGGTTATGAAGACAAAGAATTATGAAATGCTTAAACAATCACAAATTGAATGATTAAAAGATGAAGGAAGAAGTTAGAATGTGGAAGCATATCCACACTCAAATGACTTACCACTAGCCCCTGAAAAGGTTAGCACAATTACTTATAAGTAAAGAAAGAACATGTAATGAACAAATCGAACTCAAACAATTTGAGGAACAAAGTAAAATGAGATTGAATGCTATAAGAACTTCCAAGTCAGAATGTACATCTCCAAAGGTGTTCACTAATATAAACACATCAAACACCAAACCACAAGTACACAAACAAAGAAATAGAGCACCAAGAAGTGCATTATAAAAGAAGTAGAAAAGGATGGAAGAAATGCAAAGCAACTATGCAAGAATGCTTCATGAGAGGTCATGGTCAGAATATGGACAACTTAAACATGTGCCTAAACATGGTCTTCAAACCTCACTCAAATCATGCAAACAAATTCTCAATCCATAAAGAACAAAGAAGAAAGATGAAGTGATGTAATCATGATCCATACTTATGCAAAAAGTGACTTAAAGTGAAAGACAATCACAAACATGCAAAGATGAGGTTCCAATATCACAACCAGAGATCAATTAATATGCTATCAATCTTCAAACAAGACCTCAAATTGTGGCACAAGTGCCTTCATGATCAAGTAAGCTAAGCATGAAGCATGCATTCATAAATTGGACTAGTTAAAGTTCATGCCTCAAACAAATAGCAAACATGCTTCAAAAATTATGAATTACAACTATAAAACACCTTGAACATATGCCATTGATGCACCAAAGTCACAAGCAATGGATCAGAACCAAAGTCAATCAATCACTTAGGTCAAAGTCTCATGGAAGTTCATGCATTTATGCTCAAAGTAACACAATAAAAGTCAACTAAAAAAGACTTAAAAATCATCCCATAAATCTCAAACATACTTCAACATGTTATGAACACAATGCAAAAAGATAGGCATCAAAATCATTTTTTATGATCAAGAACAAAAATGTACAAAATCACATGTCACACTAAGTATGCACACAAATAGAAATTCAAAAGAAAAGGGGAAAAGGGGCAAAATGGTCATAAAAACAGAAAATAAAATCATGGAAAATTTTCTAAATGTTTCAATGATAGTCATGAATTTTTGTGGAATTTTATGATATGTTTTGGTATTTTTGAAAATTAAAAAGCAAACATGTAGAAAGAAATAAAAAATGAAAAATAAATGCAAAATGCAGGGGGGTATGAACATAGCAATTGGACAGTGCAAATTCATTGGGCTTCCAAACAGAGGGGTGTAAATATCAATCTGGCTTAGGTCCAATAAGCGCGCAAAACACCATAACTAGCATGTTCTTCAGTCAACAAAATTGACTCATTAATAGCCACTAGATTGAGTCAAGGTCAAGCCAAAGTCAAAGTAAACATGATCGATGCACACACGCGAGGGAACACGTTTACTAACATGCACTGCGCCACATTTTGTTTAAGTGAAATCAGAAATGGAGCACGTGAGGTGCACACCTTTTTTAATGTGTTGGCCAATCCTACACCACACGATGCAAGTAAATCCACGGTCACGATTAAAACTGCAAACCAAACCCTAACACATGATCACCGGCCGGAGAGGGACCTCCGGTCACCTTCTCCGGCCACGCACCACCGTCTGCAACTCTCACATGTCCCAGAAATGCACAAATATTATACCAAAATGAAGCTGAGCTCACGTAGATTAAGAATTCACAATTGTTTTTCACATACCAAGCACACACATAGAGAACAGAGGAGATTAAATCATGCCCTAAGTTTTGGATCTAGGCTTCTAAGAAGCTCTATCAACTAGCCGGAGTAAGCAGAGCTTCTATCAAGCTTAAATTAACAAAAACAAGCTAAAATTAATGAAAATCAACTGAAGCAAAGTTGAATGATGAAACCTGAAAATGTGGAGTAATTGGAGATGTTGAGAAAAACCAGAGGAAAGCTTGATATGCTGAGCTTCTAGATCTTCAAACTTAGCAAAATAAATGCTATGGATTCGTAAATAGATGAAGGATGTTGAAGCTTGCAATGATGCTGAACTTGCAGAAATGGAGTTGTTCTTGTTGCTCTTGATTCAACCACACCAAGCAATGATTAATGGAAGCACAATGGAGTTGAAATCGTGGAGAGGAAGATGAGAAAAATCAGAAAGAGTGAGAGGAGAATTCTGAAGTGTTTTTGAGAGAATGTGGTTGAAAATGAAGTTGTGAGGTGAGATTTGGCTTTATAGTGTGAGTTAACCAAGGTTAAACTGAGTGAGGTTAACTGAGTCACAATGGTTTGAGTGAGTCATCCCTAACTAACTGAGTCAAGTTAGTTAGGGAGAGCAATGATATGGTGCAGCTGGTTTATGAAGAACTATGGTGGAGATGAAAATGAAATCCCAATGGCACGGCTATGTAGCATAAACTTATTCAGCAAGTTTCATTCTTTCCCTTCTCATGCATAATGAAGCACGTGACATGGTGAATGTAAAAAGTGTTTGGTTTAAAAGGGTAATGGATGGAGAGTGTGATCAAGCATGCGTGGGGAATATGACAAATCAACCACATTCCTTTTCTGATTTTTCATGACAGTTGAAACCAATGCAACAGTGGATGTTTGAGGATGGATTTCTCACATGTTAGTGGATGGTTTGAGGAACTTTTGATGTCATTGGAAAGAAGGATCACAATGCAACAAGTTTGGTTTGAAAATTGAAGTGAAATGTTGCCTCAAACATGTCTAAAAATGACCATAAACAGATGGAAAAACAACTGATGCATGGGCGAGCAATTTGTGGCATGGCATGGCAAGTTGGCCTAGTGATTTTCAGCATGATCACACCAACTTTAGACCCACATTTATATCTCATAACTTGGTCAAATCAAAATTTGTCCAACATGAACATTGAAGATAAGACTACATAGAACAACTTTGATGTTGAAAATTTTCTCATTTGAGGCCTTTAACCATGAGAAAAATGAGTGGACATTTGGCCCACCAACTGTTTGTTAAAATGACTGCGCGCGTGCCCTGAAAATCTTGGTCATGACCTAGTTTTGAACCTACTTTGCTCAAACTTTGATCAATCATATCTCACTCAATTTTTATCCAATGGAGATGTTCCACACATGGATTTGAAGCTTAAAACAAGATCTTTTGTTGTGGCCGAGTGGAATTTTCATTTGGTGCTTCAATTTTAAATGGCCTTGGTTCAAACTCTGATGCAAAATGGCCAAAACTTGCTATCTTTAGTAACCCTTCCTCTTCCAAAAATGGCAACTTTCCACATCTTGATTTTTTCATGATTCCTTTGGAGTTTCTTGACCAAATTTTGTACATTGGACATATGTAACATGAATTTCATGAATTTGGCCTCAAAAAGTCAAGAGTTGACTTTTTCCTCTGATTATTTGACTTGGCCCCAAATTCCCTGATTTTTTATCTTTCTTCCAATTGAAACACTTCCAAAACCAATTGAGAGGCAATTTTCCATACACATACACTTAAGAACATGTAGAATATCATGACAACAAGCTTTGTCCAAAAAATCAGAGATATCCTGATTTTATTAGAAACCCTAATTTTGACCCTCTCTGGTTAGGAGGAAATTGCACATCTTCCAAATCCAAATTCCTCAGAGTATGTTGTGTATCCTCTTAAAGGATGATGAGAAATGCCACTTGAGAATGATTTTGAATCAATGAGCTATCTCTTTTGAGGGTTTTCCTTCAATTTTTGAACCTCTTGCATAGTGAAAGATGTAGTGCTTCAATCTCCCATTGAATCTCACTTCCTTGAGGTTGTGGATGATTAATTGAGATAGTATGAGACATGAGAGACCTCTTGGCTTGCTTAGAGCCAACTTGATTGACCTTTTTGTGCTTTGAATGATTCCTTGATTGTCCACCTTCCACCTGATCACATGCCCTGATGGTAAGAAGGATGCCATGCTTCATTTTTCTATGTTAAATGCAATGTAATGTTAATGAGGTGGATATGATATGATAAATGATAATGCCATGTTATGAAGCCAAAAGGGGAGAGCAAATTTTGGGGTATTACAGCTGCCCCTATTCAAGCGCTGTAGACCTGAAGGCCTGAAAGCAAATGCTTTCGGACTTTCAAGGTATATAGTGATTGAATACCAAAAATAACCAAAAATTTGCTCTGGGTGATGAAGAAGAAAAGGGATATAAACCCAACGAGACTGCTGGATTGAATCTTCGACGAAACGTCGGAGAGATCTGTCTTTTGAACGATGCCAGACGACTACTGGCTTGCCACGCTGCTGGTGGACTTTAATAATGTCTTTTATGCAACTCCAGACGACTACTGGCCTGCCACACTACTGGTGGACTTTAATACTGTCTTTTATGCAATTCCAGACGACTACTGGCCTGCCACACTACTGGTGGACTTTAATACTGTCTTTTATGCAATTCCAGACGACTACTGGCCTGCCACACTACTGGTGGACTTTGGAAATGTCTTTTTGAACGACGCCAGACGACTACTGGCTTGCCACGCTACTGGTGGACTTTGCAGCTTCGTGCCACCCGAAGATGGACTTTTGCCAATCCACTGTTGGACTTTTAGAATATGCCACCCTTAGATGGACCTTTCGCCAATCCACTGTTGGACTTTTGCCACCCGAAGACGGACTTTTGCCAATCCACTGTTGGACTTTTAGCTGCTTTGCCACCCGAAGATGGACTTTTGCCAATCCACTGTTGGACTTTTGCCACCCGAAGACGGACTTTTGCCAATCCACTGTTGGACTTTTAGAATTTCAAAATTGAATTACTCTCTGCCTCTGCGCCAGACATCTCTGCTGACTCTGCTGAGGAACAATGATCAATGACTTGACTTTAGAGGTTCCTGAGAGGATAATATCTCTGCTGGCGAATGGATGAACAATCCGTCTGCTTCGAATTGTCAAGCTTGCCAAAAATAAATTGGACTTTAAGATATGAGGGAATGATGACTCTGCCAGGAATTATTCCATCTGTTTGGGGCTGGATTCTGGTCACAGCAACTCCGCTGGGGATGAGAATTTTTAAATGACGTCCTGCTGGGGAAATGAGCCATTAAAACTCTGCTTGGGGATTTATTCAACCCAAGATCCTTTATAGGGATTATCAACCTTATAACTCGGCTGGGAAGTATTGCTGACAAGATTCGATGCTGACCTCTGTGGGGGATCATTACCAGAGACACAATCTTGTTGGGGATCATGGCTACTCTGCCAGGGATATGCAAATCCTGGTTAGAACATTCCACTGCAACTTGCTAGAAAGAGTCCTTAGAGATCTGTTGAGGAAACCCAAAGCAAATCCACAGTAGTCTGCTGAAGAATATGACTGTCGAGCTTAGGATAAGTACTACAATGCCCCATGTTAGGCGAGCTTCCCTTTAGACAATTCCGTTAGGGATGACGAGTTTATAACAAACTCTGCTGGAGGAAACTTCTTTAAAACGTCTCGTGCTGGGGAATGCCTTTTGAGAGGATTTTACAGAAGACCAACTGTCCTCGAACTCTACTGGGGATGATCAACACTTCATGCTGGGGAAACAACATGCCCCCGAAGAGGATGTCATAAGAGGATTTTACAGAAGATTTAGCCTCTTCAAACTCCTGCGACTTCGCTGGGGATAATGACCATCAGTTTCGGTGTCGACGAGACCACTCTTTTGGGGAACCTGTGACCGTTATCGACACAGAAAAGCTTGTAGTTGTTGGAAGTACTGAATGAGAGAATCGACTTAATAAGATACAACGGTACCCAGTTGAACTTAATTCACTGAGATTGACCCGATGAACGCCGATCTCCTTACCCATAATTGCCCCAGTCTTTTGCGTGGGGTGATTTATTGCTAGTCTTGTGCTTAAAATCATCTGCACCTGCTACCTGCAACAAAAGAATATGCCCACATGCCCCGAATATTGCGTGGCTAGAATCCACCATCCGGGAGTATTCAACATTCGAAGTAATTTCAAATATTTTTTCTGCGCATGTTATTGCAAGGCTGCCATGTTTTCAAATGCAATGTTTTATCAAAAATTAGGACGTTTTTGCAAACAAAGCAATAAAACAAAATAGAAAGCTTTTTACTGAAATTCAATTTATTGACTGAGAGCCCAGAATAGGCAATTACATCTGGAAGCAATCCCTGGAAAGAGGTAATCGCTGAAAATTGAGAAAAGAAACTATCCTAATGGCAATGTGAAAACGGAATTCCACTGAGTTTCCATTCTGTTATGACCAGTATGTCTTCAAAACTCCCCGACCTTGCCTTCTGAGGAATGATCAGACCGATTCCTATTCTTCAGAACGTCAGTTGTTCAAACGGTAATGGGTACAGATAACTCAGACTGTAGTCATTCGCTTAAATCCCTCTTTTGCGTGGACCGCCCTTTCAGGTTTTCGATCCACCAGGATACCCTTTTTTGCCTAAGTTGCCCTTTCGGGTTTTCAACTTACCGGGTGTACAATTTTTTCAATTATATCCCTAATTTTTGCCCGAACCTCATTCTGTTTTTGGTTCGCCGGGATGCCCTTTTTTGCCTGGATTTTTTTTTATTTTTATTATCCAGCGGGTCTATTCATGCGAAGTATTTTTTGACTATGTCCGAGTTCACAGGGGATGAAAAGTCTTCGCCATCCATGGTTGTAAGCAATAAAGCTCCGCCCGAAAAGACCTTTTTAACCACGAATGGACCTTCATAGTTAGGAGTCCATTTGCCCCTGTGATCTGTATTGGGAGGAAGGATCCTTTTGAGTACCACATCTCCGACTTTATAAACCCGAGGACGCACCTTCTGGTCAAATGCCTGCTTCATTCTGCGCTGATATAGTTGCCCATGACATACAGCCGCCAATCGCTTTTCCTCAATAAGGCTCAGCTGATCAAATCTGGCTCGTACCCATTCGGCTTCATCTAGCTTAACATCCATCATAACTCTGAGGGACGGAATCTCTACTTCAACCGGTAGCACTGCCTCCATACCATATACAAGTGAGAATGGGGTTGCCCCAGTGGACGTGCGTACCGACGTTCGATACCCATGCAAAGCAAATGGTAACATCTCATGCCAATCTTTGTACGTGACAACCATCTTCTGTACAATCTTCTTGATATTTTTGTTGGCCGCTTCGACCGCGCCATTCATCTTTGGGCGGTACGGAGAAGAATTGTGGTGTTCGATTTTGAAGTCCCGGCATAACTCAGCCATCATCTTATTGTTCAAATTAGAACCATTATCAGTAATGATTCTTTCGGGAACTCCATATCGGCAAATGATATCCCGTTTTAAGAAACGAGCGACCACTTGTTTTGTAACATTGGCATAGGATGCGGCTTCAACCCATTTGGTGAAGTAATCAATTGCCACCAAGATGAAACGATGACCATTGGAAGCTATAGGCTCAATCTTTCCGATCATATCAATGCCCCACATGGCAAACGGCCAAGGCGACGACATGATACTCAACGGATTTGGAGGCACATGCACCTTGTCTGCATAGATCTGGCATTTATGGCATTTGCGGGCATATTTGCAACAATCTGACTCCATAGTCAACCAATAATATCCCGACCTTAACAACTTTTTAGCCATTGCCTGCCCTCCGGCATGGGTACCGAAAGAGCCTTCGTGCACTTCAATCATCAACAAGTCTGCTTCATGTCTATCTACACATCTAAGCAGGACCGTGTCAAAATTTCTTTTATACAGCACGCCATCTTTGTTCAAGAAGAAACTACCAGCTAACCTTCTCAACGTCTTCCTATCTTTGGACGATGCCCCGGGCGGGTACTCTTGACTTTTCAAGAAACACTTAATGTCATAGAACCATGGCTTGTCATCAGACGCTGCATCGACCGCAAACACAAATGCTGGTCTGTCAAGGCGGGATACCTCAATCTTAGGTACATGGTTCCATCCTTGCACTTTGATCATGGAAGACAAAGTGGCCAAGGCATCCGCGAACCTATTCTCATCTCGAGGAATGTGGTACAGTTTCACTGTTGTGAAAAATGTCAGCAATCTCCTCGTATAATCTCTATACGGCACTAGATTTGCTTGGTGCGTGTACCAACTCCCTTTCACTTGATTGATTACCAAAGCTGAATCACCGAATATATCAAGGGTTTTAATCCGTAGATTAATCGCCTCCTCGATCCCCATTATACAAGCTTCGTACTCTGCTTCATTGTTGGTGCACCCGAAAGTTATTCGTGCAGTGAAAGGCATATGAACACCTTCCGGCGTGATAAGAACTGCTCCAACTCCGCACCCATTCATATTGACAGCCCCATCAAACATCAGACTCCATTTGGATTCAGGGTCTGGCCCCTCCTCCGGAAGTGGTTCCTCGCAGTCTTTAGCTTTGAGAAACATGATGTCCTCATCAGGGAAGTCAAATTTCATGGGTTGGTAATCATCCATTGGCTGTTGCGCAAGATAATCGGACAAGATACTTCCTTTGATGGCCTTTTGTGAAGTGTACTGAATGTCATACTCTGTCAAGACCATTTGCCACCGTGCAACTCTGCCCGTCAATGCTGGTTTCTCGAAAATATACTTGATAGGATCCATTTTTGAAATCAACAAGGTTGTGTGCCTAACCATATATTGCCTCAATCGCTTAGCGGCCCATGCAAGTGCACAGCATGTCTTTTCAAGCATTGAGTATCGGGACTCACAATCATTGAACTTTTTGCTCAGGTAGTAAATAGCATGCTCCTTCCTACCTGTCTCGTCATGTTGACCGAGAACACAACCCATGGATCCTTCAAGCACTGTCAGATACATTATCAGCGGTCTCCCTTCAACTGGAGGCATTAGAATCGGAGGTTCCTGCAAGTATTCTTTTATCTTATCGAATGCCAATTGGCAATCGTCATTCCACCTGACCGTTTGATCTTTCCTTAACAATTTAAATATTGGTTCACATGTGGCTGTTAGGTGAGATATGAACCTTGCAATGTAGTTCAATCTACCCAAGAAACCACGAACCTCTTTTTCTGTTCTCGGTTCAGGCATTTCTTGTATTGCTTTCACCTTGGCAGGATCAACCTCGATTCCTCTTTCGCTCACGATGAAACCCAGTAACTTTCCAGAACGCACCCCAAACGTGCACTTGTTTGGATTTAATCTCAGACGGAACTTTCTCAACCTTTAAAACAGCTTTTTCAGGTTAACCAGATGTTCCTCTTCTGTTCTCGACTTGGCAATCATATCATCTACATAACATTCGATCTCCTTATGAATCAAGTCATGAAACAATGTCACCATCGCCCGTTGGTACGTTGCCCCTGCGTTTTTCAACCCAAAAGGCATTACTTTATAACAATATGTACCCCACGGAGTAATGAACGTGGTCTTCTCCATGTCTTCAGGTGCCATCTTGATCTGGTTGTACCCGGAGAAACCGTCCATAAATGAGAACACTGAAAACTGAGCTGTATTATCGACCAGCACATCAATATGAGGTAGTGGAAAATCATCTTTCGGGCTAGCTTTATTAAGATCTCGATAATCCACACACATTCTCACTTTTCCATCTTTCTTCGGTACTGGCACGATGTTGGCTACCCATGGAGGATACTTTGTCACAGCAAGAAAACCAGCATCCCACTGCTTCTGGACTTCCTCCTTAATCTTTAAGGCCATGTCGGGGTGAGTCCGACGAAGTTTCTGCTTGACTGGCGGACATTCTTCTCTCAATGGTAGCCTGTGCACGACAATATCCGTATCCAACCCCGGCATGTCTTGATACGACCAGGCGAAGATGTCAACATACTCGCGCAACATTTCCGTCAAAGTTTGCTTCACATCTGCTTGCAAGCTGGCACCAATCCTGATCTCTTTCTTGGCGTCCTTGGTACCAATATTGATGATTTCTACAGTCTCCTGATGAGGCTGGATGACCCTTTCCTCTTGTTTCAACAATCTGGCCAGTTCTTCAGAAAGTTCACAATCTTTCTCATCCCCTTCTTCGGCTTGATAAATCGGATTGTCAAAGTCATACATGGCCATATCAAAATCGTTATCAGTGGTATCCGGAGGATCAAGTCTGCATGAATGGGTTCATGCCTTATTTTAGAATTTATTTTTAAGCAAAACAAAAGAAAATGAAACATTGCCATTTTATATTTTTTGTGCAAAAATAAAAACTGAAAGACAGAGAACAAAATTTGATTGCAAAACGTCCTTTATTAATGATTAAACATTGCAAATGCAACCATGGTGGCCCTACAAATGAATCTATACGCCTTGGGCAGAGCGCAAGATTTTGACATGCATTATGGTTAGAAAAAACAAAGAAAAATTACTCTGTCTGAAGAGTAACCCGGATGACTTCTTCAACGAACCAGTTTTGCACTTGTTGTCCCGGAACATGAGGGCGTACCCAGTTGTCCAGGTCACAATCACTGTCAACACTATCCTCCGTGGCTGCACAAGACTGGTCCATGTAGATAATTCCCCCACTATTGAAAGTAATGGGTCCCCTGCTCCCCGCATCTGAAGTTGTAAAGGGATGATAACCAATACCAAATTTGTCTTCCTTCATTGGGGTCTCTATCAACCTGCCCCAACCTTGGGCGTTGCCTGCCCTGACGACTTCGACAGCTTGTTTGTAAGATGAAATGGAGGTACCAGCCTCAACTGGTATAGAAGAAGACTCAGGTGCATCGTCAATGTTGACTGCTTCAAATGATTGGCACAGCATCTCATGAATTTCCCAATCCATTTCAATGTACTTGAATGTGGACAAGTGACTCACAAAGATGTCTTCCTCCCCACACACTGTCACGACCTGCCCTTCAAACTCATACTTCAGCTTTTGATGTAGAGTAGAAGTAACAGCCCCGGCTCCGTGAATCCAAGGGCGTCCCAATAGGCAACTATATGCAGGTTGTATGTCCATTACATGGAACGTGGATTTGAATACCTGTGGTCCAATTTGTACGGGCAATTCCACCTCACCAAACACAGATCGTCTGGTCCCATCGAATGCTCTGACCACCAATTCACTAGGCCTTAAGATCAAACCATCAACTTCCAGCTTCATCAATGCCTTCTTGGGCAAGATATTAAGTGATGAACCAGTGTCTACCAGTACATGAGACAACACTGCGCCCTTACACTCCATCGTGATATGCAAAGCCTTATTATGGTTTCTTCCTTCAACAGTCAAATCTCTACTTGTAAAGCCCAAGCCATGGCTGACATTAACATTGGAGATTACGCCCTCGAGCTGATTAACAGTAATTTCTTGTGGCACGTACGCACTCTTCAACACTTTCAACAACGCCTGCCGGTGCGCATCAGAGCACATCAATAGTGACAAGATTGAAATCTTTGAAGGGGTCTGATTCAGTTGGTCCACAATCTTATAATCGCTTTTCTTGATTATCTTCATAAATTCTTCCATTTCCTTATCAAAAATAATCTTTGTCTCTGCTTCAGGTGTAGGCGCACTTTCAACCACCTGTTTACCCTTAGCCTTTGCTGCAGCTTCTACCTCCTTATCACTTCTCAAGGTTTGGGGAGCGAACAACCTTCCACTCCTTGTAAAACCCCCTACACCTCCTACATTATCAATATTTGGGCTGACTGACGGCTCAACTTCCTGCTTTTTACCTTCGTAATATACATCTGCCCCATAGTGCCATGGGATAGCTTTCGTAGATGTGAACGGAATTGGTCCTGGCACCGTGATAGTGACAGGACTGGGCCCTTCTGGCGCAACACTCGCCACGGGAACTGCATTGACCGGCATTTGAATCTCAGCGGGAGTGTAATAGATGGTCACGGTTGATATCTCATCAGTGTCTTTCACGACTCTGTCGAACTGTAGACATCCTTCATCGATCAGATTCTGTAAACCCATCTTCAACTTATCACAGCCGTTCTCCTGATTCATACACTCAGAGCACTCTTGATTACAGCCCGGGAACACCCGTCCCTTCAATAAACGATCTTTTACCACCAACAAAGAAGTTTTCACTTGATGGATATCTGTCACCAGATTCAATCTCCTCCCATCTTCAATAGCGTACACATTTGTTGCACTATGATCAGGCATGGGATGCTGAGTAATATTAGGAGCGGGAGAAAAATTGATGGCTTTAGCATCAATCAAATCTTGTACTTTATGATGGAAAGCCCAGCATTTTTCAATGGAATGCCCCTGAGCACCTGAGTGGAACTCACAACGAGCATTAGCATCGAAGTTAGGTGGCAGGTTTCCAGCAACTGGAGCTTTCATAGTACGGAGCTCTACCAACTTTAACTCGAGTAGCCGGGGCAACAGCGCGGCATAAGTCATAGGGAGAGGATCCATCTTACGATCCCTCTGTCTAGACCTTTGCTGGAAAAAAGGTTGTTGCTGTTGAACTTGTTGTTGGGGTTGTTGTTTCTGAACAGACGGTGCGGGGATTGTTACAGCATCTACCTGATAATAAGCTCGAGAACGCCCTCTGCCTCGTCCTCTAAACACAGCATTCGTATCACCTTCTCTTCTTTTCTGGTTACTAGCAAACGGTTTCTTCGTCCCCGAAGAGCCAGCCCCACTCACATCCTGGATCTTTCCAAGCTTTAACAGACTTTCTATTCTTTCGCCCGCAATCACAATATCAGCAAATCCAGTTGACGGACAAGCAGCTAATCTATCAAGATAAGCCCCTTGCAAGGTGCCCATAAACATATCCGCCATTTCTCTGTCTGACAAAGGAGGTTGAACCTGGGCAGCCATTTCCCTCCACCTCTGTGCATATTCTTTGAAACTCTCCTTGGCATTTTGTGACAAACCCTGCAATTGAGTGCGGTTGGGCGCCATGTCAATATTATACTGGTATTGCTTCAGGAACGCTTCTGCCAGATCTTTCCAATTCTTCACAGCAGCTCTATTCAACTTCATGTACCAGGTCAAAGACGCCCCCGCCAGACTGTCCTGAAAATAGTGCATCCATAGCTTCTCGTCATCCGTATGGGCTGAAATCTTCCCAAAGTAAGCTTGAAGATGCGTTTGGGGACACGCATTGCCGTGATACTTATCAAAAGTGGGAGGTTTGAATTTAGGGGGAATTCTGACTCCTGAGACCAGCCCCAAGCTGGTAACATCAATACCCATAGAGTTCTTGCATTCTATGGCCCTGATCTTTTCTGCTAACTCATCATACCTTCGATCACCTTGATTACCCACATCAGCATCCAGCAGAGTAAATTGATCTTCCAGCGTATCTTCAAGAGTAACACCAGCCTGCCTACCATTTCCATTACCCCGATTGTTACCACCAGGAGGAGGGTTGCCACCGGGAGGAGGAATGCCATGTCCCTGTGAATTGTCATGATGATCACCTTCGGGCCCGTTGTCTGGACGCTCGACCAGAAGCCTCAACCTCTCCTGATTTTGCGCCATGCCAGTCATGAGGGTCATGAACTGGTCCATACGCGCCCTCATTTCCGCCAAATCACTTTGCACTTGATCCATGATTCTTACTTGATTCCTTCGCGTCGAATATCGGTGAATATGACTCTCCGCTATACTGCCTGAAACCAAATAAAGGTTAGAGACCCCGCAACGAGTACCTGAAAAGCAAGTAACAAAAAATGCAAAATGATATGCAATGCCATGCAATGCCATGTTTGTCATTTCCGAGGTGCTTTATACCCTGATTCCAATCCAACCACAGAAATCTGAAGACCAGAAATCGTGATATAAAGAGACGTGTCGTGGTCATGTGCTTGTGTGCAGCTATCTGATAAGGAATAATTCTGAATAAAACTGCTCATACTCATTCAACGAAGTATTCAAGTACATTTAAGAAAGGCTCATCCGCAAATGCAATACAAGGAAAAATGGATCCATCAACAAGCCTGATGGTAACCATTAATAACAAAATATAATGAAAAGAAACATCAGCCTGACAATTCCACACCCTTCAGCTTATCACTTGAGTATTTGATCTCCTCAAAAAGTATACGGGTACGCTGGTGATTCGGCTTTTCAATCATTTCTTTGATCAAGACATCCCTTTTCTCAAGAGCTTCAGTTAAAGAACCCATATGCAGCATCAGAGCCTCGTCATCACACACTCCTTTGTGTCTCTTTATGCCGGCTTGCGTCTTGAGTATCTCCCTTTCTATCATGACTTCTTCAAGCTCTTTCTTGGTATTCCTCAGCTCACCTCTAGCTTCTTCTAGCTGTTCTTGACTCTTACCGAGGCTTTCCCGATACTTTCTCCTCTGCTCATGCGCCTTTTCAAGCTCTTCGTCCTTAATCTGCAACTGTTCCTGTAATTCAGCATTCTCTATCCTAACTTCGTCCCAAGCGTGCTGAAACTTTGTTAACTTTTCTTTGGTCTGTGCTAACGCCTGTTTGGTTTGCTTGTGGGCTTGAGTAGCATCATCAGCACCTTTACTAATCTTCCGGAAATGTTGGGCTCTTCCAGCAAAGTCTTTTTCTTTTGCAGTTAGGATTTGTTCAGCATCTTGGGCTTTCCGCTCCAGCTCTCTGTTGGCATGTAGAGCATTCTGAAGACGGGTACTCAACTCAGAATTCTCTCCTTGGAGCTTTTTCACCAAGGCTTGCAACTTGTCAACTTCTTCCACAGTAGCAGTGCTTCTTGCTTTCTCATTCTCCGGATACAAAAGGGGTGCCTTACCAAAAGGCAAGAGAAAATCTTCAACTCTTTTCTTCACCCACTCTTCATATGCTGGATAAACCCGGTTGTTAGGCTTGCCTAGAGTAACTTTCCCCTTTTTCAGTATGCTACCCCAGCTTTCAGAAGCTTTCTGTGCTGCTTCCCAACCATCTGATGTATGAAAATAGAGGGACTCTTCCACATCTCTCTTAATAGGCGGACCTGTCAGGGCATACCCAAATTGTCGAATGGCCAAAGAAGGATTGTAGTTAATCCCACCCAGCCTTCCTATCAGTGGAACGTTAGGGAACTTACCACAGCTGTGGATAATATTCTTGCCAATCAGCCCATGATCTACCCATACGATGTCCTTGGCCACCAGTCCCATTAAACGTTGTTTCCACTCTAGAGAATCTTTGGAATCCACAAAAGCCCCTGATTGTGGTAAACGGCCCGCAAACCACTTATAGAACAAGGGTGCACAACAACGAATTATCCCTCCTCTTTTCTTTTCGTTTCGGTTGTACAATGAGTAGTGAAGATCTCCCAGTAGCGTTGGCACCGGGTTCTTCATCATGAATATTCGTATAGCGTCCGTATCAATGAAATCCGGCTCGTTGGGAAACAACACTATGCCGTATATACAAAGGGCTAGCAAAGCATTAAAAACAAGCCAATTCTCGCCTTTAGCTGCTTCCTGGGCCTTCTTAATCAGATATTCCAGCTTGTAACCACGAATCTTTCCTTTGTTGGAGACATTGTCACTTAACTCTGATTTGCTCAAATAAAGAGCACCAGGCAACTTCCCAAAGTCAAGATCCCCCACCGATCCAAAGAAAGGGGGCTCCTCCTTGATAGCAATCCCCAACATGTTGGAATACTCCTCCAGGGTAGGAACCAACACATAGTCTGGAAATACAAAACATCTCAGAGGCGGATCATAGAACTGCATCAACGTATGGAGACCTCTGGCTTCATAATCACTGACATTACTGACCACAGATAAAATCCACCCATATTTCTCTTCAAAAGCTTCTCGTACTGCAGGACTAGCCATTCCCTTCAGCATAACAATAGGGCCCAAAGTAGGCGTAAGGAACTTATAGCTGATGATATTCTTCCTCTCTTTAGTGTTCATCTTTGCAGGGACCTGATGACTGGAATCAAGGGTAATATATGCACCTGGAAATGAATAAACATGTATGTTAGGATATGATAATGCAATGCAAAGGGCAATGTGATCAGGTAATCAGGTGTCTGTGCTGAACTGTGAACGGTGTCAGTGTAGCTCTGAGACTAATATAGAACCATAGATAAGAACCATCTGAATACAATAGGATGAAACTTCCTTTTTGTGCAATGATGATAGAAAACCGGGTATGTAGGAGGTCATGGTTACCTGCAAACCTGTAAACAACCCGCCCTTCTCACATGTGGGTACTAGGATGTTCAGTATCCCGGGCTCTCAGGTCGAGAAATGATGATACGTTCACCATTTCTGGTTTGGCATCATCATCAATCGAGGAGGCCTCAACTGATTCTCCAAAACAAAAAGGTCCTCAGCTTCTGGCACTGAGGTCGAGAAGCAATAGTACATTCATCCCTCAGGGTACAGTACTATCGCCAATCGAGGGGTGCCTCCGCTGATTCTCTTTCAAAAAGGGATGTCCTATAGCAATTTCCCAGCATTGGGTCCTCAGATCGAGAATGTGCAATGGGTTTGCCACGGAATGTGGTCTGCCACTGTCACATCTCGGGAGGAGTGCCGCAACTGAGTCCTCGGGAATGGTCACCAGAGTCGGCAGTTCCTCAAGAGAATAACCACTGGCCTGCATAACATGCAGTAGCAGAAAGCTCCTGATAGAACCTCGTCTGGTTGTGGGTCTCATGAACAACAATACGTGGTCACCACCACGCAAGCGTCATGACTATCCACTCTAATACCTATGTGTGTACTCAAGCCTTGGTAGTGAGCTTATCTCTCAGAACACCCACCCTGCCAAACAGACAAAATAGTGCAACACAATATAATATATGATATGTAATGCTAAAATGCGGTAAATACAGTAAAATAAATAAACAACAACATATAGCACAATATTAAACACCCAATGAAAGAAAAGCAGACAAGCGCTAGGATTGACTCGCTAAGGAAACCAGAGATCCTCGCAATACTCCCCAGCAGAGTCGCCAGCTGTCGCTCCCGGGATTTTCATCCAAGTACAAACGCGAAAGTGGCACCGAAACAGAGTCGCCAGCAATGTGTATTTATCCCAAGAGAGGGAAAGGAAACACCGCGTAAACCTGAGAGAAAGGAAAAGCATGGTCTTACGACCAAGAGAAATGGGTTCGGGAGTCGGTTACGCGAGAGGAAGGTATTAGCACCCCCTCGCGTCCATCGTACCCGATGGGATCCACGCTTGCTTGTCTCGATCAAAGGGTGATAGAAAAGAATACTGGAAAAGGAACGAAAAGAGAACTGGAAAAGGAACGAGAAACAAATGTAGGGAAAATAAAAGAAGTGCTCGCATGGGCCCTACCCCACTGCCTACGTATCTCATCGGGAACATGAGAATCAGAGCGACGTAGTTCCCCTCACTAGGGATGGATTGTTTTTTAGAGAACGGCTTACGTTCTAGCTCAGGTGTTGCAGGCTCACTGGTCCGAGTGCGTTACCATCTTGCAAGAGAACGAGTAGAAGCGCGTTCGTGCGTTGAGAATGAATGAGATGAGAAAAGAATTCCCGAAGGAAAGACGTTATTGTTTGTTTTTGTCTTTTAGAAGGAAGTGTTTTGGATTTGTTTGCATACGACAGTGTATCTGGATCTTAGTCATTGGAATGTGTACCTTCTCACATTCCAAGATGGAATGGGTAAGAAAGCACACTAAGGGTGAAGAAGACCCTCACACTTAGTTCCAATTATCAAGGTTCAAACACACTAGCATACTTGTGTTTATTAAGTGTTTTGTTGATTATGAAGTGAAGAAGTGTTTTTTATTATTTGCACCTTCAACAAGTATTGCATTTAAGTCCCTCATACAAGATCAAATGTTTAACACATTGACCCAAGATGGGCTATATGCTACACATTCTAAGATTACAAGAGAAGACCCCTTATAATCTTTTCTTTATATGAAAGGCCTAAATGCAATAAATGCCTACCTTTATTAAGTGTTTTTGGATTTTCTTTTTAGATGAGAAGAGAGACTCAAGAGAAGGAGAAAGGTAAAATCTATGGGGGGACTAAGACACACCCTATTGTTAGCATGCTTGGAAGTCCTAAGGTTTAGTGAAGTTTAAGAAACCTAGCCCTAAAAAAAAGAAAAGAAAGAAGAAAGAACACCACTTACTTCCAAGATGGAAGCTAAGTTGTTCCTAAAGAGGGAGAAAGAAGGTTATGAAGACAAAGCATTATGAAATGCTTAAACAATCACAAATTGAATGATTAAAAGATGAAGGAAGAAGTTAGAATGTGGAAGCATATCCACACTCAAATGACTTACCACTAGCCCCTGAAAAGGTTAGCACAATTACTTATAAGTAAAGAAAGAACATGTAATGAACAAATCGAACTCAAACAATTTGAGGAACAAAGTAAAATGAGATTGAATGCTATAAGAACTTCCAAGTCAGAATGTACATCTCCAAAGGTGTTCACTAATATAAACACATCAAACACCAAACCACAAGTACACAAACAAAGAAATAGAGCACCAAGAAGTGCATTATAAAAGAAGTAGAAAAGGATGGAAGAAATGCAAAGCAACTATGCAAGAATGCTTCATGAGAGGTCATGGTCAGAATATGGACAACTTAAACATGTGCCTAAACATGGTCTTCAAACCTCACTCAAATCATGCAAACAAATTCTCAATCCATAAAGAACAAAGAAGAAAGATGAAGTGATGTAATCATGATCCATACTTATGCAAAAAGTGACTTAAAGTGAAAGACAATCACAAACATGCAAAGATGAGGTTCCAATATCACAACCAGAGATCAATTAATATGCTATCAATCTTCAAACAAGACCTCAAATTGTGGCACAAGTGCCTTCATGATCAAGTAAGCTAAGCATGAAGCATGCATTCATAAATTGGACTAGTTAAAGTTCATGCCTCAAACAAATAGCAAACATGCTTCAAAAATTATGAATTACAACTATAAAACACCTTGAACATATGCCATTGATGCACCAAAGTCACAAGCAATGGATCAGAACCAAAGTCAATCAATCACTTAGGTCAAAGTCTCATGGAAGTTCATGCATTTATGCTCAAAGTAACACAATAAAAGTCAACTAAAAAAGACTTAAAAATCATCCCATAAATCTCAAACATACTTCAACATGTTATGAACACAATGCAAAAAGATAGGCATCAAAATCATTTTTTATGATCAAGAACAAAAATGTACAAAATCACATGTCACACTAAGTATGCACACAAATAGAAATTCAAAAGAAAAGGGGAAAAGGGGCAAAATGGTCATAAAAACAGAAAATAAAATCATGGAAAATTTTCTAAATGTTTCAATGATAGTCATGAATTTTTGTGGAATTTTATGATATGTTTTGGTATTTTTGAAAATTAAAAAGCAAACATGTAGAAAGAAATAAAAAATGAAAAATAAATGCAAAATGCAGGGGGGTATGAACATAGCAATTGGACAGTGCAAATTCATTGGGCTTCCAAACAGAGGGGTGTAAATATCAATCTGGCTTAGGTCCAATAAGCGCGCAAAACACCATAACTAGCATGTTCTTCAGTCAACAAAATTGACTCATTAATAGCCACTAGATTGAGTCAAGGTCAAGCCAAAGTCAAAGTAAACATGATCGATGCACACACGCGAGGGAACACGTTTACTAACATGCACTGCGCCACATTTTGTTTAAGTGAAATCAGAAATGGAGCACGTGAGGTGCACACCTTTTTTAATGTGTTGGCCAATCCTACACCACACGATGCAAGTAAATCCACGGTCACGATTAAAACTGCAAACCAAACCCTAACACATGATCACCGGCCGGAGAGGGACCTCCGGTCACCTTCTCCGGCCACGCACCACCGTCTGCAACTCTCACATGTCCCAGAAATGCACAAATATTATACCAAAATGAAGCTGAGCTCACGTAGATTAAGAATTCACAATTGTTTTTCACATACCAAGCACACACATAGAGAACAGAGGAGATTAAATCATGCCCTAAGTTTTGGATCTAGGCTTCTAAGAAGCTCTATCAACTAGCCGGAGTAAGCAGAGCTTCTATCAAGCTTAAATTAACAAAAACAAGCTAAAATTAATGAAAATCAACTGAAGCAAAGTTGAATGATGAAACCTGAAAATGTGGAGTAATTGGAGATGTTGAGAAAAACCAGAGGAAAGCTTGATATGCTGAGCTTCTAGATCTTCAAACTTAGCAAAATAAATGCTATGGATTCGTAAATAGATGAAGGATGTTGAAGCTTGCAATGATGCTGAACTTGCAGAAATGGAGTTGTTCTTGTTGCTCTTGATTCAACCACACCAAGCAATGATTAATGGAAGCACAATGGAGTTGAAATCGTGGAGAGGAAGATGAGAAAAATCAGAAAGAGTGAGAGGAGAATTCTGAAGTGTTTTTGAGAGAATGTGGTTGAAAATGAAGTTGTGAGGTGAGATTTGGCTTTATAGTGTGAGTTAACCAAGGTTAAACTGAGTGAGGTTAACTGAGTCACAATGGTTTGAGTGAGTCATCCCTAACTAACTGAGTCAAGTTAGTTAGGGAGAGCAATGATATGGTGCAGCTGGTTTATGAAGAACTATGGTGGAGATGAAAATGAAATCCCAATGGCACGGCTATGTAGCATAAACTTATTCAGCAAGTTTCATTCTTTCCCTTCTCATGCATAATGAAGCACGTGACATGGTGAATGTAAAAAGTGTTTGGTTTAAAAGGGTAATGGATGGAGAGTGTGATCAAGCATGCGTGGGGAATATGACAAATCAACCACATTCCTTTTCTGATTTTTCATGACAGTTGAAACCAATGCAACAGTGGATGTTTGAGGATGGATTTCTCACATGTTAGTGGATGGTTTGAGGAACTTTTGATGTCATTGGAAAGAAGGATCACAATGCAACAAGTTTGGTTTGAAAATTGAAGTGAAATGTTGCCTCAAACATGTCTAAAAATGACCATAAACAGATGGAAAAACAACTGATGCATGGGCGAGCAATTTGTGGCATGGCATGGCAAGTTGGCCTAGTGATTTTCAGCATGATCACACCAACTTTAGACCCACATTTATATCTCATAACTTGGTCAAATCAAAATTTGTCCAACATGAACATTGAAGATAAGACTACATAGAACAACTTTGATGTTGAAAATTTTCTCATTTGAGGCCTTTAACCATGAGAAAAATGAGTGGACATTTGGCCCACCAACTGTTTGTTAAAATGACTGCGCGCGTGCCCTGAAAATCTTGGTCATGACCTAGTTTTGAACCTACTTTGCTCAAACTTTGATCAATCATATCTCACTCAATTTTTATCCAATGGAGATGTTCCACACATGGATTTGAAGCTTAAAACAAGATCTTTTGTTGTGGCCGAGTGGAATTTTCATTTGGTGCTTCAATTTTAAATGGCCTTGGTTCAAACTCTGATGCAAAATGGCCAAAACTTGCTATCTTTAGTAACCCTTCCTCTTCCAAAAATGGCAACTTTCCACATCTTGATTTTTTCATGATTCCTTTGGAGTTTCTTGACCAAATTTTGTACATTGGACATATGTAACATGAATTTCATGAATTTGGCCTCAAAAAGTCAAGAGTTGACTTTTTCCTCTGATTATTTGACTTGGCCCCAAATTCCCTGATTTTTTATCTTTCTTCCAATTGAAACACTTCCAAAACCAATTGAGAGGCAATTTTCCATACACATACACTTAAGAACATGTAGAATATCATGACAACAAGCTTTGTCCAAAAAATCAGAGATATCCTGATTTTATTAGAAACCCTAATTTTGACCCTCTCTGGTTAGGAGGAAATTGCACATCTTCCAAATCCAAATTCCTCAGAGTATGTTGTGTATCCTCTTAAAGGATGATGAGAAATGCCACTTGAGAATGATTTTGAATCAATGAGCTATCTCTTTTGAGGGTTTTCCTTCAATTTTTGAACCTCTTGCATAGTGAAAGATGTAGTGCTTCAATCTCCCATTGAATCTCACTTCCTTGAGGTTGTGGATGATTAATTGAGATAGTATGAGACATGAGAGACCTCTTGGCTTGCTTAGAGCCAACTTGATTGACCTTTTTGTGCTTTGAATGATTCCTTGATTGTCCACCTTCCACCTGATCACATGCCCTGATGGTAAGAAGGATGCCATGCTTCATTTTTCTATGTTAAATGCAATGTAATGTTAATGAGGTGGATATGTTATGATAAATGATAATGCCATGTTATGAAGCCAAAAGGGGAGAGCAAATTTTGGGGTATTACAGCATGAAGATGTGAATACTAAATGTTCCAGACTAAATAGAATCAATAATGCAATGATATATCATACGAACTTGATCATATTATCATTCACAAAATCATTTAAAACAACTCAAGTGCAAGACACAACATGATAAAGTATGACAAATGAACATGACATTTGGATATGGAGTGAAAGGGTTGGGAGTTACCTAGTGGAATATGTCCACTGCACCTTCCCCTCAAACTTGGAAGCTACTGCAAAGGATTTTTCTCCTTCTTCTTGTTTGCTGAGCCAATGCACAAAAGAATCACTCAAAGCTTGTGTTGTGGAATCATGTGGATTGTTCGTCTCTAACAAGTGAGAAATCATCCTCCTTTTATAGTGGAGCATACTAGTCCTTAGCCTTGATGATACATAGGGCAATGGTTTTGCATAAGAGAGAAAGATCATGATCTTCTGCGTATGGCAGATCTTGAGCCAAGTGAAGTTTGGTTGCTTGAACTAGGGCATGAGTTCAGAAAATAAAGCAACATAGTCCAGTGGTTTGAAGTGAAAAAGCAACTACATGATGGTACCTTACTTTACAACAAGGTATCTCTCCACATGTCAATTGTCAAAGTACAAGGAGAGTGTACTTTTGGAACGCACTTTACGCGATTTTGGTGGGAGGAGTTGATGGGAAAAGGTCAGCTGCTTGTACTTGTCATGGCTTTGGCTTAGATTTGTTTTAAGTTACCAAGAAAGTTTGCAAAGAAACCAAACCACATTGTGCTCTTTATCATATGAGTATGTCTCATCTAATGGACCAAACCAAATGTTCATTGATTCACTTGGAAGAGAACATGCCATAGAGCAATTCTTGTGTTGGTGGTAAATTGAAATTGTGCCTAGAACATGCTAGAAATGTGCCCAAAAAATTGGTGTAGCAAGAATGATTAAAGTCTGAATTCCAAGTGTGTGTAGCATTTGTACCATGACCACTTTGATGCACAATTTCTCCATGATTAATGCTCCAATTTGTGAGTTCTTTGGCTATTTGAAAAGTTGGCATTTGATAGAACATTTTTCACTTGGAAAGCTACTTGAGATGAGGTTTGTAACAATGAAAAAAATGCCATAAAGTCTTGCACATGGGCTGTCCAAAAAGACTTAGAAAGCTTTCTAAGTTATGGAAATTTCTCAACTTGAAACACCTAACTTTCAAACATCATGACTTGAGATTGGTTCATCCAAATGAGGAGTTCTACACATGCTTGGAAAGCTTTAAGAACAAGGAACAACTTTCATGTCCAAAGATTGTTGTTTTGAATCTTGGAACAAGGTGAAAAATTGAGTCAAAGTTGGTTGAAAATATGGTGAAAATGCTGAAAATTTCACTAAGTCCCAAAGGTGGTTTATCTTCCAAAACCTATAACTTAAAAACCATGCATTTTTTTAAAGAGGGTCCTCAAATATGTTTTGAAGATCATGGAAAGTGCTTCCATATGAGCTTTGAATCACTCAATTTGGATGTGTGATTTGAAAGTTATGACTATTTCAATTTTTGCACAAGTAGTGAAATTTCCACATTTGAAAAGTTGCATGGACCAAACATTGCTTCCTTTGCAAGAAACTTCTCAAAACTTGATCTCTCATGCCTTAGCTCATCAATGAGACATGTCATGATGGATTAAGGACTTGGATGTTTCATTTTGGATCAAAATCTCAAAGGTTAGGGCCTCAGTCAAAACCCTAATTTCACTGGTGAATACACTGGAATAATCTCTTATGATCTTGCTTCTTTCATCACATCCAAGGCCCATAGATGGTCTCTAGGGATGTCTATCATCACATGGAGTCATGTCCTAGGGTTTGAGAACAACCTCTGATCAAAATCAAAGGCCATGATTAACTTGTCTTGACAAAACCCTAATTTGGAGGTAGGGTGAGATTCTGGCTCAAGTTACTTATGATGAGAGCCAGATGATCTTGAATTCTTGTGGAATGAGACCTCTTGAAGGTAGATAAACTCAATTGGTTGATGAACTAACCAAATCTTGACTGATCATGACAAAATTCTTCAGTGATTCCTCAGGTTAAAACCCTAATTCCACAGTTTGGTCTGAAGGTCTTTTGTTGACTTGATTTGACCTAATGTCTTCAGACCTTGGTACCAATCAAATGGTGAATCTTTGTGATGATTGTATGGAGCCGTAAAATGCCTTAGGAGGCCTTGAATCTCTCTGTGTAAACCCTAATTTCAAACATAGGAGAACAAACTTTGCAGGATGTGGGTTAGTTAAAAAATGCATATATGATTGATCCTAAATGTCTATGCAAGATGTTATGACATCTAAGAGGTAAAATTTAGGGTACAACACAGGGTTTGACCCTATACCGATGTTGTACGCAGAACTGTTTCCACTACTACTGGTCAAGGGGCATGTCCAAACCAGGTCTCCTCTTGCAGTACCGAAAAGTCTGCCTTTTTGGTTCAAAGCAGATCAGACTTGCCCTTACCATCAAGGAGGACTAGGGCATAACATAGAAAATTGTATCAACTTCAAATCTGATGTGCAGAAGATTGTCAGGAACGGGGTCTTATCCTTCAAGGATACAAATCCAAATGTTCAGACGAACCCGTTGCCTCAACACGAGAAAGCTGCAGTAAATTTGATAGAGGAAGAGCCTAATCACATCTATAAAATTCATGATGTACTCCTATTGGGAACTAATCTAGTGAAAATTCATTGCAGACAGAGCGGATACGGGCATGTACCATTTCACAATTATCATCAGTGTGATATCTGCTCTAAAAACAATCAAGGATGTTCTATGGTGCAATAATCTCTACAGGAACAGATGGATCTTGGATGGATCCAAGATCACTGAATCCGTGAGGTCAACATGACTTATACAAATTCCAACATCATTCAAAACCAAGACATCCGTGCGATGAATGTCAACTTGGTGGCAATGCACTCCAGGCAAAGCCAGCATTATGACCTACCACGGCACAACTACGATTCCTGTTTGATCAGCTCGGTAAACAATCAGGGATGCTCTTTTGTACAAGAGGTCCTCCAGCGTCAGATGGATCTTGGATGGATTCAGGATTAACTTGATAGAATTCATTATCAAGTTAATATGATTCAAATCTTTGATATTCACTTGATGAATACCAGTTTGGTGGAATTACATGCTAAGCAAGTCCAACTCGGTTTTCTGACTTCACATGATTATCAAAACTCTAAAATATGTCGTGAGGATGACCAAGGATGTACACTTGTTCAAAGAACACTACAACACTTATTGAACCACTAGTGGCTTCCGATATATCTAGATGAAGACACACAACAAGTTAGTATAATTAACGGGAACCCTACTAGGCATCAAAGTCAGGATGTTCGATCAATGGAAACAGATCTAGAAAGGTTGCACTGCATACAAAGTGGACGTGGCCGGGTGCCACCACAGAACTATGAGTGTTGTAGATTTTGTTCAGAGGATAACCAAGGATGCTACCTTGTGCGAGTAGCCCTTCAAAGTCAGTTGGACCATAAAGAGATTCGACCATGTTCAAGCTCTGGTCCAATTAACATAATGTCAGACTATCTTCCCAATCGAGGCAAAGAAGTTGTCTTAATCCCTAAACGAGAAGTGGCCAAAGATGTATGCGCCATAATCCCTTTACTCTATGAATCATGAGTTACTCTTGATAGTGGAGAGATTCTCAACCTCGAACCAATTGAGGCCGACTAAGATGGTCAAAAAAATCAAAAGGCTCTTGTAGTTATCTATCTGTCGGGACTAGTACCATACAAATCCGATAAAGCTATCCCTTACAAATACGGTTCAACAACAATTGAGAATGGAAAGGAAACTCCATTACCCTCCGTCGTGAATATTACGGACATCAGTCGAGTGACACGGAGCGGTCGGACCTTCAACAGAGGAGTTGGAGAACCCAGCAAAGAAAAAGAACCTCAGACAGAAGTTCCCAATCAACCAGTCGGTCAATCCAGTGATCTCGACCTTTCAAAGAACAACGATGAGATGCTGAAGCTCATCCAGAAGAGTGAGTACAACATTGTTGATCAACTGTTGCAAACTCCTTCAAAAATCTATGTACTATCTCTTTTACTCAGTAGAAAGTCTTAGAGCAAGCCTTTGTAGAACAAGATGTGACAATAAGACAATTTGACAGCATCATCTCCAACATTACTTCCTGCAACAACTTGGGGTTTAGTAATGAAGAACTGCCGAAAGAAGGTAAAAATCACAACATGGCGCTAAATATTACAGTCAACTGCCAAGACAATGCTTTAGCCAGCATACTTGTAGACACCAGATCAGCTCTGAATGTTATACCGAAATCTACTCTAATGCGACTATCATTTCAAGGATCTCCGATGAGAGGCAGTGAGGTCATTGTTAAAGCATTTGATGGATCCCGAAAAATAGTTATCGGCGAAGTCGACCTTCCCATAACTATCGGTCCTCACACTTTCCAAGTCACTTTCCAGGTCATAGACATCCGGGCAGCATACACCTGTTTGTTAGGAAGACATTGGATACACGAGGCTTCGACACTTCAGCAGAAGATGAAGTTCATCAAGAATGACCAGCTGGTCACAGTTTGCGGAGGGCAAGCCTTGATCGTGAACAACTTATCGTCATCCGCTTGTGTAAAACCAGAGGAGGATGTTGGAACCCAGTTCCAAGCACTTTCGGTGAGCAATGACAACCAATCAAAAAAAGGAACATTGATTTCCTCGTACAAAGATGCTCTCGAAGTGATCAAAAGTAACAATGCAAAAGGATGGGGACAGCTTGTCATTCCTACAGATACCCAGACTGCAACTAACGATGAAAGTTTTCATCCCATTCAGAACTTCTTCCACAGTGGAGGTTTCCTTCACCCAATATCTCAAGAAGTACATACCATCAATGAGGGTGACTCCTCTGATACAGATGAAGAATGAAATCCTATCTTAACAAAGACGGTTATATGTCTCAGGGAGAGGTGCATGCGCCATTTTGCTATCCTGCACATAGTCCAAGATATATATCAAGATCAGACGTCAAAATGATATACGGAGATTGTGATCCGGAAGGATGTCGTGCTCCACCAAACTCATTAAAGGAGGACACTCCGATGAAAGACAACTTTGACTACGACTATTATGACCCAATGGATGGCCTGCTTATCTGGCAGCCGTACCCAGGAGACTTGGGGCAAAAGAGTCAGCCAAATGATGCATATCAGCTGAGCATCATTGAAAAGAATACCTGCGTCCCCACCCAATCATGGGATCATTACTCAGGGCATTCAGAAAATATCCAGCACAACGATGAATTTGCAAATATTACAGGACAAGAGGTCATTAACTACGCTTTTCTTGAGGTCAATGTCATCGAAAGGGGTGACTCCTCCAGTTCCAAAGAAGTGTGGGACACCTTAGGACAACCGAGTGGCAATTATGACTTCTTGGTCAAGTACACCGCTCCTGAAAGCTCTCGTATCAGGCTCGAAGACATCCAGCCCACTGGATGGGGAGATCCACCTAAGAGTACAAACACTGTGCAAGATACAACAGAATAATCCTCCTACGACAACTATGCCTTGGAGACAGATTCCAGCGATCCTGTTCCACCAGAAATCAACGTCATTTCTGAAGACAAGTCAAGAAAGAAGGTACCAGACTTTGTGATTCACCGAGGAGTTCGCCGCCAATGGGTTGCTATCAATGTTCCGAAAGTCATCCATAAGTCTAAGTAATTGTCGTCTTTGTCTTAACCTTTCACCTTGCCCGGGTGAAACGGATGTTTCTATAGGGCTCACTTTCTGTAAATGTCTCTCTCCGCTTTGCCCAAAGCCACAGAGTTTTGTTTTATAGGGCTGTAATTTCAAGAGTCGACAAGATCATAAATAAAATAACGTCGTTCTGTAATTTCCGCATTTATTGTTGTTTTCTCTTTTCTCTTTTTCAGAAAATGGTAATCCTAAAAACAACTCAAATAATAAAAACAAGCATTTTTCAGAAAATACACTACACACACTCTTGCATTCTTTCTATCTCTTCTAAAAAAAAATCATCGCGTCATGCAGATTGCTTGTTTTAAACCCCGTTGAAACGCGCGATCAAATGCCTTCTCCTAACTTTGAATTCCCAGTATTTGAAGCTGAAGAAGAAGAAGACGAAGAAATTCCAAAAGAGATCTCCCGATTACTCAGACAAGAGGAAAGGTCCATTGAACCTCACAAAAAGTCGTTGCAAACGCTCAACTTGGGGTCAGAAGAAGAGAGAAAAGAAGTCATGATTGGGGCACTGCTCAGTCCGACTGTCAAAGAAGGTTTGATAAAGCTTCTCAAATAATTTCTCTATGTATTTGCTTGGTCCTATCAGGATATGCCAGGGTTTGATACCAGCATCGTGGAACATCATTTACCGTTAAGATCAGAATGTCTGCCGGTAAAATAAAGACTAAGACAGACTCATCCAGACATGGCCATCCAAATCAAAGAGGAAGTACAGAAACAGATTAACGCGGTTCTCCTCGCCACGTCAGAATATCCTTAATGGTTAGCCAACATAGTACCAGTTCTGAAAAAGGACGGAAAGGTCAGAATGTGTGTAGACTACAGGGATCTGAACAAGGCCAGTCCAAAGGATGACTTTCCCTTACCACACATTGACATGGTGGTCGACAGTACATCAAAGTTCAAAGTATTCCTTCATGGATGGATTCTCGGGCTATAATTAGATAAAAATGGCGCCGAAAGACATGGAGAAAAGTTCATTCATCACCATATGGGGCACCTTTTGTTACAAGGTAATGTCGTTCGGTTTGAAGAACGCCGGGGCAACCTATCAAAGGGCCATGATTACTCTGTTTCACGACATGATACACAAAGAAATAGAGGTATATGTCAATGATATGATTGCCAAATCTAAGATAGAAGAGGAGCATGTGACCCACCTGTCAAAGATATTTGAGAGTCTGAGGAAGTACAAACTCCGCTTGAATCCCAACAAGTGCATATTCGGTGTCTGTTCAGGGAAACTTTTGGGGTTCATCGTCAGCCAGAAAGGAATTGAGGTTGATCCTGACAAGGTCAAGGCCATTCAAGAAATGCCTTCTCCAAAAACGGAAAAATAAGTCAGGGGATTCTTGGGACGTTTGAATTACATTTCCAGATTTATAATCCTCATGACCGCGACATGTGCGCTGATCTTCAAATTACTCAAAAAGAATCAGGACTGTGTATGGATAGAAGACTGCCAAACCGCCTTCAACAGTATCAAGGAATACCTGTTGAATCCACCGATTCTATCACCTCCAGTGGAAGGAAGACCACTGATCATCTACCTAACAGTCTTGGAAGACTCAATGGGTTGTGTACTTGGCCAACAAGACAAAACCAAAAGGAAAGAGTCTGCCATCTACTATTTGAGCAAGAAATTTACCGACTGTGAAACTCGGTATACTATGCTTGAGAAAACTTGTTGTGCTCTGGCTTGGGCAGCCAAACGTTTTCGCCAGTATATGATTTGTCACACTACTTGGTTAATTTCCAAAGTGGATCCAATCAAGTATGTCATTGAAAAGCCTGCTCTCACGGGAAGGATAGCCCATTGGTAGATGTTGTTATCAGAATACGACATCGAGTACCATGCTCAGAAAGCTATCAAAGGAATTATTTTAGCCGATCATTTGGCTCATCAACCGATTGACGATCAGGAATCAGTCGGATTTGACTTCCCAGACGAAGATGTCATGTACTTGAAAATGAAAGATTACGATGAACCACTACCCAATGAAGGGCCAGAACTGGGTTCCCAATGGGGACTTATCTTTGACGGAGCTGACAATCATTATGGAAACGGAATTGGGGCAATCATCATAACACCTCAGGGTACCCATATTCCTTTCGCTGCCAGATTAACATTCAAATGTACAAACAACGAGGCTGAATACGAAGCTTGTATCATGGGTCTCGAAGAATCGATTGACTTAAGGATTAAGAACTTGGACGTGTATGGAGACTCAGCCCTAGTTATCAATCATATCAAAGGAGATTGGAACACATACCAATCAGGACTGATTCCTTACAAAGACTATGCGAGAAGGTTGTTACCATTCTTCAACAGAATCGAGTTTCACCATATCCCTCCTGAAGAGAATCACATGGCTGATACATTATCCACTCTCTCTTCCATGATTAGTGTAGGTCAATGCAACGACGTACCTAATATTGACATAATGCGCCTTGAACAGCCCGCTTACATTTTTGCGATCAAAGCAGGCATAGACGATAAACCTTGGTATCATGATATCAAATGCTTCCTTCAAAAACAAGAATATCCACCTGGGGCATTAAGAAAAGATAGAAAGACCCTCAGAAGGCTTGCTGGCAGCTTCTTCCTGAGTGGTGATGCACTCTATAAGAGAAGCTTTGACATGGTCTTGCTCCGATGTGTAGACAGACCAGAAGCAAACATGCTGAAGCAAGAAATTTACGAAGGATCCTTTGGCACTCATGCCAATGGACACACAATGGCGAGAAAAATTCTGAGAGCAGGATATTATTGGTTGACCATGGAATCCGATTGCTACAAGTACATGAGAAGGTGTCACAAGTGTCAGATATACCCAGACAAAATCCATGTATCGCCAACACATCTCAAAGTTCTTTCTTCCCCGTGGCCTTTTTCCATATGGGGAATCGACATGATTGGCATGATCGAACCCAAGGCTTCAAACAGACATATGTTCATCCTAGTAGCCATTGACTACTTCACCAAGTGGGTCGAAGCAGCATCGTACGCCAATGTAACCTAACAAGTCGTGATCTGCTTTATCAAAAACAATCTCATCTGCCGTTATGGTGTTCCGAGCCAGATCATTACTGATAGGGGATCTAACTTGAATAATAAGATGATGAAGGAGTTGTGTGTCGAGTTCAAGATCGAACACCATAACTCATCTCCCTACCAGCCTAAGATGAACGAAGCGGTAGAGGCGGCTAATAAGAACATCAAGAAGGTTGTTCAAAAGATGGTTGTAACCTTCAAAGACTGGAATGAGATACTACCCTTTGCTCTTCACGGTTATCGCACATCTGTCCGCACTTCAACATGGGCAACCCCTTTCTCTTTAGTATATGGCATGGAAGCAGTGCTCCCCATAGAAGTAGAGATCCCATCAATCCGGGTGTTGATGAAAGCTAAGCCAACAGAAGCTGAATGGTGTCAAAGTCGACACGATGAACTGAATCTTATCAAAGAGAAGTGAATTAAGGCTCTGTGCCATGGTCAATTGTATCAGCAAAGAATGAAGAAGGCGTTTGACAAGAAGGTTCGAACCTGTGTTTTCAGGAAAGGAGACCTTGTGTTAAAAAAGATACAATCATTTCTCACTGATTCCCGAGGCAAGTAGACTCTGAATTATAAGGGGCCTTATGTGGTCAAGAAATTCTTCTCGGGCGGCGCCTTGAGACTCGCAACCATGGACAGAGAGGAGTTTACCTACCCCACGAATGTTGAAGCAGTCAAGAAATACTTCGCCTAAATAAAATAAAAAAACATCTCGGTGGATTGAAAACCCGAAAGGGCGGTCCAGGAAAAAATTAGAGACATAAGCAAAAAATCATCTCGGTGGATTGGAAATCTCAAAGTACAATCCAGGAAAAAGTTAGGGATTAATGGCAAGTAACTACGTCTGACAAGGTTAAATCCCTCAGCAGTTATGCCATCCATCAGGAAAACTCCAGTCAAGGTCATCTTCGACAGAAGCTCAGGATGTCCAGAATTCAAAGTTGGTAGAAGGATAACAGTCGTTATGTTTCAATGTACCCCTTTTCCCTTAAATTACCATTTCCTAAAACTTTGTAAATACTCTGTGGATAACGCGCTTGGTTGATTTCCATCCTATCAATAAAATTTGAGCCCTAGTGCTTTTGTTTGTAATTCTTATTTGATTTAGCTTTACAAAATGATGTTTTTAATATGATCAACGATTCTTGAAATAAAACAAAATGAATTTACTTGTCAAATTTTTTCTGCTTTTAAAATAAAGATGGCAATTCTTTTGACTGTTGAACATCGAAAGAATATCGATCGCTTCTCCGAAGGTGGTTGAACCTTAAAGTGCATAATCAAAGTACTCCTTCTAAAACCAGTACGCCTGAATGAAGGATCAACTGTATCAGATGTGATTTTCCCATTTGATATCCCCGGCAGAGTTCGTATCTCTTAAGACCAATTAAATAATTTTTTCTCCCTACAGGGACCGTCTCTCCTAAGCAAGGCAGGATTGCTATCTTGGAACAATGATACTTTTCATTCTCCATAGTGCCCGAGTATCCAATCGTGTTCATCCATTAGTCTGTATGTCGCGTCAGTTTTGCCAGCATAAACATACATACATCATGCATTATTGATTCATACTCATATCCATATTGCATCACTATCACTCTAGTCGGTCTAGTTCCCAAGTGGTAAAGTCCTCTCAATCGAGTTGTCAGTCCTTTACTTGTTAGGAAATACAGCGTATGAGCAGTCTCTCCCCCAGTTTATTTCTGGATCGGAGATGGTCCTCGGCCACTTTGATAACTTGAACCTCTGAAAGACCAGAAGGCATTCGACAAACGTCACTCTTCACCATTGAAGATGATATCTTTGCTTTCCCGGATTAAGGAAATAACTCAGAGAAAGCCTCGCAACTAAAGACTCTTAGCAACACATTGGTGTTTCTCTCCAGAAAGTCAATGTTAATGAAGTCATCAGCACCTCAAAATTGGATTACATCACATGGAATTTCTCCGAGAAGATCTCGAGGAAAAGTATGATGTAATATACCAAGCTGGAAACCGTCTCTCAAGAGAATCATTTTCCCCAGTAGAGTCAACAAATGGCGTCTCCAACAGAGAAGTTTGAACACCTCTACAACTCAGACGAATGGGTTCCCCAACATGTCTGACATCAAAACTTTTTCCCGTCAAATGGCATCTGCCCAGGAAAATCTGGTGAGAAGTTTGAGGAAACCGCTACAAATAACGTCCCTTGTCAAAAAAGTTTATTGACAAAAGAAACGGAGACCAGTTCTGTGGCTAAAAACCAGGATCGAGGGGAAGTTTATATAAGAAACTAAGACCAGTTCCTTGGCTAAAAACCAGGATCGAGGGGAAGTTTATATCAGAAACTGAGACCAGTTCCGTGGCTAAAAACCAGGATTGAGGGGAAGTTTATATCAGAAACTGAGACCAGTTCCGTGGATAAAGACCAGGATCGATGGGAAGTTTATATCAGAAACTAAGACCAGTTCCTTGACTGAAGACCAGGATCGAGGGGAAGTCTTTACCTTTTCTAAGCATCATTTCTTAGCAAAAGAAGATGGATGAGCAAGCCTCCATTCATAACCACCATCAAAATTTCGGGTATTCTGATATTTAATCCTGTTGTAGCCCGAATGCCCGAATACCTTCACCATTCACACCTTCAGATCCAAGAAGATTAAATAGGGGCATCTGTCATACCCCAAATTTTGACCACCATGATTTCCCATCATTGTGCAAATCATTATCACAATATGGATGAACCATCATGCCTCATCAATCTCCTCAAAAATGGTTGAGCATTCACTACAATCAAAGATTAGGGTTTTGAGCCCCCTCAGAGCATCTAGACAAGGATCAATCAAGAAATGACATAATCTTCAACTTTTCTAGCCTCTCAAAACACCCACAATGGATCAAGAGGACTCCCACATCAAGAATCAAACACAAGGTTGTAGCATTCCAAGTGGATCAAGCCTCAGGATCGCTTGTGTCCCCAAATTAGGGTTTTGGTCGACTAAGGCCTCCAGATGAAAATTTCCATCTGGACATGAGCCAATGCCCTAATGTGTGATCCTATAAGCTCAAAAGGATCTCAAGAGGCCACCCACAATGGAAAAATCACCCTGAAGGTCCATCTATCAAAGAATTAGGAATTAGGGTTTTGACCTAATTCAACCCTTGAGTTAACTTGTTAAGTGAGGCATGGCTTGAAGCTTCAAAATGAACTTCAAAGACTTCAAATACATCATGTTGACATGTTTACAAGATTTTATTGACTCAAAGAGCTCAAATCATAAGCCACAAGAGCTCAAAACCATCTGATCACAAATTAGGGTTTCTGATGGAAAAGGTCAAGTTGGCCTACCCTTGATCTCAAACCTTGGGGAGGGGTCTAAGACATTTCTAAATACCCTTGGAGGCTGCCCATGAAGTTTAATTGAACCCAAGGATTGATTTCACAAAAGAATCACAAAGTCAAAATTTCATCTGATAAAAAAAAGTCAATTGCACAAAAGTCCAAGTTTGACTTTTTGGATTTTTGGTCAACCAAGGTTCCTTAACCCTAAAATAATGTTAATATGTGATTTGAATCATCATTCATCAAGAAAAATCAAAGAAAGTGAGTTAACTTGTAAAAGGAGTAACCATAAAAAAAACTTAGAATTTTTCTAAGTTATAAAACAAAGTAGCTAGGTGCCAACTTCCAAGGACCATAACTTGAGATCCAAGCAACCATTTTGGGTGATCCAAAGCTGGATTTGTAGGTCTTGCTACACTCTACAAAAGTGGCAACTACATCTCATTCCAATTCCTCATGGATTTCAAGTTATGATTGGATCAAAATCACTAAAAAAACATAAAAGTGCATTTTTCCAACACTTAGAAGAAATTCTGCCGAAGGCAGATTTCAAGTGAAACACCAAAACTTGGAGGGTTGTTTCACATAGTTCTAGGCTGAATCAATTCAAGATGTAAACATCAAAGTTGTTATGCATATTGCCTACAATCCAAGGAACTTATTGGCATGAAACAACTCGGCTTGATCCAAGAGTTATGACTGATGGAAAACACCATGGCAAGGCTGTCATGAAAAACCAGTTTACATGTTTTCTTGCTTTACACGATTTCTGAGTCAAGGCCTAGGATCACTATGCCACATTCATCCAATCTGATCCTCATCCATCTGATCCAACCTACAAAGCTGAGTCAAAAAGCCAGGGGATCTTCCAACTTGAGGTTAATGCATTTTGTCACATTATGCCTTGAATTCAAAGGCATTTATGTGAAATAGTGCACTTTAAATAAAGCCACTCTACTCAGTCAAGATGCTCACTTAAAAACAATTAAAACATCTGAAGAATGTGGATTTGGTCAAGACATAGTCCTGCTCTTGGGAGAGGCTAGTTTGCCTTGCATGAGAAGAAATGCCACCAAGCCAAAGCCATTGAATGTGATCTGATCTTGCAGCCATTCACTATTCCTCCAAGACAATAGTTGATCCACTATAAATAGAGGTCCTAATTGATCATTCAAACTACACCAAAGCAGCTTACAACATTGCTTTCTCTCATTTCCTTCTTAAACTCCAAATTTCATTGTTCTTGAGAAAGCACTATCGGGTTTTGAGTTGGAGGCCAATGCAACTCAAACCAATGATTCACACACCTCACACACAACATATAGGAGTGATCTAAACCATTACATCTCATCTGTAACATCAAAATCACCAAATGGCCACCCAATTGCACAAGACTCATGACTTGTTGCAGAAGGAATAAGGTTGATCAATCCAGAGGTTTTCCAATCAACCTAAGCACTCAAACACATCTTAAATTCTGGCCTGTATATATCAGATGTCCTATCGAGATGTCATGACACTGATATACAACAACAATGAACAAGTTTAAAATAAAAGTGTGCATAAAATGTAAAGAACACCAGAAATTGTTAACCCAGTTCGGATCTAACTATCCTACATCTGGGGGCTACCAAGCCAGGGATGAAATCAATATTCGATAGTATCAATTCACTGATAACCACACCCGGTTCAATCAGCTCACTTAATCACTACCCTTCCTATGACTTCTACCTAAGACTCCCCTAGGTATGAGGCCCTCCTCAAATCCCTCTTCAATCACAACCCGTGACTGGTTCCTTACAAGACAAGTAACAATGGTCGAAACACAAATTCTCAATACTTCACAGCTTATGAGAATTAACACTCAGCTACTCAATGCTTAAAAGCTTATGAGCAACCTTACACAACTTACACTACAACCCTTGTACTGTTATCATAAGATACCAGTTAGGCTCATAAAACACATGCACACACAACCCTAAAAATACATGTAAGTTCGACACCTAAAACTAGGTTTACATCAGTCTATTTATAGCTTGTAATCTGGACTGAATTGGTCTTCAAAAACGCAGCAATTAGGCTACTCACAAATCTGCAAAATTAACTCCAATAAAATAGGTCTTCAATCCAAAGTTTCCTATTATGTCTCCATAATTAGAAACAGCAGCAAATCCGAAAACCAACAAGTAACCCTAATCCAAAAATGCTTTGGATGCCACATAGGATAACCAAATATTCACAGAATATTCAGTTACAAATCATTGTAACAGATTCTGCAATAAATCCTGACTTCACAGCGCGGTGTCCTATGAGCAGTCATGGGACATCTTCATTCGACATGTTGAACAAAGAGTAGAGAAACATATCTTTAGACATCTTCATTCAACACCTGCTGTTACATGAGTTTTAGCAAAATAATGCCAACCATAAAACCAAGGAAATAACAATCTCCCCCTTTGGCTTATTTTTAGCTAAAACTCCACACACACTTAAACACCATCAGTATCAGCAGCGGAAAAAAAAACACCATTAATAGCAGCACTCCCCTTCAGCTGCAAAACAACACACACAGTACCACAAGAACACTCATCACAGTAAACTGGCAAAAACTCCCCCTCAACAGCAGCAACTTTTCTCATCATATTCTCCCCCTCAGCAACTGCAGCATCACAAACATAATCTTCCTGCAGCACACACACTCCCTCAATAGCACAAGCACTTACTAATGCTGCTCCCCCTCACACTTACTACTCCCCCTTTTTAGCCACAAATATGACAAAGAGTGGTCATAGACAAATGTAACCAAATCACAAAGCAGTAATTGTTCAAAACCAAAAAGAATTAAGTTGTCCGAAAGGAAAAGAAAAAAAAACAGACAAAAACAGAAAATAAGCTTTGCAGATAGTCTAGCTAATCAGCACTGTCCTCTTCATCAGGAACCTCATTACTTTCAGATCCAGAGGCACCATTCTCAGAACCAGAATCATCAGTCTGCTGGAAACTCCCTCTATCAGACTCAGTAGATTCACCTTGTCCATCATCTTCAGTCAGCTCTTGATCTTTAGCAGCATTTCTCTTCTCAACCAAGGCTTTAATCAGCTGCTCTAGCTTTGTCTTCCTAGCTGTATCTCTTTTGATAGATTCTTCCAGCTCCTTGCAGGTTTCTTGCAGCTGAGCAATGGCTTCATCATCAAGATTAGAAGGACCAGGTGTCTGTGTAGATGTCCCAACAATGTCTGGGACATGTGCTCCACCCAGTAGCTTGTAGTGAAGGGACAGAGGAGGTTTCCTTTTGAGTGCAGTGTCACCCCTCAACACAAGATGAGGACACTGTTCTAGAATAATACCACAGATCAAGGAAGGGAAACCAATAGGCATCTTGACAGTAGGTGAGCTAGCCTGTTTCAAGATCTGCTCAAAGATGTATGATCCAAAATCAAAGGAAATCTTCTTCCCTATAGCATATATGAATCTGCCAAGTGTAGACGAGATAGTAGATGTGTGATTTGTAGGAACCCAATTTCCCACGGCAATCCTGTGGAGGATGGCATATTTGACACTTAGTTTACCAGACGACAACTTCTTTGCATTTGGCCAATGTCTCATACAGCCACCTTTTATCTCCTTGCAAATAGTATTATCAGTAACCTCTAACTCAGGTTGAGGTTCATTATTCCTTCCCAGATAGTTGTTGATAATTTCAGGTGAAAAGGTGACAGCTTCTCCTCTCACACATACTTGTCTGGGACTATTTCCCCTGTTCTCGTAACCCTCTTCAGACATATTTACCACAACTTCTTTGACAAGATTTCCATAACAAGGTCCTAACTTGGACACTGTTCTCATCAATCCAGCCACAGCAATGAGCTCCACTATTTCTTTGTACTTTCCGAAGTCCTTCCCCAACTCTCTCTCCAGAGCAATCCTTCTTTGATCAACAATTTTCCATCTATCTATATTTCTCACAGAGCTTTCAGTAGAAGCCTTCTTGCAGGTGGAGTGTTTTATACCAATGATGTCCTGGACATCTGTTTCAACTTCATAGTCAGACTCACTTTGATCAGTAATTTTTCTTTTCTTAGTGGGCACTACAACCTTGCTCCATTGCTTAGGCGGCCCTGCTTGAACTTTTCTTTCCCCACCTCCAGATTTACCACGCAACTTCGGAGACTTGGAGTCTTCACTTATTACATTTTTTTTCTTCTTCTCTGAATTCTTCTCAGCTTTCTAGCAATAGGTTCCTCATCAGAAGTGAGGTCATCAACATTAATAACATCGTCAGTCCTTACATCAGCTTTCCTTTTACTTCTTCTCTCACGGTCCACAAGCATGGAAACATCACCATCCGTCCTATCAGTAGGGTTGCTATTGATATTTTCTGTCACTGGTGTTAGAACATTAGACTCGACATTTGCCTTAATTCCACTCAGAATTGAGGCAACAACCCTTCTAGCTTCCTTATCCCTTCTGACAGCATCATCATCAGTGGAATCCTTGTTCACATCACAAGATTTAGTACCCTTCCGCTTCTCAACTATGCCTGATTTAGATCCCTTTTCAGCCATGTCTTTCTTAGGGCTTACTTGGTTAGCATACAAACTGGTCATGGAGTGGACTTTCTTCTTAGGTGTGAAGGGTTTAGATTTCTTACCTGACATACTTTCATTCACCGAGTGGGAAACTGGTTGCTCACCTCTAGTGTCAGAATGAACTACATTCAACAAAGCGATATCAAGAACAAGGTCTGTGAGTTTGATCATTCGGTGAGGATCATAGTCTTCGTCATTGACTTGAGAAGTTCTTGAATCAGCAGGAGAATCATGATGTTGAGACATTTTTTGTTGCTTACAAAATGCAGTATTGAAGAGAGTAAGGGCAAACCCTAGCGAAGAATAGTTTTGAGAGAGTAGGTCAGATGAAGTTTTCGCACTGTAGGATTGAAGTTGGAATGTGTTAGCTGGGCTGTTTATAAGTTTTGGAAATGGGTCCTTATACACGTGCCATTCACAAGTTCTTTGGTTTAACACTTCCACAATTATGCTTTCGTCTTTCCACAAATAGCAATTTTCTGAGGTTCTTTCACCTCTCATAACAACAACATTCTTTTCATCCATTATTAAACATTCGTGGGTTGTAAAAATGACCTTAAGACCTTGATCACACACCTGGCTTATGCTTATTAGGTTAGTATCTAGCCCCTCAACAAGCAATACTTCTTCCAGAATTGGCTGTCCTGGACCATCCACTCTTCCAACACCAAGCACTTTTCCTTTCGATCCATTACCAAAAATCACCTCATTAGGAGCATGATACTTAACATGTGACATATATCCACTAATGCTTGTCATATGTCGAGAACATCCACTATCAAAGAACCATTTTTCATTTGTAGAGACTCTGAAAGACTTGTAGTCCCTATGTTCTTTTTCACTATCCTTTGAAGTCCATATCCTTTTTGTTTCAACCCAACTCTTTTTCCTACTATACTGTTGCATGGGTTTGGGATACCCATGTAGCTTGTAGCAAAAAGCTTTTATATGACCAAACTTCCCACAATGATAACATGTCCACCTTTGATTCTTTTTCTTTATGAACTTCTTCTGATGCCTGGGAGGATGTTGCAGCATGTTATTCAACATCTTCAAACTTCTCTTGTCTTGAGCGGGTACTTCCTCAGATTCATTTGTTCCTTTAAATCCAATACCACTGACATTTCTAGTATCTCTTCCTGACTTCAGAATTTCATCAAGTACATCCGAACTCCTATTTAACATCCTGACATTTTTGATCATGTTGTCCAGTTTTGAATTCAAATGATTTACTTCACTTTGTAGATCAGCTATAGTAGACATATACTCAGTATTCTCAGCTTCTAAGTGAACAATAACACCTGCTTGTTCTTCTTTCTGCTGACATGCTTCTTCATGTTCAAAGCACAATTTCTTATAGGAGATAGCCAACTCTTCAAAAGTAAGCTCTTCAGATTCATCATCTGATTCACATACTCCTGTTAATGCTGTCACCAACTTTGCAGATTTCTCATCAGTGTCAGTTTCAGAATCATCTTCTGACCATGTCACAGATAATCCCTTCTTCTGTCTTTTGAGATAAGTGGGACACTCAGTTTTTACGTGCCCAAATCCTTCACATTCATAGCATTGAACTATCTTCCCTTGATTAGAGTCTTCTTCAGTTCTGGATCTTCTGCCTCCTTCCTGGTCTTTGTTGATGTCGAGAGACTTGTTCCGAACATTTTCTATTGACTTCCAGTCCATTCTTTTCAACACTTTATTAAATTGTTTTCCAAGCAACACTAGCTCTTTGGATACATCTTCATCTTTGACCAGTTTTCCTTCATCATCTGAGTCATCAGCACTTGACACAAGTGCTATACTCTTCTTCTTTTCAGCTTTTTCACTGAATCCTAACTCAAACGTTTGGAGTGATCCCATAAGCTCATCCACCTTCATCCTGTCAATGTCCTGAGCTTCCTCTATAGCAGTAACCTTCATATCAAATCTCCTAGGAAGAGACCTGAGAATCTTCCTGACCAGCTTGCTGTCAGACATCTTTTCTCCTAAGGCACTAGAGGCATTAGCTATCTCAATAATGTTCATATGAAAATCATGAATGCTCTCATCCTCTTTCATCTTCAAACTCTTAAACTTGCTAGTGAGAAGCTGAAGCTTTGACATTTTCACCTTTGAGGTCCCTTCATGAGCAACTTTCAAGACCTGCCAAGCCTCTTTGGCAATAGTACAATGCTCAATCAGTTTGAAGATATTTCTGTTGACACCATTGAATAATGCATTCATGGCTTTAGAATTTCCAACAGATCCTTTGTAGTCAGCATCATCCCAGTCCTCTTCTTCCTTCAGAACATCAGTAAGATTTCCTTCTCCATCTCTTACCTTTGGAGGCTCCCAACCTTTGAGAACAGCTTTCCATGCTTGATCATCCATGGACTTGATGAAAGCTATCATCCTAGGTTTCCAATACTCATAGTTTGAACCATCCAGGAAAGGTGGTTTATTCAGAGCTCCTCCATCCTTGTCCATTGTGCCAGAAAGTACCTTCCCTGAATCTCACCCAGAAACAACAAAGGGTGCCAGCTCTTGATGCCAATTGAAATTCTGGCCTGTATATATCAGATGTCCTATCGAGATGTCGTGACACTGATATATAACAACAATGAACAAGTTTAAAATAAAAGTGTGCATAAAATGTAAAGAACACCAGAAATTGTTAACCCAGTTCGGATCTAACTATCCTACATCTGGGGGCTACCAAGCCAGGGATGAAATCAATATTCGCTAGTATCAATTCACTGATAACCACACCCGGTTCAATCAGCTCGCTTAATCACTACCCTTCCTATGACTTCTACCTAAGACTCCCCTAGGTATGAGGCCCTCCTCAAATCCCTCTTCAATCACAACCCGTGACTGGTTACTTACAAGACAAGTAACAATGGTCGAAACACAAATTCTCAATACTTCACAGCTTATGAGAATTAACACTCAGCTACTCAATGCTTAAAAGCTTATGAGCAACCTTACACAACTTACACTACAGTCCTTGTACTGTTATCATAAGATACCAGTTAGGCTCACAAAACACATGCACACACAACCCTAAAAATACATGTAAGTTCGACACCTAAAACTAGGTTTACATCAGTCTATTTATAGCTTGTAATCTGGACTGAATTGGGCTTCAAAAATGCAGCAATTAGGCTGCTCACAAATCTGCAAAATTAACTCCAATAAAATAGGTCTTCAATCCAAAGTTTCCTATTATGTCTCCATAATTAGAAACAGCAGCAAATCCGAAAACCAACAAGTAACCCTAATCCAAAAATGCTTTGGATGCCACATAGGATAACCAAATATTCACAGAATATTCAGTTACAAATCATTGTAACAGATTCTGCAATAAATCCTGACTTCACAGCGCGATTTCCTATGAGCAGTCATGGGACATCTTCATTCGACATGTTGAACAAAGAGTAGAGAAACATATCTTTAGACATCTTCATTCAACACCTGCTGTTACATGAGTTTTAGCAAAATAATGCCAACCATAAAACCAAGGAAATAACAACATCCATTGAGGTGCAAGGAAGCTGTCCAAATCATTAGAACTCATCTGTAACACCTCCAAACCAGAATTCGATTCTCACTTGCAGAGGTAAAACTTGAACTCTCAAACTCAATGAACCATGCATCATAAACATGTTTTCTTGTTACCGTTATGTTTTTGGATGTATGTAGATCATTTACCCTCAATCAATTATTGTTTACAGTTCATGTATAGGATTTCATTGAGTTCATGCTAATTTTAGGGTTCTTCAGGTTTTACCAGATTATGTTTTGATTCACTTAATTTCAATAAAATTGAGTATTGCCATTGTGTTCCTCATCTGAAAACGCACGATTTTCATATTTGGATCATGTGAAATGGTTGAGAGATGAGTGAGGTAGGAGGCTTCACGTATCTGAGCTTGAGGATGAAGACGGCCATGGCGTCATTCTTCAGAAATCCAACTTGTTTTAATATATATTTATTGCTTGCCATATATTAAATGAATTGGCATTGCGCCCCAGTGGTTGATCAACTGGTTTGTTTGTATTGAGCGAGCGAGAGGTCTGGGGTTCAAATCCCCCTCGCCCCATACCTCTTTTTTATCACTTGTCCCATTTAATATTTTTCATATTATTTTTGTTAATGATTTGGAAAATTAATTTCTCATTCAATTTTAATCATTTTTTATTGGTTTTTTTCTGAAAAATAAAAAAAAAATATTAAAGTATTTTATTCTACAAAAAAAATCAGATTTATATTACTTATTTAATATAGTTGGTATTTTTGTGAATAAATTCATTTTTATTGTTTTTAAACATTTTAAAAGTGAATTTTTATCTTGAAAATCAAAATCAAATGAGTTCTAAATCATCTTGTGATTAAAACCTCATTTTTCAAACCTTAACCAAAAATCACAAGTGGTATATTTAAACTTATTTGGCATTTTTATCATTTTTATTAATTTTCTTTAAAGAATTACTTTTAAAAATGAAAATTAGGGTTTCTTTGATTTTTTATCCTTATCAAACATTTCAAAAACACTTTTGGTCCTCTAATAGAGTGTAAGACCCAACCATCATTTATACATAAATAATTTTGGGTCTCAATCATTGTATAAGTCCCAGTACAATTTTCAAAACAACGGTGCGATCAGTGTTTTTCCACGGGCCTCTCCTTGAGTTGTATGCCCCGTCACTTGTACAAAAATAAATCTTTGGGCCTCTAATAGAGTGTAAGACCCAACCCCCTTTGTACATAAATAATTTTAGGCCTCAGTCAGTGTATAAGTCCCACTGTGTTTTAGAAAATCTCGGCGCAATCGCTATTTCAAAACAAAATCAACTGGGCCTACCCTTGTGTTGTAAGTCTCGTTTCTTTTCTTTTTTGGGCCTCTCCTTAAGTTGTAAGACTCATCCCTTTGTATAGAAAACCTCTTTGGGCCTCAGTCATTGTATAAGTCCCAATACAGTTTATGAAGCAACGGTAAAATTATTGTTTTCCATTTGGGCCTCTCCTTGAGTATAAGCCCCAACAATCTTTTCAAAAACAACTTCTTTTTGATTTAGGTTCAAATATACAGTTGTTATCAAAAATTTCTTTAATTTCTTGAACAACTAACAATACAGCTATGGAAGCTTGCTCGCCTGTAAGTTTTATCCTCTTTCTTTTACTTACTTGCACATATACATGTATATATTTGTTTGAACAGCATGGAAGCTTGCTCACCTATAAGTTTTTATCAGTTTTCCTTTACTTTCTTTCATATATATATATATATATAACTGTATTATGGGAAGCTGCTCCCCTGTAAGTCCTTCTTTCATATCCTTTTAAATACTTGTCATATATCAACTGTATATATACTAGTATATCTATTAAGAGTTTTCCCCGACAACTAGGTCTAGAACTAGGTAAAGCCAGTTGGTCACTCTTAAATACAGTAAACTAGATTGCCATAGGATTTCCATATACAGTCCTGCCTTCTCTTGGGCTTAAACAATATGGAACAAAGAGAAAGGCGGTATTCTCGGTGAACATTTTCTCAGACTGTCACTATTAGAACTTGTCAAAGAAATTCAGTTTCCCCAGAGAGGATTAATTCCCGGTGAAACTTCTCTTGAATTTCTTCAAACCCTAGAATTAATCACTAAAGAAAAGATTATTCCCGGTGAAACTTTCTTGAACTCTTCTTAAGTTTGGACCCACAGGCTTCCTAAAAGCATCCCCGCCTCCTCTTGGGCTTTTTACAAGGACCCTCCGGCTTCTTAAAAGTTCTCATGCCTTCTCTTGGGCTTAATACAAGGACCCTAAAGACCTCTTAAAGGTGTAAGATAGAACTTAGTCATCCTTTGATAGAGCAGTCTTTCCAGTGTCAAACCTCAGACTAATTTAGGGTTAATTCTCATCCCTTAAAAGCCCTACCTCCTCTTGGGCATCGTACAAAGATAAACTCTTCCATACCAGTAGACTTGGACAGTCTAATCCCCTCTTGAGTCTCAAAGATATTCTCAAGCACCTTATAAACAGAGGAGAAACCCTGGTCATTCTGGATCAATCTCCAGTAGAGTTAAAACCCATGGGTTATAAAACCCAGTTTCATCCTAAAAATTCCCCAACCAAGGTCAGTTTATCATCAGTATAACACTATCAGAACCTAAAGTTATCTGATACCTCAACTCTGTTGTAACCCTCAACAAGAGTTGATTCCCAATTTGGACCTACCTCAGGATCTCAATAATCTCCAGCAGAAGCTAGCCTCCTCTTAGGCTTTGTATAATGATCCTTCCTTTCCTCAGTACAGTTAGCCTCCTTTTGGGCTTTGTGCAATGATTCTCCCCAGCGGAGCTAACCTTTTCAGACTCTCTCGTTGAGTCAATCAACTTTCAAACTCTCTCGTTGAGTCAATCAACTTTCAAACTCTCTTGTTGAGTCAATCACCTTTCCGCACTCTCTTGTTGAGTCACCCATTTTTAGCCTCAATCTTGGGCTTTGTACAAGACAGATAAAACTATTATCTTGTTGAGTCAATCTTTCTCAGCCTCCTCTTAGGCTTGGTATAAAGATTTCCCCTAGCAGAAGTCAGCCTTCTCTCAGGCTATGTATAATGATTTCTCTAGCATGTTCAGCCACAATCCTAGACTTTGTACAGGACAGATAAAAGCACTCTCTTGTTGAGTTAAACCTATTTCAGCCTCAATCTTGGGCTTTGTACAAGACACCATATAAGTTTCCTAAGCAGAGTCAATCCTATTTTCAGCCTCAATCTTGGAATTTGTATAATACAGATAATACTCTCCAACAGAGTCAAACTCCTTTCAGCCTCAATCTTGGGCTTTGTACAAGACACTTAAAATATCCTCAGCCGAGTCAGTAGAGTCTCATTTTAGCCTCAATCTTGGGCTTTGTACAAGACAGATAAAGATTTCTTTCCCACAGAGTCAGTCTTCTTTTCAGCCTCAATCTTGGGCTTTGTACAAGACACATACAAACCCTCCCCAGCGGAGTCAAACTTTTAGCCTCATCGTAGGCTTTGTATAATGATATCCTCAAAAAGTCAGTATCTTTTTCCTCAATCTTGGGCTTTCTACAAGACATATAAACACTCTCTTGTTGAGTCGGTCAGTTCTAGCCTCCTCTTAGGCTTTGTATAAGGACTTCCCCAGTGGAGTCAATCAACCTCTTAGCTTCAACCTTGGGCTTTGATCAAGGCACACAAAAATCAACATCCCCTCATAGGAAATCAAAATCCCTCTGTAGGAAGTCATTTCTCTGTTTATCACTTATCAAAATAGACATTCAAAACAAACCATAATCTCAGATAACTCCTGTAAGTGGCGCACTTGTTGATTCGAATATCTAAGTTATTGTCCATATTTTATCTTGGTAAATCCTTTTCTTTCATCTAATTGTTGTAAGTGGCAAGCCTCTTGATTATTTACAGCCACGCCACTGTCCCTCTCTTAGTATAAGAAATTCCTAATGAAAAATGGCATTGCTCTACACTGAGTTAAAGTTTTCTCCTTCAGGACAAATCCCTCATAAAGGAAATTATGGCATTGCTGGATTCACATATCCTAGTTAAAGTAATCCTCCTTTATAAACAGTCACCCAACAGCAGTGATAAACAGTCGAGATGTCTCCCTTTAGAGATGACAAATTCTCTCTCAGTCAAACCTTTTAGCTTCAATCTTGGGCTTTGAACAAGACACAAATAAACCTTTTAGCTTCAATCTTGGGCTTTGAACCATACACCAAAATATCTTTTTCCTCCCTTAGAATAGGAGGAACTACGATTGCTCTGATTTCCCCGAACATCAATAAAAACTCACTCTCCCTCTCATATTTCCCAAGAAACTTTCCCAACCCATTAACGGATAAACACCATCAAGTACAAAGCAGAACCTAAAGCTAACATCATATGGATAACCACATATAGGATGGGTACTTAATAACTCCCATTGTATAACCTGACCCCGAACTCCCAGAATCTCTTTAAGCATTTGTTCAGTTAAACATTCGCGTGCAAGGTTAGTTTGAGATAACTTCCCTTTCCCTTCCAGCTTCATGGGATAAATAAGAAATCAGAAAGTAGCACCCCCCTCCTCTTCATTGAGGAGAAAACCCAAATTCCGCGATAATGTGGTCGTGTCACCGACAAAAATCGCGCGCTACAGTGAGTGAGAGACATAATCTTTTGTGACCATCGCATACCACTTTTGAGCTCCCAAAAAGTAACAGATTTGGGAAAGTGAGAAATAAACCATTTGTAGAGTAATTATACACAACATGTAATCATACCTCCGCTGTACAAATTCCTCAGATATACTGAGTGGTAAGCATCTGCAAGCAAATTTGGGACTGGATTCCCGATTTAGAATATCTTGATAACGTTGGTGTCGACGAAGTTGTCAATGTTGGGAAAAAGGAATAACCCATAGATAAGTAGAACAAATATATCCTCAAAAGCAACCATGTTTCCTATACTGGTAACATATAGGGCTCTTTCCATCATAAAATTAGCTGGTAGACCTTGAATTCCTCCCTTGGTGGTCATGTGAGCTTTGATATCTGACACTTCCAAGGAGGTAGATCTTGCAATGGTTTGATCTTTAGGAATCTCTTCCAGACCAGAGAATGGGTTCTAATCAGAAATGGGTAAATCAATCAACTGGGAATATTCTTCCAATGTTGGTGTGAGATGATAATCTGGAAATGTGAAGCAGTGGTACACCGAATCATAGAACTAAACTAATGTAGATAGGACTCCTTCCACCATGTTGACTTTTAAAAGAGACAAAATCCCTCTATACTTAGCTCTGAAAGCTTCAGGATTAGCAATCAACTTTCCCAATCTTCTCAGGTCTTCAAGTGTTAGATTTTTAAAGGTGTACTTCCGAGTTTTTCTTCTACCAAAATCTATAGCACAATTTTTGATATTTGCAACAACCTGTTTTTTAGTTCATTTGAAAAATTTTGAAAATTTTTAATGAATGCATGAATGCATGTATGCACAAACACAAATATTTACAAACATGGGTTTAAGGGTTTATCGTCACGAGCATGGAGCCATGGATCTACCCATCCCCAAGGTATGTACTAGGGGTTCATTTTGTACTTGTAGAACGGGTTCTAACAAGGTTCCCAAAATCACTGACCCCTCTTTAGGATATTACCAGCAAACTGATTGACTCATGAGAGCTGTAATATCCCCAAGATGAATCTCATTTGAGTGTAGTATCACGTATCAACTATTTCTGATAGTCACCGCACTACATCCTAAAATGGTTAAGTGGGTAAAATGTTACTAAAGTACTCAACTTCTTAGGTTCCCAATGGAAAAAGTAATGTATTCACGACTTGCTCGCTTAACATCAGTAATTCCAAGAGGGTACATTCACTGAGCTGACGGATTTTCAAGTTATCTTGTTCGGGATTCACTCCCTATAAGCCTCCTTGATTATACCACCTCCTATCTTAACGTATGTTCTCAAGTCCAAGTTTAGGACTTTTCCTCACCATATGTGTATTAATCACACTCCCAGAATAATTAAACAAATATGGCAAGTACACAGATAATATTAACAGTAATGATGAGATGATATTGACAGTAATAGTAAAAAAAGGTACAAAAATAGGCTTGACCCTTTTAGGGGATGGAACATTCCCCAATGAAGTCGCCATTTTTCTGTGGACCGATTTCCATGACCCCCACCAATCTTGAGATGGTGGAGTCTGCGTGAACCATGCTTGTTCCACTTTCGAATTTCTAATATTTATTCTATGATGCTTAAAAGGAAAGGGAAGGAATCTAAACTAACCCTGCATGCAAATGTTTTTCCTACAAATGCAAAGAGATATGGAATCGGGGTCAGTTATACTAAGGGAAGCTATTAACACCCTTAATATCTATAGTACTATATAGGAACCTTTTTGTACTCCTTTACTATTAGTCATCTTATCTACTTAAAATGTTTACTGTTTAATTTGGGAAATTTCTAACCTATGGATGAGAATGTGAATATGAGATGTTTTTGCGAGTTTTTGTTTTATGAAAGGTACGAGGACCTGAGGGGTTTTATTTAAAAGTGTGGGCTCGCTAAGATCTCGCAATCTTATGCCTACGTATTTCCTAAAAGAGACTTTGGGAAATCAGAGCGTTCGGGGTGGAATTTGTATCTTGTTCAAAGCCCAAGATGTTGAAGCTAAAGGGGTATTTGTGTATCTTGTTCAAAGCCCAAGATTATGAAGCTAAAAGTTTTGTTTGCTTGAAATAAAAGACAAATTTTCATTCTTAAGGGAGATATCTCACTTATTCATCACAAACATTTGAGAATAATATCATAAGGGAAGAAGCTTTGAACTTGGATGTTAAAGAATCCTAAGCAATGCCACATCTTCCTTTATAAGTCTTTACATGCTAAGAGAAGGACCTGAACTTGGATATAGTATCAACAAGTGCGCCACTTGCATCAATTAGATGAAATAAAAGTTTAGGACCACGATAAGGGAAGAACTCCAACTTGGATTTTGAATCAGCAAGTGTGCCACTTACATCAATTATATGGTAAAAACAGTTTTTAATGTTTGATTTTGTATTGTGGTGTATAGAAGAGATATCTTCCTACAAAGATGATTCAATGTCCCATCTCTGGGGAGAAGTTGATTTATTTAATTATAATGTTCAAAGCCCAAGATGTGAAGCTAAAAGGTTTGTTTGTATCTTGTTCAAAGCCCAAGATGTGAAGCTGAAAGGTTTATTTTCCTGAGGGGAGGCTGACTTAATTGGAGGGAGTTTTGAATTGATGGTGTCTGTATGAAGCCAAATATAGAGTATATGATGCTTGGATAAAGCCCAATAGGAGGCACTGATGCTTGGATAAAGCCCAAGAGGAGGCTATAATGAAGTTGACTTCATTCAAGGGGAACTAGGGTTTGAACTAAGTTGTGGTTGGAGGAACCCTAATGTTCTGATCTAAGTCTAAGCTAAGGATGAGGTGTTATAAATGTCAAGAGAAACTTAATATGAATAAGTATGTATGACAAATAATTAACATAAATTGAAAGGTGATGGGTCTTACACTCTTATAGAGGCCCATGTCTAAGCATGATTGAACTTAAAAAATATGATGGGACTTATACTCTTACAGAGGCCCATGAGTTTTGAAAATGGAATGGGGCTTACATTCTTGACAGAGGCCTATGAAGCTAAAAATTGTAATGGGTATTACACTCTTGACAGAGGCCCATGAGTTTTAGATTGTAATGCCACTAGGGTTGTGTTTGATGAGAGTTAAAGATTGAGGTTTGAATAGATGAAAAGATTTTGAGAAATTGAAGAAAATTTTGAGGAGAAGGGGAGAGGCTTACACTCTAATAGAGGCCCATGAGTGTTTTGTAATTGAAAAGGTGATTGAATTTATGAAATTATACGAAATAAATGTTTAAATCAGTATGGTTTTTACAAAGTACTCACGTGAACAAATAATTAATCATGGTGTGAGTTGAAAAAAAGGGAAAGGACTTATACCAAGTGGAGGCCCATGGTTTTGAATTTTGAAAAGATGATGTACATTTCAAAGAGATATATTTATCATGGTAAGAGTTTTTGAAGAAAATACTTGAACATTTAAGCAAGATACAAGTTGAACATGTTAATGACAAGTTGATAACAACCAAACATGGATATTAGGGTTCAAACATGGTCTTGAACAAAGTGGAAACATCACAAAGGTTCATACAAACAAGCATGTATACAAAGGTATTTTCAAAGCAAAGTTCAAGTGTTTTAGGAGCACATAAACATGGTATAATCAACACAAAGACATATGTACATATCAAAGTGGTATAAACATTGAAGGAAGATCATATGTTAAGGCAAAATATCAAGTAAAAAGTCTCATGGTATGGACAAATTTCAACATACATTTACATGTAAACATATACTTGAAAATACATTAAAATCAAGTAAGAACGTGGATCTACAAATTAACAACCTCATTTAAGGTTCATACAAGATGTATATGGTTCAAACAATGTATTGTAAGCAAGAAAAGGCAATGTATCATTCAAAAGATTCAAAAGAAGTCTTAAGAAAACCCTAAAAAAGTCACACACTTTAAGCACTCATAAATATGCGAAAAATAATTATTTTTCATATTTTCTTTTCACAACTAGAAAATAGACATTATCATGAACAATTTGCAAAAAGAATGGATTTAAAATGATAAAAAATGAGAGAGTTATGATAGTTTGAAAATGTGAAGAAAAGAGAGAAAATAAGTGATTAAAAAATATGGGAAATGATCCCCATGGGACTTAAACTCAAGTAACTTCGCTTGCAGCACAAAACCAAGACCATCCAACCAACACGCACACGTTGAAAGGGGAGGGAAGTAAGGTATTATATGTGTTATTCAGTTGGAAAATAAAAAAATTAAAAAAAAACTGGGGAGAGGGGGATTCGAACCCTAGCTTCAAAGGGTGAAAGATAACAAGAGCGCGGAGTTTAACCACTGGGGTGGTGATACATTCATGTATCAAACCACACCCATTAAATGATAAGGGTAGAAATCACTTAGGCCTGGCCAGAACAAAGGTGCTATGACCTGGTTCTTGCCCAAGAAGACCTAGTTTTCTTCATTTGCAAGAAGGGCATAACTTCTTCATTTCTCCATGAAAATGGATGAAACAAAGATGGATGCTGCCTAGAATTTCATGAGGAATTCAATGGTGGTTTTAGATTTTTCTAAAAATGCTTACATTTTAAATTCCGATAGTGGTTCCTAAAAGGCTTCTAATTTGCAAGTTCTATGCTACAACTATACACAATCAATAATAGAACTATAAAATGGTTCAAACACGACAAGTAAGACATATATGACATGTTCAAAATCAATGTACATCAAAACAGAGCGTATTTAACAAAGTACCAAGTTCAAGTGAAACTTACTTCTTGAAGCACAAAGCCAACTTCCAAGATACTTGTTACAGAAGTAAATGAATTCCCTGGACACCTCTATTAGACCTTAATGAAGCTTTTTGAATGCTTGGAATCCAAAGAAATCCACTAGAACAGAATCTTGCTCCTTCTTGCAAAATGGTCAAAAGTGACCAAAATGGAAACTCCTCCAAATGGTGTTATAGTTGAGAAACTATGATTGAAACAACTTAAGGATGTTATTTAGAGTGTGCTTTAAGTGTTGGATGGTTTTGAAATGGACTTAATCAAAACATGGCTTGTAAAATGCAAAATGTCAAAGATATGAGGTTTTGGCAGTTAACTTTCTGATTTTAGTGGTTTGGGATAAAGATGAAGGTTTGAACACCTTCAAGGGATTCTTTGTGATGTGTTTGGATGGTTGTTTGAGTGGTTTAAGCTCTGGTTTTGAAAAATCGAAGCTTACTCTTTGAAACTTTGAAAATTTGAAGTGAATGAGGAAGAATGAGAAAACAAGTTTTGTAGTTGTTTTGTTGTGTTTTGAAACATCAAATATGGTCTCTATTTATAGGGGAGCAAGTTTGTTTTGGACGAATAGTGGTGGTTTAAAGGTTGAGTTCATCATTCAATGTTTTGGCAATGTATCATTACTTCCTATCCAAGGTACATTATCTTCTTCCACTAGCCTAGCGTTGCTTTTGACCAATTCCACATTCTGCAGATGGTTTTATTGTTGTTTAAGAGGACATCTTGACTAGTGGGAGTGTTATCTTTGACAATGCACTATTCCACATAAATGCACCTTAAATTTAAAGCTTTCTTCCACTTTCAAAGGGAATCTTCGTGATCAATTTGCTCTATCTTGCAGGTTCAGCATAACTATCAAGGATTTCTGTTGAATTGAGTGCACATTAGTCTTGTGTAATCACTCCAAGTTAAACTCAAAATCTTGTGGTGCAAGAAAATGCCAAATTTGTCTAGCAAAAACATTTTCATTAAGGTACATTGTGCACTTCATATCTCCTTGCTCATATGGAATTAGATGATGTTCTTGGATATTTTGGAAATCTTGTATATCATACTTCAACTTTGATGTTTGCATTTAGTCTTGATTCATCTTGGATCTTGGAGATAAATAGCCTCAAAGTTGGTTAAAACACAAAACAGATTCTGCCCAAAATTTCTCTAAGTGTCAAAGTTCAAAAGTTTTGAAACCCTAACTTCATGGCTTCATATCTCAAAATCTATGAACTTTTTGGGAATTAAGCCTAAGTAACAAAGTTGTAGAATGTAACAAGCTCTTCAATTTGGTATTTGGATCCAAGAAAATGAATGCTTGGTTTGGAAGTTATGACCTTGCAAAGTAGGGCAAAAATCATTGTTTTTCATGACTTCGAAAAATTCCTAAGTTTTCTAAGGTTGCCCTCTTTACAATTTACCTCACTTTTTTTGATTTTTCTTGATCAATCATGATACAAATCACACATTAACATTGTTCTTGACTTGAAAAGGCCATGGTTGACAAAAAACTTAAAAAGTCAAACTTGATTTTAGGCATAGTTGACTCTTTATGTCAGATGAATCTTGAACTTTGTGATCCTTTATGAAATCAAATCCTTAGGCTATTTTAAACATCATGGATGGACTCCAATGGTGTTTTTGAGTGTCTTGAATCATGTCCTAAGGTTTGAGCTCATGCCTTGCTCAAAAGTCAAAGGTACAACTGACTTTTTATTAAAAACCCTAGTTTGTGGTCCAGATGAATTTGAATCCTTGCATTGCTTATGAATCCAGTTCTTTGGATCAATCTAATCATATGAATGGACTAATGTCATGTATTTGAGGTACTTGAAACATATATTAAGGTATTGGATCATGCCTTGCTCCACAAGTTAACTCAGGGATTGATTAGGTCAAAACCCTAATTTTGGTGCATTGAGAATCTTAAGGCTTGTTGATTTTGAAATGATGTAATCTTGTACTTGATTATTTATGAATGGGAGCTTTTGATCTTTGTTGACGTGAAAATACATCGTTTATTTGACTTGATTAATGCATATTTTCTAGTCGTTTTGATTGGTATATGCACCATATTACGTTGGTATTTTCTTTATTTTGTTTATTTCCAGGTATTCAACCATTTAGAAGTCGTATGCGAAGAAAGGAAGCAAATCGGGCAAAAAGCAGAAGACATGGAACAATTTGCATACAAGGAGTTGTCTGACGAAAATGGCCATAACTTTTGAACCGTAAATTGAAATGACGCCCCGTTTGAAGCGCCGAAAAGCTAAGACTGAGATCTGTAACCTGAATCTGGAAATTGTGGGTGTTACGATCGTCACACCCTAGTTACGACCGTCATGGCACCAAAATCTGGAAAACCAGAACAGAAACGACAGGAAAATGCAGAAGAAGGAATTTTGTGGGTGTGACGGTCGTCACACCTCCATTACGACCGTCACGCGCCTTTTTACCAGGCCACGACCATAACACCTATGCCACGACCGTAATGGCCCTTTTTCAAGTATCATGACCGTAACAACACATCACGACCGTCATGCACACATCTTATTAAAACGCAGAACGTGGGAAGTACGCAGTCTTCCATTTTCCCTATTTTTCCTCACTCTCAACTCAACTGTAAGGATGACCGAGTCTACAGATTATTCCTCAAATTAGTGGGTCACGTATGATCCAACTTGGGCTCCAACCGACGGAATCGACAAATATAAATAGAGCAGTCATTGTAAGGAGAGGGGGGGTGCTTTGGGCGGTTATTGCCGTACCGAAGCTCTGCCAAAATTAAACCTCAGCTTCTGTTTTCGTTCTTCGTTATTTTATTTGTTTCCTTTATTTTCAATTCCATTACCCTGCAAGTAGTAGTTTCCAACATTAGGGAACTGTTACAGTAGCTTAGTTTTATTTGTTTACAAACTCAGAACTCGATATTTCGCATTTCCGAAAGCTTCAATCCTGCCGACATTTGTGGAGGGGGTTGCTTGAAGAATAGCTTTTGTATCAGGTTTCGACATTTGCAATTAATATTAGAATTCTATTATTTTATTACCATGTTTGCTTTACTGTATTTCCGTTTATGTTTATGTTTATGTTTATGTTTTTCGGTTTTAAATTCTATGTCTTGCTAAATTGTCTTGAGTCCGGCGTATGAGGACCGTCGTTACCGACGGGACTCGGTAGAAAATAATAGGTACGAACTTATGATTAAAAGTCTATTTTGGTTTTAACTTCTAACCGTAATTTAAGTAGCCTTGTCACGAGAGTGAGAGATTATTTAACGTTGCTTTGTCATGAGAGTGAGAAGCATATTAAGGTTTAAGCCGAGATCCGCGAGAGCGTGAGGAGTGAACCGGATAGTAGAAGTTAGGCATCATATCTAAATACAGCGAGAGCGCTTTAGATGTTAGTTAGGATACTGCTGGCTTTCAAAGAGTGTTTCCTAGTTACCGGGCGAGTGAGAGCAAAATCTTGGGATTAGGAAGTATGATTTTAGTTAAGACCGCGAGAGCGTGAGACAAAGTCTTTAATTTGGTATATTCTACGGAATAAGAGTATAGTCGTAATTAGCACCTCATTCTACGAGTCCTTAGGAGCGCAGAAACCATATTCCGGCCTCGTTCTTTTATTATATTTTCCTTAGTTCTATTTTAGTTTTAGTTCTAGTTTCCCTTTTACCAAATATCATTAGCCTTAGCTTTACAAAGCGACGATAGATAACGATAGGTTGATATTGGTTTCTGTGGTTCGACAATCTTTTATATTACTTCGATAAATCCGTGCGCTTGCGGACGCATCAAGTTTTTGGCGCCGTTTCCGGGGACCAACAGTCAATATTGTTATTCCGTTGTTGCACCGTATAGACTAAGGCATTCTTATCCCTATAACTATGCTCCACCCAAACTCTTTCTACAATCCCCATTCTCAGTATTTTGAGGAATCTCAAGGATACCATAATCCCAACCTCGAAATACATATGGAGAATTTCAATCCTTCGTTCACCCATTCTCACCCAAATAACCTCTATAATTATCACTTCCAAAATTTTGAGGAATCGCACCCAAATCTTCCCGATGATTACCATTCCCAATATTTCGAGGAACCCCAAGAATCGTACAATTCCAATCTCGAAATACTAATGGAAGATTTCCACGCGACGCTATCTCATTTTCGCCCAAATTACCACTCTCAATATTTTGAAGAACCGGAAGAATCCGTTCAGTCCAACCTCGAAACATTAATGGAGGATTTCATTGAAACATCGACCAATGCTAGAATAGAATCTATGATGGAGCACTTTGTGGACGAACAAACTATCTAGAATGAAGAACTTAAAAGACAACATATTGATAATCATGAAACCCTTAGGCGGCTGAACACGATGGTCGAGTCCCTCGTGAATCACACTGAGGCATTGAAGACCCAAACCTTACTACTTGCACTGACACCTATAGGTCCCTCCCTTGAGGAGAATGCGTATGCTATAACAACCAGTAGTGAAGAACAACTCGAAAATCCTGAGGAGAGTGATAATGAGGTTGATGAGAGTTATGGTGAGGAAAGAGTTGAGATTGAGACAAATCCACCAACACCATGCAAAAACGAGGTTGTCAAAGTGGTAGAGAATGAAGCACGAATTGTTGACCACCCTCCATATACCCCACCATATCCTTTCCCGTATAAGTTTGCAGACTCCAAAACGTATGTGCATGTATGGAAAATTATCCATGCACCCTTGTCTGAGGTCTGGCATAAAAAGAGAAAATTTGAAGACCAAACTAAGGAAATCATTAGTGTAAAGAGGGTAAGGTTTCACTTTAAGGTGATGGACGAAATAACTAAGCCTAAACTTGAAAAGCTAATACTTAGCATAGATCCAGAACCACCACCACAAGTTCAAAAGAATGAACCACCCCACAGAAGGAAGAAAAGGAAAGGTGAGGGATATGTGAGATGGCTTGATAAATGGCCATGGAAACCGAAGAGTAACACTCATAACCGTCGAGCTATCGACGTTAAACAAAACTCCGCGTGGGTGGTAACCCCCGAGTTTTAATTTAATATTTTCCTGTTATTGTTTTTGTTTGCAGAAAATAAAGAAATGTATTGTTTGTCACGTCTCAGCTATTTTTAGGCGAAAGATCTCTAGATGACAATCCCTTAAGATGAGTTGGTGCCCACAGACATTCCTACGAATGTCTCCTCTGGTGGTGACACTGATGATGAGTATGATAGGAGATGGCATGTCTCTCCCATTCGTAACTCATCTCCTCTTTGTTCTTTGCACTATATGGTTCCACCTGTACACACCGCACCGTATTTTTCTAACAATTTTTGCAGGTACTTCTTCTGGAAATAGGTAGTATGATGAGCGCTTTAGTAAAATGAAGTTTTAGCAAATTCAGATATCACGTAGTATAAGACGCCGAAGTAGAAGTGGTCAGCAAAGACAGGGACAGCAAGGGAAGAATCAGAGCAAATTTGGTCGTGGTAGCAAACAATGGCATCCATACAGGTTCTATCTCTCCTCTTCCACCTTTTATCAAAACATTTAGGACAATGTTTGGTTTAAGTGTGAGGGAGGAATTTTACCGTTTTCATTTTACTGTCTTCTAGCATATTCACTATTTTTTGTTTATTTCAAGATGTTTTTCAGTTGTTATCAAATCTCCCCGAAATTTTAAAAATTTTCCATCAATATATTTTCTTTTTTCGATGCATGGCACACACTCTGAAAGTATATAGGTTGTCGCTTTAGGCTTGTTAGAGAAACTTGAGGACATTTAAATAACACGTATACTGTTTTGACACCCTAAACCCCCTCGTTATGTAATATCGATTTGAGTAGACATTATGCCGAAACTTTAGTCTCCAAGTTTTCGAAAGTGGCTTCTAAGTAGTTTTTATTAGCAGTCGGCACCATCCTATGCACAAACTAAGTAAGTAACCAATGCAAATATGTGTATGATCTCTAAACATGATAGAAAAATTATTGAATTAGAAAAGCAGATGATAGGATAAGTTCCTTTTAAGTTAGGTGGCCCTTACCCAACCACTTAGCCTAACGGAGCGGACTCTTTAAATTCGATGAATTAAGAAAAAGAAAAGAAATGAAAATGAATGAAAAGACGAGATCATTAGACACTAACAGGTTAACTTACCATGTACGAGCAAGGATAACGGGCTTAATGTGATTGCGCTCGGACGAAAAGGAGTGAAAGAGAGCAAGAGACATAGGTTGAGTTATAATGGCATGACTCGGATTGGTCTGCATAATGATGGAGTTTTTGAAAATTGTGTCATTACGGTATCCTTGGTCTTGATTTGTCAAAATTGATTTGACATAGCCTAGTAGCCGCATACGATTAGAGTTCAGTGTGTCTGTGTTTCAAATTGCGCTTACCTTGTTTTTGTTGAATTGGTTTATTGCTTGAGGACAAGCAAAGGTTCAAGTGTGGGAGAGTTTGATGACGTGAAAATACATCGTTTATTTGACTTGATTAATGCGTATTTTCTAGTCGTTTTGATTGGTATCTGCACCATATTACGTTGGTATTTTGTTTATTTTGTTTATTTCTAGGTATTCAACCATTTAAAAGTCGTATGCGAAGAAAGGAAGCAAATCGGGCGAAAAACAGGAGAAATGGAACAATTTGCATACAAGGAGTTGTCTGACGAAAATGGCCATAACTTTTGAACCGTAAATCGAAATGACGCCCCGTTTGAAGCGCCGAAAAGCTAAGACTGAGATCTGTAACCTGAATCTGGAAATTGTGGGTGTTACAATCGTCACACCCCTGTTACGACCGTCATGGCACCAAAATCTAGAAAACCAGAACATAAACGACAGGAAAATGCAGAAGAAGGAATTTTGTGGGTGTGACGGTCGTCACACCTCCATTACGACCGTCACGCGCCTTTTTACCAGGCCACGACTGTAACACCTATGCCACGACTGTAATGTCCCTTTTTCAAGTATCACGACCGTAACAACACATCACGACCGTCATGCACACATCTTATTAAAACGCAGAACGTGGGAAGTACGCAGTCTTCCATTTTCCCTATTTTTCCTCACTCTCAACTCAACTGCAAGGATGACCGAGTCTACAGATTATTCCTCAAATTAGTGGGTCACGTATGATCCAACTTGGGCTACAACCGATGGAATCGACAAATATAAATAGGAGCAGTCATTGTAAGAAGAGGGGGGGGGTGCTTTGGGCGGTTATTGTCGTACCGAAGCTCTGTCAAAATTAAAACTCAGCTTCTGTTTTCGTTCTTCGTTGTTTTCTTTGTTTCCTTTATTTTCAATTCCATTACCCTGCAAGTAGTAGTTTCCAACATTAGGGAACTGTTACAGTAGCTTAGTTTTATTTGTTTACAAACTCAGAACTCGATATTTCGCAATTCCAAAAGCTTCAATCCTGCCAACATTTGTGGAGGGGTTGCTTGAAGAATAGCTTTTGTATCAGGTTTCGACATTTGCAATTAATATTAGAATTCTATTATTTTATTACCATGTTTGCTTTACTGTATTTCCGTTTATGTTTATGTTTATGTTTATGTTTTTCGGTTTTAAATTCTATGTCTTGCTAAATTGTCTTGAGTCCGGCGTATGAGTCCCGTCGTTACCGACGGGACTCGGTAGAAAATAATAGGTACGAACTTATGATTAAAAGTCTATTTTGGTTTTAACTTCTAATCGTAATTTAAGTAGCCTTGTCACGAGAGTGAGAGATTATTTAACATTGCTTTGTCATGAGAGTGAGAAGCATATTAAGGTTTAAGCCGAGATCCGCGAGTGCGTGAGGAGTGAACCGGATAGTAGAAGTTAGGCATCATATCTAAATACAGCGAGAGCGCTTTAGATGCTGGTTAGGATACTGCTGGCTTTCAAAGAGTGTTTCCTAGTTACCGGGCGAGCGAGAGCAAAATCTTGGGATTAGGAAGTATGATTTTAGTTAAGACCGCGAGAGCGTGAGACAGAGTCTTTAAGTTGGTATATTCTACGGAATAGGAGTATAGTCGTAATTAGCACCTCATTCTACGAGTCCTTAGGAACGCGGAAACCATATCCCGACCTCGTTCTTTTATTATATTTTCCTTAGTTCTATTTTAGTTTTAGTTCTAGTTTCCCTTTTACCAAATATCATTAGCCTTAGCTTTACAAAGCGACGATAGATAACGATAGGTTGATATTGGTCTCTGTGGTTCGACAATCTTTTATATTACTTCGATAAATCCGTGCGCTTGTGGACGCATCAATCTTCATGGAAGAATGAGGGACTTGAGATATTAAATATCATGCTTATCCCTGATTGATCCTTTGCCTGAGTATCTTTTGAGACTCAAAACCCTAATTGGTAATCACATGAAACAAACAACATTCTTTGTATCTCTCAATGAGTTAGTGATGCATAAAAGTATACAAACATATTATGCTAATGAAATGAAAATGATGCGGGACCTTAGGGTCAAAAATTAGGGTATGACAATAATCACATACTAAAATTGTATTATTAGAGTGCAAGAAAATTTCAAGTATATATACAAGTTGGTTCAAGAAGGTTTGACCAAAAAGTCAACATTTCCAAGTCAAAGTTCTAAGGACAACAACTCCTTCAATTCTCCATATTTTTGAGTGCATATATTTGTATATGACTCTTCTCGATATCCTCTACAACTTCTCTTTACATGACAAGAGCCAATTATTCTTGGAGGATCATCAAAAGTTTGAACATATTATATGTCATTTGTGGACTTAGTAAAATTTGACCTATTTTCAAGTGATTTTTTCTCAACTTTCAAGGATCAAAACTTCTTCAATTTTTATCCTTTGAGGCTGATTCTTTTTGCACAATATCATTTACATTGCCCTTTACAAGTTTGCATCAATGATCAATATCAAATTATGCTTGGAAGGCCATGGAATTTTAATGGAACATTATAGGTCATTTTCTTCCTCAAAGACTTAGATTTTTTCTAAGTATATGACCAGTTTTTCATGCCAACTTCAACACACCATATATTTCTCCTCAGATGTCCAAATGAAACCTTTCTTGGCACATTGTAAACTAGGCCACGAGGACTACACATTGCAAGAAGAATGGTAGCAAAAAGCCTCTTGAGTAGGATACCCAATCATGGTGAACATGGTGATTTGAAATTGAAGAAAACTCCATGATCATATTTTTGACTCATTCTAATTCCAATTAGAGGCCAAATTAAAGTTCAATTTCGTGCCTAATCAAGTTTAGCAAGTATCCATAAGTAGTTTAGAACTTGAAACGCAAGTTTTGGTTGAGTTTTGATGACATGAGAGTTACACTTTTGGCATGATGAAGGTGTGCATGATTACACTCAATATCCACTCAATTCACCCCTCTCAGCATTCCATCATCTTCATCTATGAATAGAGGTTCATTCTACCTTCATTCCCAAGCATTTGAGAGCCAGAAACCCCCGGTTTCACCTTCAAATTTTCTGCAAAAAGTGAGCTATCGTGTTTCAATTTCCAGCAACTCTCACTCTCATTTCTTGATTCCATAAGCTTCATCGTGTTTCTCTGAAGCTTCTACAACAAATTCCAATCTCTAATAGTCCCTGAATTGCTCCAACCAAATTCAGTTTCAGAGCTTCTCATATCGTTTTTGGACAAGGTAGTTTGAAGCTCCATTTTCACTCAAACAAGTTACCACAATGTAGTCCTTTGATTTCTAAACATTTCCCCAACCTAGCTGGTGTTGATTCTTCTTCTACATCATTTAATTATTTTTCGTGTTTTTGTGTTCTTTAGATTTTACTCAAAATTCTCTCTACTCCTTTTCAATAAATGAAAATGGAGAGTGAGGTTGAGTTCGTCTTGATGAGACGGTCAAAATGCAATAGGTCTCATGACCTATCTTAACCATTTGTGGATTCTCCAGTGAGAGCTCGCCTGAGAAGATGACCGGGGAGGTTGGGCGATGACATGAGGTGGCAGACATGTTGGCAATTTGAAATGTTTTGATTGGCTGGATTTGAATTTGTTCTGGTGTGTTTTCTAATCTAATTTCCACCATACATCCTCACCTAAGGCGCGTTGTATCTGCCACGTCAATTAATGAGGCTTGATCCTACGCTTCTCCTTTTTTCTCATTTTATTTTATTTTCTGTTTTTATTTTAAATTGCTTTTTCCTTTAAAAATTCATAGTAATTTCATTTTTTGGTTAAAAAATACCAAAATAATTTCTAAAATTTTCTTTTCTTTTTCTCTTTCTGATGATATATTTTTCATATTTTTATTTTGTCATTTGATATTTTTTCAGGATTTTTCTCTTTTTCCTTACATTTTAAATAGTTTAAAAATACTTTTATGCATTAAAAAATTCTTAAAAAATTTCGATAGCATTCTTGAGTTGTTTCTGACTTTCTGGATTTTTCTTGGTCATTTGTGATCTTGTTTGATGCATCTTCTGCACTTTCATGTTTATTTTCATTTTAAAATTCATTTTAAAAATCATTTTGATGCATATTATTTCATATTATTGCATTTTTGTGTTTGTTGACCTTTGTTGACTTCTGTTTGACTTGAATTTTGGTTGATTTGGTCAAGTTTCATCAAGCTCAATGGATCTTGGGTTTTGATGTGGTGAAAACCCTAATTCACCAAAATGGATGATTGATCTTAATGATAACTTGATCAATCCTTGGATTCAACTTATTGTTTTTGTTTCCTTGACGCCTCTTCTTTATCTCCCTTATTCTTTTTGCTATTGGTTTATGAAAATATTTAACATCATGGAACTTTTGAAGTTCTTGATTAAGATGAGACCATTCTTCTTTTCTTTTTGTGTGGCATGCTTTAGGAGGATGATCTACATATTATTTCTCTAGCATGTGTTAACAAATAAATTGTTATTGACCGGTCTCAGATAGCTGTGACTTCTACTTAATTCCAATTACGATTGCTTAACATAGCGCTAAATGTGTCCCAAATCAGAAACTAAGTCATTTTTATAAGTGAGATTGTCAGCCTCCTATTCTCCATGGTATTGTGTGAAATATATTTGATATTTTGTTACCTAAGGGAGCTAGTGGCATACTTGTTGATTTTGTCCAAGTTGGAGCCCTTCTTTTAGTAATGTATAAGACCATGTTTTCATGCATGTGGATGTTTAGTTGAGTGTTCTCCAAAAAAATGACAAATTGGCCTTTTTTTCTAATCACTAACTTACTGACTTTTTGTTTTATTTCTTTACTTTAATTGTCATTTATTTTGTGCTCTTTACTTATTACAATTTACTTTATGCTTTTATTTTAGCATTTCATATTATATTATCATATTATTTTTTCTTTGTCCCCTTGGATTTGTGTTTATGCTTATGCTCTTTTTATTTTGTCCATTTGGACTTTCTCTTAAGATATTAATAAATACCAAAACCCCTAAAAACCCTGGTGACTTTCATGGACTTCATGTTACTACCCTATGCATTGAGGAGTTATGGACTTAGAATTAAGACCTTGACCTTGGCTTGGAAGTACATCTTAAGACCTATTTGGATTCATTTGGTACCCTTGGCCTAAGGATTCTCTTGAAGACTCATCCTGGTTATTATTGATTTCCTTTGATGATTGGATTGTTATTGCTTATTTGGCTTGCTTGAGGCTCGATCCAAAGGAGGGAATTCTTGATTGACTTAGGTAATGGGACTTACTATCTTCTCATGGTTAGATCTTTCTTTGTCCCTAGCTTTTATTTTATTAAATAGGATAGTCTCTTCATTTCTTCCCCATTCTTAAATCTTTAAAATCTCCTCTCTATTTCAAAAAATTTCTTCTTCCTAACTTGAACCACTTTCATGATAAAACCTTGACTTTGTCAAGTTCATTTTCAAAATTCTTTTCCTTTAATAAATGCTAAGACATCTTAAGCATATTAAACCATTTCAAAAGACTTAAAAAATACAAAAACTCATTCAAATCTTTTTGTGCCGTTGTGTACTTTTTTCTTTTAAAACTTTTCATAAAGTTTAGACATGAGTCATTTCCATAGTTGAGATGTAATTCTCCTATCCCCATAGCATAGATGGTAATTCTTTTACACTTGTGAGAGTTAGTGGCATACTTGTTGATTTTTATCCAAGTTAGAGCCCTTCTCGTTGTGATGCAAAGTTCTCATTACTTGTGGGTGATTAGTTGTAGTATTCTCCTTAAAATTACAACTTGTATTTTCATTTAAAATGAATCAAAACGCACCATTTTTGTTATTTTTACCATGAACTACGAGGTTTGATCCTCCATTGCACTTTGTGGGTACGTAGGCATGAGGCTCGGGAAGTCTTGTCAAACACAAAATTTAAAAAAATATGTCTTTTCTCACCTCTCCAATCTTTTGCAAGCAAACCATTTTCAAACCAAAAGCATAGATATTTTAAAGAGGTTCCTATAGAGTACTATAGACGTTTTGGGTGCTAACACATTCCCTTTGCGTAACCAACCCTCCTACCCTCTCTCTATTTATTTGTTCTTGTTTTAGAACTTCTTAGGGTTTTGTTCGTTCTTTTTCCCTTTCCTTTGGAAAAAATAAAAGCGTGGTGGCGACTCTTGCTTTATGAGTGAAGTTAATCAATAGCTTATACTCATAATTTTTTACCACTACAGAAAAGTGGCGACTATCCAGGGGAGTAGTCCTTAGTGGGTTCAGTCTAATTTGATTTATTTATTGCTTTTTTGTTTGATTTGCTTGTTATTGCTTGTTCTGTTTGGGTGCTTGGTGATTCTCTGTGTGGTGAGATAAGTCATATACCCGTACTTGAGTGAACTTATGATAGAATAATTGGTATAATCAAGGAGATATGCTTGGAGTAATCCTTAGCATGTCAAGTTGTGATCCACCGCTCAGTGGAGGCCCCTTTGGAATTACTGATTGTCATAACGAGTAGTCGTATATTGACATTACTTTTTCCGACCAGGGAGCCTAAGAAGTTGGGGACCTTAGAACCCCTTAACCCATCTTGGCCTTTTAGGACGAAGTGCGGTGACTATTCAGGTGCAGACTTGAATCAGTTGTTACGTGATACTACAGACAAGTTTCTCTTGAGAATATTAATGGTTGGTGAGTAGTTGTGTAAGCCAGTAATATTCAAAAGATGGAATTATGACTCTAGGAACTTTTTAAAACCTTGTTCTACAGTTATTGATATACCATTAGTACATACCTTTGTGGGTTGGTTCTTACCCTTAGCTCCATGCTTGTGACTCTGAACCTTTGGCCTTGTGTGCTCTGTGTGATCTTGTTTGTGGTTGTTGCATTGCATGCACTTATGCATTCATGGGTATTTTCCAAGTTTTCAAGGAACTTAGAGATTCTTTTTTACAAACATCGTAGATATTGTGATTATGGATCTTGGAAGAAGGAATACTAAGAAGCACAGTTTCAGGAGTCCTGATTTACGAGATTTGAGAAAGTTAGGATCTTTGGTGTCTATTCCTGTGAATTTCAAATACAGTTTTGGGAAGCTCTTGAATATTCTGAACACTGATGTGGAAGAAGGGATTCTTAATACCTTGGTTCAATTCTATGATCCTCTGTACCATTGTTTCACTTTTCCCGATTATCATCTTGTGCTAACTTTGGAGGAGTTTTCTTACTGGGTGGGATTGCATATTTCAAACAAGGTTCCTTTTAGTGGTTTGGGGGAAATTCCTACGACTCGATTTATTTCCAAAGCTCTTCATCTCAAGGAATCTGATGCCAAGGGAAACTTTGTTACTAAGGGAGGTATTCTTGGGATGACTTCCAAATTCTTGTTTGGGAAAGCTTCTACCTTTGCTAGTATGGGACGTATGGATACTTTTGAGGCTATTCTTGCCTTACTTATCTATGGCCTTGTACTTTTTCCTAACCCAATGCCTACATTTCTTAGAGACACTTATCATTCCATCCATCATAGGACTTCCAAAGGATATGGAGCTATTACATGTTGTGCACCTCTACTGTACAAGTGGTTTACTTCGCACTTGCCACAGTCCAGAATCTTCAGAGATAATAAGGATAAGCTTAGGTGGTCTCAGAGGCTTATGTCTCTCACTCAAGCAGATATGACTTGGTATAACTTGGCATATGATATTGAAGAAATTATTGATAGTTGTGGGGAGTTCCCAAATGTGCCTCTTCTTAGTACACGAGGAGGAATCAGCTACAACCCTATTCTTGCTAGACGCCATTTTAGATATTCTTTGAAGGACAAACCTAATAATGTTTTGTTATCGGGTTTCTTTTTCCTTGATGGAGTAGAGAACTTAGAGTTGAAGAAGAGGATTGTGCATTCTTGGCACAATGTCCATAGGAAAGAAAAAATCAATTAGGAAGGCAACATGGCGTGGTTGCTGAACTTTACATTCAATGGGTTCGTGATAGAGCTTGTAAACTCAAGATGACTTATCCTATTGAAGAGCCATTATTCCCTGTTACTACACCATCATCTTCTCTTGTTCCCATTGATGCTAAAAGGGGTCTCCAAGAAGCTTTGGCTAAGATAAAGCAAGAGAAAGAAGTGTGGGAAAGCAAGTTTCTTGCTTCCAACTTAGAGAAGGAAAAGTTATAGAAAAATATGTAGGAGAAGGATTCATTGATTGAGTTATTGGAGCAGCGTGCTATGAAGAGATCAAGGGAGCCAGAGGATTTATTTTACTCTAGCATTTCATCACCTACTCATCTTCCTACTTCTGGTGCATGGAAGAGTATTGCGGACCGACTCGTGATGGAGCAGGACACCCTGAAGATCAGCTATGAGAGAGAGATCAAGAGGCTTCACAAGAAGTATCGGCTTGTAGTTGGATCATCTTCTGACATGATTCCATATATTTAGCTTTTTCCTCTCATGTGTTAGAATGTTGAAATTGTATTTCAGTTTGTAATCCTTTTTCCATTATTAAAAAAATGATATTTTCAAATATATAAAAGTGTTGTTATTTTATGATGTTTCCAATTTGCAATTTTCTCTGACAACTGTATTCTTAGCCTTTAGTTCTTCCAAAGTCTTCAGCAGTAATGAAGGTTCAGAGCCTGAATCTTTAGTGATGACAACATCCTTAGTTCCAAAAATGGATCCCAATTTTGTAACCGACGGAGGAGGAGGAAAGGCTTCCACACCGGGTGCAAGGAGTAGAAGGGTTGGAGGAACCTTCTGAGGCAAGGGTTCAACTATACCAGAGAGTCTGGCATGGAAGTTCCTTTGCGTCTCCTTGAAGCACACAATTTCCAGCTCTTCAGAACTACAGTGAATTCACTTTCTGAAATTGTTAAACACAGTGTGAACTTTATAAAGGTTTTCATTAAAGGCACGACCTTCATAGAGAGAGTTCAATCTAGCAACATCCTTAATTTCAAACTGCAAAAAAAATTCATCCAATGGTGTTGGAAGGATGTTGGTTTGAGGGGTGGTTTGGTCAGAATAAGGATTGGGAGTTCTGTCAGTGAACAATGATTTCAAGATCTCAATCATCATCAGAATCATTATGATCTGATTCATAAGAGGAGTTAGTGGTTGATGGTCCACTATTTCTGATTCGTTCCCAGAGGGTGTCAAAAACAGGTTGAACAACTCAGTTTGGTTGAAAGGGCGGAGTTAGTGGAGTTGGAGTATCTTCTGGAAAAGCAAAGGCTACTGGTAATGTGAGAAAGATAGAAGACTGTGTGGGAAAATTTGAATCAGAAGAGTGATTTTCTGATGGGTTTGGTTTAGAAGTTGGCGTTAGTTTTTTTTAGATGGAATTGGGGTAGTGGTGATTGAGGTTAATTCAATTATAGTTTGGGTTGGTATAGGGAGAGTTACAGAAATAGTGATAATATGAGTTGTGATAGATATGGATTGTTGTTTTGAGATGGGTGTTGTTATTGTTTCAAAAGGAATGTGAAAGGTTATTTGAGTGAGTGTGGAAGATGGTTAGGAAATGGATGAAGTAGTCAATGCAGAATGAAAATGAGTTTCAGAAAGAAGGGGCTTACCAAAGGGGTTAGTCTGAGGTTCCCAGAAATGACAGTTTCTGCAGTTCCCATAATGTCCTTCAGAATGATCTTCGAAAAGTTAGACATTTTGGAAATTTTGGTTATGGGCTTAGGTGCACTGCAGGTTCCTTCTTCTAAAGGTCTGGACTTCCTCTTTCTCAAAGAGTAAAGATCTGGATAGGTTTCAGGAAACTCTTAAAAGGAGTAAGCTACAGGAGTTTCTCCTTTTGCCATACAATCATGAACAATTTGCAAAAATAATGGGTTTAAAATGACAAAAAATGAGAGAGTTATGATAGTTTGAAAATGTGAAGAAAAGAGAGAATATAAGTGATTAACAAATATGGGAAATGATCCCCATGGGACTTAAACTCAAGTCACTTCGCTTGCAGCACAAAACCAAGACCATCCAACCAACACGCACAGGTTGAAAGGGGAGGGAAGCAAGGTATTATATGTGTTATTCAGTTGGAAAATCAAAAAAATAAAAGAAACTGGGGAGACGGGGATTCGAACCCTAGCTTCAAAGGGTGAAAGGTAACAAGAGCGCGCAGGTTTAACCACTGGGGTGGTGATACATCCGTGTATCAAACCACACCCATTAAATGATAAGGGTAGAAATGACTTAGGCCTGACCAGAACAAAGGCGCTATGACCTGGTTCTTGCCCAAGAAGACCTAGTTTTCTTCATTTGCAAGAAGGGCATAACTTCTTCATTTCTCCATGAAAATGGATGAAACAAAGATGGATGCTGCCTAGAATTTCATGAGGAATTCAATGGTGGTTTTATATTTTTCTAAAAATGCTTACATTTTAAATTCCGATAGTGGTTCCTAAAAGGCTTATAATTTCCAAGTTCTATGCTACAACTATACATAATCAATAATAGAACTATAAAATGGTTCAAACACGACAAGTAAGACATATATGACATGTTCAAAATCAATGTACATCAAAACAAAGCGTATTTAACAAAGTACCAAGTTCAAGTGAAACTTACTTCTTGAAGCACAAATCCAACTTCCAAGATACTTGTTACAGAAGTAAATGAATGCCCTGGACACCTCTATTAGACCTTAATGAAGCTTTTTGAATGCTAGGAATCCAAAGAAATCCACTAGAACAGAATCTTGCTCCTTCTTGCAAAATGGTCAAAAGTGACCAAAATGAAAACTCCTCCAAATGGTGTTATAGTTGAGAAACTATGATTGAAACAACTTAAGGATGTTATTTAGAGTGTGTTTTAAGTGTTGGATGGTTTTGAAATGGACTTAATCAAGACATGGCTTGTAAAATGCAAAAAGTCAAAGATATGAGGTTTTGACAGTTGACTTTCTGATTTTGGTGGTTTGGAATGATGATGAAGGTTTGAACACCTTCAAGGGATGTTTTGTGATGTGTTTCGATGGTTGTTTGAGTGGTTTAAGCTCTGGTTTTGAAAACTCGAAACTTACTCTTGGAAACTTTGAAAATTTGAAGTGAATGAGGAAGAATGAGAAAACAAGTTTTGTAGTTGTTTTGGTGTGTTTTGAAACATCAAATGTGGTCTCTATTTATAGGGGAACAAGTTTGTTTTGGAGGAATAGTGGTGGTTTGAAGGTTGAGTTCATCATTCAATGTTTTGGCAATGTATCATTATTTCCTATCCAAGGTACATTATCTTCTTCCACTAGCCTAGCATTGTTTTTAACCAATTCCACATTTTGCAGATGGTTTTATCTACCATATAAGAAAGAACTATCCCACCATAATGACATTTTTGCCCTTTGGTACACATGTCATGCTTAAAACACCACCACAACTTGCAACTTCCTTATTTTTGGAAATTTGAATTTCAAATTGTTGATGACATTTAATTTCTCTCTCCTCGTCCTTTTTTTCTTTCTCTTTCTCTCTGTCTTCCCACTCTTCTTCTCTTTTTCTTCAATCTCTTTCTCTTTCTCTTTTTCTTCCACTTCGTCTCTTTCTCTTTCTCTTTCTCAATGAATTCATAAACCTAATTGTATTATTAGTAGGGACAAAGAAGATTCCATAAAGAAGATTACGGCGAGCAAGCAAGATGACGTCGCGATGGAAGAGATGCTCGTGGTGTTGCCGAAGGTGTCTCACCAGGAAGAACACAAGGAATAAGCTGGATCCGTGTTGATTCGTTTTCTTTTGGGTTTCAATAGGGTTTGATTTCATGGACAAATTTAAATACTGTTTGATTTCATGGACGAATTTAAAAGAGCTTACAATTTTCATTTGATTTTTCTCTTTGATTTTAGGTTCAATGAGTTTGTGTTCTGCATTTTCTTTTAGGTTCTATTAGGTCTCGATGATGATGATGATGGTGGTGGTGTTGTTTATCCGGTGGTTCTGAGAAAAAGCCTTCCGAGGTATATGTTTATTAGTTTCAATTATGAATCTAAATTTGTGTTTTTTGTTATTTTTGGAACACAAAAACAGTTAAACTCGGTCATATATTTTCTTCTATTATTGTCATTATGAGGAATGTTTCATGTTTTCTATTGTAGATATCGAGCTTTTGATGAATTGAAAGTAATAGAAGTGGCTTTCGATAACATATGGATTATTTGTTAATGTCACTATGTCCGTCTTGCATATTAGGTGTTTGATGATTTGTTTCAATGAAGGCACAGATATCACTGCCCAAAGGTTGGTTCATAATACTTCTGGTTCCTATTGTTAATAATAATTTTGGTTGTGATTGTAAGTATGACCCAATTAGATTAGTGGTGGTGTTGTTTTCAAGCGGGTATATTTTCATGTTTTTTGCAAGGTCAAACACAAACTGGAAAAGGGGAAGATGGCGGTGACGTTTCCGGCAGGAATAGAGAAGTATAGGTGATTGAAATTTCTCCATGATTGCAATTTCAAGTTGTCATTTTTATTACATTGTATTCAACTACTAGATCTGAATATATTAATAGTCGTGTGCATTATTCTTTTGTCTTCATCATGTTATATGCCGTAATGGATTGTATCAACTAAATTCATCCTTCCTTCTTTTGTTTCACCTTTGAATGTTGAAGCATGTGCCATTTTGAATAATAACTAACAGAGAAAGAAAGAAAGAAAAAGTGCAGCAACGAATATTAGTAGTGAATAATAACTAACAGTTCGTATGGCGCATGTTAGTATTCATCCCTTTGTAGAAAAACTATTAACACAAGTTCTGTAAGTGAGACAAAACTGTATATGTGACAAGAGATGAAAGAGTTTGAAAAATTAACAGTAATGTTATTAGTTATTTTACTATATGATATGTAGCAGAATTAATATATATGATATAGTTGTGAAATTTGTGTGGTGGTGTTTATTTAATTATGTTAATTAGGTTAAAGTTCGGAAATCTACGGTTTAGATAGAAGGAGGGAAATAGAGAATAAAAAAACTGGGGAGGTTCTGTTTTGGAAAAATGTATGAGACAGGAATTTTGGTAAGAAAAAGTTAAGTAAGGACACAGAAAATATATGTAAAGAGGATATGTCACATCTATTTCATTAATGCAAAACAAGTTAATAATAATATGTTATAAATTAATAGACTTCTTAATCAAGTCATGAGACTCATCTCATGTGCAATAATAATTGATTTCATTTGTCAAGGTCCATCAAACAGGACCGAGTATACTACAGAGAATAGTGATTTCATGTGCAAAAGATGGACAAGGAGCTGATCCTAGCCAAAACAGCTTCTGAGGAAATTCATGAAGTTCTGTCTTTTCATACCAGACGAATAAATTCATGAAATTCTGAATACATTCATGAATATAGGTGTGAGCTGTTATTTATTGATACAACGCAGTGGCGCGAAGGTTAGTTTTTTAGTTCGAATCAAGACTCCTCGTGTTTGATAGAAATGAATATATTCCTAAGCAATATAAGCCTTACAGACACACAAATTAAGGATTTTGATAGAAATGTTGCATATGAGCAACATCTTTGTCACTAACCTTTAAACTACTATTCATGTATCCATTTAGGTTACTTGCCATTAAACTTCTTTATTCTCTATTTCTTGATAGGCAAACAATATATTGTTAGAGAAAATCCAAGACGATCAATTCTTAGACCTTTTGACAGTTAAAACAGAAGTTCGTGCTGTGTGTAAAGAGGTTACTATGATAGGTTACTATAACGATCAAGACGATAAATTCTTAACCTCTTGATAGGTTACTATGATTAGTTGTTCAATGTAAAATACAATTGATAATTTTCATTAGTTATGTATTCTAACTCGTGATTTTATTTGTTTCTTTATTCTTTCCCTCTTCAGCAGACAGTTTCTCATAGCAACCGGTGAAGAAGAATCCAATTGAGAAGAATACATAGATTTTACTTTTTGGACATGGTATCATATATAGCCCCTTTTTATCTTATGAACAAATAATTTAGGAAAGGTATTTTACAGTGAGGTTCTGGTTTGGTTGTATTTAAAATTCAAACAGTATGTAGGGCTAATTATAGATTGCACATGTTGGTTATGCAGTAGCAGCTCCAGTCTGAATTTTTTGTTTCCTTTCACTAATATACAAATTCCTTTTCACTAATATACAAATGAAAGCTCCAGGGAATTAAGAGCTCCAGGGAAGATTAAATTCTTCATATGGTGTGCTTCTCATCCACCCATTCCAACACTTTCTGTGTTGCAGAAAAGGAAAATTAATCAAACCAACTAATGTCCCAGATGTTTAACAGAAGAAGAGACTGTTATTCACTGCATATACTACACTGTTTGTTGGCAAAAAAATATGCACGGGTTTTGGTTTTACTTCGGATAGTTTCTTTGATCAAGAGAATTTCTTTTGTTGGATTAGAGAAGAAATTATTGCACCTAATACTACATTGTTGGAGTGTTGGCATAGAATCTTTACGCATGCATCAACTTTGGGTGTTGGCATAGAATCTTTACGCATGCATCAACTTTTGGAGTGTTGTTTTAAATATACTAGAAATATCAATAAACCTCAAGGATGGTTGGCATGGCATCAGATGCATGGAGAGAGAACTGCATTTGCGTAATGTTGATGACAGATGCATAGGTCATCCAAGGAGAGCAGGATTTGGAGGCTTGATTAGAAGAGGGGATGGAACATGGCTGGATGATTGGTTTTAGTGGTTATGTGCAATCCTTTGATTTATTTTTATGATCATAATTTACACATTGCACATTATCATATCATGTATATTCATGAATTTAAAACAAATGCATAATCTTATCATCCAGATTTTTAAAAACAATATATTCATCCGGAAGAACAATGGTTATGAAGTTTACACCATACCTGTCCATCGAATTTCACAGGTCGTACAGACCTACTGGCTAGCAACTTGGGGTTGGTATCTAGCCTGTTGTTATCCTTTTTCTTTTAGATAAAATGAAACTATTCCTTAAAATTAAAATGTTTCAAGAGTATTTTAAATTTTCCCATCTAATTTGATTCCTTAAAATTAAAATGTTTTAAGAGTGATTTAAATTTTCCAATCTAATTTGAGTTGACATACCTTAATCTATATCCACAGTATCACACTTCTTTTCTTTCTTCATCTATTTAAGCATACAAACCACACATTACATTTCCCTCCTTTCTCCCTCCTTTTTTTTTACCTTAAATCTTTATCAACGCTAAAAACAATTTTTGAACATATCACAATTTATCCATACTATTAAAACACTAAATTAAAATTATTATCACGTGAATATGAAATTATTGATCAAAATATTGAAATTAACGGGAATATAAGTTACTGATCATACTGATCAAAATATTGAATATTAACGAAAACAAGGAGTTACTGATCCAAATATTGAATATTAACGGGAATTTGAAGTTACTGATAGAAATTTTGAATATTTACGGAAATACGAAATTACTGATCCAATTATTGAATATTAACGGGAATTCGAAGTTACTGATAGAAAATTTTTAAACAATGTTATTTTTATAAACGGGACTAACTTTACTATTGATTCATATATTTTTACAAATAATATCAAAACAAAAATAATATTTATTATTTTTATAGATGGCAAAAAATATATTGTTGACGGGAACATGAAGTTACTTATCAAAATATTAAACATTAACGGGGATTCGAAGTTATTGATAGAAAATTTTAATATTAACGGGAACACGAAGTTACTGATTAAAATATTGCATATTAACGAAAACATGAAGTTACTGATCAAAATATTAAACACGATTGATTAAAATATTGAATAATAACGTTATGATTTTTTTTAATTTAAAATAATTTTTTTATATTTAATAACATAACTGATGACATATCCGCGGTCCACACCAGAACCCGTGCTGACGCACGGGTTTCCCACTAGTTGTTGTTTAAGAGGACATCTTGACTAGTGGGAGTGTTATCTTTGACAGTGCACTATTCCACATAAATGCACCTTGAATTCAAAGCTTTCTTCCACTTTCAAAGGGAATCTTCGTGATCAATTTACTCTATCTTGCAGGTTCAACATAACTATCAAGGATTTCTATTGAATTGAGTGCACATTAGTCTTGTGTAATCACTCCAAGTTGGACTCAAAATCTTGTGGTGCAAGAAAATGCCAAATTTGTCTAGCAAAAACAGTTGCATCAAGGTACATTGTGCACTTCATATCTCCTTGCTCAAATGGAATTAGATGATGTTCTTGGACTTTTTGGAAATCTTGTATATCATACTTCAACTTTGATGTTTGCATTTAGTCTTGATTCATCTTGGATCTTGAAGATAAATGGCCTCAATGTTGGTTAAAACACAAAACAGATTCTGCCCAAAATTTCTCTAAGTGTCAAAGTTCAAAAGTTTTGAAACCCTAACTTCATGGCTTCATATCTCAAAATCTATGCACTTTTTGGGAATTCAGCCTAAGTAACAAAGTTGTAGTATGTAACAAGCTCTTCAATTTGGTATTTGGATCCAAGAAAATTAATGCTTGGTTTGGAGTTATGGCCTTGCAAAGTAGGGCAAAAATCATTGTTTTTCATGACTTCGAAAAATTCCTAAGTTTTCTAAGGTTGCCCTCTTTACAATTTACCTCACTTTTCTTGATTTTTCTTGATCAATCATGATCCAAATCACACATTAACATTGTTCTTGACTTGAAAAGGCCATGGTTGACAAAAAACTTAAAAAGCCAAACTTGATTTTAGGCATAGTTGACTCTTTGTGTCAGATGAATCTTGAACTTTGTGATCCTTTATGAAATCAAATCCTCAGGCTATTTTAAACATCATGGATGGACTCCAAGGGTGTTTTTAAGTGCCTTGAATCATGTCCTAAGGTTTGAGATCATGCCTTGCTCAAAAGTCAAAGGTACAACTGACTTTTTATTAAAAACCCTAGTTTGTGGTCCAGATGAATTTGAATCCTTGCATTGCTTATGAATCCAGTTCTTTGGATCAATCCAATCATATGAATGGACTAATGTGATGTATTTGAGGTACTTGAAACATATATTGAGGTATTGGATCATGCCTTGCTCCACAAGTTAACTCAGGGATTGATTAGGTCAAAACCCTAATTTTGGTGCGTTGAGGATCTTAAGGCTTGTTGATTATGAAATGAGGCAATCTTGTGCTTGATTATTTATGAATGGGAGCTCTTGATCTTCATGGAAGAATGAGGGACTTGAGATACTAAATATCATGCTTATCCCTGATTGATCCTTTTCCTGAGTATCTTTGAGACTCAAAACCCTAATTGGTAATCACATGAAACAAACAACATTCTTTGTATCTCTCAATGGGTTAGTGATGCATAAAAGTATACACACATATTATGCTAATGAAATGAAAATGATGTGGGACCTTAGGGTAAAAAATTAGGGTATAACAATAATGACATACTAAAATTGTATTATTAGAGTGCAAGAAAATCTCAAGTATACAAGTTGGTTCAAGAAGGTTTGACCAAAAAGTCAACATTTCCAAATCAAAGTTCAAAGGACTACAACTCCTTCAATTCTCCATATTTTTGAGTGCTTATTTTTTTATATGACTCTTCTCGATATCCTCTACAACTTCTCTTTACATGACAAGAGCCAATTATTCTTGGAGGATCATAAAAAGTTTGAAGACATTATATGTCATTTGTGGACTTAGAAAAATTTGACCTATTTTCAAGTGATTTTTTCTCAACGTTCAAGGATCAAAACTTCTTCAATTTTTATCCTTTGAGGCTGATTCTTTTTGCACAATATCATTTACAATGCCCTTTATAAGTTTGCATCAATGATCAATATCAAATTATGCTTGGAAGGCCATGGAATTTGATGGAACATTATAGGTCATTTTCTTCCTCAAAGACTTAGATTTTTTCTAAGTATATGACCAATTTTTCATGCCAACTTCAACACACCATAAATTTCTCCTCAGATGTCCAAATGAAACCTTTCTTGGCACATTGTAAACCAGGCCATGAGGACTACACATTGCAAGAAGAATGGTAGCAAAAAGCCTCTTGAGTAGGATGCCCAATCATGGTGAACATGGTGATTTGAAACTGAAGAAAACTCCATGATCAGATTTTTTGACTCATTCTAATTCCAATTAGAGGCCAAATTAAAGTTCAATTTCGTGCCTAATAAAGTTTAGCAAGTATCCATAAGTTGTTTAGAACTTGAAACGCAAGTTTTGGTTGAGTTTTGATGACTTGAGAGTTACACTTTTGGCATGATGAAGATGTGCATGATTACACTCAATATCCACTCAATTCACCCCTCTTAGTATTCCATCATCTTCATCTATAAATAGAGGTTCATTCTACCTTCATTCCCAAGCATTTGAGAGCCAGAAACCCCCGGTTTCACCTTCAAATTTTCTGCAAAAAGTGAGCTATCGTGTTTCAATTTCCAGCAACTCTCACTCTCATTTCTTGATTCCATAAGCTTCATCGTGTTTCTCTGAAGCTTCTACAACAAATTCCAATCTCTAATAGTCCCTGAATTGCTCCAACCAAATTCAGTTTCAGAGCTTCTCATATCGTTTTTGGACAAGGTAGTTTGAAGCTCCATTTTCACTCAAACAAGTTACCACAATGTAGTCCTTTGATTTCTAAACGTTTCCCCAACCTAGCTGGTGTTGATTCTTCTTCTACATCTTTTAATTATTTTTCATGTTTTTGTGTTCTTTAGATTTTACTCAAAATTCTCTCTACTCCTTTTCAATAAATGAAAATGGATAGTGAGGTTGAGTTCGTCTTGATGAGACGGTCAAAATGCAATAGGTCTCATGACCTATCTTTACCATTTGTGGATTCTCCGGTGAGAGCTCGCCTGAGAAGATGACCGGGGAGGTTGGACGATGACATGAGGTGGCAGGCATGTTGGCAATTTGAAATGTTTTGATTGGCTGGATTTGAATTTGTTCTGGTGTGTTTTCTAATCTAATTTCCACCATACATCCTCACCTAAGGGACGTTTAATCTACCACGTCAATTAATGAGGCTTGATCCTACGCTTCTCCTTTTTTCTCATTTTATTTTATTTTCTGTTTTTATTTTAAATTGCTTTTTCATTTAAAAATTCATAGTAATTTCATTTTTTGGTTAAAAAATACCAAAATAATTTCTAAAATTTTCTTTTCTTTTTCTCTTTCTCATGATATATTTTTCATATTTTTATTTTGTCTTTTGATATTTTTTCAGGATTTTTCTCTTTTTCCTTGCATTTTAAATAGTTTAAAAATACTTGTATGCATTAAAAAATTCTTAAAAATTTTCGATAGCATTCTTGGGTTGTTTCTGACTTTCTGGATTTTTCTTGGTCATTTGTCATCTTGTTTGATGCATCTTTTGCACTTTCATGTTTATTTTCATTTTAAAATTCATTTTAAAAATCATTTTGATGCATATTATTTCATATTATTGCATTTTTGTGTTTTTTGACCTTTCTTGACTTCTGTTTGACTTGAATCTTGGTTGATTTGGTCAAGTTTCATCAAGCTCAATGGATCTTAGGTTTTGATGGGGTGAAAACCCTAATTCACCAAAATAGATGATTGATCTTAATGATAATTTGATCAATCCTTGGATTCAACTTATTGTTTTTGTTTCCTTGACGCCTCTTCTTCATCTCCCTTATTCTTTTTTCTATTGGTTTATGAAAATCTTTAACATCATGGAACTTTTGAAGTTCTTGATTAAGATGAGACCATTCTTCTTTTCTTTTTGTGTGGCATGCTTTAGGAGGATGATCTACATATCATTTCTCTAGCATGTGTTAACAAATAAATTGTTATTGACCAGCCTCAGATAGTTGTGACTTCTACTTAAGTCCAATTACGATTGCTTAACATAGCGCTAAATGTGTCCCAAATCAGAAATTAAGTCATTTTTATAAGTGAGATTGTCAGCCTCCTATTCTCTATGGTATTGTGTGAAATATATTTGATATTTTGTTACCTAAGGGAGCTAGTGGCATACTTGTTGATTTTGTCCAAGTTGGAGCCCTTCTTTTAGTAATGTATAAGACCATGTTTTCATGCTTGTGGATGTTTAGTTGAGTGTTCTCCAAAAAAATGACAAATTGGCCCTTTTTTTTCTAATCACTAACTTACTGACTTTTTGTTTTATTTCTTTACTTTAATTGTCATTTATTTTGTGCTCTTTACTACAATTTACTTTATGCTTTTATTTTAGCATTTCATATTATATTATCATATTATTTTTTCTTTGTCCACTTGGATTTGTGTTTATGCTTAAGCTCTTTTTATTTTGTCCATTTGGATTTTCTCTTAAGATATTAATAAATACCAAAACCCCTAAAAACCCTGGTGACTTTCATGGACTTGATGTTACTACCCAATGCATTGAGGAGTTACGGACTTAGAATTAAGACCTTGACCTTGGCTTGGAAGTACATCTTAAGACCTATTTGGATTCATTTGGTACCCTTGGCCTAAGGATTCTCTTGAAGACTCATCCTGGTTATTATTGATTTCATATGATGATTGGATTGTTATTGCTTATTTGGCTTGCTTGAGGCTCAATCCAAAGGAGGGAATTCTTGATTGACTTAGGTAATGGGACTTACTATCTTCTCATGGTTAGATCTTTCTTTGTCCCTAGCTTTTATTTTAATAAAAAGGATAGTCTCTTCATTTCTTCCCCATTCTTAAATATTTAAAATCTCCTCTCTAAAAATCTTCTTCTTTCAAACTAGAACCACTTTCATGATAAAACCTTGACTTTGTCAAGTTCATTTTCAAAATTATTTTCCTTTAATAAATGCTAAGATATCTTAAGCATATTAAACCATTTCAAAAGACTTAAAAAATACAAAAACTCATTCAAATCTTTTTGTGCCTTTGTGCACTTTTTGCTTTTAAAACTTTTCATAAAGTTTAGACATGAGTCATTTCCATAGTTGAGATGTAATTTTCCTATCCCTATAGCATAGATGGTAATTCTTTTCCACTTGTGAGAGTTAGTGGCATACTTGTTGATTTTTATCCAAGTTAGAGCCCTTCTCGTTGTGATGCAAAGTTCTCATTACTTGTGGGTGATTAGTTGTAGTATTCTCCTTAAAATGACAACTTATCTTTTCATTTAAAATGAATCAAAACGCACAATTTTTGTTATTTTTACCATGAACTACGAGGTTTGATCCTCCATTGCACTTTGTGGGTACGTAGGCACGAGGCTCAGAAAGTCTTGCCAAACACAAAATTAAAAAAAATATGTTTTTTCTCACCTCTCCAATCTTTTGCAAGCAAACCATTTTCAAACCAATAGCGTAGATATTTTAAAGAGGTTTCTATAGAGTACTATAGACGTTTTGGGTCCTAACACATTCCCTTTGCGTAACCAACCCTCTTACCCTCTCTCTATTTATTTGTTCTTGTTTTAGAACTTCTTAGGGTTTTGTTCGTTCTTTTTCCCTTTCCTGGGGAGTAGTCCTTAGTGGGTTCAGTCTAATTTGATTTATTTATTGCTTTTTTGTTTGATTTGCTTATTATTGCTTGTCCTGTTTGGGTGCTTGGTGATTCTCTGTGTGGTAAGATAAGTCATATACCCGGACTTGAGTGAACTTATGATAGAATAATTGGTATAATCAATGAGATATGCTTGGAGTAATCCTTAGCATGTCAAGTTGTGATCCACCGCTCAGTGGAGGCCCCTTTGGAATTACTAATTGTCATAACGAGTAGTCGTATATTGACATTACTTTTTCCGACCAGGGAGCCTGAGAAGTTGGGGACCTTAGAACCCCTTAACCCATCTTGGCCTTTTAGGACGTAGTGCGGTGACTATTCAGGTGTAGACTTGAATCAGTTGTTACGCGATACTACAGACAAGTTTCTCTTGAGAATATTAATGGTTGGCGAGTAGTTGTTTAAGCCAGTAATATTCAAAAGATGGAATTATGACTCTGGGAACTTTTTAGAACCTTGTTCTACAGTTGTTGATATACCCTTAGTACATACCTTTGTGGGTTGGTTCTTACCCTTAGTTCCATGCTCGTGACTCTGAACCTTTGGCCTTGTGTGCTCTGTGTGATCTTGTTTGTGGTTGTTGCATTGCATGTACTCATGCATTCATGGGTATTTTCTAAGTTTTCAAGGAACTTAGAGATTCTTTTTTGCAAACATCGTAGATATTGTGATTATGGATCTTGGAAGAAGAAATACTAAGAAGTACAGTTTCAGGAGTCTTGGTTTACGAGATTTGAGAAAGTTAGGATATTTGGTGTCTAGTCCTGTGAATTTCAAATACCGTTTTGGGAAGCTCTTGAATATTCTGAACACTGATATGGAAGAAGGGATTCTTAATACCTTGGTTCAATTCTATGATCCTCTGTACCATTGTTTCACTTTTCCCGATTATCATCTTGTGGTAACTTTGGAGGAGTTTTCTTACTGGGTGGGATTGCCTATTTCAAACAAGGTTCCTTTTAGTGGTTTGGGGGAAATTCCTATGACTCGATTTATTTCCAAAGCTCTTCATCTCAAGGAATCTGATGCCAAGGGAAACTTTGTTACTAAGGGAGGTATTCTTGGGATGACTTCCAAATTATTGTTTGGGAAAGCTTCTACCTTTGCTAGTATGGGAAGAAGCTTCTACCACAATGCCTACATTTCTTGGAGACACTTATCATTCCATCCATTATAGGACTTCCAAAGGATATGGAGCTATTACATGTTGTGCACCTCTACTGTACAAGTGGTTTACTTCGCACTTACCACAGTCTAGACTCTTCAGAGATAATAAGGATAAGCTTAGGTGGTCTCAGAGGCTTATGTCTCTCACTCATGCAGATATCACTTGGTACAACTAGGCGTATGATATTGGAGTAATTATTTATAGTTGTGGGGAGTTCCCAAATGTGCCTCTTCTTAGTACAAGAGGAGGAATCAACTACAACCCTATTCTTGCTAGACGCCATTTTAGATATTCTTTGAAGGACAAACCTAATAATGTTCTGTTATCGTGTTTCTTTTTCCTTGATGGAGTAGAGAACTTAGAGTTGAAGAAGAGGATTGTGCATTCTTAGCACAATGTCCATAGGAAAGAAAAAATCAATTAGGAAGGCAACATGGCGTGGTTGCTGAACTTTACATTCAATGGGTTTGTGATAGAGCTTGTAAACTCAAGATGCCTTATCCTATTGAAGAGCCATTATTCCCTGTTACTACACCATCATCTTCTCTTGTTCCCATTGATGATAAAGGGGGTCTCCAAGAAGCTTTGGCTAAGATAAAGCAAGAGAAAGAAGTGTGGGAAAGCAAGTTTCATGCTTCCAACTTAGAGAAGGAAGAGTTACAGAAAAAGCTGAAGGAGAAGGATTCTTTGATTGAGTTATTGGAGCAGCGTGCTATGAAGAGATCAAGGGAGCCAGAGGATTTATTTTACTCTAGCATTTCATCACCTACTCATCTTCCTACTTCTGGTGCATGGAAGAGTATTGTGGACCGACTCGTGATGTAGCAGGACACCCTGAAGATCAGCTATGAGAGAGAGACAGAGATCAAGAGGCTTCACAAGAAGTATCGGCTTGGAGTTGGATCATCTTCTGACATGATTCTATATATTTAGCTTTTTCCTCTCATGTATTAGGATGTTGAAATTGCATTTCAGTTTGTAATCCTTTTTCCATTATTAATAAAATGATATTTTCAAATATATAAAAGTGTTGTTATTTTATGATGTTTCCAATTTGCAATTTTCTCTGACAACTGTATTCTTAGCCTTGAGTTCTTCCAAAGTCTTCAGCAGTAATGAAGGTTCAGAGCCTGAATCTTTAGTGATGACAACATCCTTAGTTCCAAAAATGGATCCCAATTTTGCAACCGATGGAGGAGGAGAAAAGGTTTCCACACCGGGTGCAGGGAGTAGAAGGGTTGGAGGAACCTTCTGAGGCAAGGGTTCAACTATACCAGAGAGTCTGGCATGGAAGTTCCTTTGCGTCTCCTTGAAGCACAAAATTTCCAGCTCTTCAGAACTACAGTGAATCCACTTTCTGAAATTGTTAAACAGAGTGTGAACTTCATAGAGGTTTTCATTAAAGGCAGGACCTTCATAGAGAGAGTTCAATCTATCAACATCCTCAATTTCAAACTGCAAAAAAAATTCATCCAATGGTGTTGGAAGGATGTTGGTTTGAATGGTGGTTTGGTCAAAATAAGGATTGGGAGTTCTGTCAGGGAACAATGATTTCAAGATCTCAATCATCATCAGAATCATTATGATCTGATTCATAAGAGGAGTTAGTGGTTGATGGTCCACTATTTCTGATTCGTTCCCAGAGGGTGTCAAAAACAGGTTGATCAACTTAGTTTGGTTAAGAGGGTGGAGTTAGTGGAGTTGGAGTATCTTCTGGAAAAGCAAAGGCTAATGGTAATGTGAGAAAGATAGAAGACTGTGTGGGAAAATTTGAATCAGAAGAGTGATTTTTTGATGGGTTTGGTTTAGAAGTTGGCGTTAGTGTTTTTTTTAGATGGAATTGGGGTAGTGGTGATTGAGGTTGATTCAATTATAGTTTGGGTTGGTATAGGGAGAGTTACAGAAATAGTGATAATATGAGTTGTGATAGATATGGATGGTTGTTTTGAGATGGGTGTTGTTATTGTTTCAAAAGGAATGTGAAAGGTTGTTTGAGTGAGTGTGGAAGATGGTTAGGAAATGGATGAAGTAGTCAATGCATAATGAAAATGGGTTTCAGAAAGAGGGGGCTTACCAAAGGGCTTAGTCTGAGGAGTAACAGCTGCAGAAGGTCTGGGGTTCCCAGAAATGACAGTTTCTGCAATTCCCATAATGTCCTTCAGAATGATCTTCGAAAAGTTAGACATTTTGGAAATTTTGGTTATGGGCTTAGGAGCACTGCAAGTTCCTTCTTCTAAAGGTCTGGACTTCCTCTTTCTCAAAGAGTAAAGATCTGGATAGGTTTCAGGAAACTCTTCAAAGGAGTAAGCTACAGAAGTTTCTCCTTTTTCCATACAATCAACAATGTATAGCTGCAGGACTTCTTCAGGATCTTCCTGAGTAAAATCGGGAAAATCCTCAATTGGGATTCTTCTAGCACCAAGTGTTGGTTTGTCCAGAAGCTCTGAAGGATCAACAGTAGTTGTGATCAAAGACATGTTTTTCAAATTCCTTCCATTGAAGGGATTTCCAATTGCAAAATGTAGTTCTTTGGACATGCCAATGTCCATTAATTATTGACTCAACTTGCTCTTACAGAGGATATTAGAAATGAGCGTACCCAGAGGTATCCATTTTCTAATTTTGGATGATCCATTTTTGGTTTCTTTAACCATCTCCCTTAAATACTTGAAGAGAATGGATGGAAGATTCATCTTTTACCCAGTTGAAATGTAGTACAACATGTACTTTTAATCTATGTTAATGTAATCAGGAGAGTTTGATGAAGGTGTGTAATGAATGCATCCCAAAATTATCTTAAACCATCTTTTAAGATGATTATGCATATTCTTGATGTAGGAGGACGACTTTCCATCAAGAAATATTTCTTTGGCAATTTCTTCCATTTTCTTGATTGAGAAGTTTAGAAATGGACTTCTCAGAGATGGTGATCTTTTGACCCAGCATTGTAGATGTTACTTGAATATTCGAGGCTGAAGTAAATATCCATAATTTCTTCCCTAACTCAGTGTAGACTGGTCCTTTGTGACGATCAAAATAATTATCTCAGCCTTGAGATCTAACCGTATTGGTTAATTTAAATCCATTGAACTTCAGATTCTCAAAATCCACCATGAACTCGCAAAGAACTTCTAACTTATCTACAGGGGTAGAAAGAGTCAGTTCATGAATTCCTTCTTTTATCTGTTCTGGTTGTTGTGTAGTTTGTCGAGCATATTGTTATTGAGAAGCCATGTTGAAAAAGAAGAATGGGTTTAGGGTTTTATATAACTTTTTAAGTTTGAAAGAGAGAAAGTGTGGGAAGTGAGAGTAGCAAAGGTGTGTGAAGTGAGTGAAGTGGGTCTATATAAAGATTTTTGCAATCATGAATAAAATCTTGAATAGTGCACAAAACTTGACAAGAAGGTAAAGCATGAAGATTTTACCTAATCCCAAGACACTTATTCACCCAATGTGTCACTCGCCCGTTTCAGAAACGATTCAGTTTTCTAAGACAGTTGTCTCTTAAAACTGTTCCGCTTACCAAGACCGATTGACTGCTCATTAATGCAAAAACTGTTCAATATCTATAATACACAACATTCAATAATGAGATTCTGACTGGATATATAAGAGCATATAAACCTTCTCACTTTAGAAAACTCATAAGTTCAGAGTCAAAATATCTCAGAGTCTCATTAAACCATTTTGAGAAAATAAACATTCTGAGATAATCATTTATTTCATTCTGGACAAGTTTCCATAGATAAATGTTTCAGAATGAAAACGAATCTATCTTAGGCAAGGGGTTTTGTAAAGATATCAACCCATTGATGGCCTGTATCAATAAATTTAAAATTTAAAATTCTCTTATAAACATAGTCACATTTAAAGTGAGGTTTAATCTCAATATGTTTAGCTCTAGAACGCAAAATGAGATTCTTAGATAGACATATAACATAAGTATTATCACAGAGAATATGAATGTTACTCTCATATATCTTAAAGTCTTCTAGTTAAATTTTCATCCAGAGCATCTAAGTGTTGCATCCAGAAGTTGTAATGTATTCAGCTTCAGAAGTTAAAAGTGCTATGGTTGATTGCTTCTTGCTGGACCATGAAATCAAGTTGTCTCCCAAAAACTGACAGCTTCCATAAGTGTTTGTTTCTTTCAAGTCTATCTTCGGCGTAATCAACATCACAATTACCAACAAGCTTGTGCTCATTAGATTTTCTATAACACAAGCCAAGGTTAATAGTGTTCTTGCTAAAAATCATAAACCGATTGACCTCCCTAATGCTAGCCAAGGAAGGTCGTAAATGCATGGTTGATGTGTTGTGATTGAACTAGGATTGATAGTCACCATTGTTGGTGGACAAAGATTTTGCTGCTTTTTACGTTATTCATCGTGTCCCCCCTTCTTGCAGGTCCATACTTCTCTATTTATATTGTCATTTTTCCTCTTCCCTACATCCCAAGAAACCCATTCAATTAATAGGATAGAAGCTACAACCATCTATTATTGATGAAGATCATAATGCTTCATGATTTATGGAAAAGTGTTGTAACGGTCGATTCATAACTTCATAACCGATGAATGACTTTTGGCTACCCTTTTTAGAATCCGAGAGGAAGGCATCTCGGGCATATCAAAAACTTGGGGTGTATACTCTATAGTTATTATACCGATTTGTTCATATCGTCTGGGAACATGCCTTTGATATCTTTAAGGCTCGGGCTCCTATTTATTTCATAAGTAGCAACTTGGCTAAATATTCTCAAATACTCGACACGTCTGACCTTTACCTTTTAGGATGTACATAAGCCCCCCGGGCATGAATCCTGAAAGGAATAAATGTGCGGACAAAAGAAGCCTGGAACATTATTCTCTATTGAAGATAAGGTACAGGTCAACCTACTATTACTTGCATTTTCCAAATCGGCACAATGGTGTGAATGGTCGTAGCAAATCTTTTATAACATGGGCCATGCCTTTTCCCAGGTTTTCTCTCTCCCGCAATATGTTTGGATCTTATTAAGGTCCTCATATTTATAACAATGCTATATTTTGATTTACTTCTATTGATCTTTGATAATTACCTCATATTTAAGGCCAAAGCATACTTTTGTTTTACTAAGGAGAAGGGTAGGGCTGGGCGCATCTCGGGAAGATCTATAACTAATGATGTCGGGGAATACTACGTCTTTAAAGAAGCTGGAGATTCCTAGTATATTCTTGACATAGTATCGTCTTAGAACCCGACGAATTCTGGCCATAGAGAAGTCAGAGAACCCCATTGAGGTTTCGACTTATGGTCGTTGTGGAATCTAGTAAGTTCTAAATATGGAGAAATCGGAGAGCCCCTAGTGGGACCTCGACCAGTTGAAGTTCTATTTTAGTTAAGCCAAGGTTTATCAGATTTATGATTGCCATATATGCTTATGATTATTAGCAGTGACCAAATCCCGAAAGATTAAAGTGAATTGGTAATTTTGGGGTATATCTTTACATGACCCATATGAGTTGGGGTCTGAGAATCTTTGGTGTGTTCTAAACTAGAGATCATTTTATCGAATTATTAGTTCATAATTGTTTTTTTCGTTGGTCATCCTTTACAGATGTATTTTGCCATGTTTGGATACCTTACGACCGAAGCTTACCCCAAAATAGCTTAAGGTCACATCAGATATTTGTTCAGTGATAAGTTTACCCCAAAATAGCTTAAGGTCGGAGGTTTGTTATCTTTGTATGATCGACGTTCAGAGCCCCACGGGGGTTGCCAGAGGCATTAAGTGCACTTGAACTTCGGCTAGAGGTATATTAATGTAGCCCGACCGAAGCCAGTTTCTCTTGAGCCATCAAATGCGATTGGACTTGGGCTAGAGGTATATTAACGTAGCCCGACCGAAGGCGATTTTGCTAGAGGCATCAAGTGTGCTTGGACTCTAGCTAGAGGTATATTAATGTAGTCCGACCGAAGCCGATTTCGCTTGAGGTATCAAGTGCGCTTGGACTTTGCCTAGAGGTATATTAACGTAGCCCGACCGAAGCCGATTTCTCCAGAGGCATCAAGTGCATTTAGACTTTGGCCAAATGTATATTAACGTAACCCAACCACAATTGATGATGCCTCCTTATGGAAGTCTTCGTTACATAATTCTACAAGTTTAGAAAAGATAAGATATACCTTCCGTTCTCACACGGAAAAGAAGCGACACCCATTGAATTTTTTACCCATATAACCATGTTTAACTATAACATATTCCAATATACCCACCTTTTCCTCAAATTTTCCAATCTACCCATGTTTCAAAAAAAACGTGTGTTTATAGGGGTCGCCATCAGGTTTGGCTCCCCCATTTAAAATTGTCACATGTCACCATTGCAAAGGGAGTCTTGATATATGTTTATAGGGGGGCGCCATTCCTTTTGGAGTCACCCTTTATATTTAAAGGGGGCGCCATTTCTTTTGGAGTCACCCTTTAAATATAAAGGGGGGCGCCATACCCCTTGGAGTCCCACTTTTAATTAATTTATTTTTTTAATAATATATTATATATTAATTTTTTATGAAATATTAATTTATTTGATACAACTCTTATATGAATAAATGGCACTCTTGTACATTCATTCACAACAAAATTGTCTTTGTATCTTAAAATTTTAGTAGATTCAATCATGTATCTCAGAAGATACGGTCATGTTATTTTTTCAAGAACGAAGCCGCCGATAAGGATGTTGTTCTGGAACATCCAAAGCTTAGAGCAACTACGAAGGAATTTGAATCGATGGTTAGAAGGAGACATTGCAGATGGTGAACGAATTAGAAGTATTGAAAGACAAGTTTCTTACTTCTCGATCGAAGATGGAAATATTCGACGTGAGTGGCTACGAATTAGAAATGACAACGACGTTAGGTCTATGATGTTTGGAACTGATGATATTGTTTTGATTGTTGTAATTTCTTAGGTCTATGATGTTTCTTAATTTCTGTAACCAGTAGTTGTTATAAATATTAAATTCAAAGGTTACAATTTTTCTAATGACAAAAGTAAATATATCTAGAACTTATTTCAACATTTGGACAATTTTTTCGTGTATGCCCGGGTAGACGACATATTCCACACAGTCTTTCCATTTTCTCATATGTGTCCATTTCAGTTCTAATTCGCGTGCTTTTGGGGCGGCCCTTTTTGTTTCTTCTCATGTTTTCGTTGTGGTAAATTGTGTCCCCATGATAGGTTGGCCAATAGTCCTCACTAGCTACCACTGGAAAGCTGTTACTGTAGATACCGAATAAGTTCACGACCTTGTAAACTTCTGATAGCTGCAAGAACGGATCATGACGAGCACTAGAACATGCCGCAATGACATGTGAACAAGGCATATAAAGCGCTTGAAACTTTCCGCAGTCGCACCAATATTTATGAATTTCCACCCTGTATTGTCCCATTGGCCGACCCTCATTGTGATCCTTTGTCTCTTCAACAATGAAGCTGTAATCGTGACGGTCAAATGATGTAACTCGATGTGAGGTCGCTTTATCAGTTTCGTCCTTCATAAATGTCATGCAGCTTTCGCTGAATAACTGCCCTGATTCCAAAACAGCACTCCATTTTTTGCCTCTTGTTGCAAATAGTGACCCCAACCTATAATAGGTTGCTCTAACTAACGCAGTGATGGGTAGGTTTCTAGTTCCCTTGAAAACGTAGTTCAGGGATTCTACAAGGTTGGTGGTCATGTGACCCCATCGACATCCTCCATCAAATGCCCTTGTCCACTTCTCCACTGGAATGTTGTCCACCCAGCTTAATGCTTATGTGTTTGACAATCTTATTTCTTCGCGGTAATACCTGAATAAAGGTTGGTTTAATGCATACCCCGCATTCACAAATTTCATCTTGAGGTTTTTTTCTTTAAATTCCCGCATAAAATTCTGCGACATGTGTCTTATACAATAAACATAGACAGAAGGAGGATTATGCCAACCATTTGCAGGATTATTGTAAGCGCTTACAATAGAGGCGTGCCTGTCGGAAATCAGACATAAGTTGGGTTGCGGGGCTACATGTGTTATGAGATTTTTGAGGAAGAAACTCCAAGCCTCACCTGTCTCACCTTCTACCAGAGCAAATGCAATTGGAAATATATTATTATTTCCGTCTTGTGCTACCGCCATCAGCAATGTTCCTTTGTATTTTCCATACAACCATGTGCCGGCCATATCTTGGTCTAGAGGTCATCCATGAAGCTAACGAACACCACTTTGTTGTGTGGACTGTAAAGGTACCGATTATCCACTTCACAACAGTTGAAATGCACAACAGTGATCGTGTCAAGCTTCAGTTTGGAATGCTACAAGATATTCCCGGTCCCCCAAAATGCGTTGACGAGAGATGGCACACAAGCATCCTCTCTAACCTGTGGCACTATAAGCCATGGAAAACATATACAAAACATGAGTGTCGTGAATGGAAGCTTCGCATGAATTTTGTTTTGAACGACAATGTTTTGCCATATGAGAGCAAACCGTCTATCCAGTACATGACTTGGTATAGGTCGATTTTCATTGGTTTCTTTTCCCATCCTAGATATCTTGTTGACCCACGCCAGCAAGCCACATCATCACGAACTCAACAGCGGACCAATCAACCAAGCCAACAGCCAGCCTAACCCCCACTCACACAACCACAATTCCATGAAAATACCCCTTACCAATCCACCCCATTTCAACATGGTTATACTCAGTCCCCATACCACCAAAATCCACCACAATATCAATCATACTCCTATGACACTACAACCCAAATTAACACGGATAATCAAACACCTAACCAAACCTTACCCACCCAGACATTTACACCCTTCACCGCTTACGAACAAGCAGGCTACCGTCCTGACATATCATCCAGCCAACCACCCCAACATAATAATGCAGGCATGAGAAACACCTTTCATCTGGATCTGGACGACTTGCCTAATATCGACTCGTCTACATGGTCACTATTTCTTCAGATGACGGACGAAAACCCATTAATAACATCCGCCCTTGTGGACCCAACGCCGCCGCCACCGCGAAGAGAACGAAGAAACATACGTACACGAGGATGTGGTACGGGCGGACATTTGCCTAGACCTCGTCGTCAAAATTAATGTACTGTGTTTCGTCTTTCGTCTATGTAATATTTAATTATTAAAAAGAAATATTTAGTATGAGTAAGAATTATTAAAAATATTAAATATTATTTATGAATTATTATTATTTATGTATTAATGTTTAATGTTAATTTATTTGAAAAATGTTAAAACAAATTCGTTGACAAAGGGGGCTCTAGGGGATATGGCGCCTCCCTTTAAAATTCAAGGGGGTAGCCATTACCAATGGCGCCTCCCTTTCAATTCACTTTCAATAGGGTAGTCATTTCTAATGGCGCCCCCCTGCAATGCCTTTTTTTTTTTTTTGAAACATGTGTATATTGGTATTAATGGTGGAAACATGAGTATAATGGAATTATAGACGTGGAAACATGGTTATATAGGTAAAAAATTCACACCCATTTGCCTAAAGTAAATTAAAATAATTTATAAACGGAGGAGAAATTAACTCGCCTTAACCGACAATAATTTCGTATATTCATCATAATGTTTTTGTTTACCGATTTATGGTCTAAAAATTAATTTCTTCAGCTCTATGAGACGGCTTAACGGGTTTGTGTCCTGACAAAAGTTTCCAAGTTCGAAGTGTCCATCTTTCAAGTCTCATTTCATGAACGCAACCAAGAACTGTCTTTTGTAGATTCGATGTGAAGTATTTTAAATCCCACTTATAGTTCTAAGATTTTTGTGCTACTTGTAAGAGTTCCATTTTGAAATTCCACTAATGACGCTCCTTCAGAAAATATAATAGGAGCACCAATGAAATCCTGCACATATCAGAGATCTGTAGCAATGCCCCATGAACAAAAAAGCAAACAACTCATAGATGCATATTAATTGACACAATGGAACTATGCAAAATGTTCGAGCATTAGCTTCTCCACGAAACAAATGATAAAAGGAGTTCCTCTTGCTTTCGTATTTCTTTGAATTTCTATAATACTGAATCATCTCATAATTATAGTATAACGGAATCTCAAGAACATGTATAAGCAAGCATCCACGTTTTTTGAGCTTGTAGAAGCCACCATGTAAATTTTCACGTCCTTCAACTGCAAATGACCACCCTTATTACAAAGCGTTGTCAAACGCCTGTTATTGTGGAAGTCGCGGCAATTTGCGGTCAAGCATCTGTCTGAAACTAAAACGTTGCCAAAAGGTCGACGATATTGTTGTGAATTGCAGTGCTAATTGGTATGGGATCCCGTATTATTGCCTAGAGACGTTGCTAAAAGGTCGACGACATACCATCCGGGCAATCTGCAGCAATCGGTCTTGTCCCTGTTATCCGCCTCAGTAGTTGTCTGTTCAGCAACAGATTCCCGTGATAGAACTGCTCATGAGTCATAGTTTGAGGCTCCATTGACGAATATGTTAGATATATGGTATGATAATCCTGGATAGCTTCGAAGAATCTTGTTCGTACACTTTCCGAACAAAGTATTTCGACCCTATTCTTGCCTGGGTTCACGAAATCTTTGTGGGGATAATTCTTGAAGAACAATCTGTTTCTTGGCAAAAGAATACTGATTAAGAATGTAGAGAGAAGTATGCTTATTTCGTTTTTGAAACCGAGGCCAATGATTCCTTATATATAGGATTAACCACAGAAACCGAAAAGACATACCTTTTCGTTTGAACTGTTATGTTCGTTTGGAAACGGTTTTGTTGGTTGGAAAGGGTGCAACGGTTCTGCCCCTTGGACCCCACGGGGCGCTGCCCCGCACCCCGCCAGGGGCTTCGCCCCTTGGAACCCCAACGGGGCGCTGCCCCGTACCCCGCCAGGGGCTTCGCCCCTTGGAACCCCGTTTCAATTATTCGCATTCAATTATACGTTGGCTTGACGAGCGTGCACTCCGCACTACCCTAACTCGTTTCCAAGCTTTAACGCATAATTGCATCGGCCTATAGTAAATCACATTACTACTAAAATACATTGATGATACTAAAATCACCAACAGAATATGTTCCGTTTTACCTGCAATATTTACATTATCGTAACTGGCTCAGTATGACAATGCCGTCGAGAGTTACATGGTTCTGCAACACATGTATTTAACCAAAACTGTAACAAGACATATTGCTAAAGTATTTTATTGAAGAATCACTATGATAATTTGTCTGAAATTAACAGAAGTTAAGTTAAAACATACGGAACAATGTATGAGAGGCTTAAACACATATCGATGAATGTGTATAGTCGACTTATCTGCGAATGACGGTGTCGCTGGTATGACTTAGCGATCTGAGCAATGTTCTGATTAATACAAGACTCTTTCAACCAAACAGTGCCTCCCACTAGCCAAAGCATGCTCGTACGTCGGAATATGGGCATTTGCAATATCCTTCGCTTTAACATATTCCAACCTATCTGAATTCCATTTGAAAATACATTTCATAAGCTTCTTGTAAAATTAAAATGTAATCATTCACAACTGTTCGCCTCAAAATTGTTTCCCGACAAGTCTATCCCATTGGATGCGACCTATCTACGGCTTGGTCTTCAATTTCACGACTCCGCAACAACTCTAGTATGAGAACATGACAGAGCAGCCACTATGTTCAGGTCACCAGATCAGCAGCTATAAAAGGAGTCGAGACTGGAGGTTGGAAGCCACAAACTCACGCTCTGCTTCATGAATTCATGTTACCAAATTTCCTCGACGAAGTTGTCGTCATCCCCGCACCACCACTTCTAGCTTCATGACGGTTTTAATTTAGGGTACTCTGTATAAACCCATAGATTTGCGCAGCAGTATTCCAGCGAGAATGATTTCTGATGATTGGTCCATGATATTCCCGATTACCGACATGTTTGTTCAAGACAATAATTTCAAAAAAATTATTTTAAAAAAATCAATTAATTTTAAAATTATTTCAAATAAGTTTTCATAAAAGTCATTTTTGAGATACACCTTTTTGAAAAAACTATGATTTTAACTATATTTTGATCTTCAATAATGTATGTTTATGTTATAGTCTATCAAAATTAGTCTTTTAATTTATAAAAAACAAAATTTGTAATATTTTGAAAAACGTTTTTTTGTAGAATCCATTTTCAAAAATACAACAAAAAATCTATTTTTTTAAAGCTAAAACAAACTGGCCCAGTATCCACATTCTAACAATAGATCAATGTTAATTCAACAAACAACAGATAGTTAAGCAGCTCATCGTATACTCATAATAATCATGTCAGCACAAAATCATCCTAGATATGTTATTTAATAGATAGGAACATGTTACGAATAGTCAATGGAAAATGTAAATGTTACTTATCTGTCAATAGCGGCGTCGACACATTGTCTGCACAATGATTTCGTAACCATCAATTTTATTCTCGGCACCGGCATCGAGTTGACGCGATGATTTTGTATCGTGGTGATAACCTTATAAACTTATCCTCTTATTTCACAACTGCTTTTAATGAGGTTAACATGCACTGTTTTGATGTGGATGCTGGTACCCCTTATCATCACCAGTCGTCGAATTGCATTATGGATAACCTTTCTTTTGCTGACAGATTCAACGCCAACAATGGATTCAATATCATCCTCAAATTGAATTTATCGATTACGGCCTTGAATCATAGGAAGCGTTATTGCAAATTTGAGGGAGATTTTGAACAAGATTCCTCTCGATGTCTACCATACTAACGATGGTGAAGACGAGGTTGTTTTAGATTCGCACGGAATCCGGGACGACGACGAGAATCCTTCTGTCCTCAGTTGCCAAAATTTTCACTTATCTGCATCTTCCAATTTGATTTCCAGATCGTTGGTTCCAAACGGGATTTTGCATGATTCTTATAGTTTTTCCCCCGAGATTCGTGATAAAAATGCATAGATTACCTTTACTGATACAATTGTGGTTTTTGAACAATGTTTAGGATTGTATCTTTGTGATTTATAGCCGACGAGGGGTATGGAGTCATATTCAACTTCATACAAGAAAATGGTTATTTAGATAGGATTTGTGTTATCCGAGAGAGTTTTACCGGAGCCTCATGGTGGACGTTAATGTTCTTGTTAAAAAACATAAATCGATTGACCTTTTTGATGCACGTGTTTGTGATTGAGCTAGGATTGATAGTCACCATTGTTGGTGGACCAGGATTTTGCTGCTTTTTACGTTATTCATCATGTTTTCCCCTTCTTGCAGGTTCAGACTTCTCTATTTATATTGTTATTTTTCCTCTCTCCTGCATCCCAAGAGACTCATTCAATTAATAGGATAACAGTTACATCCAACTATTATTGATGATGATCATAATGCTTCATGATTTATGGAAGAGTGTTGTAACGGCTGATTCATAACTTCATAACCGATGAATGACTTTTGGCTACCCTTTCTAGAATCCAAGAGGAATGCTTCCTATCTAAGTAAGCCATCTCGGGTATATCGAAAACTCGGGGTGTATATGAAGGTGAGAAAAGTACACAAGAAGGGGGGTTGAATTGTGTTTTCCGTTTTCTTAGTTTGCATCTGATTAGAGTTCAGAATCTAAACTGGTGTTCAAATTCTGGTTAATTCTTAGCAGCGAAATTTTAACAGAGGCAAATAAATTATAGCAGAAGACACAAAGATTTATACAGGTTTCTCCTCTAACTGAGAGTAGTCCAGTCCTCTTGCTTCACAAGAGATTTTCACTATAATCAAAACATGATTACAATCGCTTATGCATTCTGCATAAGACTTTACAATTGCTCAGGCCCAAGGTCCAAGACTTATGCTTAAGCTCCTCACTCGAGACTTCCTGCTCAGGTTCCAAGAACCTAAGACTTCCTTGCTCAGGCCCTCAGCCAAAGACTTCGGTTCCAAGTCCTATGAAACAAGCCTCTCTGCTTGCACCCTTCAGGTCAAGACTTACCGCTCCAATTCCATGTACTGAGCATTCCTGCTCAAGCCCCTCAGACCCAAAACTTCTGCTCAAGGTTCCATGAAACGAGCCTCCGCTTGCACCTTTCTTGGCCAAGACTTACTACTCCAAATTTCATGAACCGAGCTATCCTGCTCAAGTCACATTGGCTTAAGACTTTCCTGTTTAATTAATCTACTTGATTAAGACTTTCACTACTTAAGCACAAAGCAAGAGACTTACGTGGCTCAAGCATCTTGGCTCGAGACTTCCTTGCTTGTATCCCAATGATACAAGACTTTTGTTCAATCAATACACTTGATTAAGACTTTCACAGCTCAAGCACATAGCAAGAGACTTACGTGGCTAAAGCATCTTGGCTCGAGACTTCCTTTCTTGTATCCCAATGACACAAGACTTTTATCAAAATTGTTAAACAAGCTCAGCAGAATAGAGAACAAGGTGTACATGATACAAGTATCAGAGGTACGGGAAATCACCATAACAAAGACCTAATGCTCTTGAGAATTCTAAGATATTCAATGTGTAAGAAATCTTAAGGCTTTTACAATTATAACCTACATCAGAAAAATATGCATATACATTGAGTTGATAATTGCTGATCTTGTTACTCCTTCTTTTGTTTGATCCTTGTTAAAGATTCAGTTTGAACCTTCAGCCATATTTATAGCCTTTTCAGAAACTAGTCGTTGAGGAGGTAACTTGATCAAGAGTCTTTGTTGTTACTCCATAGTACAAGAGCCGTTGAAGACGGATACACCAAAAGATCTTAATCCAACGTGTAACATGTTTAACCTTTGAGTCTTCAAGAGATTATTTACTATTAGAGCCGTTGAAAGTATATATCCATAAAGCATCTCAGCTTTTCTTGAGCCTTGCCATCTTGTAGACTCTAACTGACAAACTGATTTGACAATACAACTTGCTTTCTGCAGCACAGGCAACTTCAGCTTTATCACCAACTCTGAATGGTACCAGAAGCCAATTTTCATTCACTAAGTGTAGAGACAATAATGTTGTTTCTTCTGATGCTAAGACCTTCAGCTTCAGAGTCTTTGCCAGACATCACTTAGCTAGTGTTCTTTAGATTCTGCCATCAGAAGCTTGCAATGCAGCAACTCTCAAAGTGTGCTTAATGTAGAACCGATTCTGATATTATTTACTAGTTTAAGAACCTAAACACATGTAACACGCATCAAATAAACCATTGTTCTTTCAATATTTTGTTATCATCAAAACCCAAGGAAAATATGCCATGAACAAATCTTGTTCTAACAGTATACTCTATAGTCGTTATACCGATTTGTTCATATCATCTAGGAACACGCCTTTGATATCTTTAAGGCGCGGGCTCCTATTTATTTCATAAATAGAAACTCGGCTAAATATTCTCAAATACCCGGCACGTCCGACCTTTACCTCTCACGCCTAGTGACTCATAACTCGGCTCTAGGAATTTCCAGGATGTATAAATAGTACCTTTCAAATACTTGAAGATCCTCTTAACATCTATTAAGTTGGATTCTCTAGGATCTGATTGGAAGCGTGCACACAAATAAATATTAAACAAAATGCCAGCTCTAGAAGCAGTTAAGTATAAGAGAGAGCCAATCATACCTATGTATACCTTTTGGTCTACCTTACCGCTTACCTCATCCTTCTTAAGAATACACGTAGGATGCATGGGAGTCTTTGAAACAAATTCCTTGCACAAAGCAACATTAGTAGAACCAAATATAATATCATCAACGTAAATTTGAACAACAAGAATATCATTTTTGAATGTTTTACATAACAAAATTGTATTAACCTTCCCTTTGGTGAAATCATTTTCAAGAAGAAAATTGCTTAGTCTTTCATATCATGCTCTAGGATCTTGTTTTAGACCATACAATGATTTCTTAAGTTTGAAAACGAAATATGCGTTTTATGATTTTTAAAACTAGGAGGTTGGTGTACATACACTTATTCAGTTATGTAACCATTCAGAAATGCACTCTTAACATGCATCTGATATCAGATGATGTTATGATTAACAACAAAGGAAATTAAGAGATAAATGAACTCTAACCTGGAAACTGGTGCAAAGGTTTTAGTATGGTCAATCCCTTCTTGCTGACTATAGCCTTGTGCAACCAGTCGAACCTTGTTTCTTACTACCTCTCCTTGTTCGTTTAGGTTGTTTCTGAAGACCTATTTTGCTCCAATAACTTGAGTTCCTTTGGGTCTTGGCACAAGAGTCCGCACATCATTTATGGAGAATTGGTTCAACTCTCCTTGCATTGCCAGGATCCATTTTGTGTCCATAAGGTCTTCATCAGCAGATGTAGGCTCTATGAGGGACAAGAAACCCAGAAGCGTCTCTTCAGAAGGTTTTAATGAGGATATGGTTTTGACAGGTTCAGTCATATCACCCAGAACCAATTCTTCATAGTGTGAGGATATTTGTATGTGTTTCCTCATAAGAGTCTGAACTTCATCAGCTTCAGGTTGAGCAGTCTCATAATCTTTTGCCTCAACATCTTTTGCTTCTGAATTTTTACCTTCAGATCCTGAATATGTGATCCCCATATCTGCAAACTTGTCAACTAGCTTTTACTTTTCAGGGTCAAGCTTATCATTGAATCTAACATGAATTAATTCCTCAACAATTTGTGTTTTTGTATTGTATACTATATAGCCTTTAGAGTGTTCAGAGTATCCTAACATAATACACTTTTGTGTTTTAGAATCAAACTTGTTCTGATTGTCTTTAGTGTTCAATATAAAACAATCACAACCAAAAGGATGAAAATAAGAAATATTAGGTTTTCTGTTCTTCAACAATTCATAGGAAGTCTTACCTAGAATAGGTCTTATAGAGACCCTGTACTGAATGTAACTCGTTATGTTAACTACCTCTGCCCAAAAGTGCTTAGCCACATTTGTCTGATTGATCATAGTCTTTTCCATCTCTTGCAAAATCCTATTCCTCCTCTCTACAACTCCATTATGTTGTGGAGTTCTAGATCAGGAGAAATCATGGGAAATACCATTCTCATCAAAGAGTTTCTCAAAGTCTTTGTTTTCGAATTCTCCTTCATGACCATTTTTTACTATAACCATTCTAAAGTTTTTCTCATTTTGCACTTGAGAACAGAAGGTAGCAATCACAGGATGTGACTCATCCTTGTGTCTTAGAAACTTAACCCATGTCTATCGACTATAGACATCTACAATGAAGAGTCCATATTTCTTACCATTGACAGAAGCAGTTTTCACAGGTCTAAACAGGTCAATGTGCTGAAGTTCCAATGGTCTGGTCTAGAGGTGGAAACAAAATTTTTAGCTTTCAAAGAAGTTTTTGGAAACTTTTCTTTCTAACATGCTTCACAAAGAGCATCTGAAGCGAAATTCACCTTAGGAAGGCCTCTGACTAAATTAAGCTTATTTAGCTGAGAATTCCTCCTCATGCTAACATGGCTCAATCGTTTTTGCCATGTCCATTGCTCTTCATTTACAGACATAAGACATTTTACATTATGACTTTTTAGATCAAAAAGTCTAATCTTGCAAATGTTGTTTTTCCTCTTTCCATTGAAAAGAACTGAGTCATCGTTCTGACTGACAACTTTACAAGACTTTTGATTAAAGATTATATCATAATCATTGTCACTTAATTGACTTATGGACAATAAGTTATGCCTTAATCCTTCAACTAATAAAACATTAGTAATAGAGGGGAAAGAACAGTTACCAACTATTCTGGAGCCAATGATCTTCCCTTTCTGATAACCTCTGAAACCGACAACGGATCCAGGCTTATATTTCGGGATTTGGAACATATGCCTTCTTCCCGTCAGCATCCAAAGTCTAGGTACCATAACTGGTTTCTTAACTTTGCTGCTAAGGATTTCTGCAACATAGATTATCTTATCCTTATGTACCCACATCTTTCTGGGGCCCTTTTGGGTTAGTCTTCCCAGAGTTTTTGACAACTTTGGGTTTCTGTGCAGGATATGAATACATGTATGCATAGTTGAAATGGGTATGAGCTTTTTCTTTATCCTTAGGTTTCACAACAACTTTACTTTTAGGACTAACATCATTTTGTTTACCATAATGGACAAAATGAGAAGAGAGGGTATTTGGTTTATCATCTTTTTCAGAATTAGATTCTTCATCAGAATCATAACCAATTTATCTTGTCCCGTTTCTGCTAACACCATAAATCATTGAAGCCATTATGCTTCTATTTAGGCTTATAGAAATAAATTTCTGGAAAGATTTGTCATACTTCTTTATGACATCACCATAATCTATAGAGGCTTCTGAAGGATTTTTCTTCTCAAGTTTAGAATTCTTGTTTTTCAAAATAAAGTTTTCTTCATTTAAACTTGAGAAATATTTCTTAATCTTACAATATGCTTCTGACTCAGACACATGAACCTTTTTCATATCCTTGTATTTTCTCAGAAGCTTCTGACACTTATCCATAACTTCTGTTAAACTAGATTCAAGTTTGCAATGAGAGAGTTCAGCAAATACCTCTTCCGTGTCTGACTCAGATTCTGATTCTGATAGATCTTTCTCAGCAGGAGCTTATGTGCATGCCATAAGTGCCACATTAACTTTCTCTTCCTCAGAGTCATCTTTTGAGGATTCTGAATCATCCCAGGTAGCCATCAGACCCTTCTTCTTCCCTCGTAAGTCTTATTTCTTGGGTCTGTCCTTCTTCATCTTGGTAGACATGTTTAGTTTTATTCTCCATGTTAAATAAAAACAAATATTTAGAAGATAAAATGGCTAACTCTTAAATACTTCTTTAAAAAAGAGAAATGGAAAAGGAGAAATAAAAGAGTTTTATGAAAGTATTATAGGAAAGCCCCAAAGTGACACGACTACACGTTAAGCTAATAAGGGAATTGCCATAAGAAGTGGGGAGTCTTCACACCTGGAAGACACGTGTAAGGAGTGGAATAAATTGGTATTCTCAAGAAGCGCCATTATGAGGTGCATTAAATACGACCCATGACTTTTTCCCCTCAAGCACTCAATCTTCCAAAAGTGATTGACATTTTGGTGTCCTGGTACATCACTTAAAAGTAGGCGTGCTCTTTCGTAGAACATTCACCTTTTTTATAAATGCCTCATCTGAGGGACTCGCCCTAGCTGAGGGACTCACCTATAGTTGGGGTACTCACCCTTCATATATAGTATATTCAGTTGTGGGACTCACCCCTCGCATAGAAAATTTATTGACCCGGCGACAAGCGCGCTCCAAGAGTTTAAAAACACTTCACCCTTTAAAAATACCTAGTGCTTGAGTGACTATGTATTGTCATATTTGTGGAATTACTAAACCATGACATCCTCTCCCAAGAGTCATGTTTCCTAGGAGATGACACGGAGACCGCCCAGAAGTAACCCTAACGAGTGAGTCAAGAAAAAAGAGTCTACAATAACTTCTGAAATATAGGTGGTCAATAACTTCCCTGATAAGAAAGGGGGTTGACGCCACTAAAGGTGACTCAAACTGTAGACTCTAGGGACCTATATAAATATATCTCCCCTCAAGGGGTTAAGGGAAGATCTTAATCAATAGACCCTAAGTGATACACATTCTCCACACCTTATACAATACAATGCTCACTATAGCTTTAACACACAACTGACGGTAACTATACGTTTGATACCAAGCATAATCGATCATCATCAGGGCCTATCACCTCACATGAGTAGGTCTCTTAAGATACCTTAAAACACCATCGTACATGCCGTTGTGGGAAAACCCTAACCACCATGCCATGTTATTAACATATAAGGCCTCTAAGTCTTTCCGCCCTTGCAGGGCGAACATGCACACCTATTATTTTTTACCAATATAGGCATTAATCAATTAGGCAATGTATATAAGCCTCATAAATATTTGGGAACATCCTTCTTTAGTCCTACACGCACCTTGATGGTTACTATATGGATTTTAAGGAGTTTTATCAAAGAGAGGTTCAAGTCACTTTTAGGTGAGGATTTTAGGCGAGGTTGAGCGTTGCCTTATTATTTTAAGAATTACTCTAATATCTTTTACAAGACTGTAATCACTCAAACATATACCAGACGAGCTTTCACACTTCCTCTATTTCAGAAACCCCGAAGCTTCATGATCCCTTTCTTGATACATCATTAATTCAACACTTCATTTGAGATATGACTTATTATATACGATAAGGCTTGATAAGGATTCTTGATAGGAACCATCATCCGAAAGATTTATTAACTAAAGACCATAAGGAATTCCATTAAACGTCACTTGACTTTAGGGGTTATGCTTAAGATATTGGCTTTGACATCTTGATCATCACCTAAGATGAAGACTTTACTTCATAATGATATCATCATCAAAACCATTTAGGTCAACTAACTACTGCAAACATTATACTTGCAAGCACATAGATTCACATATGCCAAATAAAAAAAACATTGGGATGGAGGCCAAGGTTTGTGGTTATTCTGACTTAGATTGGAGTGGTGATCAAAATGACAAGAAGAGCATAACAATCTAATTTTTCAAGACTGAAGCTACACCAATTTCACGAAGTTCAAATAATTAAAGGATTGTGGCTCCTTCTTCATGTGAGGATGGGTATGTTACTTGAAGAATTGAATGTAAGTGACATTGTAAAGATCGAGTTGCTAATTGATAATAAATCAACAATTGATCTAGCAAACCATCCAATAAGCCATGGTAAGAGAAATCACATCGAAATGAGGTATAATTTCTTAACGGATTAAGTTGGTAAATAAAGGTTGAAGGTTAAAAATTACAAGACTGAATTATAACTTGCAGACATTCTAACCAAACATTTGTAGCAAACAAGGTTTCAAGGCCTCAAAATATTAATGGAAATAAAGATCTTTGAGAATATGAATTAAGAAATATATTAAAAGTATATTTTTAGTTATTTGTGCATTGTTGTTAGTGATAGTTTGAAAGTGGTGTAAGTGTGACTATCAAAACTAGCAAAATGTCACAACCTAGTTATTATGGTTAATTAGTTTGTTATGGCTTTTCTATAACCATATACATACGTCTCTCTCTTGTACATGTATCTTATCAATTCAATAAACACACTTCTCCTTCAAATTTGCTTTAATATCACTTTGAGTCCTCTATTTGTAAAATAACTTGAAAGTCAAGATTCCCAGCACCACCGTCATATATGTGTGTGGTAATTACAGTTTTCGTCCTTATATTTTAAGTGATTCATTGTACAAGTCATACTATTTTAAATTCAAATATTTTTGTTTCCTTTTATAGTTTTATACTCAAAATTGATGATGTGTCCAATTTTAAACGACGTGTCATTTATGAAACATGACAACTTATCAAATAAAAAACTTTGTGGAACTTTAAAAAAATACACATCATCAATTATCTCCAAAAATGCGAGGGTACAAGGAAAAAATTTCCGAACCTTTAAATATAAATAACATACAATTTAGAAAATAATATATGTTTAATGTGTTATAATAATTAGAAAACTATTACTATTATTTTGAAATATCTATCTAAAATGTCAATTTAAAATAATAATGCACATTTTCTATCAAAGTGACAACTTAGAAGAGTAATGTTCTATTTACAATGTCAACTTATAATAGTAATATAAATTATTATATTAATGTAATAGTTGTAATTCTAATAGTATAAATATCCCACTTTGGTTCAACTAAATATACACCAATTTCTTTGAGAAATCTAAGAGATATCATACTACTTTATTCTCTCTTTATTTTCTTAGTTCAAATATTTAGGTTTTTTTCAACACGTTATCAGCACGACTGTTTCCATCAGAAGTGTTTACTACTACTAGAATGTTAGACATGGAACATGTCAAAGATATTTGCATTCTAGACAGTGAAACTACCCACACAATCCTTAAAAGTAATAAATATTTTAATGAAATAAATCCTACTAGAGGTGTAATAAATACAATTAAGGTTCTATAAATTTGATTGAAGGAACACGTAATACTATGTTCTGTTACCAAATGAGACAAAGTTTGTAATTAATAATGATTTATACTCTCCAAAATCAAAGAGAAATTTGTTGAGTTTGAATGACATTTATCGTCAAAGATATGATACTGAAAAGACGATTGAAGGTAATATGAAATAAATTAATATTACTACTAATGTTTTCGGAAAAAACAAAACTTTAGAAAAAATTTAACAAAATTACCTTCTGGATTAAATTATACATATATACATGAAATTGAATGTAATTTAGTAGTAAAAGAAGATCCAAAAACTATGACTTTATAGCATGACCGTTTAGGTTACCCTTGTTCAACAATGATGCGTAAAATAGTTGAAAGTACTCATGGTTATCCATTGAAAGGTTTGAAACTTACAAAAGAAGATAGACCACGTGAATCTTATTCTCTTGGCAAACTAAGAGCAAATCATTCATCAGGCAAGATTCAGACACAATAATCTACATTTCTTGAAAGAATTCAAGGCGATATATGTGGACTTATCCATCCACAGTTAGAACCGTTCAAGTATTTTGTGGTATTAATTGATGCATCTACTACATGGTCATATGTATGTTTACTTTAAAATCGTGATATGAAATTTGCAAATTTTTTTGCACAAATAACTAAACTTAGAGTCGATTCCCTGATTATACTATAAAAAATTAGACTTGACAATGCTGGTGAATTTACATCTGAATCATTTAATAATCATTGCATGTCAATTAGACTTACTGTTGAACATCCCGTTCCTCATGTTCATACACAAAATGGTTTAGATGAGTCATTAATCAAGCGTCTTCAATATATTATTATACCAGTAATAATGAGAACTAAACTACTAATCACCGATGGGGTCATGCAATTTTACATGACACAGTACCCATCCGTCTAAGGCCAAATATTTTTCATTTAAAGATATTTGGTTGTGCAGTATATGTCCCAATATCTCCATCACAAAGAACAAAGATGGGACCTCAAAGAAGGGTAAGCAGATATGTGGGTTATGAATCGCCATCTATTATTAGATATCTTGAACCTTTAACAAGTGATGTTTTTCATGCAAGATTTGATGATTGTCATTTTGATGAAACAAAATTTTCAACACTAGGGGGAGAAAATAAACAATTGAAAAATGAGATAACATGGCATGTACCCCCATTTATTACGTTTAAACCCATATAATAAATCATGGGAAGAAAATGTAACAAAAATAATGCACTTACAAGATTTAGAAAATCAATTACCCGATTCATTTGCTGATTTAAAAAAAAAAGTGAAAAGTCACGTATACCAGCTGTAAATGTCCCAGCTCGAAATAATGTAACAGAAACATCTAAGGCACACTTAAGCAAGGTCGACCAATGGGATCCAAAGACAAAAATCTCCGTAAAATAAAAAGAGTAGAAAAGGTAAATATGATTGAAAGTGATCTTGAAAAGACACTAGATATTAATAAATCAATAAATGAAAAACTTACACTCGAAGAAGCATGAGATGATGACAATGAGATAATTAACAATGAAACTAAAAACAAGAATGATCTTGAGATTTCAATCAATAATTTTAATATGGGGAATTTGTGAAATAAAAAAGGTATAAATATAGATGAAATATTTTAATTCTCCATTGCATCTGAAATTATGAATGAAAATGATGATCCTGAACCACAACTATAAATGAATGTCAAAATAAACAATATTGGAAAAAAAGGGAAGGATTCAATAGATATTGAGTTAAATTGTCTTATAGATCGAAAAGTATTTGGCTATATAGTGGCTATACCTAAAGGTGTAAAACCTATTGGGTATAAGTAGGTATTTATAAGAAAACGAAATGAGAAAATGAATTTGTCAAATACAAAACTCTTCTTGTTGCACAAGGTTTTTATCAAAAACAAGAAGTTGATTATGAGGTAACATGTTCTCCTATTATGGATACCATTACTTTTCGTTATTTATTTGGTTTGTCAGTATTTAAAAATCTTGATATGTATCTTATGGATGTTGTTACTGCTTATTTGTATGGATTACTTGATATTGATATATACATGAAAATTCCAGAACGATTTAGGACACCTGAGATATCAAAACCTAGAGAAATATATGAAATTAAGTTGCAAAGATCATTGAATGAGTTTAAATAATCTGGGCGCATGTGGTATAAAAGGCTAAGTGAATATTTTCTTAAAGAATGCAATGAGAATAGTTCTATTTACAGTTTTCTTTTAATAAGAAAAACAATATCAAATTTTGTAATAATTATCGTCTTTGTTAATAACTTAAATATCATTGGAACTAATAGATAAACTTAAGAAGCGAGAGATTACTTAAAGAAATAATTTGAAATGATAGGTTTGGAAAAAAAAAGGTTCTGCCTTGGTTTACAAATTGAGTATACTAAAAAATGGTATATTGGTACATCAATCAAATAATACAAAAATGGTATTGAAAATGTTTAACATGGAAAAAGAAAACCCTTTGAGTACTCTAATATGATGGGTAGAACATTTAATATTGAAACGGATATATTTAGACCTATTGAAGATAATGGAGAAGATATTGGCCTTGAAGTACAATACCTCAGTGCCATCAGAAACTCATGTACCTTGCGAGTTGTACCATACTTGATATAGTTTTTGTAGTGAATTTATTAGCTAGATTAGCTCATTTCCTATGAAAAGACATTAGAAAGGAATAAAACATATATTTCGATATCTTCGAGGTACATCTGATCTTTGTTGATCTTGTTTTAACAATACAAAATCAGTTTTGCTTGGTTACGCAGAAATAGGATATCTGTCAGATCCACATAATACTAAATAACATAGTAGATACATGTTTACATATGGTGACACTGCAATATCATGGATATCTTAAAAACAAACACTTGTAGCAACTTCTTCAAATCATACTGAAGTAATTGTCCTTCATGAAGCAATCAAACATTGTAGATGGTTAAGATTGATGACTCGACATATCCAACTGGTTTACCAACTGATAATAATCCAACCATTTTGTAGAAAGATAATGTTGCATGTGTTACCCAGATGAAAGAAGGTTACATCAAAAGTGATAAAACCAAACATATTCCTCCAAAGTTCTTATCATTCTCACAAGAACTCAAAAGAAACAAAGAAGTTAATATTCAATATATTTGTTCGAGTGACAGATCTTTTTACAAAGGCACTCCCTTCATAAGTTTTTAAGAAGCAGGTACAGAATATTGGAATGTGTCACCTTCGAAATCTTTGAAAAAAAACTATGTGTCTGGTCGAGGGGAGCATAATGTTGTACTCTTTTTCCCTTATTGAGGTTTTTTTTATCCCAATGAGTTTTTCCTAATAAGATTTTTAATGAGGCAACATATGTGTGTAAGAACAATATCTGGTTCTGCATCTGGCCTTATGTTTTGATGATAACTTCACATATTATCTTAGAGAACAATTTTATACTCTAATTAGTTTCTGTCTAAGTGTGTATCTTTTGAGTAAACAGATTCTAACTCTGATAGAAAAGGCATATGGCGTCATTAGACTCTGAACTTAACACTCTAGAAGAAAACATACGGTGATTACAAAATTCAAGTCAAGATTCTGGAATGCTTTTGATACAATGGTTCTAAAAGAACGTTAGTACTAGAACTCCTAATCAAGTTTTAGTATGATAGTTCTGAAGACTCCAAGGACTAGAGTTCTGAAGATTCAAGTTCTGAAGAATCAAGTTCTGAAGACTAAAGTTTTGAAGGCTCTGAAGAATTAAATTTTAAAATTCTGATTCTGAAGATAACCTCACTTCTAGTAACTTAGATTTTGAGGACTAAGGTTTTGATCCTTCTGCAACATGCTTCACCAACAAATATCAGAAGCCTCTGAAGATTAGAAGTTAAAGATCAGAAATGTCTTTCGTGAAAGGATAAACATAAAAGTACAAGTACATTATTTATTAATCTGCTAAAGCGGTTATTGATACGATGATGACTAACACTTTCACATTGACCATTGAAGACATAACAGATGAACTTCCATTTCCTATTCTACCCTTCAACGGATCTATTTTTTCAACTATAAAAGGAAGACTTGGAAGAATTAAAAAGTTAGCATTCTGCTCTACAAAACTCAAACTAAAATGCTGCACACAATCTCATGTGAGATCTATTCAAGATATAGTTTTGTAATACGTCAAGGAACTTTTGTTCACATCCTGCAAATTAACATTGTGTGTTATTAAGCTTAAATACCGTGCATTTTTCTTATGTAGAAGCATTCTTGTATACACATATGTAATCTCTTTTGAGTTAATGTTTCTTCATGTGACTATGTGTTAGCCTGTATACTTGAGACGGCTAAGATGTTTTTCTAAACTCTTAGACGATCGTTTGTAATCTTTCAAGATTATTGGATTAAGTCCATTTTTGAAGACGAAATCACCTTGGCGGTGGACTGGAGTAACTTAGTTAACAGTGAACCAGGATAAAAATGTTTGTTGTCTTTATCTTCATTCACTTGATTAACTATGGTTTATAAAAGTTTGAAAAAATTATAATTGGTGAAACCCAATTCAAACCCCCCTTTCTTGCGTTTCTCGCACCTTCAATTGGTATCAGAGCTCCGGTTCTGTTATTGATCAATATCAAACACTTAACCGTGTCAGATAAAGATCCATATGAGTTTTTAGAAACACTTATTGATTCTGCACCTTCTCCTGTTGCTCCAGCTTAAATCGATAAAAACATTCAAATGTTATTTTCTCATTCGCGTTGATGAATAGTTTGAATACTGGAAAGATTCACTAGAAAGTGTCATTCAAATCCTTGATTTTGATCTTTGAATATGGTAGTTGATAGCTACATATATTCCTCTGATGACATTGATAAGATGCCTTAGTAGAACTCTATGTGATCAGTCGTAAAAGGATTATAAGAGTTACCATTTAACAAGATTTATCTTGTTGAATGCTACTTATGAAAAGATAACATAATAGAGAATCAGCTAAATCTGATTGATTTTCTCAGAACAATTCTTGAAGAAAATAATTAAGATTGAGGAGACCAAGGCTCTTGCCTTGATTCAGAAGTATGAAACTTTCAAGATGGAGGAAGATAAAACTAATGAGATCATGTTATCAAGATCTTAAAACCTCAGTTGCAGAACCTAAGGTTCTGAACAAGGTCACTCAACATCAGATGGAGGGAAGAAAAGCATCAGAAGCCGGCCATTCAAATGCAAGCCTATGTCATGAGATTAAGTTAGAACAATATAAACCTCAGGAGGAGAGGCAAAATTTGTTACGCTCATATCTGATAAAGAAATAGAGAAAATTAAAAGCTCTTCTAGCTAAAAAGAAGATTTTAAACGAAAATTTTGATGATGATAAAGATGAATTATTACTCCTGGGTTGATTGTCTCTAAAATAAAGAATCATAGCAACACATTCAAAGGGGCCAAATGAACTGATGATAGATTTGAGTTCATTTCTGGTGAAAATGAAGTCACCCGCTATGATTAATGAGCCAATCTTTTACAAGATTAAGTGTATGTACCTCTGAAGGACAAGCAAGAAGAAAGATCTGATAAGCAACTTGGGATGATTTCTCTGAAGATGACTCAAAAGAAAAACAAGCTAGTATAACGCTAATGGCCAGAGTGTGAATTTTTCTTCATGAGAAAATCCCTAAAAAAGATGAAGCAGATTCTGATCCAGACTCAGAAGAGAAAGTGAAAAAGGCATATGTTCCATCTAGGAACTTAAACATATGAGGTACATAAGTTACGGAGGAATCCAGAAAGGAAGAATTTAAAGATTTAAAGATTTGGTAACGAATTTCTTCTTTCTATATATAATGCACTTCTTATTAAAAGTTTAATGCATATTGTTATCCATCAGTCAATTATGGGATAATAGTTATGACATTATCTGTTATAAAAAACACGCAACGCTGTAAGTCAATCAATGGTAAGAAGTATGGACTTGTCATTGTTGATGATTACAATCCTTGGATATGGGATAAATTCCTAAGGCACAAGAATGAGTCACATTGTGTGTTTACTAGTTTTTGTTCTAAAGTGTAAAATGAATTTGACTCTAAGATCGTTAAAGTCAGAAGTGATCATGGTGGCGAATTTGAGAATCAGTGGTTTGAAGAGTTATTTTACTTTAATGGCATATCCCATGATTTCTCCTGCCCTAGAACTCCATAGTAGAATGAAGTTGTATAGAGGAAGAATAGGACGTTGCAAGAAATGGCCAGAACCATGATCAATGAAACAAATGTGGCTAAGCACTTTTGGGTAGAAGTTGTGAATAAACCGCGTTACATTCAGAATATGATCTCTATCAGACCTATTTTGGAGAAGACTCCTTATGAATTGTGTAAGGGAAGAAAACCCAACATTTCTTATTTCCATCCTTTTGGATATTCTTGCTTTATTCTAAACACTAAAGAGAATCTGAACAAGATTGACTCTAAAGCACAGATATGCATTATGTTAGGATACTCTGAACGCTCTAAGGGCTACATAGTATACAACACAGAAACACGTATTGTGGAAGAGTCAATTCATGTTAGATTTGATGATAAGCTTGACTTAGAAAAGTCAAAGCTAGTTGAGGATTTTGTAGATCTAGAAATAACACTTGCAGACTCTGGAGAAAGGGCAAAAGACTTCGAGGATAAAGATTGAAAGAATGTTGATAAAAATACATCTGAAGCAACTGAATGTCCTCCAACTCAGAAAAGGCAAAGGAATAGACAAATTGTTTCTGAAAAAATGATTCTTGGAGACAAAGCTGAACCTGTCAGAACAAGATCCACTTTCAAACAAACTGAGGAAATGCTTCTGGGATTGGTGTCTCTGATAGAACAAACTTCGTGTGATAAAGCACTTCAGGACAATGAATAGATTCTGGAAATGCAAGAAGAAGGGAATTAGTTCTCCAGAAATGATGTCTGGCATGTGGTACCCAAGCCAAAGGGAATTCATGTTAATGGAACCAAGTGGGTATTCAGAAATAAATTAAATGAGAAAGGAGAAGTCGTTAGAAACAAAGCACGACTGGTTGCACACGGTTATAGTCAACAAGAAGGTATTGACTATAATGAAAGCTTTGCTCTAGTCGCCAGGTTAGAATTTATCCATCTTTTAATATCTTTTGTTGTTAATCATAGTATTATTCTATATCAAATGGATGTCAAAAGTGTGTTTCTGAATGGATACATTTCTGAAGATGTATATGTTCACCAACCTCCGGGTTTTGAAAACTTCAAGTTTCCAGAACATGTTTTTAAACTTAAAAAGTCACTGTATGGTCTGAAACAAGCTCCTAGAGCTTGGTATGAAAGACTAAGTTATTTTCTTCTAGAAAATGACTTTACCAGAGGTCGGGTGGACACTACTCTCTTCTGTAAGAACTTTGGAAACGATCTGATGATTTGCCAAATTTATGTAGATGATATAGTTTTTGGTTAGACTAATCCATCTGTGTGTCAAGAGTTTTCTAAGCTAATGCGGGGAGAGTTTGAAATGAGTCTGATGCAAAAGTTAAAGTACTTTCTGGGGATACAAATAAATCAAACTTTAGATGTCATGTCCATTCCTCAAAGCAAGTACACAAAAGAGCTCCTTAAGAAGGACGAGGTAAGTAAAAAGGTTTGTCAGAAGCTCTATCGTGGTATGATAGGCTCTCTTCTCTATCTGACTGCTTCTCATCCAGATATTTTATTCAGAGTATGTCTTTATGCTCGATTTCAATCAGATCCCAGAGAAACTAATTTAACTACTGTTAAAAGAATCCTAAGGTATCTGAAGGGAACATCTAACCTTTGCTTGATGTATGAGAAAACATCAAAATACAAGTTATCGGGTTTCTGTGATGCAGATTATGCTGGGGACAGATTAGAACGTAAAAGCACCTTTGGAAATTGTCAAGCTTCTGGGTGACAAATTTGTTTCATGAATTAAAGACACTCTAGATGAAGAATCATCTGAAGGACCATAAAATTATAGAGAGTAACATTTTTACTCTTTTCTATAGTTTTACATGTTGTGTTGACTTATGAACTATGAGGTTTATGAATGGTGAAATTCTCATATCTCAGAAGTATCCATAGCCAGAGTATTCTCTTAAGAATGCTTCTGTATGATGGAATCCGTATAGTTTATCTATTATAAGTTGTCAAGGCAACATAGAGCGCATAACTCAAAAATAAAACAGTTGTCTGTTTAGTGCTATGCCTAGTATCTGCTGTGACACTTAGGGTAGATGAAAGATCCCTGGGATTAGATAAGAAATCTTCTCACTTTATCCCTTGTCAGAATTCTTTTCCGTTTACAAATATCTTTATTCATTTAAGTGACTATTGTCAGTTATTAAATAATGTTTATTTGTTAATGGTCTTTCTGGATTTTTTTTTATTGAAAATATAAACTTTTAGCACGACCTATCTATCCTTGTCTCTTGTGTCTTTTGGTTTTCCTTTGTCATTCATTTCGGAAATGATGGCAACATTTATTATTTGTCTTTTCATCTTAAATGATTTGCGTGTCTCGAGTATGATTACTCTTCTCTCATGGTATTCCTTATTCTATTTATATCTCGTCCCTTTAATCTCATTCCTCATTCCTAAATATTTTTTTATATACCCATCTTTCCATCTCTTTCACTCCTTCACCACGTTTACCAAAACTTTTTGCGACAACGAAGACATCATGGAAGTCATCAATGAAAAACGTCCAAATCTTCATCGCCTAAGATCTACTGATCGTAATATCACCTTCAGCATGAAAATTCAAGGGCGGACTAGTTACTATGCAAAGCTGCATGGACCTGTATATCCAAATCTTGTAAAAGAGTTTTTGAAGTATGCTTCAGTGTGTGGCGATGGTAGTTCTATTTGCTCTAGTGTGTATGGTATCCTTATTATCATCACTCCATCTTCTATTGCTGAAACCATTGGATGTATTGAAACTGGAATCACTGTAGACCAGTTTTGCTTCACATACCATTTTGTTGAAAACCTCGTCTCTATCCATGACATCTCCTTGTCTCGTTATGAACCCACCAATTTTGAAAAACTCCTTCATGTTGCCAATGTCTGGTTTGATCTTCTTATCACAAACTTCCGACCACGTGAACTAGACAAGGACATTCTGTCCTATGATGACAAACAGTTCATCCACTTCATGGTGAATCACGTCGGGGTCAACTTGCCTCAAACCATCTTCAACTATCTGAAGAAATCTGTTGTTTTCTCTAGAAGTCAACACAAGACATACATATCTTTTGGAAGAGTTTTGTCTGAAATTTTCTATAAGGCTGAGGTCGTTGGGTTGGTTCCCAGGACTGGACCAGAGAATGCTATCTTGGAAGAAAGGTTTGAAGGTTTTGATGTTTAAGTGTCTGCTGTTGGACGGGCATGGTTGTTGCTATTGTTTTTCCTTGTGTCTGGTTTTGATTATGTGTTCCTTGCGTCTCTTTTGATTTTGCTCATGTACTCCTTTATTTTGCACTCCTCTAATCATTATGAATGAAAATGCTCTTTCCTTGTTCCTTGAATTTATTGTCTTATCCTTATTTTATTTTTTTGTTCTTTATTATTGCTTTCCTTAGAAAAAAGTGCTAAAATGTTTTTGATTTCTGAGAAAGGGGGAAAAGTTATATGATTTTGATTATATCTATTCTCAGAATCTTAAACCTAAAAATAATTATAAACCTTTGCTTCTAACCCTAGTTGATGTTTAATTCAAGAACTTTGTAAAAGTTCACTAATTCTTCTTAGACCGATTAATTAAAGATTAGAACATGTGATCAAAATGCATGACGTATGTTCTGATAAGCCAAATTTTTTAATGCAACACATTCTTCAGAAGTTGTAAACCCTCTGAAAATTCTGAAATATGGTCATTGCACCTTCTGGTGGCATGATCGAGAATATGAAGAATCACGTTCTGACACATGATGCGAAGTGTTTAGTCTGTTACTTATCAGGTTCTGATACGTTATAACATTCTGATAGTCTGTCGGGCTCTGAGATAAAAATTGGGTAGTACTAGTCAAACTCTAATGAGACGTCAACAATGAAGTATTCTTTCTCTAACTCATCTATTGTAAGTCAAAAATTTATTTTGTGAGTCTTGAACTCAGGGGGAGACCCTGAACAAGCATAAATAATTTTTGGGGCTTGACAGATTCAGGGGGAGCTGGTTAGCTTAATTTTTAATCTTGCAATTTTCGGTTATTACCCGTATAAATTGTTCTATCAAAATACATGGGTTTGTCATCATCAAAAAGGGGGAGATTGTAAGAACAAGATCTGGTGCTGCATTTGGCCTTATGTTTTGATGATAATTTCACATATTATCTTAGAGAACAATTTTATACTCTAACTGTTTTCTGTCTAAGTGTGTAGCTTTTGTGTAAACAGATTCTGACTTAGATAAAAAAGACATGTGACGTCATTAGACTCTGAACTTAACACTCTAGAAGAAAACATACGGTAATTACAAAATTCAAGTCAAGATTCTAGAATGCGTCTGATACAATGGTTCTAAAAGAGCGTTAGTACTAGAGCTCCTAATCAAGATTTGGTATGATAGTTCTGAAGACTCTGAGGATTCAAGGTCTGAAGATTCAAGTTTTGAAGAATCAAGTTTTGAAGAATCAAGTTCTGAAGACTCAAGTTCTGAAGGCTCTGAAGAATTAAGTTATGAAGTTCTGATTCTGAAGATAACCTCACTTCTAGTAACTTAGATTATGAGAACTAAGGTTTTGATCCTTCTGCAACATGCTTCACCAACATATATCAGAAGCCTCTGAAGATTAGAAGTTAAAGATCAGAAATGTCTTGCGTGAAAAAATAAACATAAAAGTACAAGTACACTATCTATTATCCTGCTAAAGCAGTTTTTGATACGATGATGACTGACACTTCCACATTGACCGTTGAAGACATAACAACTGCATTTCCATTTCATATTCTACCCTTCAACGAATCTATTTTTTCAACTATAAATGGAAGACTTAGAATAATAAAAAAGTTTACGTTCTGCTCTACAAAACTCATACTAAAACGCTGCACAAAATCTCATGTGAGATCTATTCAAGATATAGTATTGTAATACATCAAGGAACTTTTGTTCACATCTGGCAAATTAACACTGTGTTATTAAGCTTAATTACCGTGTAATATGCTTATGTAGAAGCATTCCTATATACACATATGTAATCTCTTTTGAGTTAATATTTGCTTAAGTGACTATGTGTTAGTCTGTATACTTGAGAGAGCCAAGATGTTTTTCTAAACTCTTAGACAATCGTTTGTAATCTTTCAAGATTATTGGATTAAGTCCTTTTTTGAAGGCGAAATCACTTTGGCGGGTTGACTGAAGTAATTTAGTTAACAGTGAACCAGGATAAAAATGTTTGCGTTCTTTATCTTCATTCACTTGGTTAACTATGGTGTATAAAAGTTTAAAAAAATTATAATTGGTGAAACCCAATTCAAACCCCCCCTTTCTTGTGTTTCTCGCACCTTCAATTTTTCCATAGGATTCTTCTCGACAAGATTTCAAAGTGTCAACTTATAGTAATAATGTTCTAATTACAATGTCAACTTAAAAATTGTAACTCTAATAATATAAATACCCTCATTTGATTCATGAAAATATACACTAATTTATTTACAAAATCTAAGATATATTCTAATATTTTATTCTCTCTTTATTTTCATAGTTTAAATATACGATTTTTTTTTCAACATCATTCCCTTTTTACTTTCATTCACTTTTTCAATATTTTTTCTCTTGCATTTTTTCCTTCCTTCCTCCCTCTTTCTTTTCAAATCCAAACAAAACCTAAGTAATGTAGCAAGCATATGGTTGAAGGGTGTTAGTACTTGTGAATTACGATGGACACCATCTTTTAAGTTGTGTTTAGGGTTGTTTATGGTACAATTCATAGAGAAAACCGTATCGAACTGAACTAAACCATAATAAAAATTTACTCAAACTGAACCGAACCGTATCAATTTACTTAGAACTGAACTGAACCAAAGTTATTGGTTTGGTATACCAATTAGAAATTCTGAACCGTACCAAACCGTTAAAAGACAAGTTTTCTAAACCGACCTGTTTATTAAAGAACCGAACCATTAAACTATTTTTCAAAATTTTAAAATAATAAAAATTAAAACTTATTTTCAGTATTTTTTTAATATTCAATTTCAGTTCAATTCGATTCAGTTTTGGTTCGGTTCGATTCCAGTTCGGTACGGTTCTAAAACTGTTTCGTGTAATATAGTTTGTTTCACTAACTAAACAGTATAGTTCAGTTATTTTAACTTTAATTCAGTTCAGTTCAACGGTTCGGTTCGAATCATGAATTTTTTAAATAACCGTAGTTGTGTTAGTGTTAATAAAATTATCATTTGAGCCTTGAATTTAATTGAGACCTATAATTTTAGGTGCAACAGAAAAATCGGCTCAACTTAATCTATTTGTTAAGAATCTCACGATGGTGATTGAGATTTGATATTTATTTTTGCTGCTGGTTACATTACTACAAAAGGAACTTGTCGAAGTTCTGTTTCATTTGTCTTTGAAAGGATATCAGATCAATGCAATTCTAAGTGGGCCTAGGGTTGGCCCACCAACTAGGTTTGTGGTTGTCAAATGAGACCATAAATGTGTAGAATGAAAATCAGGTTAACAAGAGAACATGTGTCACAACCATGCAAAGCAATAATGGCTGTCTGCGTCAATAACGAGGATTCTACCTGCCACCCCCCAATCGTACCTGGCACTCCCTATTTTTGCAATATTCTCATATCACCCCTGTTATCCATAATATAAGAAAATTTGTTGTTCTGGAAAACACATTTATACCCTTATCTCTTTTTCTGCCATGTCATCAATTTAGGGGCAATTTGTGTCCAAAATTTGCTTTTTGCAACCAATGATGACACATTGTTGTAATCCAACTACATAGTTATTGTATTAAGCTTTTGTTGGTTACTTTTGAATCAAATGATGATGTCATTTGGTTCTATTACAATTATTTTATTTTTAAAATTTAACTTTATGGCATCTGATTTTTCTCTTTCTCTCTCCATTATCTTCCTTTCTCTACGTATTATCACTCTTTCTCTTTCTCTTTCTCTCTCTCTCTCTCTCTCTCTCTCTCTCTCTCTCTCTCTCTCTCGGTCCTTTCTCTGTTTCTTCCTTCTTCTTCCTCTTCTTTCTTCTTCTTCTTCCTTCTTCTTCCTCTTCTTTCTTCTTCTTCTTCCTTCTTCCTCTGTTATCAAAAATACCGCTTTCGAAATCCAAACCGAAGTGATTCCAATTTTTTTCTGTATCGATTTGTATAGATCTATCTCTAACGTTTTTTATTTTAGGTTTTTCGTAACAACTCCGAAGGTGGGTTATGCTCTGGATTTTCCATGGTATGTTAGCTTACTCCGATTGGATGTTCCATGGTATGATAACATTTTGATTTTTAGGTTTTTTGTTCTATCTTCTTGTGTTGGATAAAAGTGATGATGCCGTGGTACTTCATTTTAAGTTTTTACTTGGCAGTTTATATATGTATATTTTTATATGGTTTGAAGGTGGTTGTCTTAACCAAGAGTCCAAGATCAGATAAATAATGCATTTGGGAATGAGAGGTAAATGCTTGCTCATATACCATAGCTGAGGAGACGGATCAGGAGAAGCTGATTCCAAGAGGAACTCGGCTTACCCTATCTATAGGTATGTCAAAATTCTCTATTTTAGAGCTTCTGATAGTATTTTAGTTTCTTTATTTTGGAGCTTATGTTGTCTGTGTATTTTACCCACTGCTGGTTTTCAGAGGGATGACAAAGGTTTTGCTCATCCAGAGCGAATTGAGAAGCTTGTGAAAAACTACTCCCAATTTGTCTCATTCCTAATATACACTTGGCAGGAAAAGGGATTCACCAAAGAAGTATGACTATGCACTCCAGATCTTTTAATTTTATTGATGCTGTCCATTTTTGTTATTATTTCATTCCATAACCCTTTCTTGAAAACTGGATGTGAAATTGGTTTTTGAGCTTTTAACATAATTTGTCCATTACAGATAGAGGTTGATGAGGATCCACCTGAGGCAAAAACGGACAACCAAGATGAGAAGACTGAGGTAATGTGTTGCACATACCGTGCATTCCCTAAATCAATTGTCTATGAAATTATGATTACAAATTTGATTGTATAACTATTGCATATGTGCTGGCCGTTTTATAATCTGACGCATTTTATAACAGAAGAAGAAGAAAACTAAGACTGTTGTTGAGAAGTATTGGGACTAGGAGATCACAAATGAGACACAACCTATTTGGGTTAGTTTTATGATTTCCAACTGCATGATTTGTGCTTAAAGTTATGTACAAGTGTCATATCTTTTTACAAGACCTCAGAGAAAATACAAGTGTCATATCTTTGAAAATAGAAGAGTTTTATCAATTCAATTCAGTTTTTTTTTTTGAAATGTAAATTAGGGTGCAGAGCTATTGATGTTGTTCAAGAGGAGTATACCAGAAGCATTGCCTTTGGTGAAGTGGATTCTATGGATTCTGTCGTTCAGATTAGGGACAGTATTGTTCTATGGAACTTATTGCTTGCAATGGAAGTGGCCTTTTGTTCTTAAATTCTCTGAGATTTCAGTGGAAAAGAGACAAGAGATTCTGAAGAATTGATCGAATGTGAAACTTTGGTGGATGCCTCTAAGGAATGTGTTTGTGTTGTTGAAACTTACTTTCTTCTATAGTTTGTTCTCAAGGGTAATCTTTCTCATTCTCTTTATGTTTTTTAATCTGTGGTTGAAAATTGAAATGCTTATAAGATGTTTGTTAGTTTGACTATGAGATGTAAAAATGTTATGTTTGACGTTTAAGTCATAATGATAAAATTTTCTAAATGTAATTTCCCAAATTTCCCCAGACGGATGAAAATGGACATAATCCAATGTGGAAGGCAATAGGGTACAAGGTGGACAGCAGGGAAAAGGTGAAACTGAAGAAAAGGCCTCTCCAAGAAGGACTAATAGAGACTACGCACGAAACCGATTCTTGAGTTTTATTTGTACCTACACTCATGCTTTATTGTTTACATTTTGTAGCATTTTGTTATCCTTTGTATATATCAGTGTATCATTCTTTTACTTTATGAAGTATTATTGATGAAACTAATTTCTCATTCTTTAACATTGTTGCAGCAGGTGTCTATATTCTTTGACATACTCTTCATAATCTAACATTATATGTTTCATAAATCATAAGTGCCTTCTCATTGAAAGTTTTTAAAAAAGTATTTAATGGTTAAAGTTCCTTACATATTTTGGTTCCTAATTTCCTTACATAAGTGCTGCTCAGTAAGCTATCTCAAAGGATACAAATAAGTCAACTTTGTTTGTCATTGTTTAATTTAGTTTTCTTTTTCGAATTTTGAATTATTTTCAAAGAAGGGAAGCACAGATTATTGGTGATTTTAATGGATGGAATGGTTCCAACCATCACATGGAAAAAGACCAGTTTGGCGTATGGAGCATTCAGATCCCATATTTATGATTGTAAACTTTTGATATCTTGGTCAAATATGGTTTTGTTTAATATCAGTAAGCACACTTGTGTCCTTTGATTTGTGATTTGATACTGATTTTTTATTCCATTCAGCTGAGGATTAGTTGAAGCCTAATGTAGTGATTGGAGCATTTGAAGCTAAGGCTACCAGGATGAATATGGTTGTTGCTCAAGAAAACTAGGCTGATTTGATACTGATTTTTTGTGCTTTTGTATCTTAGATTTTTTGTGCTTCTGTACAATAAAATGAGGCAGATATGTTAAGGTTATTGGTTTGATACACTATCAGGCATTTTTATCTCAAACATATTGTTCTTTTTATAAGTGAATTCAATGCTTCAAGTTTCAAATTCTTTATTATACTGATTTGTTGTGTAGGAGTGGAAAAGGGTTCAAAAGACCCCAAGGCACAAAAGGTAGGAAAAGTCACAATTGATCAGTAGTGTACAACTGAATTAACCTACAATTATAAAAATGCAGAGTTCATGAGGCACAACAATTGTTTGATGATTGGACTAAAGGTTTGAAAGACAAATTCTCAGAGGTGAATATTATTATTAGTATTATTATTATTTTATATATTTATATCATGTGGTGTCTTCTAATTAACAAGCTTATTGTTTTTGTTTCTTTCATGCGTGCAAGCCAGCCAACAATGGACAGAGTGGACTTCTAAGAGGAGAATGTTTGAAGGGAGATAACAACCCAATGTATGGTTTATTGTTTTTGTTTTGCAAGTAGGTTTTTTTCTTCTTTTTTAAATATGCGATGATAGGTAACATGCAAAAACTATTGTTCTGCTTCGGCACTTAACATATTTTAATCTTAAAAATAATTGTTAATAGTTTATTAAGAAAATCTGACTGTGCAATAATTGACTATGGCTTTTTGAATTACTTTGTTTGAATATACAACAACAACAACAATACAATTTATTGAAGAACAAGTTATTTGATGTCATGTTGTTGAAACGGCTTTTTAATTATTAGTATTAGTAGGGACAAAATTACCACCTTTTAATTATTGTTAGACATAGTTGTCCATTTTTGGTAGTTTGCAAAGGGACTGATTATAAGATATTGTTATCCTAATTTCGGTGTAGAAACAGTTTGACTAAATTGATGATAAAAGTCTGATGTTTATGTATTTTGTTTAAAAGCATTAAATTTAAAATATATTATTAAATGATTAACATTGTTTCCAGTCTGAAAGTGAAAGCTATGAAATCAAGTACAGTTTGGTTACTTTGGAGGTGTAGTTACCTAGGTTTGGAGGTGATGGGTTTCCTATGCACAGGCTTTGGACATGATGTGTGCTGCCTGTATTCGACATTGACGTCTTGCAGTGATGAAAATGTGTGAAAAGTGACATATTAGCAAGCTGTAACAACTCCTAAAAATTTGGATTCTTTTAATAAATGCAGAGATAAAGTAGGCATCATATGAATTCTTTTGTGGATAGATGTACAATACTTGAAAACCTTGATAACTGAGGCAAAGCAGGAAGCAAACTTCTGGAAAGAGCAAGGAAGGGGGGCAGAAATAAACTTAAACTTATTTGCATATATGTCTCTGTTTTACTATTTGCGGTATTCAATTTTATTTATTAATTTTTATTTTGAATATAAATACATTTCATAATGATATTATTATATTTAAAAACATTGAGAAAATAGAATAGGGTGGTGTCCACATGAAATTTTGAAATTATAGTGTCTACCACAAAAATATCATAAAATATATATTAGTTTATCAAATGAGAAAATAGAATATACATAATTTTTAATCTCTTGTCAAATATATTAAAAATATAATAATTGATAATTAATTTAATTGAAAATGATGTGTATTAATTAAAAATGTTTCTTTTAATAAAAATAAGATTAAATATGATTCAAATATAAAAACAAAAATAATATTTATATATAGAAAAAAAATATATTGTTGATTAAAATATTTTTATATACGAAAAAAAACTATTGTTATAAACGAGAACAGCTTTACTACTGATTCAAATATTGAATAATGAAAATTTATCGACCATGTTTCTCAAATATCTGAAAAATATTAAGAGAATTTATTAAAAAAAATTGAGTAGATATTTAAAAATTGTATTATCTCTTATAAAATAATGTCTTATAAAATACATTGTTGATTAAACTGTTTTTATATAGGAAAAAAATATTATTGTTATAAACGGGCACAACTTTAATTTTGATTCACATTTTGTTATATACGAAAAAATACTATTGTTATAAGTGGGCAAAACTTTAATTTTGTTTCAAATTTTTTTATATAAGATAAAATACTACTGTTATAAACGGGAACAACTATAATTTTAGTTCAAATATTTTTATATACGAAAAAAATATTATTGTTATAAACGGGCACAACTTTAATTTTGATTCAAATTTTGTTATATACGAAAAAAATAATATTGTTATAAATGGACACAACTTTAATTTTGATTCAAATTTTTATCTTATACGAAAAAAATACTATTGTTATAGACAGGCACAACTTTAATCTTGATTCAAATTTTTTATATACGAAAAAAATACTATTGTTTTAAACGGGCACACCTTTAATCTTGATTCAAATTTTTTATATACGAAAAAAATACTATTGTTATAAACGGACACACATTTACTTGTAAAAATACTATTGTTATAAACAGACACACCTTTAATATTGTATTATTATTTCAACTTAATTTTACTATTTTTCTTAAGTCTTAATCATATTATTCTTAAATTTACTATTATTCTTTTGTTTCATTTGTTTTTGGTCTACCAATTGATTAATATTTTTTTGTTTAATATTTTCAATTATCATTGCATTATTTGAATTTATATCAATAATTAATTTAATTCCTTCTTTTACAACACACAATATTTTCTTATACTTACTAATATAAATTTTTAATTTCAATCATATCTATTTTTATAATTTTACCATTTTTCTTTTCAATTTGATTAACAATTACACGTTCATAACATAAAATCCTCGAACAGACAGGCCCGTGCGAACGCACGGGTTAGTTACTAGTTATTTACATAAAAAATGACTTTTTTTACCCAAAAAAATCACTTTTTCAGACAAAAAAAACAAAATTTCCGGTAGTGCAATTCAAAATTCCCGGTATTCTCTGAATTGAATTTCTGGAAAACGAAATTTCCGGTAGTAATAATCTGAATTTACCGGTACTCCTTACTGGGAATTCTTAAATTACCGGTAATAATTATCGGTAAATCAAATAATACCGGTGTACATTTGCACACTTATACTGGAGATTCTAAATTACCGGTAACTCTCAAACTACCAGGAAATTCAAATGTCCGGTATACCGGGAATTCCAGTTTTACACGAAATTTCCGGTAACAGGTCAAATTCTTCAAAAATGCTTGGCATTTGTGCTCCGGAACCGTCAGGGTCTTCTACCGACTCGTGTAGCGATTACACATAGTTCTTCACCACAGACAAAGTATGTATTATACGTAGATGCGTAAAATTTAATATTATTTCGTTTGATTTCATGTTTTGTGTTACTATAAGTTGTTATGTTTTTTATCGACAGATTTTTGAGAACCGATCCGACGTATTAGCTTGGGCACAGAATATTAGGGAAGCAACATGGTATCATAGTTGTGACAATTCGTTCTGATAGTGCAACTGGCCAGCGAGGAAGGAAGGATAAATTGATAATGGGTTGTGAAAAGGAGGAAATTATAAAAGAAAAAAGTTTGAAAGTAGTCATTCATCGGAGAAGGATGGTCTCGCTAGTATGAAAGTGAAATGTCCCTTCGGCTGAGGTCTTCGCCAAGTGGTATTGGATGGAGGGTGAGCTTTATGTGTGGGTTTCACAATCATAGATTATCTCAGGATTTATCAGGGCAAGGCATATTAGGCCGTCTAAAACCTCATGAGAGACAATTTCTAGACACATCCTGATTCAGTGAAGCTGTTGAATATGTTTCACTTGGTGTTGATTTGTGATTGTACATACAAGACCAATAGGTACCGGTTACCGTTGCTTGAGATTGTTGGCGTTACGTCAACAAAGTTGACGTTTTCGGTAGGGTTCGCATACTTGGAACATGAAAGGGAGGAGAATTTCAAATGGGCAATGGAGAAGCTGAAAGAGTTATTTTTTTCTGAGAAATTGCTACCAAATGTTGTTGTGACGGACAGAGAACTTGCCTTGATGAATGCACTTGAAGATGTGTTTCCTAATTCAACACATCTGTTATGTGTGTTCCACATTTCCAAAAGGATAGTGGTTCAAAGATGGATTTAGACGCAGAATGTGAAGATTTGAAGACATATTTCAATTCTTTGGATATTGTAGGTCAGAGGGTGTTAAAGAAGAAAATTAGAGAACTGACTTATCCAGCCACATCTTCTATGCGTCCACCTCCGGTGAAGTACAAGCCGAAGAGAGGAGTTAAGAAGAGCAAAAATGGTGAAGAGAGTGATGTGCGTCGTGATCCCTCGCAGTGGGAGTATGATGAGGCCTCGCAGGGGAGTCAGACTATAAAGACATCATGTACAAAACCAACAGGAAGTCAACCTTCTAGTCAACCGTCCACTGTATCTTCTAAGCATAAATACTTGTCTCAGTTTCCTCGTTTCATGCATCCATACATTGATGACATAATTGATGTGAGTGACGATGGAAATTGTAGTTTTTGGGCTATTGCAGCATTACTTGGATGGGGTGAAAAGTCTTGCTCAAATTTATCAACAACTAAAATTGTTTTCCAAGTTGTTTTATGACACCGTTGATGTGGTTCGAAGCTCCATAAAAGTAACACACTTGGGTGTACAGGGTAGAGAGAAATGGATGTCAATTCCAGATATGGGTTATCCTATTGCGACCCGGTACAGTTTGGTTTTTGTCTCCCTGTCAATGACACTTAACAAAACCTTCTTCCCTCTTACCATAGCTCCATCTATGTTTGCAAGTAGGCATAAAATGATTGTTGTTGGTTTTGTTAACAACAATCATTGGGTTCAGGTAAAATTAAAACCTGATAGTCCTTTGCCTCCCGTCACGATCCGGTGGAGAGAGAACTGTACTGAAGAGGCAAGAGCTTGGGAAACAGCATATGTAGGACGAATTAGGCACTGGGAGGAAGAAATTAGGAAGTCACATTAATTTTATATGTTATCTTGTTGATGTTATGTATTTTTTACGTAGGAAATCATCTTAATTTAATATGTAATCTTGTTGATGTTCTTGTTGACCAAGCACTGTGGGAAAAAAATGAAAATAGCAGGTTTTTCAAAAAATTTTCAAGCTCAGGACTGATACCGGAAATTTCAGTTTGCCTGAAATTCCCGGTATACCAGATATTTCATTTCCCTGGTAATTTCACATTTCCTATAAAATTAGGAAATCCGGTACATTTATACCGGTAAATTGAAAATGTCCGGTGGATGTTACCGGTATTTTTAAAATTCTCGGTACTACCTAAAATTTAAGGTAAACACATTGGAAATGGTTGAAAAATCTGGTAATGGTCAAAATTTCCGGTATGGCACCGGAAATTTCAAAAACCCGGTGTTTTTGAACATAGGTAAAATGGACTTTTTACTTGTAATGAGGGGTGCCAAGTACGATTTTGGTAAGTATTGTTCATTTTGCAGGCAAGTATTGTTCATTTAAAATTGGCAATTTCAATGCAAAATTCATGCAAGGTTTTGAAATCACAATTTATTGATGAAACACACACAGTGGAATCATTAAATACTTAAAACAAAGTGGATCTAGTCAGTTACGGAATGACAGATAAAGTGATCAACACACGCAAATAGCAAAGATCATTAGGAGTCAGGTTAATCAACCTTGTTGTAGTATGCCTTCAAAATAACCTTACCTCAATTAGGTCTTTTAAGGGTTGTAACGTGGCCTGGTTCACGGTTTATGAAACAAAGGATAAGGGCTCAAAATTTATTTGTCCCCACCCCATCTTCGTGATGAACTTCAATCCTACACTCAGTTAACTCAAGTTATACATCCAAGTTCCTGATGATAGCTGATGATGATTCAGACACCTTTGTAGCCATTACAGAATTTGGCTATCCTTTATTACTGAGGTTTTAAGACCTCTTCTTGTCTTTGATTGCGGTTTTGAGACTTCTTCTTTGTCTTTGTTAAGGTTTTGATACCTCTTCTTTGTCTTTATTAAGGTTTTGATACCTCTTCTTTGTCTTTTGTTGAGGTTTTGATACCTCTTCTTTGTCTTTGTTAAGGTTTTGATACCTCTTCTTTGTCTTTTGTTGAGGTTTTGATACCTCTTCTTTGTCTTTTGTTGAGGTTTTGAGACCTCTTCTTTGCCTTTTTTTGAGGTTTTGAGACCTCTTTGATTGTCACTTGATTTGAGAGAGCTGACTTGGTGTCTTGCATGAAGCGCTTGCATTAGAACGCATAACCAAGCTAAACTGAGAACTACCCTGCCCCAAGGTTGAGATTTACGGGTTTTTTGAGTAAGGAAAGAAAACTCCTACTTCTAGGCTCGAAGGGGTTAACGAGGGATTATCTTCCTTATTTCTCCAGTGTTTGGGAATTGAAACAATGCCTTACATCCTTGGCAAGGTTTAATCGAAAGCATACCACAACAATTATGGATAATATTTTCATCATCCTCCCCAATCTTTGCTTAAAACACAGTTTGATAAAGGGAGTGGAACAAGATATATTTTTTGCTTTTATGAAAATAACAGTAAATGAGTGAAACGAATGGATTTAATCAAAAGATGCATAAACATTTCATTAATCTTGCCAATTTGAAAGTACAACAGCTTATAAGCAAATAGAAATTCAATCATTCAAGCAAAGTTCAAAAAATGTAAAATACAGCCAGCTTTGGCGAACTGAATTCAAAAGATTTTAGTTTCCGGGCCAAAGCGCGGGAACACCTTCGCCACTAATCACTAGTTCCTTATGATACAGAATCTTGAGAGGCCTTGCAAGTCTTTTGCCTTTTGCTTTAGAAATTGGAACATTGACATCTTATGTACCCTCTTGAGGTTGCAGTGTTCTTAGCAGGTTTAGCAGTCTCGTTTCGAACTCTTTGCATTCTTCAATGGGGTGCCCCATTGTCCCAGTACGGAATTTGCACTCAATCTCTAGATGATCTTCTTCAAAAATTAGATCCTTGTTATAGATTTGTACAGTAGCTTCTAAGGCTCAGTACCCATCCAAATCATGTTCTTCGGCTCCCTTGTGGAATTCACAAGTCAGGTTTGGATTATGCCAAGGTCCGGGCACAGGGTTGAGGAGTCGAGGAGTTACCAGCTTGCTCTGCATCAACAGTGGGAAGAGTTTGCTCAAAGGCACAGGGATAGGCTGGCAGTTAACTTGGCCTCTTTCGATAGGATACTTCTTCTTGCTTTGGTCTCGGGCACCTTGAGGAGAAACAACCGTTGGAGGCTGGAGTGCCCTTTTGGTAGACATCTGGTGACGATGAGATTCTGGTGAAGGACTAAGATCAAGTACTGGCTGGTATGAAGTTTCTCCAAAGGCAGATCCTTGGCATGGGAGCACCACATGAGATGGCGAAGGGTTGTTAATTTGAACGCCTTGAGGCGTGAATGGGATCCTTTCAGAGTCTAACAGGTTCTGAATTTTACTCGGGAGCACCTGACAATCTTCAGTGGAATGCCTCTGTGCCCCAGCATGGTAGTCACATCGAGCATTGGTGTCAAAGCCTGGTGGATACGGAAATGGTACTGGCTTTAATTCTTTTGGCACTATCAATCCCCCTTCGATCAAGACTGGCAATAATTGACTGTACGACATTGGTAGCGGAGTGTAATTTCTTCCTGGCTTTCTTGGTCGTACATGCTGGCGTGGTTGATGGCAGTTCGGCCCTTGATACTGAGGAAGTCCTTGAGTTGGAGGGTCCACAAGAGGTGATGAACCGACAACCTCTCTGGGAGTGACATGGGGAGCGTACTTTTCTTTCTTCATCAGAGCTTGCAAAGTTTTGAGAACCCAATTCATCTGGCACTTGAGGATTCTGACTTCCTCTTTCAACTCCTCCTGGTTCTTCAGAATTTCATTCGTTGTTGCCATTGTCTTGAATAGGTGCTAGGTATCCTTCAGACATAGAGGGAGAGACTCAGGATCGAGGAATGCAAATGAGGTGCGAATGCGCATGGAATGTAAATACAAGCCACGTTGTTTCAAAGAACTCAAAGGACAGTTGCAAAATTTTTTGTGGAAAAACTGAAGAAGTTTATTTGTAGGATCCAAGCTCTATTGATCTTTGAAAAGGAATGAATATCTGAATTCCTTGAAACCAACAATGGATGCAATGAGGTGTATGCAATGCGCAAACATGGGCAAACATATAAACATATGTACACAATCATAGCACACAAGTCTTAGGTTTTGAGGTCTCATGAATGGAGTCATGGTCTACCCATCCCAACAAGGTGTGGACTATAGGTTCATCAATTGTGGAACAAGGTTCTAAAAGTTCCCAGAGTCTACGCAAATCTTTCGGATATTATCGGCCCATGTAACTACTTACACGGGTTAATAATATTCTCAAGATAAACTCGTCTGAGTGTAGTATCGCGTGACAACTACTCGGGACTGGCTCCCTCATAGCCACCGCACTACATCTTAAAAGGCCAAGTGGGGTAAAGGTAATTACGGTCCTCAGAATTCCTGGCTCCCAATTGAAAAAGTAATATCAATGCGACTTCTCACATCAGACATCAACAATCCCAAAGGGCCTCATCTGAGTGTGGTCATTATATGCCATAGATTGTTAGTACTACTGCCAACAACCGACTATTGATTACACCACGATCCTATCATATTTATGCACTCAAGTCCGGGTTAGGACTTATCTCACCACTCAATAGTTCCATGCCCACAAGATATCTCAAACAAAGCATATATACAAGGGATATGTACAAATATAGCAAACAAGCATGAATAGCACAAACAAAAGCAAGGTGGGTTTAACCCTCAAAATTATCTGGTCCCCAGTGAAGTCGCCATTTCTGTTGCGGTGAAAATCGGATAACAAATTATTAATTAATTTGCATCATTTTCTTTTACAACCGACTTTGATTTATCCAAAGAAAAGGTTCAAGATCGTTAAAAAAAACCTAAAGGGGGAAGATCTAAGGTTCGGGGGTTAGTTATACTAAGGGAAGGTATTAGCACCCTTAATATCCGTAGTACTCTACGGGAACCTCTTGTTTTGTTTGTGTTATGTTATGTTAGTTTGCTAGGATAAGGTAAAGATGACTATGAGGTCAAGATGGTAGATGACTATGACGTCAAGATGATAATGAGCTATCTATGACTATGAGGTCCATAGAGAGACTTTGTATGACTATGAGGTCAAGATGGTAAGATGACTATAAGGTCAAGATGGTAGGATGACTATGAGGTCAAAGTTGGTAGTGAGCTATCTATGACTATGAGGTCAATAGAGAGACTTTCCCATGACTATGAGGTCAATGGAGGAAGATATTGCCAATGACTATGAGGTCAAGGGCTTCCTATGACTATGAGGCCAAAGGTTGAGGATGTTGCTGATGACTATGAGGCCAAGAGCTACCTATGACTATGAGGTCAAAGGTTAAAGATATTGCTAATGACTATGAGGCCAAGAGCTACCTATGACTATGAGTCCAAAGGTTAAAGATTACTCTATGACTATGAGGTCAAGAGAAGGTCCTTTTGACTATGAGGCCAACGGTTGAAGGTTGCCTAAGACTATGAGGTCCAAGGCAGCAATGAGCTTTCTATGACCTTGAAATCAATAGAAAGACTTTTCCTTTGGAAGGAAGGGGAAGAATAACATCTTGTAAACAAGAGTTATTGTGGGGTTGAAATATAATGAAACATATGAGTTCAATAACTCCAAAACAGTAAGCATTAACCAACATATGAAATAGAATTTCAAATATGAACATGGTAAACAACAACGATAAGTGGTCAAATAAATGTGACAAACATGGCAAAGAGGACATTCACAATTTGAACAAAACACATTTAGAGTCATGCAACTTATCATCAAAGAACAAAACAAGCAGCATTGTATAGTAAGATTTGGTTACAGTCAGGAAAACAACTTTACATGAATTACATCATACTTCCAAAATGACTTACTTTAAAATCAGTGGGTACATGCATATACCAAGTATAGCAAAGGAAACATATTCACAGTTTAACAATCAAATCTCTTGGATGCAACTTGTCAACAGAGGCAAGGAAAAGACAACGTTCTTATGACGAGATTTTGTTTAAGGCCAGGAAGCAGTGTTCAGAAATTAACAAGTTACAGCATATTTTAAGGAAACATTTTTTTACATATTTAAGAAAACGATTGGTTTTGGTTTACTGAAAAAAAATATTTGTGAGATAAAGCAAATGAAAAAAACAAGAGAAGACAAAAAAGAAAAAGAAAAAGAAATAAACAGCATGATAAGTGCCACTAGTGGGGCCCAGGTTTGTGGCTGGCGCCACAACCACTAGTGGCAGGCGCCATGGATTAAGGCTATCAGTGTGGCTTGCGCCACCATTCTTCATGGCTTGCGCCATGTGTTTTGGTGTGTGCTATGTTTTATTTATTTTTTTGTTTTGTGTATTATTTTTGGTGTTTGTGCTATTACTATTTTATTATTCTGTTTTGTAAATTTGTGATGTGTGGCGGGAGCCACCATCTTAGCATGGCGAACGCCACCTTAATCTTTTCATTTTTGTTCAGCTTTTCTTTTAAACAACCATGAACCCAGTTAACGATTAACAAAACAAATTAACATTTTTAAGATTTGCGACGTCTATCACAAACACAAGCAATAACCAGACGATAACAAGATACGAATATGACAACATGATAACAATAAGGAGCAGGATGATCACATAGTCAGACAATAACAAGACAACACATATAATAACAGCATGGTGCAAATATGACTATCGCGTATAAAAATAGAGTGAAATAAAACGATACCTAGTGGAGAGAGTCCACTGCTTCTTCACAAGTATGGATTTCTAGAAATGGTGGATAAGCTTCCTTCCTCAACTTCTACAAAGCCAACTTTCTTAGAGAGTAACGCAAGACTTTGGTGGTTAAGGTGTTGGAGGTTTGAAGTATTTATAGAGGGTATAAAAAGGATAAGTTCTTGCAAGATTTGAAGATCACTTGCAGAACTTTAGAAATGGAAAAGTGGAGAGATTTTGAGAGAGTTTCTTGGTATTTTTCTCGGTTGTTCTTTTTGGTGTTTCTGTGTGCTACAGAGTGTAGGGGAAGTGATGAATCTCTAGCAAGCTTTTGAGGGTTACTTGCAAGACTGTGGAAGGGAGAAGTAGAGAGAAATTCTTGGCAATTTCTGGTGTGTGGAACTGAGGAGAAGTGGTCTCCTTTTATAGGCAAGCAAAATGGTTCGTGCCTTGGAGATACAGTGGGTAAATGAGTTGTCCGTAGGAGAAGAAATTAGGGTTTGTGCATCACTTCTTTCAACCGTTGATCTCAGTCAACCTTGGAGATTGTTTTACTTCATCTGATGAACAAATGCAGCGGATGACATGGTGCAGGTCTGTTCCTTTCATTTTTTAATGTTTGTTCCAAAACCTCTTTTATTTGTGTCATGGGAGAGGAGATAGAAAAGGGTAATATTTAGTGACCTCACAAGAATTGTCTTACAAACAAAGCATCTTCAGATTTTCAAATAACAAATGGAATATGGACTAAACCTAGATGAACAATGCCATACGGGAGCACCACTTTGAATTTTCACAATTTTATGGCCCTTGATCCAAATGACATATTTTGGGCCCAATTAGAACTTTGAGATAAATCATATGTCCATGATAAAAATGAAATGTCACGGGAACACACTTTTAGAAAATTCTAGGTCACACCATTTAATCCCTCCATGCTGCCAATTTTGAGATTTTGCACTTTGGTAAATATTTATCCCAATGAAAAATTCTTGCACTTAAGAAAAAAATCTTTAAGGCTCAAAGGTGGATTCCAAGGATGTTTATTAACACATGGCATAATTCCTCAAGATTTGGGATCACACTTTGCTTGATATGAAAGACAATGGTTGACTTGTCTTGGCGAAACATTTGATTTCTTGTCAAAAAAAGTCTTCTTGGATGCATGTGGATTCAAATGGTTGCATTTGGCCAAAAGATGTCTTAGGGAGACCTTGTCCTCTTTATGTAAACCCTATCTTTCACCATAAAAATAAACAACTTGCAACAAGAAATGGTTAGTTAACAATGCATACATGATTGAGGTCTAGATACAGGTGCAAGAGAATATGACATCTAAGGGGTAAAATTTGGGGTACAACAGTTACCCCTATTTAAATAGCTTCACCGGATGGCACGAGGAATGGAAATCCTCGGGACGTCAAGGTGGAAGATATTTAAATATAGCAAACCCAAAATTTTGCCCTTAGATGGAATGCAGATGCTAAAGACAAGCAACAAACATGCATATGCTGACATGCCATGAACTCTAATATGATGATATGATGATATGACAGTGCAAAAATGCAGACAAACAGGACACCAAAGAACTACCAAACACAAATGAGCTTTACTGGGGAAGGATGAAGGAATTATCCACTAGAAAGACTCACTGGGGATGCAAACTAACCGACAAAAAAGACTCACTGGGGAGACTTTGATGAAACACTAGGTAATAAAGACACATTCCTACTGGGCATGAAACCAGAAAGAGGGCATGATCTCCACTGGGGATCAGTTTGAAACAAAAGGATAGACACTCGCTAAAAGATTTTCTGGGTATTTCTTATACTGATGAGTTCAAATGGGATCTTCAAGAAAAACTAGAAATGACAGAAACAAAACTCTGCATATCAATATGAGCTGGATTTTGGATAAGAAGGAATCCTATGACTATGAGGTCAAAGGTTAAAGAAGGCTATGACCATGAGGTCAAAGCTTACCTATGACTATGAGGCCAAATGTGAATGAGATAATTGGGTCTAGGGTACCAATATGAGTTGGTTGGGATAACAATAGGACCTGGTTTAGGAAGAATACCGGTATGAGCTGAAATTGGGATACCAACATGAATTCGATTTTAAATACCAGCATGAACTGGATTTTAGACACCAACTTGAATTGGATTTTGAATACCAACATGAATTGGATTTTAAATACCAGCATGAACTGGATCTTGAATACCAACATGAATTGGACTTTGAATACCAGCATGAACTAGATTTTGAATACCAACATGAATTGGATTTTGAATACCAACATGAATTGGATTTTGAATACCAGCATGAACTGGATCTTGAATACCAACATGAATTGGATTTTGAATACCAGCATGAACTGGATTTTGAATACCAACATGAATTGGATTTTGGATACCAACATGAATTGGATTTTGAATACCAGCATGAACTGGATTTTGAATACCAGCATGAACTGGATCTTGAATACCAATATGAATTGGATTTTGAATACCAGCATGAACTGGATTTTGAATACCAACATGAATTGGATTTTAGATACCAGCATGAACTGGATTTTTGGATACCAGCATGAACTGGATTTTAAATGCCAACATGAATTGGACTTTGGATACCAGCATGAACTGGATTTTAAATGCCAACATGAATTGGACTTTGGATACCAGCATGAACTGGGTTTTGAATACCAGCATGAACTGGATTTTAGATACCAGCATGAACTGGATTTTAGATACCAACATAAATTGGAGTTTAGATACCAGCATGAACTGGATTTTTGGATACCAGCATGAACTGGATTTTAAATGCCAAGATGAATTGGACTTTGGATACCAGCATGAACTGGATTTTTGGATACCAGCATGGACTGGATTTTAAATGCCAACATGAATTGGACTTTGGATACCAGCATGAACTGGGTTTTGAATACCAGCATGAACTGGATTTTAGATACCAGCATGAACTGAATTTTAGATACCAACATGAATTGGATTTTAGATACAAGCATGAACTGGATTTTTGGATACCAGCATGAACTGGATTTTAAATGCCAACATGAATTAGACTTTGGATACCAGCATGAACTGGATTTTTGGATACCAGCATGAACTGGATTTTAAATGCCAACATGAATTGGACTTTGGATACCAGCATGAACTGGGTTTTAAAATCGGGGTTGCAAATTAGACTTCCTGGGAATAATGCACAGAGAAATGGAATCTGGCGCTTGAAGACCGAACATAAGCTTAGCTCAAAGCAAAGGTTTTGGAAATAATCCGGGAATGTCTTCACTTCACTGGTGAAATAAGCTTTTCACATTTTCCACAAACATCTATGGAGGTACTGGGTAATAAGTCATATTCTTGCTGGGCATGAAACCAACAAGAAACCATGATCTGGATAAAAGATAGGCATCAACCAAAGATTTTCTGGGATTTTCTTATGCTGAAGAGTTCAAACGGGATCTTCAAGAAAAACCAGAACAGACAAAGATAAACCTTAGGTACCAGTATGAGCTGGATTTGAAGTGCCAGTATGAGATGGACTTTTGATTATGAAGGAATCCTATGACTATGAGGTCAAAGGGTAAATGGCTATGAGGCCAAAGCTTACCTATGACTATGAGGTCAAAGGTGAAAGAAGGCTATGACTATGAGGTCAAAGCTTACCCTTGACTATGAGGTTAAAGGTGAAAAAGATGGCTTTGAGGCCAAGATGATATTGATGACAAAGAATAAGACATATCCGAAGGTACTGAACCCGATCTCGGAACGCATCAACAAACATATCCGAAGGTACAGAACTTGAACTCGAAAGACATCAACAACAAAGTTGATGGCAAGAAATAAGACATATCCGAAGGTACTAAACCTGAACTCGGAACACATCAACAAACAGAGTGATAGGAAGAAGCCAAACATATCCGGAGGTACAAAACCTGAGCTCGGAACACCTCAAATAGGGATCGTATCAAACAGGTTGATGCAAAGTGACTGGTTGAAGATAACACCGATGGTAACTGTAAAACCAAGGATGGATAAGCCTTTCAGGAGAGATCGTCACTTATCGTAGTAGAAAAACGAGCTTCTCCAGGATATTGCTACTCGTTATTATTTATGAATTTCAAGGAGATGTTTATATCACCACACTGCTGGAGAAATGATTTTGTCTTCAACGAGGATCTGTAAAAGATTCCTTTTGTGAGATACAGTGCAAAATAAATGCACGCTCAAACTAGGTTCAACAACCACACCTGCTAGGGACCAAAGTTCGATCTAGGAACAAGCTAGAAAGAAACGGTCAAACAAGACTCCAATTGAGGGATGAACTCAAATGAGGACTTATCTTATCCACATATGGAAAAGATAACTGAACCAACCATCTTCCACGAGAATCAAACTCTGTGGGGAATTCAGAAAGGATGGGCACTTTATGCCTAGGGCTGACTTTCTATTAGAGTGAATAGACAAACCCAGTCACTTGGGGAGATAAACGCCAAAGTGAACAAAACAGGTAAACACCAGGAAGATAGCAAAATGCTAAGATGCTATGCATATGAGTGCTTATGCCATGCTCATGCCATGCTTACGCTTATGATGACAAAACAGACAAAATGCAGCAAGACTGGAGATGAAATAATCATCTTGACAAGGATACCCAGCCGACCTCAACAGATTGGACCATTACTAGGGGTGAAGAAGAAGAATCGACAACTTCACTGGGGAAAAGAGTATTCCACCGGAGGTATAGCATGACTTCACTAGGATTGCCATCATGAGCTTGATTTCCTTACTGGAGGAGGAAGATCCATGGACATTTGCCAAGCTCGATCGAAATGGCAAAGGATATCATAGGAATAGAGTCATTCTGCGTCCTGACTTGAATGATGATCACCATAATAAACAACGGCTCTTTCAACAGGTAATCTTCAAATCTTCACTGCCCAGATTACATGGTCTTTTGGGAGAAGATACCAAGAGGATTTTACAGAAGAATTGGCATACGAAATGCTTTAATATCTTCAAACTCTTGGAGAGATTCATAGATCTCGGCATAACTGCCCCAGATAGACGACGCTTGCATAACAAAGTCTTTGAGTCTGCTCTTTAGACTGTGGGAGTAGCAATGGGGAAACAGACTTGTGCCATCCTAAGTAGATGCCTCAGACTAACTGACATTCGAGAGATTTGTCTAATCTCGACCTGACTGCTTCTAATTAACTGGTCTGTGAGGATAAGTCATCAAAAGGATTTTACAGAAGAATTGGTATACCAGGTGCTCCAATATCTCCAAACTCTTAAAGAGACTCATGGATCTTGACATATCTGCCCCAGTTTTACTGCATTTACACAACAGGGTCCTTGAACTTGTTCTTCAGACTGGTTGATCCATGAAGGAGGTGCCCCAGACTAATTGACTTTTTTAGAGATTTACCGAATCTCGACCTGATTGCCCCTGATTAATGGTACTCGCGATACAATGTCCTCAGACTGCGGTAGAAACAACTGGGGAACACACTTTCCCCTGTTGGTAGGTCATTGGAGTCTAAACTTGTCATAAGATGACCTCAAGAAGGCTTGCCCCAATATCCTGAATCTAGAAGCGTTTCTGTCCCTGATTTAGTAGCTCTTGAGATGCTGGATCTATGGAGGAGATGCCCCAGACTGAGCCCATTATCAAGTCAAATTCCCTAGCTGGCTGTATTTGTTGGGATTCTTTTGACATTGAATTCATTTTGCAGGAAAGTATTGTTCATTTAAAATTGGCAATTTCAATGCAAAATTCATGCAAGGTTTTGAAATCACAGTTTATTGATGAAACACGCACAGTGGAATCATTAAATACTTAAAACAAAGTGGATCTAGTCAGTTACGAAATGACAGATAAAGTGATCTACACACGCAAATAGCAAAGATCATTAGGAGTCAGGTTAATCAACCTTGTTGTAGTATGCCTTCAAAATAACCTTACCTCAATTAGGTCTTTTAAGGGTTGTAACGTGGCCTGGTTCACGGTTTATGAAACAAAGGATAAGGGCTCAAAGTTTATTTGTCCCCACCCCATCTTCGTGATGAACTCCAATCCTACACTCAGTTAACTCAAGTTATACATCCAAGTTCCTGATGATAGCTGATGATGATTCAGACACCTTTGTAGCCATTACAGAATTTGGCTATCCTTTATTACTGAGGTTTTAAGACCTCTTCTTGTCTTTGATTGCGATTTTGAGACTTCTTCTTTGTCTTTGTTAAGGTTTTGATACCTCTTCTTTGTCTTTTGTTGAGGTTTTGATACCTCTTCTTTGTCTTTGTTAAGGTTTTGATACCTCTTCTTTGTCTTTTGTTGAGGTTTTAATACCTCTTCTTTGTCTTTTGTTGAGGTTTTGAGACCTCTTCTTTGCCTTTTCTTGAGGTTTTGAGACCTCTTTGATTGTCACTTAATTTGAGAGAGCTGACTTGGTGTCTTGCATGAAGCGCTTGCATTAGAACGCATAACCAAGCTAAACTGAGAACTACCCTGCCCCAAGGTTGAGATTTACGGGTTTTTTGAGTAAGGAAAGAAAACTCCTACTTCTAGGCTCGAAGGGGTTAACGAGGGATTATCTTCCTTATTTCTCTAGTGTTTGGGAATTGAAACAATGCCTTACATCCTTGGCAAGGTTTAATCGAAAGCATACCACAACAATTATGGATAATATTTTCATCATCCTCCCCAATCTTTGCTTAAAACACAGTTTGATAAAGGGAGTGGAACAAGATATATTTTTTGCTTTTATGAAAATAACAGTAAATGAGTGAAACGAATGGATTTAATCAAAAGATGCATAAACATTTCATTAATCTTGCCAATTTGAAAGTACAACAGCCTATAAGCAAATACAAATTCAATCATTCAAGCAAAGTTCAAAAAATGCAAAATACAGCCAGCTTTGGCGAACTGAATTCAAAAGATTTTAGTTTCCGGGCCCAAGCGCGGGAACACCTTCGCCACTAATCACTAGTTCCTTATGATACAGAATCTTGAGAGGCCTTGCAAGTCTTTTGCCTTTTGCTTCAGAAATTGGAACATTTACATATGATGTACCCTCTTGAGGTTGCAGTGTTCTTAGTAGGTTTAGCAGTCTCGTTTCGAACTCTTTGCATTCTTCAATGGGGTGCGCCATTGTCCCAGTACGGAATTTGCACTCAATCTCTAGATGATCTTCTTCAAAAATTAGATCCTTGTTATAGATCAACCTTTGTACAGTAGCTTCTAAGGCTCGACACCCATCGAAATCATGTCCTTCGGCTCCCTTGTGAAATTCACAAGTCAGGTTTGGATTATGGCAAGGTCCGGGCACAGGGTTGAGGAGTCGAGGAGTTACCAGCTTGCTCTGCATCAACAGTGGGAAGAGTTTGCTCAAAGGCACAGGGATAGGCTGGCAGTTAACTTGGCCTCTTTCGATAGGATACTTCTTCTTGCTTTGGTCTCGGGCACCTTGAGGAGAAACAACTGTTGGAGGCTGGAGTGCCCTTTTGGTAGACATCTGGTGACGATGAGATTCTGGTGAAGGACTAAGATCAAGTACTGGCTGGTATGAAGTTTCTCCAAAGGCAGATCCTTGGCATGGGAGCACCACATGAGATGGCGAAGGGTTGTTAATTTGAACGCCTTGAGGCGTGAATGAGATCCTTTCAGAGTCTAACAGGTTCTGAATTTTACTCGGGAGCACCTGACAATCTTCAGTGGAATGCCCCTGTGCCCCAGCATGGTAGTCACATCGAGCATTGGTGTCAAAGCCTGGTGGATACGGAAATGGTACTGGCTTTAATTCTTTTGGCACTATCAATCCCCCTTCGATCAAGACTGGCAATAATTGACTGTACGACATTGGTAGCGGAGTGTAATTTCTTCCTGGCTTTCTTGGTCGTACATGCTGGCGTGGTTGATGGCAGTTCGGCCCTTGATACTGAGGAAGTCCTTGAGTTGGAGGGTCCACAAGAGGTGATGAACCGACAACCTCTCTGGGAGTGACATGGGGAGAGTACTTTTCTTTCTTCATCAGAGCTTGCAAAGTTTTGAGAACCCAATTCATCTGGCACTTGAGGATTCTGACTTCCTCTTTCAACTCCTCCTGGTTCTTCAGAATTTCATTCGTTGTTGCCATTGTCTTGAATAGGTGCTAGGTATCCTTCAGACATAGAGGGAGAGACTCAGGATCGAGGAATGCAAATGAGGTGCGAATGCGCATGGAATGTAAATACAAGCCACGTTGTTTCAAAGAACTCAAAGGACAGTTGCAAAATTTTTTGTGGAAAAACTGAAGAAGTTTGTTTGTAGGATCCAAGCTCTATTGATCTTTGAAAAGGAATGAATATCTGAATTCCTTGAAACCAACAATGGATGCAATGAGGTGTATGCAATGCGCAAACATGGGCAAACATATAAACATATGTACACAATCATAGCACACAAGTCTTAGGTTTTGAGGTCTCATGAATGGAGTCATGGTCTACCCATCCCAACAAGGTGTGGACTATAGGTTCATCAATTGTGGAACAAGGTTCTAAAAGTTCCCAGAGTCTACGCAAATCTTTCGGATATTATCGGCCCATGTAACTACTTACACGGGTTAATAATATTCTCAAGATAAACTCGTCTGAGTGTAGTATCGCGTGACAACTACTCGGGACTGGCTCCCTCATAGCCACCGCACTACATCTTAAAAGGCCAAGTGGGGTAAAGGTAATTACGGTCCTCAGAATTCCTGGCTCCCAATTGAAAAAGTAATATCAATGCGACTTCTCACATCAGACATCAACAATCCCAAAGGGCCTCATCTGAGTGTGGTCATTATATGCCATAGATTGTTAGTACTACTGCCAACAACCGACTATTGATTACACCACGATCCTATCATATTTATGCACTCAAGTCCGGGTTAGGACTTATCTCACCACTCAATAGTTCCATGCCCACAAGATATCTCAAACAAAGCATATATACAAGGGATATGTACAAATATAGCAAACAAGCATGAATAGCACAAACAAAAGCAAGGTGGGTTTAACCCTCAAAATTATCTGGTCCCCAGTGAAGTCGCCATTTCTGTTGCGGTGAAAATCGGATAACAAATTATTAATTAATTTGCATCATTTTCTTTTACAACCGACTTTGATTTATCCAAAGAAAAGGTTCAAGATCGTTAAAAAAAACCTAAAGGGGGAAGATCTAAGGTTCGGGGGTTGGTTATACTAAGGGAAGGTATTAGCACCCTTAATATCCGTAGTACTCTACGGGAACCTCTTGTTTTGTTTGTGTTATGTTATGTTAGTTTGCTAGGATAAGGTAAAGATGACTATGAGGTCAAGATGGTAGATGACTATGACGTCAAGATGATAATGAGCTATCTATGACTATGAGGTCCATAGAGAGACTTTGTATGACTATGAGGTCAAGATGGTAAGATGACTATAAGGTCAAGATGGTAGGATGACTATGAGGTCAAAGTTGGTAGTGAGCTATCTATGACTATGAGGTCAATAGAGAGACTTTTCCATGACTATGAGGTCAATGGAGGAAGATATTGCCAATGACTATGAGGTCAAGGGCTTCCTATGACTATGAGGCCAAAGGTTGAGGATGTTGCTGATGACTATGAGGCCAAGAGCTACCTATGACTATGAGGTCAAAGGTTAAAGATATTGCTAATGACTATGAGGCCAAGAGCTACCTATGACTATGAGTCCAAAGGTTAAAGATTACTCTATGACTATGAGGTCAAGAGAAGGTCCTTTTGACTATGAGGCCAACGGTTGAAGGTTGCCTAAGACTATGAGGTCCAAGGCAGCAATGAGCTTTCTATGACCTTGAAATCAATAGAAAGACTTTTCCTTTGGAAGGAAGGGGAAGAATAACATCTTGTAAACAAGAGTTATTGTGGGGTTGAAATATAATGAAACATGTGAGTTCCATAACTCCAAAACAGTAAGCATTAACCAACATATGAAATAGAATTTCAAATATGAACATGGTAAACAACAACGATAAGTGGTCAAATAAATGTGACAAACATGGCAAAGAGGACATTCACAATTTGAACAAAACACATTTAGAGTCATGCAACTTATCATCAAAGAACAAAACAAGCAGCATTGTATAGTAAGATTTGGTTACAGTCAGGAAAACAACTTTACATGAATTACATCATACTTCCAAAATGACTTACTTTAAAATCAGTGGGTACATGCATATACCAAGTATAGCAAAGGAAACATATTCACAGTTTAACAATCAAATCTCTTGGATGCAACTTGTCAACAGAGGCAAGGAAAAGACAACGTTCTTATGACGAGATTTTGTTTAAGGCCAGGAAGCAGTGTTCAGAAATTAACAAGTTACAGCATATTTTAAGGAAACATTTTTTTACATATTTAAGAAAACGATTGGTTTTGGTTTACTGAAAAAAAATATTTGTGAGATAAAGCAAATGAAAAAAACAAGAGAAGACAAAAAAGAAAAAGAAAAAGAAATAAACAGCATGATAAGTGCCACTAGTGGGGCCCAGGTTTGTGGCTGGCGCCACAACCACTAGTGGCAGGCGCCATGGATTAAGGCTATCAGTGTGGCTTGCGCCATGTGTTTTGGTGTGTGCTATGTTTTATTTATTTTTTTGTTTTGTGTATTATTTTTGGTGTTTGTGCTATTACTATTTTATTATTCTGTTTTGTATATTTGTGATGTGTGGCGGGAGCCACCATCTTAGCATGGCGAACGCCACCTTAATCTTTTCATTTTTGTTCAGCTTTTCTTTTAAACAACCATGAACCCAGTTAACGATTAACAAAACAAATTAACATTTTTAAGATTTGCGACGTCTATCACAAACACAAGCAATAACCAGACGATAACAAGATACGAATATGACAACATGATAACAATAAGGAGCAGGATGATCACATAGTCAGACAATAACAAGACAACACATATAATAACAGCATGGTGCAAATATGACTATCACGTATAAAAATAGAGTGAAATAAAACGATACCTAGTGGAGAGAGTCCACTGCTTCTTCACAAGTATGGATTTCTAGAAATGGTGGATAAGCTTCCTTCCTCAACTTCTACAAAGCCAACTTTCTTAGAGAGTAACGCAAGACTTTGGTGGTTAAGGTGTTGGAGGTTTGAAGTATTTATAGAGGGTATAAAAAGGATAAGTTCTTGCAAGATTTGAAGATCACTTGCAGAACTTTAGAAATGGAAAAGTGGAGAGATTTTGAGAGAGTTTCTTGGTATTTTTCTCGGTTGTTCTTTTTGGTGTTTCTGTGTGCTACAGAGTGTAGGGGAAGTGATGAATCTCTAGCAAGCTTTTGAGGGTTACTTGCAAGACTGTGGAAGGGAGAAGTAGAGAGAAATTCTTGGCAATTTCTGGTGTGTGGAACTGAGGAGAAGTGGTCTCCTTTTATAGGCAAGCAAAATGGTTCGTGCCTTGGAGATACAGTGGGTAAATGAGTTGTCCGTAGGAGAAGAAATTAGGGTTTGTGCATCACTTCTTTCAACCGTTGATCTCAGTCAACCTTGGAGATTGTTTTACTTCATCTGATGAACAAATGCAGCGGATGACATGGTGCAGGTCTGTTCCTTTCATTTTTTAATGTTTGTTCCAAAACCTCTTTTATTTGTGTCATGGGAGAGGAGATAGAAAAGGGTAATATTTAGTGACCTCACAAGAATTGTCTTACAAACAAAGCATCTTCAGATTTTCAAATAACAAATGGAATATGGACTAAACCTAGATGAACAATGCCATACGGGAGCACCACTTTGAATTTTCACAATTTTATGGCCCTTGATCCAAATGACATATTTTGGGCCCAATTAGAACTTTGAGATAAATCATATGTCCATGATAAAAATGAAATGTCACGGGAACACACTTTTAGAAAATTCTAGGTCACACCATTTAATCCCTCCATGCTGCCAATTTTGAGATTTTGCACTTTGGTAAATATTTATCCCAATGAAAAATTCTTGCACTTAAGAAAAAAATCTTTAAGGCTCAAAGGTGGATTCCAAGGATGTTTATTAACACATGGCATAATTCCTCAAGATTTGGGATCACACTTTGCTTGATATGAAAGACAATGGTTGACTTGTCTTGGCGAAACATTTGATTTCTTGTCAAAAAAAGTCTTCTTGGATGCATGTGGATTCAAATGGTTGCATTTGGCCAAAAGATGTCTTAGGGAGACCTTGTCCTCTTTATGTAAACCCTATCTTTCACCATAAAAATAAACAACTTGCAACAAGAAATGGTTAGTTAACAATGCATACATGATTGAGGTCTAGATACAGGTGCAAGAGAATATGACATCTAAGGGGTAAAATTTGGGGTACAACAGTTACCCCTATTTAAATAGCTTCACCGGATGGCACGAGGAATGGAAATCCTCGGGACGTCAAGGTGGAAGATATTTAAATATAGCAAACCCAAAATTTTGCCCTTAGATGGAATGCAGATGCTAAAGACAAGCAACAAACATGCATATGCTGACATGCCATGAACTCTAATATGATGATATGATGATATGACAGTGCAAAAATACAGACAAACAGGACACCAAAGAACTACCAAACACAAATGAGCTTTACTGGGGAAGGATGAAGGAATTATCCACTAGAAAGACTCACTGGGGATGCAAACTAACCGACAAAAAAGACTCACTGGGGAGACTTTGATGAAACACTAGGTAATAAAGACACATTCCTACTGGGCATGAAACCAGAAAGAGGGCATGATCTCCACTGGGGATCAGTTTGAAACAAAAGGATAGACACTCGCTAAAAGATTTTCTGGGTATTTCTTATACTGATGAGTTCAAATGGGATCTTCAAGAAAAACTAGAAATGACAGAAACAAAACTCTGCATATCAATATTAGCTGGATTTTGGATAAGAAGGAATCCTATGACTATGAGGTCAAAGGTTAAAGAAGGCTATGACCATGAGGTCAAAGCTTACCTATGACTATGAGGCCAAAGGTGAATGAGATAATTGGGTCTAGGGTACCAATATGAGTTGGTTGGGATAACAATAGGACCTGGTTTAGGAAGAATACCGGTATGAGCTGAAATTGGGATACCAACATGAATTCGATTTTAAATACCAGCATGAACTGGATTTTAGACACCAACTTGAATTGGATTTTGAATACCAACATGAATTGGATTTTAAATACCAGCATGAACTGGATCTTGAATACCAACATGAATTGGATTTTGAATACCAGCATGAACTAGATTTTGAATACCAACATGAATTGGATTTTGAATACCAACATGAATTGGATTTTGAATACCAGCATGAACTGGATCTTGAATACCAACATGAATTGGATTTTGAATACCAGCATGAACTGGATTTTGAATACCAACATGAATTAGATTTTGGATACCAACATGAATTGGATTTTGAATACCAGCATGAACTGGATTTTGAATACCAGCATGAACTGGATCTTGAATACCAATATGAATTGGATTTTGAATACCAGCATGAACTGGATTTTGAATACCAACATGAATTGGATTTTAGATACCAGCATGAACTGGATTTTTGGATACCAGCATGAACTGGATTTTAAATGCCAACATGAATTGGACTTTGGATACCAGCATGAACTGGATTTTAAATGCCAACATGAATTGGACTTTAGATACCAGCATGAACTGGGTTTTGAATACCAGCATGAACTGGATTTTAGATACCAGCATGAACTGGATTTTAGATACCAACATGAATTGGAGTTTAGATACCAGCATGAACTGGATTTTTGGATACCAGCATGAACTGGATTTTAAATGCCAAGATGAATTGGACTTTGGATACCAGCATGAACTGGATTTTTGGATACCAGCATGGACTGGATTTTAAATGCCAACATGAATTGGACTTTGGATACCAGCATGAACTGGGTTTTGAATACCAGCATGAACTGGATTTTAGATACCAGCATGAACTGAATTTTAGATACCAACATGAATTGGATTTTAGATACAAGCATGAACTGGATTTTTGGATACCAGCATGAACTGGATTTTAAATGCCAACATGAATTAGACTTTGGATACCAGCATGAACTGGATTTTTGGATACCAGCATGAACTGGATTTTAAATGCCAACATGAATTGGACTTTGGATACCAGCATGAACTGGGTTTTAAAATCGGGGTTGCAAATTAGACTTCCTGGGAATAATGCACAGAGAAATGGAATCTGGCGCTTGAAGACCGAACATAAGCTTAGCTCAAAGCAAAGGTTTTGGAAATAATCCGGGAATGTCTTCACTTCACTGGTGAAATAAGCTTTTCACATTTTCCACAAACATCTATGGAGGTACTAGGTAATAAGTCATATTCTTGCTGGGCATGAAACCAACAAGAAACCATGATCTGGATAAAAGATAGGCATCAACCAAAGATTTTCTGGGATTTTCTTATGCTGAAGAGTTCAAACGGGATCTTCAAGAAAAACCAGAACAGACAAAGATAAACCTTAGGTACCAGTATAAGCTGGATTTGAAGTGCCAGTATGAGATGGACTTTTGATTATGAAGGAATCCTATGACTATGAGGTCAAAGGGTAAATGGCTATGAGGCCAAAGCTTACCTATGACTATGAGGTCAAAGGTGAAAGAAGGTTATGACTATGAGGTCAAAGCTTACCCTTGACTATGAGGTTAAAGGTGAAAAAGATGGCTTTGAGGCCAAGATGATATTGATGACAAAGAATAAGACATATCCGAAGGTACTGAACCCGATCTCGGAACGCATCAACAAACATATCCGAAGGTACAGAACTTGAACTCGAAAGACATCAACAACAAAGTTGATGGCAAGAAATAAGACATATCCGAAGGTACTAAACCTGAACTCGGAACACATCAACAAACAGAGTGATAGGAAGAAGCCAAACATATCCGGAGGTACAAAACCTGAGCTCGGAACACCTCAAATAGGGATCGTATCAAACAGGTTGATGCAAAGTGACTGGTTGAAGATAACACCGATGGTAACTGTAAAACCAAGGATGGATAAGCCTTTCAGGAGAGATCGTCACTTATCGTAGTAGAAAAACGAGCTTCTCCAGGATATTGCTACTCGTTATTGTTTATGAATTTCAAGGAGATGTTTATATCACCACACTGCTGGAGAAATGATTTTGTCTTCAACGAGGATCTATAAAAGATTCCTTTTGTGAGATACAGTGCAAAATAAATGCACGCTCAAACTAGGTTCAACAACCACACCTGCTAGGGACCAAAGTTCGATCTAGGAACAAGCTAGAAAGAAACGGTCAAACAAGACTCCAATTGAGGGATGAACTCAAATGAGGACTTATCTTATCCACATATGGAAAAGATAACTGAACCAACCATCTTCCACGAGAATCAAACTCTGTGGGGAATTCAGAAAGGATGGGCACTTTATGCCTAGGGCTGACTTTCTATTAGAGTGAATAGACAAACCCAGTCACTTGGGGAGATAAACGCCAAAGTGAACAAAACAGGTAAACACCAGGAAGATAGCAAAATGCTAAGATGCTATGCATATGAGTGCTTATGCCATGCTCATGCCATGCTTACGCTTATGATGACAAAACAGACAAAATGCAGCAAGACTGGAGATGAAATAATCATCTTGACAAGGATACCCAGCCGACCTCAACAGATTGGACCATTACTAGGGGTGAAGAAGAAGAATCGACAACTTCACTGGGGAAAAGAGTATTCCACCGGAGGTATAGCATGACTTCACTAGGATTGCCATCATGAGCTTGATTTCCTTACTGGAGGAGGAAGATCCATGGACATTTGCCAAGCTCGATCGAAATGGCAAAGGATATCATAGGAATAGAGTCATTCTGCGTCCTGACTTGAATGATGATCACCATAATAAACAACGGCTCTTTCAACAGGTAATCTTCAAATCTTCACTGCCCAGATTACATGGTCTTTTGGGAGAAGATACCAAGAGGATTTTACAGAAGAATTGGCATACGAAATGCTTTAATATCTTCAAACTCTTGGAGAGATTCATAGATCTCGGCATAACTGCCCCAGATAGACGACGCTTGCATAACAAAGTCTTTGAGTCTGCTCTTTAGACTGTGGGAGTAGCAATGGGGAAACAGACTTGTGCCATCCTAAGTAGATGCCTCAGACTAACTGACATTCGAGAGATTTGTCTAATCTCGACCTGACTGCTTCTAATTAACTGGTCTGTGAGGATAAGTCATCAAAAGGATTTTACAGAAGAATTGGTATACCAGGTGCTCCAATATCTCCAAACTCTTAAAGAGACTCATGGATCTTGACATATCTGCCCCAGTTTTACTGCATTTACACAACAGGGTCCTTGAACTTGTTCTTCAGACTGGTTGATCCATGAAGGAGGTGCCCCAGACTAATTGACTTTTTTAGAGATTTACCGAATCTCGACCTGATTGCCCCTGATTAATGGTACTCGCGATACAATGTCCTCAGACTGCGGTAGAAACAACTGGGGAACACACTTTCCCCTGTTGGTAGGTCATTGGAGTCTAAACTTGTCATAAGATGACCTCAAGAAGGCTTGCCCCAATATCCTGAATCTAGAAGCGTTTCTGTCCCTGATTTAGTAGCTCTTGAGATGCTGGATCTATGGAGGAGATGCCCCAGACTGAGCCCATTATCAAGTCAAATTCCCTAGCTGGCTGTATTTGTTGGGATTCTTTTGACATTGAATTCATTTTGCAGGAAAGTATTGTTCATTTAAAATTGGCAATTTCAATGCAAAATTCATGCAAGGTTTTGAAATCACAGTTTATTGATGAAACACGCACAGTGGAATCATTAAATACTTAAAACAAAGTGGATCTAGTCAGTTACGAAATGACAGATAAAGTGATCTACACACGCAAATAGCAAAGATCATTAGGAGTCAGGTTAATCAACCTTGTTGTAGTATGCCTTCAAAATAACCTTACCTCAATTAGGTCTTTTAAGGGTTGTAACGTGGCCTGGTTCACGGTTTATGAAACAAAGGATAAGGGCTCAAAGTTTATTTGTCCCCACCCCATCTTCGTGATGAACTCCAATCCTACACTCAGTTAACTCAAGTTATACATCCAAGTTCCTGATGATAGCTGATGATGATTCAGACACCTTTGTAGCCATTACAGAATTTGGCTATCCTTTATTACTGAGGTTTTAAGACCTCTTCTTGTCTTTGATTGCGGTTTTGAGACTTCTTCTTTGTCTTTGTTAAGGTTTTGATACCTCTTCTTTGTCTTTTGTTGAGGTTTTGATACCTCTTCTTTGTCTTTGTTAAGGTTTTGATACCTCTTCTTTGTCTTTTGTTGAGGTTTTAATACCTCTTCTTTGTCTTTTGTTGAGGTTTTGAGACCTCTTCTTTGCCTTTTCTTGAGGTTTTGAGACCTCTTTGATTGTCACTTAATTTGAGAGAGCTGACTTGGTGTCTTGCATGAAGCGCTTGCATTAGAACGCATAACCAAGCTAAACTGAGAACTACCCTGCCCCAAGGTTGAGATTTACTGGTTTTTTGAGTAAGGAAAGAAAACTCCTACTTCTAGGCTCGAAGGGGTTAACGAGGGATTATCTTCCTTATTTCTCTAGTGTTTGGGAATTGAAACAATGCCTTACATCCTTGGCAAGGTTTAATCGAAAGCATACCACAACAATTATGGATAATATTTTCATCATCCTCCCCAATCTTTGCTTAAAACACAGTTTGATAAAGGGAGTGGAACAAGATATATTTTTTGCTTTTATGAAAATAACAGTAAATGAGTGAAACGAATGGATTTAATCAAAAGATGCATAAACATTTCATTAATCTTGCCAATTTGAAAGTACAACAGCCTATAAGCAAATACAAATTCAATCATTCAAGCAAAGTTCAAAAAATGCAAAATACAGCCAGCTTTGGCGAACTGAATTCAAAAGATTTTAGTTTCCGGGCCCAAGCGCGGGAACACCTTCGCCACTAATCACTAGTTCCTTATGATACAGAATCTTGAGAGGCCTTGCAAGTCTTTTGCCTTTTGCTTCAGAAATTGGAACATTTACATATGATGTACCCTCTTGAGGTTGCAGTGTTCTTAGTAGGTTTAGCAGTCTCGTTTCGAACTCTTTGCATTCTTCAATGGGGTGCGCCATTGTCCCAGTACGGAATTTGCACTCAATCTCTAGATGATCTTCTTCAAAAATTAGATCCTTGTTATAGATCAACCTTTGTACAGTAGCTTCTAAGGCTCGACACCCATTGAAATCATGTCCTTCGGCTCCCTTGTGAAATTCACAAGTCAGGTTTGGATTATGCCAAGGTCCGGGCACAGGGTTGAGGAGTCGAGGAGTTACCAGCTTGCTCTGCATCAACAGTGGGAAGAGTTTGCTCAAAGGCACAGGGATAGGCTGGCAGTTAACTTGGCCTCTTTCGATAGGATACTTCTTCTTGCTTTGGTCTCGGGCACCTTGAGGAGAAACAACTGTTGGAGGCTGGAGTGCCCTTTTGGTAGACATCTGGTGACGATGAGATTCTGGTGAAGGACTAAGATCAAGTACTGGCTGGTATGAAGTTTCTCCAAAGGCAGATCCTTGGCATGGAAGCACCACATGAGATGGCGAAGGGTTTTTAATTTGAACGCCTTGAGGCGTGAATGAGATCCTTTCAGAGTCTAACAGGTTCTGAATTTTACTCGGGAGCACCTGACAATCTTCAGTGGAATGCCCCTGTGCCCTAGCATGGTAGTCACATCGAGCATTGGTGTCAGAGCCTGGTGGATACGGAAATGGTACTGGCTTTAATTCTTTTGGCACTATCAATCCCCCTTCGATCAAGACTGGCAATAATTGACTGTACGACATTGGTAGCGGAGTGTAATTTCTTCCTGGCTTTCTTGGTCGTACATGCTGGCGTGGTTGATGGCAGTTCGGCCCTTGATACTGAGGAAGTCCTTGAGTTGGAGGGTCCACAAGAGGTGATGAACCGACAACCTCTCTGGGAGTGACATGGGGAGCGTACTTTTCTTTCTTCATCAGTGCTTGCAAAGTTTTGAGAACCCAATTCATCTGGCACTTGAGGATTCTGACTTCCTCTTTCAACTCCTCCTGGTTCTTCAGAATTTCATTCGTTGTTGCCATTGTCTTGAATAGGTGCTAGGTATCCTTCATACATAGAGGGAGAGACTCAGGATCGAGGAATGCAAATGAGGTGCGAATGCGCATGGAATGCAAATACAAGCCACGTGGTTTCAAAGAACTCAAAGGACAGTTGCAAAAATTTTTGTGGAAAAACTGAAGAAGTTTGTTTGTAGGATCCAAGCTCTATTGATCTTTGAAAAGGAATGAATATCTGAATTCCTTGAAACCAACAATGGATGCAATGAGGTGTATGCAATGCGCAAACATGGGCAAACATATAAACATATGTACACAATCATAGCACACAAGTCTTAGGTTTTGAGGTCTCATGAATGGAGTCATGGTCTACCCATCCCAACAAGGTGTGGACTATAGGTTCATCAATTGTGGAACAAGGTTCTAAAAGTTCCCAGAGTCTACGCAAATCTTTCAGATATTATCGGCCCATGTAACTACTTACACGGGTTAATAATATTCTCAAGATAAACTCGTCTGAGTGTAGTATCGCGTGACAACTACTCGGGACTGGCTCCCTCATAGCCACCGCACTACATCTTAAAAGGCCAAGTGGGGTAAAGGTAATTACGGTCCTCAGAATCCCTGGCTCCCAATTGAAAAAGTAATATCAATGCGACTTCTCACATCAGACATCAACAATCCCAAAGGGCCTCATCTGAGTGTGGTCATCATATGCCATAGATTGTTAGTACTACTGCCAACAACCGACTATTGATTACACCACGATCCTATCATATTTGTGCACTCAAGTCCGGGTTAGGACTTATCTCACCACTCAATAGTTCCATGCCCACAAGATATCTCAAACAAAGCATATATACAAGGGATATGTACAAATATAGCAAACAAGCATGAATAGCACAAACAAAAGCAAGGTGGGTTTAACCCTCAAAATTATCTGGTCCCCAGTGAAGTCGCCATTTCTGTTGCGGTGAAAATCGGATAACAAATTATTAATTAATTTGCATCATTTTCTTTTACAACCGACTTTGATTTATCCAAAGGAAAGGTTCAAGATCGTTAAAAAAAACCTAAAGGGGGAAGATCTAAGGTTCGGGGGTTGGTTATACTAAGGGAAGGTATTAGCACCCTTAATATCCGTAGTACTCTACGGGAACCTCTTGTTTTGTTTGTGTTATGTTATGTTAGTTTGCTAGGATAAGGTAAAGATGACTATGAGGTCAAGATGGTAGATGACTATGACGTCAAGATGATAATGAGCTATCTATGACTATGAGGTCCATAGAGAGACTTTGTATGACTATGAGGTCAAGATGGTAAGATGACTATAAGGTCAAGATGGTAGGATGACTATGAGGTCAAAGTTGGTAGTGAGCTATCTATGACTATGAGGTCAATAGAGAGACTTTTCCATGACTATGAGGTCAATGGAGGAAGATATTGCCAATGACTATGAGGTCAAGGGCTTCCTATGACTATGAGGCCAAAGGTTGAGGATGTTGCTGATGACTATGAGGCCAAGAGCTACCTATGACTATGAGGTCAAAGGTTAAAGATATTGCTAATGACTATGAGGCCAAGAGCTACCTATGACTATGAGGCCAAAGGTTAAAGATTACTCTATGACTATGAGGTCAAGAGAAGGTCCTTTTGACTATGAGGCCAACGGTTGAAGGTTGCCTAAGACTATGAGGTCCAAGGCAGCAATGAGATTTCTATGACCTTGAAATCAATAGAAAGACTTTTCCTTTAGAAGGAAGGGGAAGAATAACATCTTGTAAACAAGAGTTATTGTGGGGTTGAAATATAATGAAACATATGAGTTCAATAACTCTAAAACAGTAAGCATTAATCAACATATGAAATAGAATTTCAAATATGAACATGGTAAACAACAATGATAAGTGGTCAAATAAATGTGACAAACATGGCAAAGAGGACATTCACAATTTGAACCAAACACATTTAGAGTCATGCAACTTATCATCAAAGAACAAAACAAGCAGCATTATATAGTAAGATTTGGTTACAGTCAGGAAAACAACTTTACATGAATCACATCATACTTCCAAAATGACTTACTTTAAAATCAGTGGCTATATGCATATACCAAGTATAGCAAAGGAAACATATTCACAGTTTAACAATTAAATCTCTTGGATGCAACTTGTCAATAGAGGCAAGGAAAAGACAACGTTCTTATGACGAGATTTTGTTTAAGGCCAGGAAGCAGTGTTCAGAAATTAACAAGTTACAGCATATTTTAAGGAAACATTTTTTTACATATTTAAGAAAACGATTGGTTTTGGTTTACTGAAAAAAAATATTTTTGAGATAAAGCAAATGAAAAAAACAAGAGAAGACAAAAAAGAAAAAGAAAAAGAAAAAGAAATAAACAGCATGATAAGTGCCACTAGTGGGGCCTAGGTTTGTGGCTGGCGCCACAACCACTAGTGACAGGTGCCATGGATTAAGGCTATCAGTGTGGCTTGCGCCACCATTCTTCATGGCTTGCGCCATGTGTTTTGGTGTGTGCTATGTTTTATTTATTTTTTTGTTTTGTGTATTATTTTTGGTGTTTGTGCTATTACTATTTTATTATTCTGTTTTGTATATTTGTGATGTGTGGCGTGAGCCACCATCTTAGCATGGCGAACGCCACCTTAATCTTTTCATTTTTGTTCAGCTTTTCTTTTAAACAACCATGAACCCAGTTAACGATTAACAAAACAAATTAAAATTTTTAAAATTTGCGACGTCTATCACAAACACAAGTAATAACCAGACGATAACAAGATACGAATATGACAGCATGATAACAATAAGGAGCAGGATGATCACATAGTCAGACAATAAGAAGACAACACATATAATAACAGCATGGTGCAAATATGACTATCGCGTATAAAAATAGAGTGAAATAGAAAGATACCTAGTGGAGAGAGTCCATTGCTTCTTCACAAGTATGGATTTCTAGAAATGGTGGATAAGCTTCCTTCCTCAACTTCTACAGAGCCAACTTTCTTAGAGAGTAACGCAAGACTTTGGTGGTTAAGGTGTTGGAGGTTTGAAGTATTTATAGAGGGTATAAAAAGGATAAGTTCTTGCAAGATTTGAAGATCACTTACAGAACTTTAGAAATGGAAAAGTGGAGAGATTTTGAGAGAGTTTCTTGGTATTTTTCTCGGTGGTTCTTTTTGGTGTTTCTGTGTGCTACAGAGTGTAGGGGAAGTGATGAATCTCTTGCAAGCTTTTGAGGGTTACTTGCAAGACTGTGGAAGGGAGAAGTAGAGAGAAATTCTTGGCAATTTCTGGTGTGTGGAACTGAGGAGAAGTGGTCTCCTTTTATAGGCAAGCAAAATGGTTCGTGCCTTGGAGATACAGTGGGTAAATGAGTTGTCCGTAGGAGAAAAAATTAGGGTTTGTGCATCACTTCTTTCAACCGTTGATCTCAGTCAACCTTGGAGATTGTTTTACTTCATCTGATGAACAAATGCAGCGGATGACATGGTGCAGGTCTGTTCCTTTCATTTTTTAATGTTTGTTCCAAAACCTCTTTTATTTGTGTCATGGGAGAGGAGATAGAAAAGGGTAATATTTAGTGACCTCACAAGAATTGTCTTACAAACAAAGCATCTTCATATTTTCAAATAACAAATGGAATATGGACTAAACCTAGATGAACAATGCCATACGGGAGCACCACTTTGAATTTTCACAATTTTATGGCCCTTGATCCAAATGACATATTTTGGGCCCAATTAGAACTTTGAGATAAATCATATGTCCATGATAAAAATGAAATGTCACGGGAACACACTTTTAGAAAATTCTAGGTCACACCATTTAATCCCTCCATGCTGCCAATTTTGAGATTTTGCACTTGGGTAAATATTTATCCCAATGAAAAATTCTTGCACTTAAGAAAAAAATCTTTAAGGCTCAAAGGTGGATTCCAAGGATGTTTATTAACACATGGCATAATTCCTCAAGACTTGGGATCACACTTTGCTTGATATGAAAGACAATGGTTGACTTGTCTTGGCGAAACATTTGATTTCTTGTCAAAAAAAGTCTTCTTGGATGCATGTGGATTCAAATGGTTGCATTTGGCCAAAAGATGTCTTAGGGAGACCTTGTCCTCTTTATGTAAACCCTATCTTTCACCATAAAAATAAACAACTTGCAACAAGAAATGGTTAGTTAACAATGCATACATGATTGAGGTCTAGATACAGGTGCAAGAGAATATGACATCTAAGGGGTAAAATTTGGGGTACAACACCATGTCAATGCTAAAGTGGACGCACTCACTCAAAAGATTGATAGTTTGACCATAACATCAGTAACTACCGTAGCTGCTGTGACACCTAGCTGCGAGCTATGTGGAACCCCTGGGCACAACACTCTTAAATGTCATTTATTGGCTGGAATTGCAACCGACCAAGTAAACTAAGCTCAAGGAAACCCATACTCAAACACCTATAACCTTGGCTGGAGAAACCATCCTAATTTTTCCTATAAGAGCAACAACGCTTTGTTTGCTCAAAACCTAGTGCCTGATGATCCTCCAGGTCACCAAAAAGCATCCCTCACTACCCCTCAAGAACCTAAGAAGTCAAACCTCAAGCTAACGTTGGACAACTTTTTCGCAAACCAAACCCAACAAAACAAAGAGTTTACCAACCAGAACATTCACATGGGTGAGCTTATAAAACAATTGGCAAATAAGGTAGACTCAATGGCTACTCACAACAAAATATTGGAAACCCAAATTTCTCAAGTAGCCCAACAACAAGCAGCAACAACATCCCAAGCTGGAGTTTTTCCGGGCCAACCACAACCAAACCCGAAAGGTCATGCTAACGCTATTACACTACAAAGTGGGACAAAATTAGATGGGCCAGTGGACCGAAGGTTTCAAAATCTTCCCATGTATCATAAATCTGGAAAAGAAGCTGAAAAGGTAACAAACGATAACCAACCAGAAGAGCCAACTGACAATGGGTAGGAAGACAAAACCCAAGAGGCAGTACAGAAAGCAAAACCATATGTGCCTCCACCACAGTATAAACCACCCATTCCTTATCCTCAACGACTTGCTAAATATAAAAACGAAGGCCAATTTAAGAAATTTGTAGAGCTTCTGAAACAGCTGAATATCACAATATTCTTCACGGAAGCCATTACACAAATGCCTTCATATGCTAAGTTCCTTAAAGAAATCTTATCTAATAAGAAGAAGCTTGAGGATAATGAGACAGTGACGCTCACTGCAGAGTGTAGCACTATAATTCAAAATAACATGCCTCCCAAGTTAAAAGACCCAGGTAGTTTTTCCATACCTTGTGTAATCGGAAAATTTGTCATAGACAAAGCACTTTGCGACTTAGGAGCCAGTGTTAGTTTAATGCCTCTTTCCATCTGTGAAAAACTCAAATTAGGAGAAGTAAGGCCAATGAGAATCTCTCTCTAACTAGCTGACCATTTTGTTAAGTTTGTCGTAGGTATGCTAGAGAATGTTCCTGTCCGAATTGGTCAATTCTACATTCCTACTGACTTTATAATAATGGACATAAAGGTGGATTCCAACATTCCAATCATATTAGGAAGACTCTTTCTAGCCATAGTTTGCGCCATTATAGATGTGAAGAAGAGAAAGCTAACCTTTGATGTTGGTGAAGAGAAAGTTGAATTCATTCTGTCACAGTTCCTAAAGGCCCCATCCATAGACGACTTCTGTTGCTTACTAGACATCATCGTCGAATGTGTAAGAGAAATGGAGATGGAACCACCTAAGGATACTGAAGTCCTAAAGATTTCAACACCTCCTATACTTGAAGATATATGTAGATGACAGCCTAAGAGAATGTCTCGCACTAACTCCCGATCCTATGCCTTGCCCAAAGAAACCTTCTATAGAACTTAAGACATTACCCAAAAATATAAGGTATGAATTCCTAGATAAAGAGCTTGAACGCCGCGTAATAGTAAACGCAGACTTAGGACAAAAAGAAACTGAGAAACTGTTAGACATCCTAAGGAAGTATCCCACTGCTTTAGGCTATAACATCTCAGACCTAAAAGGAATTAGTCCCTTTGTGTGCATGCATAAAATTATGCTAGAGGAAGATTCAAAGACCTTTAGAGAACACCAGAAGAGAATCAACCCCATCTTGAGTGACGTAGTCAAGAGAGAGGTACAAAAGCTATTAGAAGCAGGAATCATATACCCAATATCCGGCAGTTAGTGGGTTAGCCCAGTACCTGTTGTACCAAAGAAATGAGGTGTTACAGTAGTCAAAAATGAGAAAAGCGAACAAGTAGCAAAATGTGTTGAGACTGGATGGAGGATGTGCATAGACTATAGAAAATTAAATAAAGCCACTCGTAAACATCATTTTCCCTTACCCTTTTTCAACTAGATGCTCGAACGACTGGCCAAACACTCTTATTTCTATTATTTAGACGGTTACTCAGGATTCTTCCAAATCCTTATTCATCCTAATGACCAGGAAAAGACCACCTTCACATGTCCCTATGGCACATACGCCTACCAACGAATGTCGTTCGGACTATGTAACGCTCCCGCAACATCTCAAAAATGCATGATGGCAATCTTCGCAGATTTTCTAGACAACATATAATGGAAGTATTCATGAATGAATTTTCAATTTGCGGGCAGAGCTTTGAAGAGTGTCTAGCAAACTTAGAGATGGTACTTGAAAGATGTGTAAAAGTTAACCTTGTACTCAATTGAGAAAAGTTCCATTTCATGGTTCGACAGGGAATTGTCCTTGGACACATAGTGTCCGACAAGGGGATTGAAGTCGATAAGGCTAAGATAGAAATTATTGAAAACCTTTAACCTCCAAAAGTCGTTAGAGAAATACGTAGTTTCTTAGGACACGCCAGTTTTTACCGACGATTCATTAAAGATTTCTCTAAAATAACCAAACCACTAACTGGCCTGTTGATAAGTGTAAAATGTACCAATTATTGTATATAAGTTTTGTTGCACTTATCGTTACTTTTTGTCTATATCGTTCAAATAAACCCCACTTTGTTTATAAATACGTTTAATTTACGTTTTAGTGTATATATTGCGTAACGTGTAAATATTACTTAGTTTAATTGATTTTTTATCTCATTTTTGTAGGTAACTAATAAAGGCTATTTTTCCATATTCTTGAAGAGCATTGAATAAGCTTTCCAGCGCTTCTGACCGTGCGTAAATCGGAGCTACGGTGCAGAAGTTGTGGTCAAATAAGGGGCTGTTTTTCTGTCATGTTCGCCTAGCGAGTGGGATAGCGAAGGTTCGCCTAGCGAAGGCTGGCGAGGGTCCCAGCGAATGGTGGCAGAAAGTTGCAAATGAGAAAAAGACCATTGTTCGCTTCGCGAACGCCATTGGCGAGTATTCGCTAGGCGAATAAAACGTTCGCGTCGCAAACCCGCGAAGGAAAGCAAAGGCGGTTTAGCAATCAGAGGCACTCAAAGTGCCATTTTTTGAGGCTCGCCTAGCGAGTAAAACGTTCGCCTAGCGAACGTGTCAGATTTCAACTTGTATTTAGTTCATTTTTGTTACTTTTTTAGGGATGGTTTTGGGGTTTCTTGATCCCACTTCCATCAAACTTCATTTTTCATTGGATTAGCTTAGAAAACAACTATGGAGCATGCATACGGATGAACCGGGGTGGATTGATCGTCGACCGGCTCTGACAATGCGCGAGATTTTTGGTTCATTTCTCTTCTTCTTTGTGTTTGTTTTTATGGTTGGGTTGTGTATATGTATTTGCTGTAAACTCATGTATCTTTGTCGCCCATGGCGTTGTATAAAACTTGCTTTACAAATCTCTATTGGTGATTGTCTCTGATTTTTGCTTTATGCGCGGGGTTTGGGTTGCGTTAGGCATAACCTTCGCGAAATTCGATTAGGGATGATTGTCTGTTAGTTTCTGGACTCTAGAGATAGATTTATGAGCTAACAATTCAATAGGCGTCGAATATTAATGTCTTCCGTGTCTCGAGGCTTCGCTCGCGAGAGTGACGAAGAGAGTGACACGGTTGCTATCTCAACTTTGCGTTAGACATAACCTGTGTTGTGAGTGATGCTGGGTGATATTGAGGAGTATTGTAGGTGGAGTATAACTGGTCGGTAAGTTTAAGTTTGTGAGGAGTCGATTGTATGCATTGCCTGATAAGTCTTGTTGCTGAAGAATGAAGTCTTTTTATGTTTTAATGTTTACTTTTCTGTTTTATTGCTTTAAACGATTCTAACCCAAACTCATTAACGCGAGAGACTGTCGAATGGCACTCTTTCCCTCGAACCGATCTCTGTGGACACGACATAAATCCCGGAGGGAATTCTTTCCAAAAATAAATATTTTTTCTGCTTGCCCTATTCCGCAGCCAACAAAATGGCGCCGTTGTCGGGGATTGGTTTTGATATTGAATCGCATTGCGATAGTTTCTTTATTTTTGAGTTTTGTAAATATCGTACATGTTGTATATTTTCACTTGTTTATATTGATACTTGTACATTTTGACGTTTGTTCAAGTGTTTGGTTAGGACGCTTGCTTTTGGTTGCGCGGTGAGACATCACCATGGCATGAATGAAGGAAGTTTCTAATTAAGCACCGTAAAGGCGTCGAGCTTACGACGTAAAACAAGCATGTTTTATAGTTTTTCTTTTCGAATGTTTTTGGTTGTTGTTTGCTCACAGATTTTGATTGACTTACTTGAGGATGCTGTTGTGATTTTCCAAGTTGGTTCGTTTCAACTTACGGATGTATGGTAATGATTTTGTTAAGTTTTGTACACGTCTGAGGTATGTATTTATCGCTTTCTATACTTTAGCATATTCATGATACTTAGGCATTTTACAAACTTCCATGTCATCCATTCTTTTGTATACTTGTTCTATTGTGAATCACTTTAGTTCCCAACCTTTTTGTGAGGTGGCCTTCCATTGTTCATATATGCGCGGAGAACCAGCATTCTTGTTCTAACTGGATTTTATTATGTTGAATCTTTTGTTTGTGTTGTTTATATGAATGCATGAAAAGGATCAAGGCAATTGTTTCATTTTGAGCACAACTACCTTAGCCAAATAGTTAATTCACCTTGTGAGTGTGTGAGAATTTGTAACCCCTTTGAGCTTTTTGATCCATGTTTTTATTTGAACTTAATGCTTGTCTATGAGTATTTAGTTCACTTATTTTTGAATGGATTTTGTTTTTTCTTGGACCTCAACTATGTGTTGTTGTATGGATTTTTTCCTTGCCTTAGAAAGTAGGGAGTATTCATATGATGGTGCGGTTGAATTCAAGTTGGGGAGAGGATGATTGTGTGTACTCATTGGTTGGATTCTATGAGGATTGAAAAAGAAAAGAAAAAAAGAGAAAAATATGACAAAGAAAAGAAAAGAAAAAAGTGAAAAAGAAAGAAAAAAGAAAAATCCTTGAAAAAGGAAACAAAAAGAGTTGCAATAATTGTGCTAAATAAGTATTGTGTGTTGTGTAGCACTTGGGATTTTGGAAGAAGTTGGTTGAAATTTTGTGTGTGAATCTTTGTGAGTTTTCACTCCCTTAGGTTTAGGCAAGTTTTTGTTTCAATTACCTTTAGAAATTGGCCCTTGTTTGTTTACCCGACCACGCTACAACCTTGAAAAGCCCTTGTGATTCTTGCCTTTGTATTTTCAATGTGAATTTGTGGATGTATGCATAATTTAGTCTTTTGTTTGCAAGATTGTTGTGTGAGTGAAAGAACCTCATTTTGTGTTTTTCATCTACCGATGATTGTTTTTGCTAGGGTGATTCACATTTGAACTTGTGTTGTTTTAGAATTTTTGGCATGACTTTTGTACTTTGCTTTTGTTTCGTGACTATGTTATCGTTGCAGTTTAGTGGTAAGTATTTACTTTTTGTGTGTACCATTTTCATTTGAACCATTCATTCGTTTCCGTTTTTCAAAACCTGTTGATTCGTCATTCTTTGGATATTGCTTGTGCATTTTTAAGTTTGTTTGATTCTTGTTTATGGACAAACAATTATGTAAGTTGGGGAGAGTTTGATAAGTGTAAAATGTACCAATTATTGTATATAAGTTTTGATGCACTTATCGTTACTTTTGGTCTATATCGTTCAAATAAACCCCACTTTGTTTATAAATACGTTTAATTTACGTTTTAGTGTATATATTGCGTAACGTGTAAATATTACTTAGTTTAATTGATTTTTTATCTCATTTTTGTAGGTAACTAATAAAGGCTATTTTGCCATATTCTTGAAGAGCATTGAATAAGCTTTCCAGCGCTTCCGACCGTGCGTAAATCGGAGCTACGGTGCAGAAGTTGTGGTCAAATAAGGGGCTGTTTTTCTGTCATGTTCACCTAGCGAGTGGGATAGCGAAGGTTCGCCTAGCGAAGGCTGGCGAGGGTCCCAGCGAATGGTGACAGAAAGTTGCAAAGGAGAAAAAGACCATTGTTCGCTTCGCGAACGCCATTGGCGAGTATTCGCTAGGCGAATAAAACGTTCGCGTCGCGAACCCACGAAGGAAAGCAGAGGCGGTTTAGCAATCAGAGGCACTCAAAGTGCCATTTTTTGAGGCTCGCCTAGCGAGTAAAACGTTCTCCTAGCGAACGTGTCAGATTTCAACTTGTATTTAGTTCATTTTTGTTACTTTTTTAGGGATGGTTTTGGGGTTTCTTGATCCCATTTCCATCAAACTTCATTTTTCATTGGATTAGCTTAGAAAACAACTATGGAGCATGCATACGGATGAACCGGGTGGATTGATCGTCGACCGGCTCTGACAATGCGTGAGATTTTTGGTTCATTTCTCTTCTTCTTTGTGTTTGTTTTTATGGTTGGGTTGTGTATATGTATTTGCTGTAAACTCGTGTATATTTGTCGCCCATGGCGTTGTATAAAACTTGCTTTACAAATCTCTATTGGTGATTGTCTCTAATTTTTGCTTTATGCGCGGGGTTTGGGTTGCGTTAGGCATAACCTTCGCGAACTTCGATTAGGGATGATTGTCTGTTAGTTTCTGGACTCTAGAGATAGATTTATGAGCTAACAATTCAATAGGCGTCGAATATTATTGTCTTCCGTGTCTCGAGGCTTCGCTCGCGAGAGTGACGAAGAGAGTGACACGGTTGCTATCTCAACTTTGCGTTAGACATAACCTGTGTTGTGAGCGATGCTGGGTGATATTGAGGAGTATTGTAGGTGGAGTATAACTGGTCGGTAAGTTTAAGTTTGTGAGGAGTCAATTGTATGCATTGCCTGATAAGTCTTGTTGCTGAAGAATGAAGTCTTTTTATGTGTTAATGTTTACTTTTCTATTTTATTGCTTTAAACGATTCTAACCCAAACTCATTAACGCGAGAGACTGTCGAATGGCATTCTTTCCCTCGAACCGATCTCTGTGGACACGACATAAATCCCGGAGGGAATTCTTTCCGAAAATAAATATTTTTGCTGCTTGCCCTATTCCGCAGCCAACACCTGTTAATGAAATACGCTTAATTCATATTTGATAAAAAATGCTTAGAGGCATTCAAACTACTAAAACAAGCTCTGATCTCTACACCCATTATGCAGCCACCTGATTTGAGTAGACCCTTTGAGATAATGTGTGATGCTAGTGACTACGACGTAGGCGCCGTCTTAAGACAATGAAAAGACAAGAAACTTCATATGATTTAATATGTAAGCAGAACCTTAGATGAAGCACAAATGAACTTTTCCACCACAGAAAAAGAACTCCTAGTTGTCGTGTTCGCATTAGATAAATTTCGTTCTTACTTGGTAGGAACTAAAATAATTGTCTACAACGACCACGCCGCTATTAGGTACCTATTAAGTAAAAAGGACGTCAAGCCAAGAATTATGAGATGGATCTTCCTACTACAAGAATTCGGTTTAGAGATCAAAGATAAAAAGGGCACTAAAAATGTCGTAACAGATCATCTCTCCAGACTTGAGAATATAAACATTGAACAAGTGCCCATCAACAATGACTTCCCCTAAGACTAACTTGTATCCCAGTTAGAAAATAAATTAACTGACACAACTGAATGCTCTCAAATTAATCCTGACATTGAAAACAAAGAAGTCGTGGAAGCAGACTTTACTAAATCCTTAGTGCTATGGTACGTTGACTTTGTCAACTACCTAACAGCCAAAGTGCTTCCACCACAATTAACTTACCAATTGAAGAAAAAGTTTTTCCACAATTTAAAATATTATTACTGGGATGAGCCTCTCATTTTCAAGAGAGGCGCCAATGGTATTTTCCGTAGATGTGTCCCCGAAGAGGAGGTAAATAATATCATATCTCATTCCCATGCCGCACCTTATGGAGGGCATGCAAGTACGTCAAAGACCTGCGCAAAGATCTTACAATCCGGCCACTTTTGGCCTAACTAATCGAAAGATGTCCACACCACGGTTATCAATTGCGACTGGTGCCAACGCACTGGAAATATTTTTAGATGCAACGAGATGCCACTGAAAGGTATCTTAGAAGTGAAAGTTTTTTATGTGTGCGGTATTGACTTTATGGGCCCTTTCCTATCTTTCTTCGGTAACAAATATATACTTGTTGCTGTTGATTACATATCAAAATGGATTGAGACTATATCCTCTCCTACAAACGATGCACAAATCATGATTAAACTTTTTAAGAATACCATTTTTCCAAGATTCGGTGTGCCGAGACTCTTCATAAGCGACAGTGGCTCTCATTTCATTTCAAATATCTTTGAAAAACTGTTGCTCAAATATGGAGTCTGACACCGAATAGCAACGCCCTACCACCCACAAACGAGTGGACAAGTTGAGATTTCAAATAAGGAAATTAAGTAAATATTAGAGAAAACTGTTGCAACCTTTAGGAAATATTGGTCTTCCAAACTTTATGAAGCTCTATGGGCCTGTAGAACGACCTATAAAACCACAATGGAACCACCTCATTTAAGCTAGTCTATGGTAAATTTTTCCACCTGCCGGTTAACTTAAAACATAAAGTTTATTAGGTCATTAAGACCATTAACATGACTTATACGTCCACATGATAAAAGGGAATTCTAGACCTCTATGAACTAGAAGAACTGATGTTAGAAGCCTACGAGAACTCCCAGATTTATAAAGAAAGAACTAAACAGTGGCATGATGAACACATAGCATGAAGAGAGTTCAATGAAAGTGAACTAGTCCATCTGTTCAACTCTCGACTAAAACTATTTCCAAGCAAACTCCGTTCTAGGTGGTCCAGACCTTTTAAGGTTATCAAAGTGTTTCAAAACAGAGTCGTTGAAATAAGAAGTAAATCAAAGGAGACATTCATTGTAAATGGGCAGTGACTCAAACATTATCATTGTGTAGAAAACATAGATTACTATACCAATTGCAAACTAGAAGAGTTGCTCGCTCTTCTACAAGAATAGATTTATTGAAAATGTGTCGAGCTACCGACATTAAATGAAGCACTGCATGGGAGGCAACCCACGGGTTTTTTATTCATATATAATAAGCCGTATATTTAAATGTTTTGATCAGTACTAACTTTGCTCATGTCTATTTTCAGGCTACATTCATTGCAAAAGCTAACTTTCATACTATCTCTAGAGATGGAAAACATAGGTAATATGGAGATTGCTTTCGAAAACGCGGCCCAGAGGCAGTGTTATGAAGTCTTATTTCAGAGGGAGATGGAACTAACTATGTAACCTGATGGCCCAACCATGACCACGCTAGGAATTAGAGAGAGTGTCCGCTTTATGCTTATCCAAATTGGCTGGGATAGTTTTGCTGTGAGGAGGAGATACTGTAATTACCGTAAACTAACCCTTGAGTTTTTGAGTTCCTTCTTCTAGGATCCTAACTGAGGGCTAGGATTTAATATGGGATTAGCTACTTTTAGGTTGTTTGGGTATACTTACCACTTCACACACCGTGAGAGTGTTGACATTTTAGGATTCCCTAATGGCCCCAATGTTTTCACAGAAGCACGAGAGGGTAGATATATAGACATTGAACTTAACTACTTTTGGGGTAGCATTTTTGGAGACTACCATCCTAAACCCAATTCCATGGAATCCAACAGTATCCATAACCCAACCATAAGGTAATTCCACATGATCCTGGCTTATACACTCTTTGGGAAAGAGGGGAACATTACCGCTGTGTCTAGATATGAGTTGTTTATTATATTTTGTGTCTTCCAATCTAGGCCTATCAATGCCACGACCTTTATTCTCTCCAACCTAGATAGGATTACACATGCTACCCAAGGACCCATCCTAATAGGTGGCATAGTTACCATGATAGTTGCGGCCATTGGTTTTAGAACACCAGTGTCACACCTAACCCTTCTGGGAGGTATCCGACCAATGTATATAGTCTTTTGTTTTAAACACCTTTTCCTACGGAACCTTGGGCCAAATGTGTTTGAATTATTGATTGATAACCAAGTGGTACACCATTTTACCCTTCCTAATCATGAGAGGACCAATGTGCACAATCGAGATAACTGGTTTTAAGACTTAGATGGTCTGAACGAGTCACCTACTCCACCTAAGACACCTCCAGCTTATGAGTACCACCCTACTCCTCTCCCTGATGCTCATTCACTTACCTCTGCTGCCCACACCATACCTCCCGTAGGTCATACTCCTGAACTAGACACCCTTCAAACTGAAGTTTCTACCCTTAGGGATGATATTACTTCCATCCGTCGAGATTTACATGGTTTTATGGATGTGGCAAATGAGAAGTTTGATGATATCTATCAAGAAGAATACTCCATCAGAAGACTCTTCGAGCTTAATATATGACTAAGCGGCTAATCTCTTCTTGAATCTTACTGCATTCCTGCCCTACATTTGAATAGTGGGTACACTGCTCAGTTTAAGTGTGGGAGAGGGAAGTATTTTTTTCCTGTTTTTCTAAGTTTAGGATTTCCTGCTTACTCATTTAGGATTTCCCCGTTTTCTTTTATTTTAGCAGTTAATTTTTAAATATTTGTCGAGCTATCGACGTAAAACATAGCGCTGCATGGGAGGCAACCCACGGTTTTTTATCTTTCGTAATGCAATTTTCATTTTTACAATTATTCATTTCTATTCCTATTTCACTTTATTGTTCTTTCTATTTATTTTTATTTTTATTTTTATTTTTACTTTTTGTTTTCAACTTACAATTTAATTGGCCTTGCTAAGGCCACCTTTAAACTCTAAAAATCACGTGCCCAAAGCCTATGGCGTTTGCCATAAGGCTTATGGTATTCGCCATGGGCATAACATTTGAAAAAGTGCACTTTAAAACCTATGGTGTTTGCCATAGATCATATGGCATTTTCCATCGACATATCAGTGGTAGACGCATGTTTTTTTAACCGTTCTCACACGTTTTTTCCACTTCTTCCTTCAAAACCCACTACATGTGGTTACTCTCTTAACTCCCTTATTTCCATTACCCCCTAACTTTCAAACTTCCACTCCACCACCATTATTCTGCATATAAACCCTCATTTACAACTACAATCAACTTCCATCCTTTCATTTCTCACATTTCTTTCCAAAAATTTCCACCGTGCCTCCAAGAGCAATAAGAGCAACAAGGTCAGAAGTAGATTACATGGGCATTACCTTTAGAGAAGGTGAAGATGGCGAGACACAAAGAACGAGATATGGAAAATTATTTAGGCGCGCTAAGTCCGATGAGGTATGCCGACGATTCTGCTTTATGTAGTTTGGGTCTGATTGGTAGTGTTAATTGGATGATAGAAAACTTAGGGATGACACACTTTTGTGCTTTAGGTATTCCTACCTACGTTAAGCTTACACTTGAGTTTTTGAGCTCGTTTCGTTGCTACATGACAATAGTGAGTCACCACACTGTAGGCTCCGTGAAATTTAGAATGTTTACTAGGGAGTATGAATTTAGCCAAGATTACATTGTCGACTTGCTGAACTTGCCTCACGGGGACAACATAGCATGTGAGGGACCCTTGGAGAGAGATTGGCAAATAGAAGCGTTTTTCTTTTGGGATCAATTAACTAGTGAGGCCACCATTGATTGGGAATGCCTTATATCTACTTCGATTCACAACCCAACCATTCATTACTTGCACCGTATATTGGCAAACACTTTATTTGGCTGGGTGAATATTGGAAAAGTGAATTCCAATGAGTTTTTCTTTTTGCATAGAGCACTCGCACATAAACGTGTCAACCCGACTACATTTATGCTTTCACACATGAAGTCTGTTAGCATTAGAGGCTCCGGCCCCATTTGCATTAGAGGGCTAATCACACAATAGCCCGTGCTTTGGGCCTAAACAATGAGCTAGCGGCCCTTGAACCCCTTGATACATCCCTCCTTGATTTGGAGACCTTCCGATACATGCGCCTGGTTAAGGTTAGGCAAGACGGTAGGTACTATTTGATGATTAACAACCGTGATATTCGGAGTATTATTTTACCTTTTTCCTCATGCACTGATGTGCGACAACGGAATAATTGGCAATATGATTTGACCTCCCCAGAGCCTGGTCATCCTGCCCCCACTGACATTCCCATGCAGGATAACGAGGGTGGTTTGACTGACGATGAGTTTCACCATATTGAACGAGACGCTCCGACCCATGTGACTGGCCCTGTCCTTGCACAGGTTTCTTTACTCCTTTTCCACCTTGTATCAAAACATTGAGGACAAGGATTGGTTCAAGTGTGGGGGAGGAACTTAATCGCTTTATCTTTATTGCTTTCTAGTTAGATTTACTGTTTCCTAGTTTATTTTAAGTTTTTAGAATTTCATTTGCTTTCAGTATTTAGTCGAGTCATTGCATGTGTTGTCGAGTCATTATGCATGGTTTTCAGTTGTTGATTGAATTCCCCTAAATTTTGACCCCCAACAAAAAAAAATATTTTTGATTCATAGCACGACTCTTTGAAACAATATAGTTTGTTTTCACTTTAGGTTGTGTTAGAAAGATATGGGAATTTTTTGATAAAATCGATACCATTCTGACACCCTATACTCCCTAAGTATGTAAATCAATTTGAGTACCCATTATGCTGAGACCTTAAGCTCAATTTTAAAGTAACCCCTAAGTAGTTTGTAATAGAAGTCAGCACCATCCTAAGCACGCACTAAGTAAGAAGTCGATGCAAATAAGTGTATGATCTCGGGCTTAAAATAAAATCCTAAAAGAAAAATGAATTATAAAATATTTTCCTTCTAATTTAGGTGATCCTCACCCGATCACTTAGCCTAACGGTGCAAATTCTTTAAGTTTAGTTGATACTTAAGCCTATTTTCCGAGAAAAGAAAAAGAGAAAAAAATCAAGTAATAATGAGATCATAGTCACTAACAGGTTTACTTACCATGAGTGTGCAAGGATAACGAGCTTAATGTGATTGCTCTTGAATGAATGGGGTGAAAAAGGAACAAGAGATCTAGGTTGAGTTATAATTCATGAATCTGATTGGTTTGCATAAGGAGGGAGTTTTTGACTGCGAAAGGCGGATTTGTGTCATTACGGTATCCTTGGTATTGATATTTAGTACCTATCGATCTAACACTAGCCTAGCAGCCACGTATGATTAGAGTCTCATTGTGCTTTTGTTTCAAACTATGCTTATTTCTTTCCACCATGTTGGTTGATTGCTTGAGCACAAGCAATGGTCTAAGTGTCGGGGAGTTTGATAACGTGAAAATGTGTTGTATATTTCGACTCGACTCACATGCTATGTAGTTTCATTTCATTATGTTTTCGTAGTATTATGTCGTATTATGTTTGTGTTTCAGGTATTTGTCGAATAAGAAGTGTTTCTGCAAGAAAATCAGAAAAAGAGCAAGGAAATGAAGAAAAGTGCAAAATTTACAAGTTTCTGGTGTATAGCATTCGCCATCACCTCATGGCATTCGCCATGCACCCAAGCCACGCCATCCACAACATAAGACCATGGCGTTCTCCATGGACAAGCAAATAAAAAAAACATGGAAACAAAATTGCTCATCCTTCTCCACCCCTTCCTACTTTTTCTCAACGTTTTATACACGACCTCAAGGAAGTTGTCAGCAGCCTAGGACTATATAAGAGTAGTTTTATTGGGATTTTGACATCCAAGTTCATACGCATAAGTTTAGTTTTTTAGTTTAAGCATAGAGTGCATTCCAAAGTGGTAATATCTCGCATTGAGGGGCTGCACACTATTGCTTTTAATTCTGATTTTTGTAAGCTTGATCATAATCTTGGCAACATTAGAATTTCCTTTCCGTCTGTTGTACTTGAAGTATTCTCGCAATTTAATTCCAGTTCTTCAGGTTTTTACATTATTGCTTTATATTTCTACTTATTTTCATTTTAATTCAATTTCTATGTTTTTGTTTATTTATATTACCATGAATTATTTATTTATGTTCAAAACCATGTCCGGCTAAACCGTTTTGAGTCCGGTATGTGAGGATCGTCGTTCTGACAAGACTCGGTGATAAGTTGGCGTTACACTTTTTCATAAATTATTCTTCTAGCTTTAGTTTTCAATTTTAATTCAAAAAGTTTTGCACGAGAGTGAAAACAACAAAGGTTCGTGTCGGTAGCGTGAGAGTATGAGACTTGAACCGGATAGTGAAAATTGGGCATTAATCCTAAATACAGCGAGAGCATTAGGCATTAATTAGGACTTATTTAGTTTTCAAAAAATACTTCTTGATTCAAATGGGCGAGCGAGAGCAAAATCTCATGGTCTAGGAGTATAGCTTTAATAAAAAGTGTGAGAGTGTGAGATAAAGGTTTTTAAACTGGTAATTTCTACTGAAAGTAATTAAACGTCAAGCCAACGCCAACGAGTTACAGGGCCCTTGAGGTGCAATGGAATCCACATTCAGGTCTCTCTTTTCTGATATATTTCTTAAATTTTATTTTAGTTTTAGCTTTTATTTCTGTCCAAACCGAGAATTCATTAGCCTTAGCTTTACATAGTATCAATAGATAACAATAGATTGATTATTGGTCTCTGTGGGTTCGATATCTTTTAAAATATGCGATAAATTATATATTTGCAATTAGATAATCCGATATACTCATAAAGTTGCGATCAGCTGGCTACTGAAAAGTTGGAAATTTTCAAGGAGTATGAAATCGCCCACACGAAGCCAGCACACGAAGCCCCAAAATAAATTATTTTCTTATCCAAGAGACTAAGAAGATGCCAAGTATTTGACCAGGGGAAAAATAATTAATGACAATATGTTGGCAAACTTCTCCTTCTTGGATGACTCTAATTAAAGAATAAATTAAACATGAGAATCTTCCCATATACCCATTAGAAGTCACACTTAGAAAGAAAAGAGTCATTGGGTATATGATAGTCGAGGGGACCCTATACAAGAGAGGCCTCTCCTCTCCCCTTTTAAGATTCATGGATAAGGTAGAGGCTAACTATTATCTATTAGATGTAAACAAAGAAATAGTCTGGCAACATCTGGGAGTGGCCGCCTTAGCCAAAAATTCCTGAGAGCAGGATATTTTTTGTCGACCATGGTCCAAGATTCTTGAGAGTATGTAAATAAATGCAACCTATGCCAACAACACGAAGACGTTTTCCACGCCCCGTCCACCGAACTATACGTCCTCACTTCACCATGGTCGTTTATGCAATGGGGAATAGACCTCTTGGGCCCCTTTGCACCAGCTCCTGGGCAACACAGGTAATTTATCATAGCCATTGATTATTTTACCAAATGGATAAAACCCAAAGCTTTAGAGAAATTTTTAACACCCTAAACCCCAACACAGAACCTCTATCTCACTTAAGTAAAAATTCAGAATTTAATTTATTACTCAGTGAAAACATCTTTTATTTAAATTGTAAAAATAATTATTTCAAAAATGTATTTTAAGAACATAAATGGATACACAAAAGTGGGCGCTTATGTAAATAAAATCTGGTATTAGATGAGCGAAAGTGAGTAACACCTTTTGAAATTCTGGCACGCAGATACCAGATGTCGAGACAGATGTCACAATAATGGGATCAAGTGGCATTAAGACAGTTTGTACACTCACAAATATGCAGAAAAACAAATGACATAAAGATAAATAACACAAGTAGTTGTTAACCCAGTTCGGTGCAACGTCACCTACATCTGGGGGCTACCAAGCCAGGAAGGAAATTCACTAAGACAGTATTAGTTCAAAGCTAAACTCCCCCGTTTACAACTTATCACCTAATCACTACCATGTGCAACTTATACCTAGACACCCTCTAGATATGAGATCCCTCTCTCACTTCCTATCAGTCACAAACCAGTGACAATTCAAAAACAACCCAAAATAGAAGTACCAACACTTCCAAGTACAATACTTAGTTTTGCTTAAAAGATTTAACTAAGAACAATACACTCTTGCTTAAAAGCTAATGAGTGAACAATTAACAATTTACAATCAGTCAACTCAGTGCATCAAAACTAATACAAGAGTGATATACAAAGAAAACACACTAAACCCTAAAGAACCACTAAGATATGGCTAATCCTAATTCTTCAAATCCACGCATTCTTTAGGTTTAGAAAACCTCTTTAAATAAACATCATAGCTGCATGGGATTGGGCTCGAAAATCACCAAGACTCAACTTTATATCAATTGCATAATATTCTGAACAATAATAGGAACAAAATATAACGTTTCCTAAAAAGGCTCAACAGTCCTTTTTAAGAAATACAATCAAATCTGTTAAAACAGACATTCCCAAAATATCCTCCCTTGGATAACAATAACGTGTGAATTAAAACACACTCAAAACTCACACTTAGAATACCAAGCCAATCATGCCCTAAATTTCTGGTATAACACGTCCTGGCACATGTCACAACATCATGCTGAACATGATGTCTGACTCTCATAGCAGAACATCTGGCTTAACATCTTGTTGACACCATGTTTTACCAAAATGTTGCCAATACAAAAACCACAGAACTTACAATCTCCCACTTTGGCAAATTTTGGCTAAAACAACCTTAGAACAAATCAGGAGTATACACAGTGGAATCACAAACAACATAAGCTACATGAAACCATGTAAGCTTTGTATAGACTATAACTTTGCAGCAACAGACCAGACATGTTCATAACTCCCTCTACCATACATAGACAATACTCCCCCTCAAGGGGAAAACCCAAATCACAAGAAAAGAAACAAATATGAACTATCCAAGTTCTAACATCACAAAAAAAAACAATGTCAAGACATCTATTCTAACGTCACAGAACCAGTAGCAGCACATACCCAGTAGCAGAACTCCCCCTCAAGACCACAACCCACTGTAGAGAAAATAAATTCTCCCAGACAAGACACACCATTACTCCTTATCACAAAGGATATTCTGAACTATCTCAGAGACACATACAGCTAGAAGATCCTTCTTTAAATTTCAAGCATGACAGAAACTCATGTTCCCCCTCAATAGTTGCATACAACAAACAACCATAAAGCACACTAAAACATGACATGATGTTATGACATCTGATCCATCATCAGAAATAGTAAATATACTAACATTTTACTCCCTCTTTTTAGCTAAAAATTGAAAAAAAAAATATATTAAATGTAAACAAACATAAATGGAAGCACACAGTAGCAATGGCAACAAACATCTCTAATTGAAACACAAATTTAAATCATCTTCAGGTAATCTTCCACATCTTGCCCATGTTAAAGATCCTTCTACACTTCTTGTTACTATCACATGTTTTAGAAGTGTTGACACTGAACTCCCTTGCCACAGCCTAAAAACATGTCTTCTTCAAACCAGCCCTTCTATCTTGTAGAGATCTTTTGTTCCATCCCTTAACAATGGTAACCTGCTTAGGCTTATCATGCCTCATAGAATAGAGGAAATATATAGTATTTGTTGCATTCCTCCACACTTGTAATTGCTATAAATCCTTAATAGGGTAAGTGCCTAGCCCACTGCTTATGTTCTCAACTTGATTTGAATATAAGGCTTTAGTAAACATGATAATTGATTGTTCCTTAGTGTCCACATGCTCCAAAATAACAACCTTACCTTCAGCAAGATTCCTGATTACTTGATTATGACTATCAAGGTTCTTGTTCATGCCATGTTGAATGAGATATGTGATATCATTCAGATCATCCTGCTTGAAATTATATTCCTTCAACATCTGTTTCATCCACATTAGTTGAGAGCAACCTTTTTTTTGGTTTCTCCTCCTTCAGCTACAGTAGTCCACCAAGAAGCACATATTTGCTTCTTATTGATGCAGGCAATCTGACTGTTTGTTGGAGATAAACAGCCATACATATCACTAACTCATTCTACCTTGCATAGTTCTTTCAGCATATCATTTGTGTTGTAAGAGTAATGTATACCACAATCCCTTGTTCCAATGATGCAGTTCAATATCTTCTTCTCTTGAACAATAGGATTCATCCTTGATTCAGGTTTTGGAGACAAGATATGAGTTTGATATTGTCGCGGTAAGAATCAAATATCAAGCTATTATATTAACTTAAATCACAAAACATTGAATGTTCACCACCGAACTTTAATTTTTCTAAAGGAAAGGGAAAATATCGAATGAAACCCTAATTGTGCAATGTAACAACAATGCAAAGAGATCTAAAGGTTCGGGGGTTGGTTATACTAAGGGAAGGTACTAGCACCTTAAGTATCTATAGTATCCTATGGAACCTCTTGAAAGTATTTGTATTATGGAAATTTGCTTGCTAATGTTTAGAAATGTTCTATTTTTGGGTTTTATGAGATAAGGAACCTAAGGAAGTTTATTGCTAGTGTGCTCGCCAAGACTTCACGGTCTTATGCCTACGTATCCTAACAAGGATGGAATCAGAGCAATCGTACTTCACCTAACTACATGTGAAGAACACTTGACAATGATCAAGGTTCCAAAGGGGAAAGTCAGTGTTTATAACAATAACACTTAGATGACTTAACAAAGTCAAAGAGTTTACGAACTCTAACCTGAGGCTATGTTGAAAGGTTAATGACTTAACAAAGTTAAAAGGGGTAGTTGAGGGAGTGTTATACTACCTATTACATAAAGTCAACAAAAGAAATCTTTCCTTTGGATTTAGGCAACAAAAGAAAAGAGAAGAAAGAGAGCTAACAAGCTAATATCACTAGGGGGTGACTTGAAAAAGTCAAAATAAACATGAGTATATGGGTGATAATGGATGAGATGAACAAGAATGATATTCAAACATGATATCAACTAAAGGATGAAGCGTGATAATGATGATGTTCAAACATGACATCAATCAAGGTAAGTAATAAGGCAAAGATGAAATTCAAGCATGATGTCAATCAAAGGATCACATGAGATGAAATGAAATATAACAAAGTCAAATGAACATGCTAACAACCAACACATGAAGGTAGATGTGACAACATCTAAGACTTAACAAAGTCATAAATAATCATGGTAACAACCAAGGATGAACACCTAAACATGGATGATGCATAGTCAAAGCATACATGAGACATGGTTCTAACAAGACCAAAGTAACAACACAAGTATGGCACATCATTGCATGTTCATAACAATAACATGTGAGCATGGAATATAAACACATAAGTAACAACATATGAGCATGGGCATAAATGTAACAACATCAAGAACATCATCATGGACATGAAGGATATAACAATATCAATCATAAAGGAAGGATATAACAATATCATGGCCATGGAAACAAGTATCAACATGTGAATCATGGATATACAATATCAAACAAAAGTTCAAATCAACATGTGAATCATGGATATACAATTTCAAACAAAAGTTCAAATCAATATGTGAATCATGGATATAACAATATCAAACATACATTAATAAAGTCAAAAGGTATACCTATCATCATATGGATAAAGAATATGGATGAAAAGTTCAAGTATGAACAATTAGAGTAAGCATGAACTAAGGTCAAGATTGTGACATCGTTTAGGGTTGACACTAACACCACTTAATCATGAATACAAGTTAAAATTTCAAAAAATCAAGGACAAGTTTAAGATACCACTTAATAATGAAAATAAGCTAGACATGGTTCAAAACATAAGGGTAACAACCAAGGGGTTCATGTCAAGGGTTCATTGTGATTGAACAAGTCTAAGCATTTCAAAAGGTTTGAGTGTAATGAACATGAAGTCAAACAAAGACATGCCATCAAAGCTTTAAACAATATGGACATGTTATCAAAGATATATCAATCATGTATCAAATGTTCATCAAAGGTCCAATGTGGTATGAAAAAGCAAGCAAATGTATTTACATCACACATCAAAGGCAAGGCAAATGTTCATGGTTAAACATTAAAAGTTCAAGGCATATATGCATAAAAATCAAGTATTAAAGTGTGCCAAAATTGGGCAAAAACCAATTGAAAAATATTAACAACATCAAACAAGGTTCAAACAAGATGTATCATATTCACAACAATCAACAAGATCAAATGGAATTAAGAAATAATCCAAAGAAATTTAATTAAAGACTTAAAGACACATTAAAAAGTCACTCACTTTGGCTAAATAAAATAAAATAATTTTTGGAATTCTTTCACATAGTCTTAAAATAGGCATAACAAATAAGAGTTGTGCAGAAAAATCAGTCCAAAATGATAAATAGTTTGAGAGATATGATCAAAAGAAAATTGAAAAAAACATGAATCATACAAGTGATAAAAAGGAAATGACATGGTCCATATAGGGTTTGAATTCACGCCCTTTGGTTTGCAGCTTAAAATACTAGCCACTAGGCCAGTTGCTTGGGCTTGTCAAGATACACATGCGCTGCATAATATATTAAACTAACATGAAAAACTTAAAAAATAAAAATATCACAAAAGGGCTGGGGCGAGGGGGATTCGAACCCCAAACCTCACGCATACAAGCCTTACAAACACACACCTCAACCACTGTGGTGCAATGTACATTCAATGAGTAATATGGAAACACAAAAAGAAATAATAAAACATGTTCAAATGCCAGAAACTTGCGCCATAGCCATCATCATCTTCAACCTCTAATTTTGAATTTCTCAGAAACTCAACTCTCTCGTTTCTCAATATTTCTTCATGGTGTAAAAATGAAAAATGCTTGGAATTTCATAAGGAACATGATGGTAACAATCAATTGTATTAATTTTTAATATAGCTCAAGTAAATAGAAACAAACCAGAAAAAACCCTAGAATATAAATTTAAAATGAAATCATGTATGGTAATGATCAGGACCAATTGATATGGGGTTTATGATGTCTACGTGATGGCAAACAAGCTAGTAATTCAAATGAATTCAAATGGTTTCAGTATCACATAGTTCCAAATGAGGATGTACTTACCTATTGGAGAAAGGTCTAATGACTCTTCAAGTAGTTACAGAAGCAAGATAATGATCCTATGAGCTCCCTTGATCCTCCAGAAAGCTAATGACGCCTTTAGTTTTCCTTAAAACACTCTGAAGCTTCCTATCCAAATCAACTTGCAATTTGATCAAATGAAGTTATGATATCTGGTTAGAGGTGTTACAGTTGTGAAATGGCACTTGGAACAGTTCAAGACATATTTATGGATGGTGTTTGAATGTATGGATGGATCGGAAATGGATTATATGGAGAGTTATGGTGTTTTGTGCAAAAAGTCAACCAAATGAAGGTTGAAGGTTGACTTTCTGAACCTGAGGTTTTTTGGTGCAGATGTTGGTTGGAACAACTTTGTTATGTGTTTTATGGTGTGAGTGGATGATTGGTTTGAGGTTTTTGTGAATAGAGAAGGTTTTGACAAGTTATGTGAAAATGGAGGTTTTTTTTGCACAATGAAGGTTTTGATGCAAATTCTGGTGTAAGGGGTGTTTGATATGCTTTTTTGTGTTTTCTTGTGTGTTTTGGACTGAGAATATTCCCTCTATTTATAGGGAAAGGTTGAGGGATTGACGTTTATGCAGAAATCAAGTTTGAAGCAAATGGTTTGGTTGGATTCAAAGTGATAGTTTCATGATTTCTTGTGGTTTCAAGGCATAGTACAATGCCTTTCTAGAGTGGTTGAAAGCTACTGAGGTGTTGCTTCTGTGCCAAGAAGAGTTTGTGTTCAGAATAAACAATGTGGAGCTCAAGAGAAGTTGACTTCTTGAATAAAGTCACTTTATGCAAATGGCATTGTAAACTTTTTTGCAAAACAATCCATAAATGGCATTACAACTTGGTTAATGGCTCAAATCTTTGGATAATGAATCACAAAATTATGTAAACTTCTGATTAGAGGGAGATTTACAAGTAATGAGGCCTGCAAAACAAGATTGCATAGCTTTGTCTAGGATTTGCAACAAGAATTTGCCATGAATATGAACCAAAAATCAAGTTTTGAAGGCCAACTTCCTTTCTTCGAAACTCCTAGTTCAAATATGATAAAATTGTGTTCTTGGACTTTTTGGAAAGCTTGAAACATCATATACAACTTTAATGTTGACAACTTTTCTTGAATCAAAAGGAATCATGGTGAAAAATGGCCAACAAGTGAGCCATTTGACAAGGTAGATTTTGTTGAAAAATCTCTAAGTGTTTTTGTTCAAAAAGTAATGAACCCTCCACTTCATGGCCTCATATCTCTTAATCCATGAATTTTTTGGGAAATCATCCTCTAGGACAAAGTTGTAGTATGGAACAACCTCTTTAATTTGGTCTTTGGAGCAAAGAAAACGGTTACTTGATGAAGGAGTTATGGACTCGGGAAGTTGGGCAAAAATCATAGAATTTCATAACTTAGAAAAAATCATGAAACCCTAATTTTCCCAAATCTTGATCCTTTGATGTTTTCCTTGATTTTATTGATTGATCATGATCCAAATCACATGTTTTCATGATCGACTTGAGAAGTCCATGTTTGACCAAAACGTCAAAAGTCAAACTTGACTTTGATCAGTGGTTGACTTTAGTATCAGATGAAATCCATATTGCATACTTCAATGAAATCAAACCCTTGAGCTATTTGAACACTATGGATGGACTCCAAAGGTGTCTTTGAGTGTCTTGAATCATGCCCGAAGGCTTGAGATCATGTCTTGGTCAAAAGTCAAAGGTGCAGTTGACTTTGGCTCAAAAACCCTAATATGTGGACCAGATGAATTTGAAACTTGATAAACTTGTAATGAGGCCGCAATACACTTGATTGTTGATGTATGGAAACTCTTGATCATGAGAACTTGATATATTGATGATCAATCCAAGACTTTGATTGATCAACCAATGATCTCCTTGATGCAAACCCTAATTCACAACAAAGCAAAGCAAGACAATATTTTGAAATTTTTGAGGGTTAGCTATGCATGAATGACACACCTAAAATGTGTTGGATGATATGCAAATGATGATGGAATCTAGGGGTAAAAGTTGGGGTATGACAGATATTACCTTTGTAGATTCAGTGATGTCCCCTTCATTAGGGTGTCTTCCAATGATTTCCTTGAATTATTATGTATAAACTCTAACAGAGAGACCTGTAGTAACTTGAGAGTCATCTGACACAATGCCAGTGAAATTATAGTTTTCCTCTTTTCCTTCCTCACTAGTCTGCACAGAGGATGTTCCAACATTGTCCTCAATGTAACAGTCCGTTTTTAATATTTCCTTTTTTCGTGCTTTTTGGTGTTAATTGGTCGAGTCTTTATTTTTAATTGAGCAATATTTATGTTAATTGCTAATTAGTGTGATTATATGTTATTTTTGCACATTGTGTATTTTTACCGTTTTTGAGAGTTTGCGGGGAAAATTGGAATAGAGGGTATTTGACATATTTCATAATTAATAGTATTAGTTAATAATAGTTAGTTTAGATATTTATTAGAAATGTTTAGAATTTTTATGTTAAGAAAATATAAAAGAAAATAGTTAGTATACGTTTAGAAAAGAAGAAAAAGAAAAGTTAGTAAGAGTTTCCCAAAAGAGAAGAAAAAGAGAGAAATAAAGAAGTGAAGAGAAAGTGAAGACAAAGGGGAAAAATTCACCAAACGAGCTTCGGGAATCGGTTTCTTATCGGATAAGGGTGCGAAACTCGGTTATTATATCATTGTGTACGATTATATCCGTTTGTTTTTGAATTGTTTGGATTGTGTAGGAAAATATTGAGTTTAGGTTAGTTTTTGACATAATCGATAAAATCGGGAGTTTTTACAGATGAAATTCGAAACAAATTATGTAGTTTAGTCGTGTGAGGTGAGGCCGACATTATAGGAACTCGTTTCGTCGAAATCGGTTGATGATTGAAGTTTTCACGTTTTTGGCTTTTGAAAGTGTGAGGTTTTCGTGAAAAATAAAAGACGAGTAATCGGGTTTTTCTTGATTGCAATATGTCCGTATGCATTTATGTGATATTACCGCGTGTTTTGTTTGAGGGAATTCTGAGAATCGGTCGGGTTTTGAGGGGTTTCGCGCGGCTGGCAGCAGCTGCCCCAAAATTCTGGTTTTTGTGCGCGTCGTACGGACGCGTGCTGTAGGTGAAAATTCTGTTTTCGTGTAATTTTCGGAAATTCATATCTTTTGATCCGTAAGTCGGTTTTAACCCCCGTTCGAAGCGTTGGAAAGCTAACGAGATGTTCTTTCTAGGAAAAATAGTTTTGGGGTTTGAACTTGGTCCAATCGGTACAGTTTTTACGAACCGTTTCGTAGTGTCGGGCGTCCAGTTTATGTTTTTGCGTTATTTTGAAATATTCATATCTTGTTAACCGTTTATCGTATTTAAGAGTTCTTTATACCGAATCGAAGCTGTCGGTGAGTACTTTTTGATGATGATAGAAAATATTATTTTTGGCCGACTTTTAGCCGACTTTTTCGGAAAACCGAAAAATGGAATTTTGAGTTATTTTTCAATATTGTAAGACATATTATGATATGTTATGAGATGGCTTGTGTGATGATTCTTTGATGGGAATTTGATGTTGTGGAATGGTATATTGGTGTTTGTGGCCATTTTGGGCAATTGTGTGCATTACTTTATATGTACTTGAAATACATGATTTTTGTTAATGCATGAGCATTTGATGTTGGCATGAGTCATTAATGTGTCAAGTATCATGATATGCATTCTTGCATTGGAAGATTCATAGATGAATCAGTTTTATCGTCTTACGCCCTGAAATAATGGTAGAAGCGATTAATCACAAATGATTGTGCGCCCTGAAATAGTGGACTATGGCAATCGGATTGTGCGCCTTGAAATAGTGGACTAGAGCAATCCATAAACGTCGTACGCCCTGAAATAATGGTTTATAGCGACGGGGAACATCGTAGGCCCGACGGGGAGTTACTCTATGTAACGAGCGATGATTCCAAGAGTTCCTGGGGGACTAATGAATTACAAGGTTGGATTGGTACCGCATGCATAGAGTCGTTGTGTCGGTCTCTGTGCATTTGCATAATTCATTACATGAATGTTTATGTGTTGAATTTTGAGAAGGATTTGTTATGCATTGTGTTAATGTATATACTTATGTGATTGATGTGTGAAATGGGTTTAATAAGTCTTGTGTTGTTTACAAGTATCGTATTTGTGTGGTGAGAATAATTGTGCATATTTTGCTAAGTGTTTTATAATGATATGCAATTATATTATAATCCTGTTTCTCACCCTTCTGCTGTGGTTTAATGCTGTAATGGCATTGCAGATTAGACGCTGGAGGTCTTTTGCGAAGATTAGTGTCTTCGTCTTTTTGTCGTTCCGTCGGCTCTGATATGTAACACGGGTAGTCGGGGTTCGAGTGTAGATGTTTCTTTTGGCTTGTATATAGTGGCTTTGTATGAACATGTATATGACATACTTATCTTTTGTGATGACATCAGTTATGGATGTTCTGCTTTAATTCTGTAACTGAACGATGATATTTTGGAACTGAGTTCCTATGTTTATATGACTATCAGGTTGTTATATATCTATATGAGCAGGTTGTTTTAGTTCACGTTGGTGTGGCATCTCTGGCTATATCATGATAAATTATTCTTTGCTCTGATGTTTTATTTATAAGATTAGTTTATTCCAGTTTTTGTACGGGGTATAGAAGGGGTGTTACATTAAGTGGTATCAGAGCCTGGTTCTGTTTGGTCTGTCCGACCGTGTCTTTGTGTCGTTGTTGGACTGTTGCACTCTGTTGAGTGGTTGTTTAACCATAATTTGCTATCATTGGAAATGTTCAGATTATGGCGGGAAGACGTGATGCTGCTATGACTGCGGCCATGCAAGCTATGGCGCAAGCGATGCAGAATTTGCCGAATGCTGCGGCGGACGAGGAGTCGCGTAGTATGGATAAGTTTCAGAAGAATAACCCACCGAGCTTCAAGGGTACTCATGATCCTGATGGAGCACAACTTTGGCTGAAGAAGATTGAGAAGATCTTCTGTTTCATTAGGTGTTCCGAGGAACAGAAAGTGCAGTATGGTACTCATGTGCTGGAAAAGGAGGCTGAGGACTGGTGGATAAATGCTTCTCAGAGGTTTGAGGAGGATGAAATTGTGGTTACTTGGGCTGTGTTCAAAGATGCTTTTCTGGAGAAGTATTTCCCGGAAGATGAGAGAGGTAAAAAGGAAATTGAATTTCTTGAACTGAAGCAGGATAATTCCTCTGTTGCGGATTATGCTGCTAAGTTTGAAGAACTGGTGAAGTTTTGTCCCAATTATAATACGGCTGGTTCGGAGAGGTCTAAGTGTCTGAAATTTGTGAATGGCTTGAGGCCAGAAATCAAGCAAGGTATCGGTTATCAGGAGATAAGACAGTTTTCAGTGTTGGTGAACAAGAGTCGGATTTTTGATGAGGATAGCAAAGCACGTGCTACTCATTACAAGAATCTGAATGATAAGAAAGGAAAGGGGAAGTTCAGAGGTAGGCCTTATGCTACCCCTGTTGATAAAGGGAAACAGAAGTTTACTTTTGATAGGAAGCCTAGTGGTGGAGGAATGAATTATGCTGTGAAATGTTACAATTGTGGTGGTTTAGGTCATCGTATATCGGAATGTAAGAGGAATATGAATAATGTGGATAAGTGTGCTAATTGTGGTTTGAAGGGTCATGTGGCTGCTGATTGTAGGAGGAAGAATGGGGTTACATGTTATAATTGTGGGGAAGTTGGTCATGTTAGTACGAGGTGCACGAAACCAAGACAGGCTCAACCTGGAGGAAAAGTGTTTGCATTGGCAGGAACTCAGACTACTAATGCAAATCGCCTGATCAGAGGTACATGTCTTATTAATAGTAATCTTTTAATTGCTATTATTGATACTGGAGCGACTCATTCGTTTATTTCGATTGATTGTGCGAAACGTTTGAATTTGTTGACGTCGTCGATGAGTGGAGAGATGGTTATCCAGACTCCAGCTACAGGGTCGGTGACTACTTCTCTTGTTTGTTTGAGTTGTCCTTTGTCGATCTATGGTCGAGATTTTGTTATGGATTTGGTTTGTTTGCCATTGAAGGATCTGGATGTGATTCTGGGAATGAACTGGTTGGAGTTAAATCGTGTTAATCTTGATTGTTATCTTAAGTTGGTGCGATTTCCTTCTCTTGAAGAAGAAAAGGAATCTAGTTTCTTATCTACCAAAGAGTTGAAGGAACTTTTGGCAGAGGAAGCTCAGTTGTTCGGGTTGTTTGCATCGTTGTCTGTGGAGAGTCAAGTTACAATTGAGAGTTTTCCTGTTGTGTGTGATTTTCAGGAGGTGTTTCCGGATGATTTTTCAGATGTGCCGCCAGAAAGAGAGGTGGAGTTTTCTATAGACCTAGTTCTTGGTACTAGACCTGTATCTATGGCTCCATATCGGATGTCAGCATCTGAGTTGGTAGAGTTGAAGAAGCAATTGAATGAGTTGTTGGAAAAGAGGTTTGTGAGGCCTAGTGTATCACCTTGGGGTGCACCTGTTTTGTTGGTTAAGAAGAAAGATGGAAGTATGCGTTTATGTATCGATTATCGTCAGTTGAATAAGGTGACGATTAAGAATAAATATCCACTTCCAAGGATCGATGACTTGATGGATCAACTGGTAGGTGCAAGTGTGTTTAGTAAGATTGATTTGAGGTCAGGATACCATCAAATTCGGGTTAAAGAGGAGGATATTCAGAAGATGGCCTTTAGGACACGCTACGGGCATTACGAGTTTGCTGTGATGCCGTTCGGGGTTTCTAATGCGCCAGGAGTGTTTATGGAGTATATGAATCGTATATTCCATGAGCATTTAGATCAATTTGTTGTTGTGTTTATTGATGACATTTTGATTTATTCTAAGTCTCAGGAAGAACATGCGGAGCATTTGCGAATTGTGTTGCAGATTCTGAAGGAGAAGAGACTTTTTGCTAAGTTGTCCAAGTGTGAGTTCTGGTTGTCAGAAGTGAGTTTTCTTGGGCATGTGATTTCAGGTAATGGTATTGCGGTGGATCCATCCAAGGTAGAGGCAGTTCTACAATGGGAGGCTCCTAGATCTGTTACTGAAATTCGAAGTTTTCTGGGGTTAGCTAGATATTACCGAAGGTTTATCGAAGGTTTTTCCAAGTTGGCACTTCCGTTGACCCAACTGACTTGTAAGGGTAAGGCGTTTATTTGGGATATTCGATGTGAAGAGAGTTTCAACGAGCTGAAGAAGAGATTGACTACAGCTCCGATTTTGATCTTACCGAATCCTAGTTAATTATTCGTGGTGTATTGTGATGCGTCTATGATTGGTTTAGGTGGTGTTTTGATGCAAGACTGTAAGGTGGTTGCTTATGCTTCGAGGCAGTTACGAGTTCATGAGAAGAATTATCCTACTCATGATTTGGAATTAGCTGCGATGGTTTTTGTATTGAAGATTTGGAGGCATTATCTCTATGGTGCTAGATTCGAAGTCTTTAGTGATCATAAAAGTTTGAAATACTTGTTTGATCAGAAAGAGTTGAATATGAGGCAGCGTAGATGGTTGGAACTTTTGAAGGACTATGACTTTAGCTTGAATTACCATCCTGGTAAAGCTAATGTGGTAGCTGATGCTTTGAGTCAGAAATCTTTGAGTATATCTGCTTTGATGGTGAAAGAGTGGGAACTATTGAAGCAATTTCGAGACTTGAGTTTGGTATGTGAGCTTTCGCATGAGAGTGTAAAGCTGGGTATGTTGAAGGTTACTAATGGTTTTCTGTTGTCTGTTAAAGAGAAACAGAAGTTGGATTTGAAACTTGTTGATTTGTTGCTTGTTGGGAATCAAGAAGTGAATGGTGACTTTAAAGTGGATGATCAGGGTATTTTGAGATTCCGTGGTAGAATTTGTATACCTGATGATGCAGAGTTGAAAAAGATGATTCTTGAGGAAGGCTACCGGAGTAGTTTGAGTATACATCCTGGTGCTAATAAGATGTACCAAGATTTGAAGAGGGTCTTTTGGTGGTCTGGTTTGAAAAGAGATGTGGCTCAATTTGTGTATGCGTGTTTGACTTGTCAGAAGTCAAAGGTAGAACATCAAAGGCCTGCAGGATTAATGCAACCGTTGGATATTCCTGAGTGGAAATGGGATAGTATTTCGATGGATTTTGTGACGGGTTTGCCTAATTCTCCGAGTAGGCATAATGCTATTTGGGTGATCGTGGATAGACTGACTAAATCGGCGCATTTCATTCCGATTGATATCAATTATTCTATGGAGCGTTTGGCTGAGATTTATATCAGTGTGGTTGTGAAGTTACATGGCGTTCCGTTGAGTATTGTTTCTGATCGTGATCCGAGGTTTACTTCCAGATTTTGGGAAAGTTTGCAAAAGGCGTTAGGTTCTAAGCTGAGATTGAGTTCTGCTTATCATCCGTAGACTGATGGTCAGATGGAGAGAATAATTCAGTCATTGGAAGATTTACTGAGAGCTTGTGTTCTTAAGCAAGGTAGTGCTTGGGACAGTTTTCTTTCGTTGATCGAGTTCACGTATAACAACAGTTTCCATTCGAGTATTGGAATGACACCTTTTGAGGCACTGTATGGAAGAAGATGTCGAACACCTTTGTGTTGGCATGAATCTGGTGCAAGTGCGGTAGTTGGACCGGAGTTAGTTCAACAGACGACGGAGAAGGCGAAACTTATTCGGGAGAAGATGAAAGCTTCTCAGAGTAGGCAAAAGAGTTACCATGATAAGAGGAAGAGGGATCTGGAATTTCAAGAGGGAAATCATGTGTTTTTGAGGGTTTCGCCGGTGACTGGTGTTGGACGTGCGTTGAAGTCGAGGAAGCTTACTTCGCGGTTTATTGGTCCATATCAGATATCCGAAAGAGTTGGTGCAGTGGCTTACAGAATAGCATTGCCACCGAATCTTTCGAATTTACATGATGTGTTTCATGTTTCATAGCTACGGAAGTATGTTCCAGATCAGTCTCATGTGATTCCGATGGATGAGGTTGAGGTAAGAGATAATCTTACTGTTGAGGTTTTACCGGTGAGGATTTTAGATCGCGAGTTGAAAAGGTTAAGAGGCAAGGAGATTGCACTTGTGAAAGTGGCGTGGGGAGGCACTGCTGAGGGCAATTTGACTTGGGAATTGGAAAGTCGGATGCGGGAGTCGTATCCGGAGTTGTTTGGATCAGGTAATATTTTCGAGGACGAAAATTTCTAAAGTGGAGGAGAGTTGTAACAGTCCGTTTTTAATATTTCCTTTTTCCGTGCTTTTTGGTGTTAATTGGTCGAGTCTTTATTTTTAATTGAGCAATATTTATGTTAATTGCTAATTGGTGTGATTATATGTTATTTTTGCACATTGTGTATTTTTACCGTTTTTGAGAGTTTGCGGGGAAAATTGGAATAGAGGGTATTTGACATATTTCATAATTAATAGTATTAGTTAATAATAGTTAGTTTAGATATTTATTAGAAATATTTAGAATTTTTAAGTTAAGAAAATATAAAAGAAAATAGTTAGTATAAGTTTAGAAAAGAAGAAAAAGAAAAGTCAGTAAGAGTTTCCCAAAAGAGAAGAAAAAGAGAGAAATAGAGAAGTGAAGAGAAAGTGAAGACGAAGGGGAAAAATTCACCAAACGAGCTTCGGGAATCGGTTTCTTATCGGGTAAGGGTGCGAAACTCGGTTATTATATCATTGTGTATGATTATATCCGTTTGTTTTTGAATTGTTTGGATTGTGTAGGAAAATATTGAGTTTAGGTTAGTTTTTGACATAATCGATAAAATCGGGAGTTTTTACGGATGAAATTCGAAACAAATTGTGTAGTTTAGTCGTGTGAGGTGAGGCCGACATTATAGGAACTCGTTTCATCGAAATCGGTTGATGATTGAAGTTTTCACGTTTTTGGCTTTTGAAAGTGTGAGGTTTTCGTGAAAAATAAAAGACGAGTAATCGGATTTTTCTTGATTGCAATATGTCCGTATGCATTTATGTGATATTACCGCGTGTTTTGTTTGAGGGAATTCTGAGAATCGGTCGGGTTTTGAGGGGTTTCGCGCGGCTGGCAGCAGCTGCCCCAAAATTCTGGTTTTTGTGCGCGTCGTACGGACGCGTGCTGTAGGTGAAAATTCTGTTTTCGTGTAATTTTCGGAAATTCATATCTTTTGATCCGTAAGTCGGTTTTAACCCCCGTTCGAAGCGTTGGAAAGCTAACGAGATGTTCTTTCTAGGAAAAATAGTTTTGGGGTCTGAACTTGGTCCAATCGGTACAGTTTTTACGAACCGTTTCGTAGTGTCGGGCGTCCGGTTTATGTTTTTGCGTTATTTTGAAATATTCATATCTTGTTAACCGTTTATCGTATTTAAGAGTTCTTTATACCGAATCGAAGCTGTCGGTGAGTACTTTTTGATGATGATAGAAAATATTATTTTTGGCCGACTTTTAGCCGACTTTTTCGGAAAACCGAAAAATGGAATTTTGAGTTATTTTTCAATATTGTAAGACATATTATGATATGTTATGAGATGGCTTGTGTGATGATTCTTTGATGGGAATTTGATGTTGTGGAATGGTATATTGGTGTTTGTGGCCATTTTTTGCAATTGTGTGCATTACTTTATATGTACTTGAAATACATGATTTTTGTTAATGCATGAGCATTTGATGTTGGCATGAGTCATTAATGTGTCAAGTATCATGATATGCATTCTTGCATTGGAAGATTCATAGATGAATCAGTTTTATCGTCTTACGCCCTGAAATAATGGTAGAAGCGATTAATCACAAATGATTGTGCGCCCTGAAATAGTGGACTATGGCAATCGGATTGTGAGCCTTGAAATAGTGGACTAGAGCAATCCATTAACGTCGTACGCCCTGAAATAATGGTTTATAGCGACGGGGAACATCGTAGGCCCGACGGGGAGTTACTCTATGTAACGAGCGATGATTCCAAGAGTTCCTGGGGGACTAATGAATTACAAGGTTGGATTGGTACCGCATGCATAGAGTCGTTGTGTCGGTCTCTGTGCATTTGCATAATTCATTACATGAATGTTTATGTGTTGAATTTTGAGAAGGATTTGTTATGCATTGTGTTAATGTATATGCTTATGTGATTGATGTGTGAAATGGGTTTAATATGTCTTGTGTTGTTTACAAGTATCGTATTTGTGTGGTGAGAATAATTGTGCATATTTTGCTAAGTGTTTTATAATGATATGCAATTATATTATAATCCTGTTTCTCACCCTTCTGCTGTGGTTTAATGCTGTAATGGCATTGTAGATTAGACGCTGGAGGTCTTTTGCGAAGATTAGTGTCTTCGTCTTTTTGTCGTTCCGTCGGCTCTGATATGTAACACGGGTAGTCGGGGTTCGAGTGTAGATGTTTCTTTTGGCTTGTATATAGTGGCTTTGTATGAACATGTATATGACATACTTATCTTTTGTGATGACATCAGTTATGGATGTTCCGCTTTAATTCTGTAACTGAACGATGATATTTTGGAACTGAGTTCCTATGTTTATATGACTATCAGGTTGTTATATATCTATATGAGCAGGTTGTTTTAGTTCACGTTGGTGTGGCATCTCTGGCTATATCATGATAAATTATTCTTTGCTCTGATGTTTTATTTATAAGATTAGTTTATTCCGGTTTTTGTACGGGGTATAGAAGGGGTGTTACACTCAACATCCATCCTTTGTTCTATAACTGAATCATCAATCATCACAATGATATATTCCATTGTCATTCTAGTTCCGGAGTTAAAGATTCTATAAGCTCTGCTCCTTGAAGAGTAACCTAGAAATATCCTTTCATCTTTTTCGTTATCCATCTTACCCTTTTGGTATTCGTCAGTCAGGACATAGCATTTGCTTCCAAAAATATGGAAGTGTTTCACTGTAGGCTTCCTTTCCATACCTCATAAAGAGTGATTGAAGTAACTCCTCTCACAGTGACCCTATTATGAATGTAGCATGCAGTGTTCATAGCTTCAGCCCAAAACTACAATGGCAATTACTTAGCATGAATCATAACTCTAGCTGATTCTTGTATAGTTCTAGTCTTCTGCTCAACAATTCCATCTTGCTGAGAAGTGATTGAAAAAGAAAATTCATGACTGATATTTTCAAAGGCACAAAATTCAGAGAATTTTGCATTCTCAAACTCCTTGTCATGGTCACTTCTAACCTTGACTATCACACTGTTCTTCTCCTTTTGAATACTTTGACACAGATCTTTGAAGACGTCAAAAGTGTCCTATTTTTCTCTAAGAAAGTTCATCCATATAAACCCAGAAAAATCATCTATAACTATTGTCGCACCTCAAAAAATGATACGACCTTCACGATCGACGCGAAAAACAGAGTCGCTGCCGAATTTTATTCATCCCAGTGAGGGATAGGAAAATATCGATAAAACCTTTAGGGAAAGAACGTGCTCATCGCAACCAAGTCCTAGGTTCGGGAGTCGGTCACATGAGGGGAAGGTATTATCACCCCCTCACGTCTGTTGTACTCAACAGGAACCTCTTAATTCGTTTCATGATTATCATTAGCTAAGATTGTTTGTTTTCTTCTAAGGGAATAAAGTGAAAAGGTAAGGTAAAATGATCTTGTTTTCTAAGAGGAAATGGGTTGTTTTTTATTAGGGTGCTCACCATGGATTGGGGCCCTTGTGCCCACGTATCTTTCACTCTAATGAATGAAGAATCAGAGCGTTCGTAGTTCGGCCTACGGTTTGTTGGTATTTTTTATCGACGATGTTAACGTTCGCGTTCCAACAGTTAGGTGTATTTTCGCTCGCTCGTGGAGTCTTATGCGTTACCTGTATTGCGGTAGAATGGAAATAACATACCCTTTTCTGAAAAGGTTTTGATCGCACAGAGGCGAGAAGTTGATTTAATGTGTTGATATTTTACTTGGATGACGATTACTTGAATGCTTAAGAAAGGCTCCTCGAGGAAATAATAGGGAGAGTGAATCGAAGACTCGACTCTCTCTTTTTTTCAACCTTAGTTGTGAAAGGATTTTGATATAGTTTAAGTATTTTAAGCAGATGACGATTACTTGAATGCTTAAGAAAGTCCCCTTAGGCACAAGTAATCGGGAGAGTGAATCTAAGACTCGACTCTCTCTCTTTTTCATCTAAGTGATTGAGAAAATAGATTTGATTTGATTTATTATAAAAATAGCTTGATATGAAGCGTATTATAAGTTTTTAGAGAAGACGATTATTTGAGTGTGAAGAAGACTCCTCACACTTAAACATTCGAAGAGAGAACTCGAAGACTCCAGTCCAACTCTCTTTTCATCTTTTATTGAAAAAATGTATTTAATAGTTATTAAGCGTTTTAGTTTGATTCGGAAAAATACTTGATGCGAATCGAAATTGAGTTTGCGTGCGAAAACAACTTAAAGGTTTGAACCAAATGGGATGGAGGACCTAATTATACTAGGGTAAGGTCGATGGCGATGCACAAGGTAATTGACATACAAGAGTTTGGTAGGGCTTGATACACGGATCAAATATGCTTTAGGGTTTTGGAAATAATCTACATGCAAAGACAACATATAAATAAATGAGTAAAGGAAAACAATTGAATTTTAAATGTGCGTACTAGGAAAGTGGGTTAGTCCTCTAAACGACCAACTAGAAATAATTGATCGAATAGGTATCACTGTAAGGAAGCCCAAGAGTAAGCTATGAATGTTGTGTACAGTGATCAAAAGGTCAATGGCGATGCTTAAAAGCAATCGACTTACAGGGTGAAAGATGGCTCGATGTGAATCGAGAATTATTTTGAAATGGTTTAAAAATACAAGTGATAAATGAAATCGAGACAAAATTATTATAGCATGAGAACAATATATGGGTAAGGACATAGTCAAGATAATTTGTTTAGAGAACACTCACTAAATCGCACAAAAATGAAATGCAAAAAAAACATTATTAATTAAATTAAATATGGATGCTTAATAAAAATAATTAGTTTTTTTTAGTTAATTAATATTAAGTAAAAATAAATAATAATAATAATAATAATAATAATAATAATAATAATAATAATAATAATAATAATAATAATAATAATAATAATAAGGCTTAATACCCTTTTTAGTCAAACAGAATCAAAAAAGCCCTTACGTTGTCAAACAGAAACAAAAAAGCCCTTTCCGTCAAATATGTATAATGGCGTTAGAAGAAGAGGACGTGGCAACTGAGGTGGATTGTCCTATTCATCACATGGATTTGTCATGGTTTTTAATAATGTTTGGATGTGCATGGGCCATGTTTATTTCACGATTCCTGTGATCCTGAATCCAACCTAGATCCATTTGTTCTTGAAGGGCTGTTTGTACTATGGCACATCATTGTTTGTCCTTGGAACAGGTATCACACTGATGATAGTTATGAGATGGCACATGGCCGTACCCGCTCTGTCTGCAATGCATTTTTACCTGGTTGGTTCCCAATAAGCGTACATTGTGAATTTGATAACTTCCGCCAGGTTCTCCTTCTATTAAATTCATCATAGTCTTCTCATGTTATGGTAAGGGTGTGTCTGAACATTGGGATTAGTATCTTTGAAAGATAAAACCCCATTTCTGACGAGCTTCTGTACATCAGATTTGAAGCTGAGGCAATTCTCAATGTTATGTCCTGGTCCACCTTGATGGTAAGGGCAAGCTTGATCCGCTTTGAACCAAAAAGGTGGATTTTCTGGTACTGTAGGAGGAGTCCTAGTTTGAACATGCCCATTGGCCAGCAAAAGTGGAAATAATTCTGCATATAACATTGGTATAGGATCAAACCATAGTGATCGTGTAGAACGATTGTTATTATTGTACTGCTGGCGAGCCTGCTAAAGAGGCTGTTGTTGCCTTTGCTGATACTGTTATTGATTTGGTTGGCTCTGAGCAACCTGAGGTTGATATGTCGGAGCTAGCGCTGGGCTGATAGCGAGAGTTACTACTGCTACAAGTTGATACCTTCGCCTTTGCTTTCCCAGAGAGATATTACTAATATCTTACTCTTTCTTCTTTTGGAAAGTACTACCGTATCATTTACTACTGCTAGATGGTTCTACATTTTTTACCAATCGTCCTTCTCGGACTGCTTCTTCAAGGCGTACTCCCATGTTCACCATTTCAGTGAAGTCACTAGGTTCACTGGCGACCATTCGGTCATAATAAAATGAGCTTAATGTTTTCAGGAAGATCTTTGTCATTTACTTTTCCTCGAGAGGGGGACAGATCTGGGCGGCGATTTCACACCATCTCTGAGCATACTCCTTGAAGGTTTCTTTATCCTTTTGTGACATTGCTCTGAGTTGGTCCCTATCTAGCGTCATGCCTAAATTGTTTCTATACTGCTGAACGAAGGCTGCCCCGAGATCTCTGAAAGTACTGATCTTGGTGCGGTTTAAATCCATGTACCATTTGAGTGCGGCACCGGTTAAACTGTCTTGGAAGTAATGGATTAGTAGCTGTTGATTTTCTGTCTTGCTTGGCACAAAAGTTGCTTGATTGTAAGAACTGAGTTTGGATGAGTTTGTGGAGGTTTTTGCTCTGAGTTCTTGTGTGTTTTGAGGTGTAGAACGACCTCCTATTTATAGGGAAAAGATTAGAGAAGTAAGGTTAATCAGAATTGTAATTGGCTGGTTCTTCTTGCTTGGTTGAGATCAAAGTATAGTTTGCAAGGATGTTCATGAGTCCAATGCGTGGTACTGACCTTTCTAGAGTGGTTAGGAATTCAGTCACTTTATCTTGATGCAAGGGCAAGGTGATCAAGTACACAAGGAGACAAGTTGGAGGCTCAAGAAGCTGAATTTATGCATAAAGTCATGCTTTTCTAAACTAGCAGCCCTGTCTTTATGCCATAAATGGAAAGAACACTTGGTTAATGCTCAAACTTGTTGAATAATGCTTCTAAATTTGTGTAATCTTCTGAGTAAGTGAAGACTTGAAAGTAATCACATCTGAATTGCAAAGATTTGCAGCATGGAAGTGGTTTTGCTTCAAGTGCATCAGGTGGAAAACCTCAAAAACCAAGTTTCAAACCTCCAACTTTGTGGCTTCGAATCTCCTAGATCACTTATTGGATTGGGGAGTTCATGTACTTTCTAGAAATCCCCAAGTATGATCTAGAATGTTCATGTTCACTCAAAGTTATGGATCCAAAGGGATCATAGTGAAAAGTGGGGTTTAAGTTGGCTGCAAATTAAGGAGAAAAGTCAAATTTTACTAAGTCCTAAACTTGACCTAAACTTCCAAGCTTCATAACTTAAAAATCAGGCCTCTTTTGGGAAATGACCCTCTAATACACTTTAAATTTCATGATGAGAGATTCAATTTGAGCTTTGGATCACAAAAATTGGATGTGTGAATTGAAAGTTATGACTCTTCAAAGTTCACACAAGGACTAAAGTTTTCCACACTTAGAAAAATTTCAAAAAACAAACTTTGCCCTTTTTGCAAGAAACCTCTTAAATTTTGATTTCTCATGCTACAATCCAAAGATCAAACATGTCTTGATGGAATATGGCTTGAATACTTCATCTTGGACCCAAAACATCAAAAGTCAAAGGTTTGACTTTTCAGATAAAACCCTAATTTCTTCATGAATTCAACTGTGTGATCCTTGATGATCTTACTTTCTCAAACTTCCCAAACATCATATATGGCTTTAAAGGGTGTATATGAACATATGGAATCATGTCCTAAGACTTGGGATCATGCCTTGATCAAAAGTCAAAGGCATGGTTGACTTTTCCTGATAAAACCCTAATTTAGGGCCAGATGAACTTGAGGTTCATTGCACTTGTGGTGGGAGCCAAACACACTGGATTTCTTGATGAATTAGGCCTCTTGAATGTATGTAAGCTCAATTGTTTGTTGAACCAATCAAGACAATTATTGATCACACCAAGATTCTCTTGTAATTCCTCAGGTCAAAACCCTAATTTTCACATCTCCTGATTTTATGGTTTCTCTTTGATTTCTCTTGATCCAATCACATGAGATCATGGAATATGATTGGAAAACCTCGTGATTGGCCCTCAAGACCAAAGATTGAGCCTTTGGAGCCATAGTTGACTTTCTTTGACCAGATGGATTCCACCACCTCTCTTGATCACCTAGTGAGCACTTGGTATGGATGTATTGAGCCAAGAATTGTCTTAGGAAGCCTTGAAAAGTATGAAAGCTTGGCCTGTGGATCTTGCCATATCCTTGTGCAAAACCATAGCTTTCAAATAGAAGAACAAACTAGCAAAATATGATGGTTAGTTGACAATGCATAGATGATTGATCCCTAATGCAAATGCAAGATGTCATGACATCTAAGGGGTAAAATTTGGGGTATAACAATTGTCCCTATTTAAATAGCTTCACCGGATGGTGCGAGTGATGATAATCCTCGTGAAATCATGGTGAAAGGTATTTAAATATAGCAAACCGAAAATTTTGCCCTTAGATGTGGTGCATATGCTAAGGACAGGCAGAAACATGCAAATGCTGACATGCCATGAACTTCTAATATGATGATATGATGGCATGATGGTGCAAAATGCAGACAAAATAAGACATAGAAGGGACAAAGGTCAAACACCCACAAATGAGACTTACTGGGGATAAAGGTTAACCACCAACGAAAAAGACTCATTGGGGAATGACTAAGAAAACACTGGGGATAAGAAAATAAAATGTGGGGAACTCTACAGATCCTCACTAAAGATGGAATTCAGAGAGGTGTTCTCCACTGGGGAAAGATCTAGGGAGATGAAGGACAGGTTCAGATATGACCGGACGACTTCGGGGACAGCAAAAGGGTAGACAAACTCTTTACTAGGGATGGAACCAGAAAGAAAATATGATCTCCAACGGGGATCAATTTGAAACAAAAGGATAGACACCCAACAAAATAGATTTTTTGGGGATTTCTTATACTGAAGAGTTCAAACGGGATCTTCAAGAATAAACCAGAAAAGACAAAGACAAACACGAACTCTGCATGCGCCAAATGATGATAATCACAAGTACTTTCAAAGGATGTTGGTAATGACCAACCTTAAGATTCCAATAATGATTGGACTTAGAAAACATGCCAGTAATCACTGGACTTAAGATACTGATAATGATCAGACCTTCAACAATTGCCAATAATCACTAGACTTCCACAGGGATATTGGTAATGACCAAACCTTTTTCGGGGATAAGATTATAAAATGCCAATAATGATTGGACTTTGAAAAGCATGCCAGCAATCACTGGACTTGTATACCAATAATGATTGGATGAAAAACATGCCAGTGAACACTGGACTTATACGGTACCGATAATGATCGATATTAAAACAATGCTAGTAATTACTGGACTTGAGATACCAACAATGATTGGATCTTGAACAAAGAGACATACAGTTAAAACTGACCAATTAAGATTGGATTTGAAATAGAAAAACATACAGTTAATACTGACCAATTATGATTGGATTTAAAACATGCCAGTAATCATTGGACTTAGAGAACCGATGAGAACAGGTCTTTAGACGATGCCAGTAAACACTGGACTTCACAATACCAATAATGATTGGACTTCTTTCAACACACGCCAGTGAAAACTGGACTCAAACGATACCGATGATGATTGATATTTGGTACAATGCCAGTAAATACTAGACTTTGTAAACACCAATAATGATTGGCCTGATGACAGAGTTTAAACAACAAATGGGACATCACCGGGGTTGCATAGTGATGACTAAGCTTCCTCGGGAATAAGGATAATAATCAAATTTGACGCATGCTGGTTATAACCGGACGCAAGCAGGACACGGATGACAATCAACGAACTTAAAGAGACACTTACTAAGAATAGGTTAAGGTAAAAGAGGTAAAGATCCAAAAGAAACACACCAAATGCTAAAATGCACATGATATGGTATGATGCGAATGCTCAATGGTATGCAAGAGACAACTCCGACGAGAGGCTAAGAGACTAGGGAGAAGGGGAAATGGATAACATATCCACTTCAATAAGCCACACTGAATCTGAAGAGAATAGCCGCTCAGGGGTTTGATAGGAAATGTTTCCTTTCACCTGAGGAGGTAAATACTTTCCACTTTCAACAAACATCTGTGGATGATACTGGGGAGAAATCATTTGTATCATGGTAATCAGTCATTACTGAAATATTCAATCCAAGAGGCATTGCCGGCTAAACTTGTTTTATTGGGGAGTTTCATGCTAGATGGTTTATCAGTACTTTCGTCACAATAAGAACCATTGGGGCATGTGATTTCACTAAATTGTCCCGAGAACCAAAGTAGATTATGTTTTCATTGTGTTTTCAAAAAAGATTGTTTTTATTTCAAAACTTTCCGCTTTCAAAACCGTTATTAATGAATAAATGAGATTTTGCATAACAAGAAAAGAGTATAGAAATGATAAATGTCAAACAATGAATGGTCTGAAATCTGATTTTATTAGAATGGCAACTTGCAAATGGCAAAGTTCCATAGAACATTACAATTCGGAAATGGCAATAAGAAAAAGGTTGCATTGTATTCAATGACCACCATTATCCCTAATGACTAAAAAACCTCCAAAGCCTTGTAGCTGATGAGAGCGAATGAGCTTGAACTCCTGCTTGAATTCCTTGTTATTGGTGACAACCCTTCTAACAGAGTGAAATGCCTTTTGTCCCTAAATTTTGCCTGAATCTCCCTTTCGGGTTTTCAATCCACCGAGACGCTCATTTTTGCCTAGGCCGCCCTTTCGGGTTTTCAACCTAGCGAGCTCTTTCTTTTTTTATTTAATCCCTAACTTTTGCTTAAGTCTCATTCATAGGTTATGACCCACCGGGATACCCTTTTCTTTCCTAAGTCGCCATTTCTGGTTTTTGACTTAGCGGGCTTTTTAGGTGTAATATTATCTTACTGTGTCAGCATTTACAGGGTGCGAGAGTTGTTCACCATCCATCATTGTAAGAATTAGGGAACCTCCTGAGAATATTGTCTTCACCACAAATGGGCCTTCATAATTAGGCGCCCATTTTCCAAGTACATCCCTTTGAGATGGCAAGATCTTTTTTAGTACAAGTTCCCCTTCTTGGAATTCATGAACACAGACCTTCTTAGATCATATGTTTATTTGATTGTGTCGTTGCTCATTATCGTATGTTCATCATCCATCTAACTCATGCATATTTTTATGTTGTAGCTTGTCTCTTTTTGTACGATTCCATCTTGTGATTTGTTTACCTCCATTTTTTAGGCTTGTTTATCTTGTCAATTTATAGTGATGTTTGAGTTGTGCCTCATTTACTTGTTTGCCTGTCGATTCACATGTTCCCTTAGGATCTTCTAGCTCAACAAATTTTTTGATTAAGTTCGAGGTAGGATATATTTTAGGCTCTAGATCATTTGTATGACAACATTAGCTTAGAATTTTACCTATATCATTCCAAAGGAAAGGATCACACTTGTTGACTGCCATGTCATAGTTAGTTTAGCCTCGTCTACCTTTCCATTGATACCTCGTTAGAGTCTCTAGCTTTTCCATCCTAGCCTTAGGATTAGAGTCGCCGCACTCTATGTAGGTGTTCTACCATGGACACTTTCTTCCCTTTTATCTTAGCCTTAGGATTGGAGTCTCCGCATTCCATGTAAGTGTCATGGTTATGAACACTTACTTCCCCCTAGAACCTTGACCACAATCAAGAGTTCCTCACCCGTAGCAAGGTGAACTACGGAGGCTCTGATTCCTCATTCCTAGTCAGGATACGTAGGCACGAGACGCGATGTCTTGGCGAGCCTACTAACGCACTAACAACTAACTCCCTTATCTCACACCGTCGCGCGATCGAGACTAACTTACCTTACCCTTTATCCTAGCCTTAGGATTAGAGTCTCCGTACTCTATGTAAGTTCCTGCCATGGACACTTACTCGTCTTTCCCTTTTAACCTAGCCTTAGGTTTAGAGTCGCCGCACTCTACGTAGGTGTCTTGCCACAGTCACTTACTTCCCTTTGGATCCTTGACCACACTCAAGAGTTCCTCACCCCTAGTGAGGTGAACTACAAATGCTCTGATTCCATCCTAGTCGGGATACGTAGGCACGAGATGTGATGTCTTAGCGATCATACTTAGTGTATATACCTTAGGTCTTTAACTTAGCACAGTTCCCTTAGCAAGCAGGCAATAGTATAACACAAATACTAACAAGAGTTTCATGTAGATTACTACAGATACTTAGGATGCTAGCACCTTCCCTAGGTATAATCAACCCCCAAACCTTAGATCTCTAGCTTTGTTGTTACATAGCGCACTTAGGGTTTTCTTCGATCTTTACCCTTTTCTTTGGATAAATCTAAGCTCGGTGTTGAACTTCATGATTTGTGATTCAAGTTGATTAATAGCTTGATATCTGATTCTCACTGCAACAGAAATGGAGACTTCATTGGGGAATATCCCCTAAGAGGGTTAAACCCACCTTGTTTGCATTTGTGTTATTTTATATGTTTGCTTGCTTGTATACTTGTATATTTGTAAATATCTGTATATATCTGTCGTACTTGGGTTTTTTTGTATACAGGGTTGTTACCTTGAGTGGTGAGATAAGTCCTAACCCAGACTTGAGCGTACACCTATAATAGGATTGTGGTATAATCAATAGTTAGTTGTTGGGAGTAGTCCTAACATGTCTAACATATGATAACCACGCTCAGTGGAGGCCCCTTTGGTATTACTGATGTCTGATGTGAGTAGTCGTATTGGCATCACTTTTTCCGACTTGGGAGTCCATGAAACTGAGGACCATAGTATCCCTTCACCCCTCTAAGCCTTTTTAGGATGTAGTGCATTGATTATCCAGATGTAGACCTGTGGTTGTTGTCATGTGATACTACACTCAGACGAGTTTATCTCGAGAATAGTATTGGCCCGCATGAGTAGTCATGTAAGCTGATAATATCCAAAAGATTTATCTATGACTCTGGGAACTTTGTAGAACTTGTTGTGCAGGAACATACCCATAGTAAATACCATTTGGCATGGGTAGACCATGACTTCATGCTCATGATCTTCAAACCTGGGCCTTTGTTTGTTTACATGTATATATGTGAATATGTGAATATATGTATACATGTGTTTTGTGTATTGCATCCATTCATGCATTCATGACCCTCTTTTGGTTTCAAGGAACTCAGTTGTCTTTTCCTTTGCAAAAATCGTAGGTATCATGGATTTTGGGAAGAGAAACACTAAGAAGTACAATTTCAAGAAACTTGATTTGGTGGAGTTGAGAAAGTTGGGAGCTTTGGTGTCATGGCCTGAGCATTTCAGAAAACGTCATGGAAGATTGTTGAGCATTATCAAGACCAAGACGGAAGAGAGAGTTCTTGACACACTTATGCAATTCTATGACCCTCTTTATCATTGTTTTACATTTCCTAACTATCAGCTCGTCCCAACTTTGGAGGAGTATTCATATTGGGTCGGTCTGCTAGTATTGGATAAGAAACCTTTCAGCGGTTTAGAGAAGATCCTGTCACCGAAGGACATTGCCGATGCCATTCACTTGGAGACATCCGAAGTAAAAGCTAACCTTACCACCAAAGGAGGAGTCAAGGGTCTACCTTCTAAGTTCTTGATAGAGAAACCTTTCTTCTTAGCTAAGGAGAATAGCATGGACGCCTTTGAAGTTATCCTCGCATTACTTATCTATGGGTTGGCTTTGTTCTCGAACGTTGAAGAGTTTGTTGGTGTCAATGCCATTCAAATCTTTCTAAGTGGGAACCCTGTGCCTACACTGCTTGGTGATACATATCATTCCATTCATCATAGGACTCTTAAGGGAGGTGGGGCCACCCTTTGTTGTGCGCCTCTACTTTACAAGTGGTTTATTTCAAACTTGCCTCGGACTGAGCTCTTCAAGGAAAATCCAAACAAGCTTCGATGGTCTCAAAGGCTCATGTCTCTTACTCACATGGACATGCATTGGTATGACCCAGCCTACGACAAGGGAGTCATTATTGATTGTTGTGGCGAATTCCCCAATGTACCACTCCTTGGTATCAGAGGTGGGATTAGTTACAATCCTATTCTTGCGAGGCGTCAATTCGGGTACCCTATGGAAGAAAAACCTAGCAACATCCTATTGGCTGGTTTCTTTTATCTTAATAAGGAAGCCAGCACAGAATATAAGGACAGAGTTTTGCATGCTTGGGGGACAATTCATAGGAGGACTAGGAATGATTTGGGAAGGAGAAATTATGTAGCCTTTGAGTCTTTCATTCAGTAGGTTCGATCTCGAGCTCGTAACCTCAAGATGTCTTATCTCCTTGAAGAACCTTCACAGCCAGCCTTTGCATCGTCTTCTACTATCCCTATTGAGCGTAGGGAAGAATATCCAGAAGTGTTGGCAAGGATGAAGCTCGAGCGAGACACTTGGGAAGGAAAGTACCATGCCATCTATGCTGAACAGATGGAGATGAGGAAGTAGTTAAAGGATAAGGATGATTTGATCGATCTACTCGAGAGGCGTGTTGTAGAGAGGCATGTGGCGCAAGAGAATTTATTTTTCTCTAGCGTGCATCCGGTTCCCAGTACTCACGAGTACTCTGACATTCCTCCTACATCAGGTGCTTAGAAAGGGATTGTCGACAAGCTTGTATTGAAAAACACCGAATTGAAGAGGCAGAAGAGGATGCATGGAGTAAGACCTTCTTAGATGGGATTTCTTAGGACCCTTCAGGCCTAGCTTTTTCCTCTTGTATTTTGGGTTTCTTGTTTGTACTCTGAAGTTGTAACTTTTCTTATTATTAATGAATTGAAGTTTTTCCAAAATGTTTGCAACTTTGCTTTTGAGTTCTTTGAAACCATTTGGTTTGCATTTTCATTGCATGCACATGTCGTCACATTTGCATCTCCCTTGCATTTATCAGCCTTGAGTCTCATCTTTTTCTTCCTATATCTATAGGAAGGATACCTAGCACGCATTTTGGAAAAATGAAGACGATGAATGAGCTTTTGAAAGGTCATGAAGCTCTGAAGGAGGAGATCAAAGTTCTCAAAGGTCAGATGAACTGTGTCTTAGAGATTTTGCAGAACTTGATGAAGGAAGAGGGGCACTCTTACCCTGTTTCATCCAGAGAAGTTGTCACTTCATCATTTCCCGTGGTTCTTCCACTTCAAGGACCTCCTCAGTGTCAACGGTCATACCACTGTCAGTCGCGTCAGCACGCCCGACAAAGGCCAAGAAAGCCAAAAAGGCATTTCACTCCGTTACCAATGTCATACAGTCAGATATTTCCAGATCTAATCAAAGGTGGGTTGATAGTGCCGAAGGAGATAGATCCAATGATCCCTTCATACCCACCAGGCTTTGATGCCAACGCCCGATGTGACTACCATGTTGGGGCATAGGGGCATTCAACTGAAGGCTGCAAGGTGCTCAAGAGAAAGGTTTAAACTCTGCTTGACTCCGAGATGTTCTCATTCACCCCTCAAGGCATTCAAGTCAACAATCCTTCACCACCTATTGTGTTTCTTCCACATCAAGGGCACGCCCTTGAGGAAACTTCGTGTCAACCAGCATTTGGTCCTACACCAAAATGTCATCCTCACCAGGTGGTTACCAGAAGAGCGTCTCAGCATCCATTGGTTGTTTCCCCTCAAGGTTCTCAAGGCCAGAACAGGAACAAGAAGAAGAACCATGTCAAAAGGACTAAGGCTCTCTACAAGCCAATTGATGTGCCGCTGAGCAAGCTCTATCCACTGTTAATTCAGAACTCGTTAGTGACTCTGCGACCTCTCAACCCTGTGCTAGGACCATGGAACAACGCGAACTTGACTTGTGAGTTTCATAAAGGGGATGAAGGGCGCGACCTGGATACTTGCCTGGCCTTAGGATCTTTTGTACAAGAGCTGATCTATGACAAAGATCTGATCCTCGGAGAAGATCACCCAGAAGTTGAATGTAAATACTGCACTGGGACAATGGGGCATCCAGTTGAAGAGTGCAAAGGTTTCGAGCTGAGATTGCAAAGTTTGTTGGGACTGCTGAAACCTCAAGAAGGTAAGCCAAATGCTAATGTCTCGATTCCTGATTTGAAAGACAAAGGACCTATGAAGCCTCTCAAGGTTTTGTACCACAAGGAGCAAGTAATCAATGAGGGAGGTGTTCCCCTGTCTGCACTTGGAAATTGAAGTCTGCTAGAGTCAAATCTCCAAAGCTGGCTGTCTTTTGATTATTTCAGTATTTTCAATTGTATTTTCCTTGATTTTTAATTTCATGTCTGCTTGTAAGCTTTGTTGTTTATTGAATTGGCAAGATTAATGAAATGTTTATGCATCTTTTGGATCAATCCATTTGTATTCACTCATTTTCTTTTATTGTCATAAAAAGCAAAAATATTTATCTTTTCCATCCACTTACCTTTACCAAACTGTTGTTGCTTAAGCAAAGATTGGGGAGGATGACGAAAACATTATACCCATAATTGTTGTTGGTATGCTTTCAATTAAACCTTGCCGATGATGTAAGGCATTGTTTCAATTCCCAAACATTGGAGAAATAAGGAAGATAATCCCTTGTTAACCCCTTCGGGCTTAGAAGTAGGAGTTTTCTTTCCTTACAAAAAAAACCTTAATCTCAACCTTGGGGTGGGTAATTCTCAGTTAACTTGGCGATATGTGCATACAAGAGACCTTTCATATAAAGGTTGTGCTCACAAGTTTTCCTTCGCATGCAGTAAATAAGTGTCAAAGATGTTTTCCAAGCCTGACAGCCAATGATGGTTTGTCGTAGCCATTAAATTAGGTAGTCGCCTTCTTTCTCAAAAAGGGAAAATTAAAAAAAAAAAAAAAAAAAGAGAAAACGCCCGCTAAGTCAAAACCTATGAAGGAGACTTAGGCAAAAATGGGGCATCACGCTAACTACGAGCATCAAAAGGAACAGTTCAAGAAAAAGTTAGGGATAATAAAAAAAGGAATTCTTTAAATCTTTCACCATGAAAGTCCCCTATGGTAAATACAACCAAACATTGTAAGGGAGTAGTGTCTGCCCTAGGTTTCTCAACCATCACCAACTATCATCAGTTCAATTCCTGGCCTATAGGAACCTGAATGTATAGCCTGAGCTAATTGATCGTAGGATTGAAGTTCGTTATGAAGATTGGGTTGGAACAAACAAACTTTGAGCCTTTATCCTTTATTTTATGAGCCGTGAACCAAGCCACATTACAATCCTTAAAAGACTTAATTGAGGTAAGGTTGTTTTGAAAGCATACTACAGCAAGGTTGGATAACCTGACTTCTAATGTTCTTTGTTATTTGTTTGTGTTGATCACTTCATCTGTCATTCCGTAAATGACTAGATTCATTACGTTTTAATCATTGAATCACTCCACCGTATGTTTTATCAATAAACTTTAATTTCAAAAGCTTGCATGAATGTTACATTGAAATTGCCAATTTTTAATGAACAATACTATTTGCAAGACAACCCAATATCAATGGAATCCCAAAAAATGCAACAAGCTAGGGAATTTGACTTGGTAAAGGAAGCTCAGCCTGGGGCAACCAATTTAGAGGATTTGTTAATCAACCATTCTAGGATTTGGTGAATCAAGGGCAGAACTCTTCAAAGTTCAGAATATTGGGGCAAGCCGTCTTGAGGTCATCTTATGGCAAGTTGTTTCCCAACTCCTTTCAAGGCAAGGACTCCAAAGACCCACCAACAGGGGCAAGTCTGTTTCCCGTCTGTCACTCCTATAGTTTGAGGACTTTGTTGTGAAAATGCAGCTAATCAGAGGCAATTAGGTTGAGATTAGGCAAATCTCTCGAAGGTCAATTATTATGGGGCAACTCCTTCACAGATCGACTAGCTAGCAGTGGCAAGTTTGTTTCCCGTCTGTCACTCCTATAGTTTAAGGACTTTATTGTGCAAATGCAGTTAAACTGGGGCAGTTACGTCAAGATTTGTTGAATCTCACCAAGAGATTGAAGACATTGAGACATCTTGTATGCCAATTCTATTGTAAAATCCTCTTGAAGGCTTCTTCTCACAGACCGTGTAATCTGGGGCAGATGAGACTTGAAGATGATTATTATGCAATTGAAATGCAGAACTACATTGTTCTTGTGATATTCTTTGCTAGCTCCCCAGTAAGTTGTTACTTCAGTTCATCTTGGTAATTTCCCACAGATCTCCCTCTTTCAACAAGGAAATCAGGCTCATGATGGCGATCCATAGTGAAGTCATGACGTTATGCCTCCGAGTGGAGTACTTTTTTCCCCAGAGAAGGTTAAAACCTTGGAGTAGAACTACTGATTCTACATGTTCATCCCTAGTGATGTTCCAATCTGGTGAAGTTGGCTGGGTATCCTTGTCGAGATGTTTATTTCATCTCCAATTTTGCTTCACTTTGTTTATTTTTGTCAACATGGCATACATGCATTCATACATATGCATAACATCTGAGCATTTTTGCTACCATTCTGGTGTTTACCTGTTTTGTTCACTTTGGGCTGCATTTATTCCTCAAGTGACTGGGTTTCTCTCTTCTCTCCAATATAGTTGTCAGCCCTTAGGCGTAAAGTGCCCATCCTTTATAAATTCCCCATAGAGTTCGATCCTTGTGGATAATGGTTGCTACAGTTATCTTTTCCATGTTTGGATAAGATAAATCCCCATTTGAGTTCATTCCTCAATGGGCGGAGTCTTGTTTGACTATTTCTTTCTAGCTTGGCAAGTGTTACTTTTGAAATTGATTAGGTCGCCGAACCTAGTTTGAGCATGCATTTATTTTTCATTGTATATCGCAGGAAGAATCTTTTACAGATCCTCATTGGAGATAGAATCTATTCTCCAGCAGGGTTGTTATAATATCTCCTTGGAATTTACACCCAGACAGCAAGTGGCAATCTCTTTGAGAAGCTTGTTCTGTCAATGATATTTTTGCGACGATAAGTGGCAGTCTCTCCCAAGAAGCTTATCCGACCTTGGTGATATTTAACCTTTTGCAATTACAATTAGTATTCCCTTGGAAGTCTGTCAGAAGGATTTTGTTGAAGACCTTACAAATGGTTTCTCTTTATTTGAGTTACCCCTTTTACAAGGACTTTATTGCAAGTGATGATTCCTCAGCAAGCCCTCTATCCAATTTACTTCTATCAAATGGCATCTCTTTGAGAAAGGTGATGAAGACTCTGATGGTTTTTATCTTTATTTGAGAAAATTTTCTCATAAAGAAACCAGCCTGCATCTCTTTTTAGAGATACCCTGTAAAGTCCAGTGTGACTGGCATATTTGTTAAGATCTTCGGTTGTCACCAATTTCTTACCCAAGCCCAGTTGTAATTGGCACCTATGTTGAGATCGTTGGTCGTAACCAATTTACTGCCTGAGTCTAGTTGTCACTAATATTTTGTTAAACTTTGGTTGTCACCTATATTCCCTTGAAGCCTAGTTATCACTAGCATCTTCGCTTTTAAATCCAATCGTCATTGGTATTGTTGAATCCAGTCCTTACCACATCTTCGAAGTCTAGTCGTTACTAGCAGTCTCTGGTGAAAGTCCAATTGTTATTGGCGCTCATCCTAAATCCAATCATCATTGGTATTGTTGAATCTGTTTGTTACCATATATTTAAAGTCTAGTTGTTACTAGCAATCTCTGATGAAAGTCCAATTGTTATTGACACTCATTGCATATCCAATCGTTATTAGTACTGCTTGTCTGGTTTTCACCAGTCTCCCCTTTGAAGTCTAGTTGTTACTGGCTCCCTGTTGATTTTGTTTGTCTGGTCGTCACCAGCTTTCTGTGAAGTCTAGTTGTTACTAGCATTCCTTTTGATATTATTTGTCTGGTGGTTACCAGTGCTCCCATGAGGTTTAGTTGTTACTAACACCGTTGTTTGCAAGTGCAATTGTCATTGGCATTTTCAAGTTTGTTGTTATTAGTTTCTGTTCATCTGGTTGTTACCTATATCCCTATGAAGTCCAGTTATTACTAGCATTATTTAAAATCCAATTATTATTAGTATTGTTAATATAGTCGTCACCAATCCATTCCCAAAGTCCAATGGTTACTGGCATTGTTTAAAATCCAATGGTTATTGGTATCCAAAGTCCAGTGGTTACTGCCATTGTTTGAAAAACCAATGGTTATTGGTATCTAAAGTCCAGTGGTTACTGGCATTGTTTGAAAGTCCAGTGGTTACTGGCATTGTTTAAAATCCAATGGTTATTGGTATCCAAAGTCCAGAGGTTACTGGCATTATCTAAAGACCAGTGGTTACTGGCATTGTTTGAAAATCCAATGGTTATTGGTATCTAAAGTCCAGTGGTTGCTGGCATTGTTTGAAAGTCCAGTGGTTACTGGCATTGTTTAAAATCCAATGGTTATTGGTATCCAAAGTCCAGTGGTTATTGGAATTGTTTGAAATTCCAATGGTTATTGGTATTTAAAGTCTGGTGGTTACTGACATTGTTGAAAATCCAATGGTTATTGGTATCCAAAGTCCAGTGGTTACTGGCATTATCTAAATTCCAATGGTTACTAGCATTGTTTGAAAATCCAATGGTTATTGGTATCTAATGTCCAGTGGTTACTAGCATTGTTTAAAAGTCCAGTGGTTACTGTCATTGTTTAAAATCCAATGGTTATCGGTATCCAAAGTCCAGTGGTTATTGGCATTATCTAAAGCCCAGTGGTTACTGGCATTATTTAAAATTCAATTGTTATTGGTATCTAAAGTCATGTGGTTACTCACATTGTTTGAAAGTTTAGTGGTTACTGGCATTGTTTAAAATCCAATGGTTATTGGTATCCAAAGTCCAGTGGTTACTGGCATTATCTAAAGTCCAGTGGTTATTGGCATTGTTTGAAAATCCAATGGTTATTGGTATCTAAAGTCCAGTGGTTACTGGCATTATTTCAAAGTCCAGTGGCTACTAGCATTGTTTAAAATCCAATGGTTATTGGTATCCAAAGTCCAGTGGTTACTGGAATTATCTAAAGTCCAATGGTTATTGGCATTGTTTGAAAATCCAATGGTTATTGGTATCTAAAGTCCAGTGGTTACCGACATTGTTTGAAAGTCTAGTGGTTACTGGCATATTTTAAAATCCAATGGTTATTGGTATCCAAAGTCCAGTGGTTACCGGCATTATCTAAAGTCCAGTGGTTACTAACTTTGTTTGAAAATCCAATGGTTATTGGTATTTAAAGTCCGGTAGTTATTGGCATTGTTGAAAATCCAATGGCTATTGATATTTAAAGTCCAGTGGTTACTGGTATTGTTTGAAATCCAATGGTTATTGGTATTTAAAGTCCGGTGGTTACTGCCATTGTTTAAAATCCAATGGTTATTGGTATTGGTAATCTGGTCATGACCAGTCCCTTCTCAAAGTCCAGTCAATACTGGCATTGTTTAAAATCCAATTGTTATTGGTACCTAAAGTCTAATTGATAGTGGCGCACTTATCCAACTTTGCTTGATATCCGAATTTTGGTCATCACTAACATCCCCTTGGAAGTCCAGTAGTTAGTGGCATTAACCTGTCAGAAACTGGTTGTTACCCTTGCTTATGGTCTAAGTCCAATTCATTTGGTACTTACAGAGTTTTTGATTACCCTGTTTCTTCCTGACGTTTCCTGAAGATCCCGTTTGAACTCTTCATTTTGAGGAATTTCCAGAAATTTGGATGTTTATTCCCTTGATAAAACTCCAATGTTTGTTTGGTCTCTTGTCAGAAGTTCATTTCTCAATTTCTTTGATCTCTTGTTAGAAGGTAGTTTTCCGTGTGTGATCTCTTGTAGAAGATCATTTCTTGTTTTGTCTGATCCTTTTGTCAGAAGATCAATCCTTTGTTTAAATTTATCCCCAATGGAGATCATACTCCTTTCCGGTTTTATCCCCCAGTAAAGAGCTTGTCAGCCTGCCTTTTGTTCTAGAATGTCATTCGGTCGTATTTGAACTTGATGATCAATTATTCTATATACCTCCATTGAAGACCATTTTTTGTTTCTACTTCCAATGAAGTTGCTTTATTCTATTCAGAGTGTCAGCCAATCATGTTGGAACTTGTTGATCAACTGCTCTGGATATTCCCCAATGGAGACCGTATTTCCGGTTCTACCGCCAGTGAGGATCTTCTCTTTCTAAAGTGTTCCCGGTCTTTCTTGAACCTGTTGATCCATCACTTTGGATGTCCTGCTTATTTTCTTTCCCAAGTGGAGACTGTATTTTTGGCTCTACTTCCAATGAGGATACTTTGTCTTTTGTCCTAGAGTGTAAGTCGGTCGCGTTTGAACCAATTGCTTAATCGCTTTAGATTTCCCCAGTTTGTTTCAACTTCCCTAGTGTTGTTGTCATCCCCAGTGAGTGGTTACTCGTTGTGTGGACTCTATCCCTTTTTGCTTTCATTTTTGTCTGCATTTTGCATTTAACATTCCATCATTTTCATCATGTTAAAGTTCATGGCATGTAAGCATTATAGTTTGGTTTTCTTTTGTCCATAGCATAGCATGTCATTGCATCTAAGGGAAAAAATTTCGGTTATCTATATTTAAATACCTTTCACCATGATTTCACGAGGATTATCATCACTCATGTCATCCGGTAAAGATATTTAAATTGGGGCAACTGTCATACCCCAAATTTTACCCTTAGATTCTTTGATCTTTTGCATATCATTCCAGGTCAATCATCTTGTATAATATCCAATTTATCAGCTGAAATAAACTTGTTGAATTTACAGCCGAATCGGTCAAACTAAAAGTCAACTATGAGTAAAATTAATTGACGGAGAATTTAAAAATCGAGCCTATAAATGTTAGTGATATTAATCTATGTTTCGCATAGTTTAACCTGACATGCTCATTTAAATTTTTCGACCACTTTTCATTCACATTTTGGACAGTTTAAACCTTTTCAGCGGGTAAAATCTATTTTGGAATTTGACCAAACACTTTTTTTTCTTGATACGTATATTCCGCGCGATCATTTTGGTGTATTCATTTTGTGTTTTTTAGACAATTCGATACTGGTCCAATTTATTGTTTTTAACCGATTTTTATTTTAGTTCTTAGTTAAATAACATTTTATTTAATTAGAATTTTATTCTTTCTAGTTTTTTTGTTTGGATTATTTCATTTTAACTTATTTTATTCTTTCTTATTTTTATTTCATTTTAACTTATATAATATACAAGACAAAATTCCAAAAGCCCATGTATATTTGTCACATAATCCATTACAAGCTACAAAATTACAAAAAAACTAAAACTTTTCACAAACCAATGTCACACTCCAAATTCACTACATACACCAAAACCTTTGAACTTTGACCAAATGACTCTGTGCAAACCATGCTTAACACCCACAAGCTGCCAAATTTCTGCTACATAATAAAAATTGACCTACTATTCCAAAACTTAGGGGTGGACAAAATTTTTTAACCCGACCCAAACCGACCTACCCAAGCATCAATACAACATCCGGGTCGGGTTAGGCGGGTCGTCGGGTTAACTATTTGAAAATAAATGGATTTAAATGGGTACTGCCGGTCGGTTTAGGATGCTGAAATTGGACCCATGGATGTCCATGCCCGACCGAGACTAAGAAGGAAGTGACTGAATGAAAAAGAAAAATTAGGTTAATGGGCCACATTTTATTTGGCCCAGATTTTTTCACATAGTCACTACTAGGGTTTCAATTTTTCTCATTCATTCACTCACATTGCATATCTCATTTCCACCGCAGCTGTCTGTTAGGGTTTCGTTTTCGCCTTCCGTTTTTCGTCTACGTTTAGTCCTCAACGAACAACACCACACCACCAAGCCACAATCTGGTACACGAATTTAAGTTATTTGTCGTTGTCTTTCTTCTTCTCTCTTTCTCTCTTTCTCCTTTTAAAATCTGTTGAAAATCTATTTGAAATCTTATTGTTTGAAAATCTGTTTGAAATCTTAATAGAAACTTACTAAATCGTTCTAAGTACATGGTTTTCAATTTTTAGTTCTTCTAGGTTTGTTTTAATACTTATTGTTTGACGTGTTTTGATTATTGGAAGATGGAACATGGAGAAGGAAGCTTGCAAGGAGCTGAAGAAGGGAACTTGCAAGGAGCTGAAGAAGGGAGTTTGCAAGGAGCTAAAAATGCTAGTTTGCAAGGACTGAGTCAAGGTATGTGTTTGGGTTTAAAAGTCTTACCTTGTTTGTGTGTTTATGTCTAAAAGTCCTACCTTGTTTGTGTGTTTGTGTTTACAAATCCTACCTTGTTAAAAAATGCATGACAGACTAATATGAAGCTTTTACAAATCTACTGTTAAAGCTTTTACAAATCTTACAAATCTACTGTTAAAGCTTTAACAATATGAAGTGTTAGGTGTCTGTAGCCTTCTCACATAAGCTAAAAGGCTATTTCCACTAGAACCAATAACATCAGTTGCAATGTATATTAACCTTGCTTTCGTGACTAGCCGCACCCTCCAGAAACACAAACATTGAAACACATAATTTTTAAAATGGAATATATTTTTTATAAAGGAAGGAAACTGTAAAATGTGGTGTCACTTTGTCAGAATATTTAGGTGATTTGTATTACATTTGAGTATTTCTTTTTCCTGTCATATTCATCCTTTTGGACCTGTTTCTGTTTGGCCACAATTTATTCAAAACTTTGTATATTGTGATTCAAAACAACACGTTAAGATGATTTGAGGCTATAGGTGAATAAATTGAAATAAATTTTGGATAAAAAGCATACTTAAATTTGTATTGTATTTGTTTTATTTTATTAAGATGATTTGTAATAACAAACTTAGGATGGTTTATGATGTGGAACATAAAAGAGCATTGGCTGTTTCTTTTGTAACGTATTTCTGGGGTTCTGAATCCTTGGTTGTTCTATTTGTTTCTGGTGACAAAAAACCTTCATCATTTTGGCTGTTTGTTGTGTATTGAAGTGTATTTTAATATTGATACTTCATTGTAAACCATTTATATTTTACTATCTTAGTGTATGCAATATAATATGTTAAGTTTCATTTCTATTTTGACAGATTTGGTGTTAGTTTGATTTCTATTTGACTTTGGCATTATAGTTTGGAAATGATAGTTATAATAATTAGGCCTTTATGTGTTAAAAGTGTGTACTGATACTTTGTATTGAATATTGATAATGTTCTTGATATTTATAATAATTATAAACTATTTAAAATTAAATGATAATGTGTATTGTTCTTGATAGTGTGTACTGATATTGTTCTTGATATTTATAATAGTTATAAACTGTTTTATATACTGTTCTTGCTGTTTGGTATATCAAAATATAGGACTAATTCTTTAGTTTACCAAAATATTTTCAGTGCTGGAACATCCTGTTTCCCATGTTGAACCTACACAAGCAGAATCTGCACTTCCTCCCCTTCCCCCTGCTAGGAGAAAAGACAAGTTAATGCTAGTGGAACTAGGAAAACTTCCTCTATTTGGTTAGACTTCAACATTTTACCTGATGAACCTGAACCAATAGTCGCGTGTAAACATTGTCACAAAAGATACCGGTGCGACCCTAAAACACATGGAACATCCAACATGTTAGCTCACTCAAAAGTGTGTCACCAAAACCCTAACCTTTTACAGAAAGACCCCTCACAAAGAAACCTTGTAAGTGGTGAGGATGGTTTTTTAGGTTCAACAAGCCAAAGGTTCAATGCTCAAGCATGTAGGAAGGCTATTACTTCCTTTGTTATTCTTGATGAACATTCCTTTAGAGTGGTAGAGGGTGAGGGTTTTAAGAAACTATGCAAACAACTACAACCACAAATGACTATCCCTTCAAGGAGGACTGTTGCTAGGGATTGTTTTCAGCTTTACCTAGCCGACAAGTTAAAGCTTAAAGCCTTTTTTAAATCTGATTGTGCTAGGGTTGCACTAACCACAGATTGTTGGACTTCTATTCAAAATCTTAGTTACATGGCCATAACTGCACACTTCATTGACAATGCATGGAACTATCATAAAAAGATTATTATTTTTAGTTTAGTTCCAAATCACAAGGGTGATACCATTGGCAAAAAAGTGGAGGATGTTTTGAAGGAATGGGGGCTTAGGAAAGTGTCAACAATTACCCTTGACAACGCAACATGTAATGATGTGGCTGTTTCTTACTTGGGGAAAAGACTTAAGAGCAAGAATGCTTTAATTGGTGTCGGGAGTTTTTTGCATATGAGGTGTGTTGCCCATATCTTAAACTTGGTAGTGAGAGATAGACAAAAAGATCATGAGTTAGCTATTGAGAGTGTTCGCGATGCTGTTAGATTTGTGAGGTCCTCACCACAAAGAGCTTTAAAGTTTAATGAGTGTATAGAAATTGTAGGGATAACATGTAAAAGAAAACTTGGCCTTGATGTTTCCACACGGTGGAATTCCACTTACTTGATGTTGGATGCTGCCGAGAAGTTCCAAGTAGCATTTGAAAAGTTAGAGGATGAAGATCCTAGCTACATGGAGTTTTTTTACCTTTCCGGTCCACCTTGTTCTACTGATTGGGAAAAAGCAAGGGCTTTTGTGATTTTTTTGAAAATATTCTATGAAGCAACCAAATTGTTTTCATCTTCGCAAGAAGTGTCGTTACATTTAGCCTTTCATAACCTGTCTGACATTTTGTGTAAGCTTCAAGAAGCTTCCTTGAACATGAATACCTATGTGGCTCCAATGGTTTCAAATATGAAGACCAAATATGATAAATATTGGGGGGATGTTGAAAAGGTGAATCATTTTCTCTATTTTGGGGTGATCTTTGACCCTAGGTTCAAGTTTGGTTATGTTGAGTGGTCTTTCAATGACATGTATGGCGTTGGTGGTGAACTTGCTAAGAAAAATGTTGAGTGTGTCAAAACAAGTCTATTTAAACTGTACAATTGGTATAAATCTGAGCGTGATAAGAATGTTGGGGCTGCCATCAAAGATACACCATCCGGGAGCACTTCCCATGGAGAAACATGTACCCAAACTACAAAACCATCACTTTTTACAAGGGCTGATGCTTTTAAACAACACTTGAAGGAGAAAGACACAGTTGATAATCAAAATGAACTAGAAAGGTACTTAGGTGACCCATGTTGGGGAGATGTTGAAAATTTTAACATTCTTAAATGGTGGAAGGAGAATTCCACATGTTATCCTATATTAGCTACTTTGGTTAGGGATGTTTTGGCAACACCTGTTTCAAGTGTAGCATCCGAAAGTACGTTTAGCACTGGTGGGAGGATTTTAGACATGTATCGGAGTTCTTTGAGTCCGGCAATGGCCGAGGCGCTTATTTGTTCTCAAAACTGGTTGATGCCTTCTGACAAGAACGAATCAAAAGCCCTTGATCTGCTTGAAGAATTTGACATAACTGATTCAATAGTTTCAGGTACTTTTTGAAACAAAACTTTGTGTTTTTTAACATTATTTTAGTAACTTTAGCCTCATTATATTTTTGGTATCTTGCAGAGTTTCGTGTAGGTGTTACCCTTGGAGCAACTGCTCCTGAGCAAGCTAGGCCTGTTTAAATCAACTTTGGGTATGTGCTAGATTTTTTCTATTGTAAATGCAGCCACTATTTTTACATATATATGCAGCCAACATTCTATTGTATATGCAGACATACTAAACCGTTTTTTCTCTTGTATTTGCAGCCACTTTTTGAATTTTTTGGAGTCTTTGAATGACTCATAATATTTAAGCAATTATAATTAGTAAGTTAGTTTTGAAGCCATGACTCGTAACATTTTGGGCAGCCACTGCTGGTTTCATTGTAATTCAGTGTCAGAAGTTTGTTTTGGGTAAGGAATCAATATTACAATTGCTTTACATGTAATTATGTTTCTGTTTCTGTTTCTGTTTCTGTTGGACCTGTTTCTGTTTACATGTAATTGCTTTACATGTAATTAAGGTATTTTCTAAAGTAATTCACAGTCTCTCATTTCTGTACAAAGTTAACTATATTTCTTAACTTGTGTGCAACTTACTAAAATGGTATATATTTTGGGATGAATTTATGCTGGCTTGTGAATTGGTCTGCCTTGTGAAGTTCTTTTTACATCATTTCCCTACTTTTAGGTATTTTTCTCTTTGCTTATTTGTTTAGCTATTTATGTCTTTTTGGCACAGGGTCCTGCAGATGAAGTTAGTTTTGAAGCCGTGACTCATAACATTTTGGGAAGCCACTGCTGGTTTCATTGTAATTCAGTGTCAGAAGTTTGTTTTGGGTAAGGAATCAATATTACAATTCCTTTGGGTGCCATTGTCAATAACATTTTCTTTTCACATATTCATGTGTTTGAGCTGTATAGAATTTTCCTTAGCTGTATGCTATTAATGCATTAGGGTACTTGACAACCTAAAAGATTACGCTGTAAGAGCCCTTGTGAATGCTGTTGATCATCTTGGAACTGTTGCATACAAGTTAACTGACCTTCCCGAGCAGCACACATTGGATGTCTCAACTATGGATTTGAAGGTCTCTACGATAAATCAGGTAATTACAGCTTTATTTTAGATATTATGTTTTGATTTCATAGACATATGAGTAACATATTTTCTTAATAACAGAAACTTCTTACGTGCCAAGTTTATACGGATAAAGAAGGCCTTCGGCAGCAGCAATTGTTAGCTTTCATTCCCAGACATCATAAGCACTATATTTTACCAAGTAGGCCTCACTGCTTATATGTTCGTCTGGATGAGATTATTGCACTACATATCTATACCGGTAGTTCTTACTAATGATTTTGTGCATTTTTTTTAACATTGCAAGCTAGACTCTGTCAATAAAAAGGTACATTTCAGTCCACACATACAAATTGATGCAAAACATAATTCGTTTCAAACCATAACTCGTTTTCAATCTTCAGGTGTGTGGTTAGTATATTATGATCATCATTTTAGTTTTATATTTTTTTGCTTTATCAGCTCTTCAAAACACCACATCAGGAAAAGGGTAAAAAAGAATCTTGGGGCAGGGGTTTGTGTGTTGAACTGAATTTTTATATTAGTGATTAAATAGTTCTGTTTTTGGTAAACAACTTGTCGATTTGATTTGTTGACGTATAAATATTGCAGATCATGACTCCTTTTCTGACAGCCAAACTAGCTGGTAAATATGTAGCTGTGGATGCAGCTGGTTTATTAGTGTCGACATTGCAGGTTAACACTCGTTCTCACATAGTATCTTTGTTTTTAATTTGTTGCGACGCTTCTTTGACAATGTTACACCTTCTCTCACATAAAATAATCTGTTCTCGGTGTAGTTCTGGCTGCCAAGCACTTTGGAGACCCCCTAACAACAGTTCCTTGTGCTGTTTCAAGCGTGTGTGACTCAATCTTTGGTAGCATCATGTAAGCAAAACATTCTTCTACTATTTATTGAAGAAAAGCTTTGTAGGTTAATATTACTGTCTTGCATAGTTGAATTTGAATACTATGTATATTATTTCTAAAACAACACTTCTCTTATAGATTATGAGGGAGACTGCTTAATCAGGCTCTACAGCATTTCAACGGTGATATAATTATGCATACAGAGGGTATTTAAGTGCTGGAAGTATGATGATGGACATAAATTATAATTAGTGTTAATTGTGTAATTATGTTGGCTTTTCATGTTAATTTTTATATGAAGGAGACCGTAATTTAAGTATTAACACAGTATTTAAGCTTCAACAAAAACTACCCTGAGTTTATGTTCAAAACTGAATGTCTAATTCTGAACTCAATGCTTATTATTTATGAATTTTTCTACTATATCATTTCTGCTATATAAATTTTTTGAATTTTTGTCAAAGAATGCAATTATTTTGACTGTCATGTAATCCGGTCTAACCGAATCGTATAAATCGATAACCCGACAAACCGTAACCTGATCAATCCGATTTTTGAATGGTCGAAATTGGGTCTCGGTATAGTACCCGAGGTTTGGGTCGGTTTGAGCTTTTGGGACCGAATCCAATCCTACCCGACCGAATGTCCACCCCTACCAAAACCATTCTAATACCTACATCTCCAACAGCTAAGACTTGCCAAAACTTCTCCATAACCGTACACTAGCCACAACAGCTAAGACCCTGCACCAAAATCGTACTATCAATAATACATCATCTGCTACCTTGCGCACCCTCTGCACAAATTATGCGCAAGCCAAGACCAAGACAAAATCAACAGCGACAATTTCACAAGCTCTAGCAACCTGCTACTCAACAACCATTCTGCAGCCTTTCTCCCAAAACAAGAACAATACACTCACAAAACTCCAAAACTGTCCACTACAAACCAAAACTGACAAGGATGTTTCAACCCACTGCTCTGCTGCCAATGTATAGAGCCTGCGTCCAAGATAAAATTCTATAAAATCCTGCAAGAAAAGGATTCAACACAAGACAATAGAGATTCCAAGGGTCTGTTGGAGATTAAATAAGAAGAAAATTGAAGCAAAAAAATTGGGAGAGTTCTGAGAAATTTCTGAGAGAATCACCTTCACGCCTTGCTTATCCCTCCTTCACCATCTTCCCTCATTTTGCAGAATCGCTCCCTTCCCATCAAAAACCATCTCCGACTCTGTTCTCACTTCCGACATCAGACCCCCATTACCTCTCCTCCTTTACCCGTCAGCTTCGCCATAACCTACAACAAGTGAAACCACCACTTCAATTTTCCTTCAATCGAACCCCCAAAATCCAAATCAACAACCATTAACCCATCCAAAATCGAAACAGAGAAACAACCACAGCGGAGGGATTAAGACGAAATGAAAAGAAGAAGAGCGAGTTCAGAGAGACGAAATTGTGAAAGCCGCGAGGACGGAGAGAAGGGAGATCGCGTTCGTGATTTAAAAGACGGTGTGTGTCGTAGATATTGGAGTTTTCATTAACCATTTTGTTGGAAACTGATATACTTTCTCGTGTGATTGTGCCGTTTTGGGTAATATACAATTTTCGGTTTTCCCCTTTTCTTTCTCATAATCCATTGGCAGCTGAATCGGGTTTTTTTTGTTTGACCCGGTCTGTTCTAGATCCGCGGCCCACACCTTTTGATCCATGAGTTGGTTTTGTTTTATCTTAAGATGGCCATTAGGATATACTGATTGTTATTTGCTTTCCCTTTTCTTTTAAATTAAATATTTAATCTTGTTTTTTTTTTTAATTATTTCCTTTAATTGTTTTCATTTTTTCTATTCATTTCAGGTAAATATTTTATTTTATTTAATTCAATTTTAACTTATTTCTTAGAATATTTATTTGGTTAATGTTTTTTTAAATATAAATATATAGTATTTCTCTTTAGTTTAGATATGTAGTTTTTTTTAATAGTATATAATTAAGTATATTATAAAGTTTGTATTAATAATATAAAAATCTCAAAATATTTTTTTTCTTATTCATTAATCATTTTAATTGTTTTTTTTTATTATTAATCATTTTTTATTTATGTCTAAAATTTAATTATTTAGGATTTAATCTTAGATGGTTGTTAATTAATTTCTACTAATTTCTTTGATTCCTAACATTGGTGACTTGTATCCTGATTCCTTAGTTTGGAGTTTGGTTTCGTCTATCTGTTTGATCATATGTTTTTTTGATTGTGGCGTTGCTCATTATCTTATGTTCATCATCCATCTAACTCATGCATATTTTTATGTTGTATCTTGTCTCTTTTTGTTCAATTCCATCTTGTGATTTGTTTACCTCCATGTTTTAGGCTTGTTTATCTTGTTAATTTATAGTGATGTTTGAGTTGTGCCTCATTTACTTGTTTGCCTGTCGATTCACATGTTCCCTTAGGATCTCCTAGCACGACTTAATTTTTGATTAAGTTCGAGGTAGGATAGATTTTAGGCTCTAGATCATTTGTATGACAATATTAGGTTAGCATCTTACCTATATCATTCCAAAGGAAAGGATCACACTTGTTGACTGTTATGTCATAGTTAGTTTAGCCTCGCCTACCTTTCCCTTGATACCTTGTTAGAGTCTCTAGCTTTTCCATCCTAGCTTTAGGATTAGAGTCGCTGCACTCCATGTAGGTGTTCTGCCATAGATACTTCTTTCCCTTTTATCCTAGCCTTAGGATTGGAGTCGCCGCACTCCATGTAAGTGTCATGGTTATGAACACTTACTCCCCCCTGGAACCTTAACCACAGTCAAGAGTTCCTCACCCGTAGTGAGGTGAACTAGTCAGGATACATAGGCACGAGAGACGATGTCTTAGCGAGCCCACTAACGGATTAACAACTAACTCCCTTATCTCACACCGCCTCGCGATCGAGACTATCTTACCTTACCCTTTATCCTAGCCTTAGGATTAGAGTCGCCGTACTCTATGTAAGTTCCTGCCATGGACACTTACTCATCTTTCCCTTTTAACCTGGCTTTAGGTTTAGAGTCGCCGCACTTTACGGTGGTGTCTTGCCACAGACACTTACTTCCCTTTGGAACCTTGACCACAGTCAAGAGTTCCTCACTCCTAGTGAGGTGAACTACGAATGCTCTTATTCCATCCTAGTCAGGATACATAGGCACGAGATGCGATGTCTTAGTGAACATACTTCATGTATATACCTTAGGTCTTTACCTTAACACAGTTTCCTTAGCAAGCAGACAATAGCATAACACAAATACTAACAAGATGTTCCTGTAGAGTACTACAGATACTTAGGATGCTAGCACCTTCCCTAGGTATAACCAACCCCCGAACCTTAGATCTCTAGCTTTGTTTTTACATAGCGCACTTAGCGTTTTCTTCGATCTTTACCCTTTCCTTTGGATAAATCAAAGCTCGGTGGTGAACTTCATGATTTTTGATTCAAGTTGATTAATAGCTTGATATCCGATTCTCACCGCAACAGTTGTCTACTTAGAAGACTGTGGATTCACGCCGCTGGTGCCGTGACTTCTATGTTACATCAGATAATTAAGTTTGTGGTAGATGATAAGCTGGTGATAATTCATGGAGATGAAGACCTAATGGTAAATAACTTGTCTTCGTTCCGTTACATAGAGGCTGACGAGGATGCCTTGGAAACTTCTTTCCAAGCACTCGAAATAGCCAATGCTATTCTGCTGGAAGTTGAAGAACCGGTGGTCAAGAGTATTCCATCTTTCACGTCTTTCAAAAGTACAAGGTCGACGATTGCTGAAGGCGTGCCCGAGGGATGGGGAGAGGTCATAGATGTCAAGACAAAGCTGGATTGCCAAGGGTTGGGTTACAAACTAACTAATGGTAAAACATCGACATCTGCCAAAGGTCTCCCGAAGACAATTCAAGAAGTGTTTGTCAAAGGAGGTTTCCAAATCAATGTTGTTGAAGATGATAATGAAGACGAAGACTTGAGCAATCTGGTGTTCAAGTGTGATGCTGCTTTGGACAATTGGGAAGCAATAGAGATCCCAGTGATTATTCCTTCGTCAAAGTAATTTATTGTCTTTTTGTTGTTGTTTTCAAAAATTTCATAGCTATGCCCAAAGCTATTGGATTATTTTGTAGGGCCCCCTTTTCACTTTCAAATGATTATCAATGAATGCATTTTGTTAAATTCTCGTTGTTTCATTTACTATTTTTTGCTTTCACTTTTAAAAAGAAATTGGAAATATTTCAAAACTACCAAAAAAGAAGAAAAAAACATTTTCCTCTTGCATTTCTTTTGTGATTTTAATAAAATAAGTCATTCCAAACATGCAGAATAATCCCAAACCATGTTGAATCCAATGACAATGCTTTCAATCCTAAATTTGACTCACCCATCTACCAAGCTGAAGATGAGGATGAGGAAGATTTTGAAGTTCCCGCTAAACTGGCAAGATTGGTTTGGTATGAGTACACTGAACTTCAACCGCACAAAGAACAAGTAGAGTTGATTAATCTTGGCACTGATGAAGAAAAGAAAGAGGTCAAGATTGGTAGAACACTTAGGCCTGATGTCAAGCAGAGATTGGTCAAGCTTCTAAAGGAATATGTTGATGTGTTTGCATGGTCGTATCAAGACATGCCCGGTCTAGACACTGATATTGTTGTTCATAAGTTTCCGCTTAAACCAGAGTGCCCACCTGTAAAGCAGAAACTTCGAAGAGCTAGAACTGACATGGCTTTAAAGATTCGAGATGGGGTTAAAAGACAGTTTGACGCAGGTTTTCTAACAGTTGCGAAGTACCCCGAGTGGGTAACCAACATTGTGACGGTGCCCAAAAAGGACGGTAAAGTCAGGATGTGCGAAGACTATAGGAATTTGAACAAAGCAAGCCCAAAGGATGGTTTCCCTCTATCGCATATTGATACACTTATGGACAACACCGCCTATTTCGCAGTCTTCTCTTTCATGGATGGCTTCTCCGGTTATAATCAGATCATGATGGACCCTATTGATATGGAAAAGACTACATATATCACTCCTTGGGGAACCTATTATTATAAGGTTATGCCTTTCGGTCTGAAGAACGTAGGGTAAACATATCAAAGGGCGGTGGTCACTCTCTTTCATGACATGATGCATAAAGAGATCGAGGTGTATGTCGACGATATGATCGCGAAATCCCAAAGTGAAGAGAACCATCTGGATTATCTGTTGAAGTTATTTGAGCGACTCATAAAATATCAGTTGAGGTTGAATCCTGCTAAGTGCACTTTTGGTGTTAGATCTGGAAAGTTACTTGGATTTATTGTTAGTCAACGAGGAATCGAAGTATACCCCGATAAAGTCCGAGCAATTCAAGAAATGCATGCTTTGCAAACTGAAACACAAGTTAGAGGTTTTCTTGGACATCTGAATTATATTTCCAGATTTATATCCAATATGACTACTACATGTGAACCAATTTTCAAGTTACTTCGCAAGGATCAGATCATTGACTGGAGTTCTGATTGTCGACAGGCCTTTGAGAAGATCAAGGGTTATTTGCAAGAGCATCCCATCTTGATTCCGCCTATTCCTGGAAAGCCTCTTTTCATGTATCTGACTATTCTCTAGAAGTCTATGGGTTGCATATTGGGCCAACATGGTGAGACTGGACGAAAAAAGCATGCCATCTACTATTTGAGCAAAATGTTTACCGACTATGAAAGCTGATATTCGCTCTTAGAGAAAACTTGTTGTGCTTTAGCATGGTTTGCTAAGCGTCTCAAGCAATATATGATCTGTCACACTACTTTATTAATCTCCAAGATGGATCCAATAAGGTACATTTTTGAAAAGCCTGCTCAGACTGGAAGACTCGCTCGTTGGCATATGTTGTTATCCGAATACGACATCTAATACGTACCTTAGAATTCTATTAAAGGAAGTATCTTGTCAAATTAACTTGCAGAACAACCAGTTGAAGATTATGAGCCTCTGAAGCTTGACTTTCCCGATGAAGACATTATGTTTGTAAAGAAATATTGTGAAGAACTAGGTCCAGATAAGGGTCCCGAGCCAGGCTCCCATTGGAAGATGATGTTTGATGGTTCCTCTAATTACAGTGGGCATGGCGTAGGTGTTGTTCTGATGAGTCCAAATGGTGGTTACACTCCGTTCACAGCAAGGCTATGTTTTGAATGTACAAACAACATTGCCGAATATGAAGCGTGCATTTTAGGCCTTGAACCAGCCATTGATCTCCGAATTAAAATTATTGAAATGAGTGGAGATTTAGCTTTGGTGATCTATCAAGTTAAAGGTGAATGGGAGACCCGTGATGAAACTCTGATTTCGTAACGTGCTTACATTGTGAAGTTGATCCAATACTTTGATGAGTTCACTTTCCGACACGTCTCGAGGTCTGAAAACCATATAGCTGATGCTTTGGCCATGTTAGCCTCAATGTGGAAAGTCAGGTATCTCAATGAATCGCCACTTATTCAGATCGAACGCAAGATCGAGCCTGCTTACTGTCAATTAGTAGAAGAAGAAACTAATGGAAAGCATGGTTCCATGACATCAAGAATTATGTGCAAAACCAAGAATATCCAGTTGATGTTATCGCTCTTGATAAAAAGGCCTTAAGAATATTGGCATCCAAATTCTTCCTCAGTAACGATGTGTTGTACAAAAGAAACCACAACATGGTTCTGCTTAGGTGTGTTGACAAACGTGAAGCAGACCTGTTAATCCAAGAAATTCATGAGGGATCATTTGGAACACATGCCAATGGTCATGCTATGTCTAAGAAGATTTTGAGAGATGGGTATTACTAGTTAACCATGGAGTCCGATAGTATCCAATATGCCAGAAAATGCCACAAATGCCAAATTTATGCGGATAAGGTGCATGTGCCTCCAACATTACTGAATGTTCTTTCATCGCCGTGGCCTTTCTCTATGTGGGGTATTGACATGATTGGGGCAATTGAGCCTAAAGCTTCCAATGGTCACAGATTCATCTTGGTTACAATTGACTACTTCATAAAATGGGTAGAAGTTTCTTCCTATGCCAATGTAACCAAGCAAGTGGTTGCCCACTTCATCAAAAAGGAGATTATTTGTTGTTATGGAATTTTGAGCCGAATCATAATAGATAATGGGACCAATTTGAATAATAAAACTATAAAGGAGCTGTGTGAAAATTTCAAGATTAAGCATCACAATTCTTCTCCTTATCTCCCTAAAATGAATGGAGCTGTTGAAGCTGCAAATAAAAACATCAAGAAAATCCTGCAAAAGATGGCGAAGACTTACAATGATTGGCATGAAATGCTACCATTTGCTTTGCACGGATACAGAACTTTAGTGCAAACTTCAATAGGGGCAACCCCTTTTTCTTTGGTGTATGGAATGGATGTGGTCCTTCCTATTGAAGTAGAAATACCATCCTTGAGTGTATTGATGAAATCCAAGCTTGATGAAGCAGAATGGGTCCAAGAGAGACTTGACCAGCTAAACCTCATCAATGAGAAGCGTATGACTGCGATGTGCCATGGTTAGTTATACCAAAAACAGATTAAGAGGGCATTTGACGAGAAAGTTCATATCCGAGAATTCCGAGAAGGAGAGCTCATACTCAAGAAACTCTTGCCAGTTCATACAGACATGCGTGGAAAATGGACTCCCAACTATGAAGGCCCATTTGTTGTGAAGACAGACTTCTCAGGAGGATCGCTAATTCTCACAACAATAGATAGTGAAGAGCTTGCACATCATGTGAACTCTAATGCAATCAGAAAGTATTATGCCTAAAAACCTGCTAAGTCGAAAACCTGGAAAGGCGACTTAGGCAACAATGGATATCCCGGTGGATCAAAACCTATGAAGGAGATGCGGGAAAAAATTAGGGATGAAAAAAAATAAGAACTCGCTAAGTTGAAAACTCGAAAGGGCGGCTTAGGCAAAAATGAGTGTCCCGGTGGATTGAAAACCCGAAAGGGCGATCCAGGCAAAAGTTAGGGATAAAAAGGCATTTCACTGCATCAGATAGTGCTTACCATTACAGAAGATCAAAGAAAAAGTCCAATGCAGCCGCTCGTCAGAAGTAAGGTTTTGGGAAGTCTTAGTTATTATGGCTAGTAGTTGTCTTTGGATTCAATGTAATCTTTCCCTATTGCCAATTTCAAATTGTAATATTCCATGGAGCTTTATCATTTGCAAATTACCATTCTTTAATAAAATCAGATTTTGCATATTCAATTCTTTCTATTTATGCTTTCTCTACTTTTCCTTGTTATGCAAAATGTCATTTATTTGTTTATAATGATTTTGAAAGTAAAAAGTTTTTGAATTTAAAAACTTTTTTTGAAAACATATGAAAGAACATAAAGTTTCTTTGACCTGTGAAAGGATTTGAAGGAAAATATTTGTTTCCCCAAGAAGTCTTAATGTTGCAGAAGCGCTTTTAGACCATTTTCAGCAAACGTCCCCAACGAAGCATAAACTGACATCACTTGTTGATTGATCTGTTGGTTATGAACCTCCCCAGTGTACATTATATGATGCATGTTTATTGATGTTGAGAATTTGCTCCCCAATGGAGTCATCTTTGTTCCTCACTGAAGTTACCCTATTTTCCCCGATAAGATGCCTTGGCTGCATACTTCCCCAAGTGAAGTGGATGTATGTCTCCCAGTGAATCTTTGGACTTTACTGTTCCTCAGTGAATCGTTGGACTCCTTCATTCCCTGGTGATTCCCTATGAATCATTTTGTCCCCAGCAAACTGGATATGTTTATCTATTCCACATGGAGTTTCAATGCAGACAGCTACAACCACGACTTTGGTCCGAGCTTCCCCAATGAGGTGGATATTTATTGTATCCCCTATGAATTCTCTAATCATGGGTGACCCTTTCCCCGTGGACATTTCTCTTCCAACAAGGAAATTAGATTCATGATGGCAATCCTTTAGGTGAAGTCATGATGTTATATCCCCGAGTGGAACACTCTTTTCCCCAAAGAAGGTTGAAACCTTGAAGTAGGACTGTGGTTCCACATTTGGATTTCTATCCATCTCTTGATAGACGTCTCCTTCTTACAGAGGTTGGCCGAGTATCCTCGCCGAGATGTTTATTTCATCTCCAGTTTACTTCTGCTTGTTTGTTTTGTCAACATAAGCGTAAGCATGACATACATATACATGGCATATGAGCATGTTTGCTACCTCAATTGTCTTTTATTCTTTTACTTGGGCTGTGTTTATCACCAAGTAACCTGGTTTGTCTCATCTCTCCAGTAGAGTCGTCAGCCTTAAGCAGAAAATGCACATCCTTTCTTGTTCCCCACTGAGATTGATCCTTGTGGAAGATTGGTTGCTTCAGTTATCATTTCCATGTTTGGATAAGATAAAACCCCAGTTGAGTTCATTACTCAATGGGTAGAGTCTTGTTTGACTGTTTCTCTCTAGCTTGTTCCTAGATTGAACTTGGGTAATCACCAATATATCCATGTGAAGTCCAATTGTCGTTGGCATCTTTGTTAAAGTCCAATTGTCGTTGGCATCTTTGTTAAAGTCCGGTTGTTACTTGCATCAATTCGTTGGAATCTGGTCATGATACATTTGCTTGCGGTTTAAGTCCAATTGTTTTTTTGGCACGTACAGAAGAGTTTGATTACCCTGTACCTTTCTTGATGTTTCCTGAAGATCCCGTTTGATCTTTTAGTTTTAAGGAATTTCCAAAGGCTTGGATGTTTATTATTGTTTGAAAACTCCTGCATTGTTTGGCTTAATCCTATTGCTATGAGGATTTTGTTTTGTTTTGCATGATCCTATCGCTATGAGGATCCTGCTTTTGCTCAATCCTATTGTTATGAGGATCTTGTTGTTGGTTTGATCCTATTGGTATGAGGATCCTACTTTGTCCTTACATGATCTTATTAATATGAGGGTCCTATTTTGTTCAATCCTATTGCTATGAGGATTGTTGTCCTGTTTTGCATGATCCTATCACTATGAGGGTCCTGTTTTTGTTCACGTCCTATCGTTATGAGGATTCTACTTTATTATTACATGATCCTATTGCTATGAGGGTCCTGTTCTCTTTCAATCCTATTGTCTTGTAATCCTATTGCTATGAAGATTTTGTTTTGTTTTACGATTCTATTGCTATGAGGGTCATGTTTTGCTTAATCCTATTTCTATGAGGATTTTGTCCTGTTTTGATTAATCATATTTCTATGAGGATTTTGTCATGTTTTGTTTAATCCTATAGTTATAAGGATTCTGTTTCTTTCAATCCTATTTCTATGAGGATTGTGTCTTGTCTTGTAATTTTATCGCTATGAGGATTTGTCTTGTTTCTATTCAATCCTATTGGTATATGGAATATTGTCTCGTTTTGCATGATCCTATTGCTATGAGGATATTGTTTTTGTTCAATCCTATTGCTATGAGGATTTTGATCTATTTCTTTCATATCGTTATGAGGATTCCACCCTACTTTGTTTGATCCTATTGCCATGAGGATCTTGTTTTTGTTCAATCCTATTACCACGAGGATTGTTTGTCATGTTTCTTTCACATCCTATTGCTATGAGGATTGTGTCTTGTTTTGCATGATCCTATTGTTATGAGGGTCCTGCCTTGTCTTTGCTTGATACTTTTGTTATGAGGGTTTTGTTTTATCTTTTGTTCTAGAGTGTCATCTGGTCATACCTGAACCTGTTGATGACCACTCTAGATATTCCCCAGTGGAGACCGTCTTTCCGGTTCTATCTCCAGTGAGGATCTTTTCTTTCTAAAGTATCAGTCGGTCATGCCTGAACCTGTTGATCAATCACTTTAGATATCCCCAGTTTGTTTCAGTTTCTCAATGTTTTGTCATCCCCAGTGAGTTGTTACCCATTGTTGTTGACCTTTTCCCTGTTTGCTTTCTTTCTTCGACTGCATTTTACATTTATCATTCAACCATAAATCATCATGCTAGAGTTCATTGCATGTTAGCATTGCCCCAACATTGCATAATTAGTTTCTCTTTGTCCATATCGTAGCATGCCATTGCATCTAAGGGCAAAATTTCTAGTTTTTCTGTATTTAAATATCTTTTACCTTGATTTCATGAGGATTGCCATCGCTCATGCCATCCAGTAAAGTTATTTAAATAGGGTCAACTGTCTTACCCCAAAATTTACTCATAGATTCAATCATCTTTTTCATAACATTCTAGGTCAGTCATTGATGCATAGCTAACCAATTATCAAGATATTGTTTGTTTTTTGCTCACCTGTGAATTAGGTTTGTCCCTAAGAGGTTTAATGGATTAATCAGTCAAGGTTTTGGATGGATCATCAGTCAAACAAGTTCCCATACACTCAAGATATATCCCTCCATCAATAATCAAGGGAAAAATGGCTTCATTACAAGTTCTTCATGATTCAAATTCATTTGGCCATGAATTAGGGTTTTTCAAACAAAGTCAACTACATCTTTGACTTTTTGATCAAGAAATGATCTCAAGCCTTGGGACATGATTCAAGATATTCAAATACATCCTTTGAGTCCATCCATGGTGTTCAAATAGACCAAGGGATTGAATTCATTGAAAATTAAGAAGTGAAAATTCATCTGATACACAAGCCATTCACTACAAAGTCAAACCTTTGACTTTAAGGTTTTGATCAAATATGAACTTATCAAGTCAAATTTCATTGGAAACATGTTCGATAATTGAGTTTGATCAAGCAAAAATCAAGAGAATTGAAGTTACTTCCATAAAGGGCAACATGGAAGAAAGTGAATTTTTTCTAAGTTATGGAAACACAATGATTTTTGTCCAACTTGCCAAGGCCATAACTCCCAATCCAAGCATCCATTTTCTTTGCTCCAAAGACCAATTTGAATAACTCTTTACATACTACAACTTTGTCAATGAGGAGGAATTCCCAAAAAAATTCTTAGATTTCAAGTTATGAGGCCATGAAGTTGGTGTTTCATTCAAAAGTGAATTCCAACACTTAGGAAATATTTTGATGAAAATCTGTGTTGTAAAAGTAACCAACTTGAGAGCCATTTTTCATCATGATCCATTTTGATTCAAGGAAAACTTAAAACATGAAAGTTGTAGAGCATGTTCCTAACTTTCCAAAAAGTCCAAGAACTCATTGATACCATTTATGAGCTATGAATTTTGAAGGAAAGAAGTTGGCATTCCAAACTTGAACTTAAGGTCATTTTGATGTCGAGAACAAGTTGCAAAACCATTTCAAATCTCCAAATCCCTTGATTATAGGTCCTATATCTTGCAAATCTTGCTATGACCAGAACATTACATAAGCCCTTAATGCATTACACAAGGATTTGGAGCATTGTCCAAGTATCATACCATTTATGGGAGTTTTTCATAAAGCATTATGTCTATTTTGATAAAGTTTGATTTTGCCAATCACTTGAGCCTCCAAGCTGTTGTATCAGATCAAAAACAAATCTTTAATGCTCAGAACCAACATCTAAACATCAGAAAAGCACAGCCATATCCCCTAATTCACTCAAACTTTTCATCATGATCAATGGTAATTTCTTGTGCAAATGGAAATAAATCCTCCAAACCACTCCAAATGAACCAAACTTGGTGTCTACAAGTCACATAGAACCTCTATATATAGAGAATCATATCTTAGAACCAAACACACTTGAAAACCACTTGAACAAGCCTTCACACCAAGATTTGCACAAGAAAACCTCCATTGTAGCAAAAACTTCACTTTTCACAAAACTTGTCAAAACCTTCCATAATCACAAAACAATCAAACTCCATATCCACACACACTACAAATCATCTACCAAAGCTGTCCAAGCCCTCCATTTCATCAAAAAACATCCACATCAAAAAGTCAATCTTCACTTGCTCATTAGTTGACTTTTGAGCCAAAACCTCATAAATCTTCATCCAAGCCATTTCCACTAAATTTAATCTTTCAAACAGCCTCCATAAACATTTCACAAACTGTCCAAAGCATAAAAACCAATCTGTAACACCTTGAACACCATAATCACAACCTCGCCTTTCTTGTTTGCACATTGATTTGGATAGAGGGATTCAGACATTCTCAAGGTCAATCAAGCATTGCAACACGTTTCTGGGACATCACTGAAGGTGTAGGAATCATCATAACATATCTGGAAGTGCTCTAAGGTGATTCACAATTTCACATTTTTAAGGTACATTTTTGTTTTTGAACTCATGGTTTAGAGTATCATTTCTTATTATTCTTGTTCCTAAAATACTTGTCACGATGTGGGGAATGAAAGCCCTATCATAGTTGTCATTGATTGTTGCTCATAACTATTTAATTTTATTTTTTAAATTCTAGGGTTTTTTGGTTTTTACTTAAATTCGTGAGCCGCACTTAAAATAAATAAAATCATATCACATATTTCAATTCCTCATGAAATTTCCTTCAAAATGGTATATTGGAACATCGAATTTGATTAAAAAATGAGAAAATTTTGAAAGTTTGAAGTTAGAAAAATACACCAATGGAGGAATACGGGTTGGAGGAAGAAGAAGGGGGGCTAGCGCCTTTGTTTCAAATTCAAACGTTTATATATATATATATATATATATATATATATATATATATATATATATATATATATATATATATATATATATATATATATTACAAAATGCAATGATTATCAATATGTGTGTGCTAGCTCGGTTGGTTAATTGTTTTGCTTATAAGCTGAAGGGCGTGGGTTCAAGCCATATGTGTGACATTTCTATCTTTTTTATCACTTGTCCATTTTCCCATTTTTTTTTTCATTTTGTTTTGATCATATCTTACTAACCATTTATCATTTTGGGTTGATTTTTTGCACACCCATTCTTTGTCATGCCTATTTTGTGAATCCATAAAAAATTTCCAAAAATAATTTATTTTTCACACATTTTTACTTAGTCAAAGTAAGGCACTTTTTAAGGTGTTTTTAGGTGATTAAATGGTTCTTTTTTATTGTTTCTTTGTTTTTACTTTAACATATTGATGTTTGCAAATATCATGAACATGTGTGAACCTTGTGCAATGTCAATAACTTGTTTTTTTGAGTTTTGATTAAATTTATGGTACTTAAATGCATTATTTTCATGTATAAATGAACTTGTTTTCCATGTATGATTGGAAAGTTTTCTTCTTGACCATTGCCATGATATTTGTTAATTATTTCATACCTTATTTAACACTTGTATGTATGTAAGCCTTTGTGCATGTCCAACTTTGGCCATGTATTCATAAATGCCTTTAACTTTAATGACGTGTCTTTACATGATTCATAATTGGTATGCTTACCAAGTTCAAATCTTTGTGAAGCTTAAACCTTTGAATTTGATCACCATGAACCTTACCAAGTACCTTTTGGTTGTTACCTATGTCTTGAGCCATGTTCAAACTTGTTTGCATGATTAAAGTAATGTCTTGACTTGTTTTCATGATTGCTTTTGAATCTTATCCATGTTTAAGTATTATTATGACTTATACATGTCTTGTATGAACTTTTGATTGATATCCATGCTTAAGTAATGTCTTGATTTATCCATGCTTGTTTGAACCTTATCCATGTTTAAGTAATGCTTTGACTTCTCCATGCTTGTTTGAACCTTATCCATGCTTAAGTAATGTCTTGACTTATCCATGCTTGTTTGAACCTTATCCATGTTTAAGTAATGTTTTGACTTATACATGTCTTGTTTGAACTTTGAATCATATCCATGTTTAAGTATTGTTATGACTTATACATGTTTGCCTTGAACTTTGTCAGGATACCCCTAGGTGATGTTAGCTTATTAGCCTTCATCCTTCTTTACTCTCTTTTGTTTCCAAATCCAAAGGAAAGGTTCTTTCTTTGACTTTATGTCATAGGTAGCTTAGCCTTACCCCAATCTTCCCTTTTTGACCTTGTTAGAGTCACCAACTTTTCAACTCAGCCTTAGGATAGAGTTGTAGACTCTATGTAAGTGCTATTGTTATGAACACTTACCTTCCCCTTGGAACCTTGATCACTATCAAGTGTTCTTCACCCTTGTTTAGGTGAACTATGATTGCTCTGATTCCATCCTTGTTAGGATACGTAGGTATAAGACCACAAAGTCTTTGCGAGCATACTTCGTAAAACCTTTAGGTCTTTCTCCATAGAACATTCCCAATCAATATCAAACAAATAATAACATAACACAAACACAACAAGAGGTTCCCATAGAGTACTATATATACTCAGGGTGCTAATACCTTCCCTTTGTATAACCAACCCAAAACCTTAGATCTCTTAGCATTGTTGTTACATTGTGCAATTAGGGTTTTATTCGATCTTTTCCTTTTCCATTGGATAAATTAAAGTTCGGTGGTGAACCTTCAATGTTTTGTGATTCAAGTTAATATAATAGCTTGATATCTAATTCTCATCGCAACAATAGTAGATAGACTTGATTCAGTTTTTGCTGGCCATATGCCCCGCCTTAAGATTATGAGCATTACTTCATCCTTCATCAAATTTGCACACATCATTGTCAAATTAAACACTTCATGAATAAAAAAATTGAAGACAAAAAAGTCACGAGCTTCCAAAACTTACCAAAAATAAGCTTCCTTTCTTCTAGAGAATGGGCCTCCAACAACAATTAGGTATCAATGAGGCGTTTTAGATGTTTTGGGTTGGCCTCATCTTTGGGAATACCACCCCCAAGGAAGCCCAGGTCGTTAATGAAGTTAATCAATGACTTCTTCTGGTACAGGTCTTCCTCTTTGTATAGATACACCTTGTTTCCCATGAGGAAATGACTCTTAAACCAGTATTTGGGGTACAACTCAACACATTTACCCTTCATTATATTCCAAACAACACATACCATCACGTGAGCCTCTGGGCGGATATGAGTAACCAAAGCCTTAGAAGGTCGGCATCATAGAAATAAATTCTTTTCTCCGCGTTCGAGTAGTAGTGTCACGATAACAACGAAAGTGATGAAAGAAAATGGTCATAAAAAACTTCCCCTTAAACTATTCACACTGGTATTGGAAGACTTTCACATATACCGAGCTTTCTGGGTGAAGTTGCAACGGAGACATTACCATATGCTTAAGAACTTTTATCTCAAAAGTAGTGAAGGGCTGGTGAAGACCTAGAAGTGAGGAAATGCGTTCATGAAAAGGAATAACACAATTGATATATTTACTACATATCTTTTCATTCTCATTCGGGGTCAAGACACCCCAATCCAAAGATGGACCAACATGGAAAAAGATCAAGATCACATTCTTTAGCAAAAACTTAAATGTTTGAAGAGTAAACAGACTCCACCCATGAATATTGAGCATTCATCTGAAATTATTTAGCAGTCTTTTGTGGTTTTTTTACCCATAAGGCACAATTTTTTTTGGATATTAGAAAGAAAATTACCAGAAGAGAAGAAATAAGGATAACCACAAAATGGGAAAAATGACTCAAAGAAATATCTCTCCTCCAACGGGAGAAGAGATAAATCCTAATTCATACACTTATACCTAAGCACCAAATTGAGATACAAAGTTTCTAACCTGTAATACCCCAAAATTTTCCCTCTCTTTTCTTCATAGCATTTAGCATGAGTTTTCATTTCATTGCATTGCATTCAAGCATAGAAAAAATAAAACATTAAGCATTTAGCATTGCATCTTGCATAAGGGCATGTGATCAGTTATTCCTCAAAGGTATGGATCATCCAAAGCAAGAGAATAAGAGCCAAAGGTCTCTCAACAAGCCTCAAGGGTTTATTACATCATATATCATCCCACTTGATCTTACAAGTCATTGGAAGATGGGAATTCATCAAGAAGGATTGGACAGTGCATAATCTCCTATCAAAAAACAGTCAAAATTAGGGTTTTGGATTCAAGGGGTCTCCTGATGAAATTTTGATTCAAACTTGATCTCAATGTTTTCTACATGATATTAAGTGTCTAAGGATGGAAGATTGGCCATTGATTCATTTCAGAAGAGGTTCAATTGATCGGTTGCTTGATAATCAAGAAATTGGGGAAAAAGTCAACTGTGCAGTGAAAAAAGTCAACTCCTGACTTTTTAAGATCAAAATCATAAAATTCAAGTTATATATGTTCAATGGACAAGATTTTATCAAGAAATGATGGAGGAATCATGAAAAATCAAGAAGTTACAAAACTGCCCAAAATAGAAACGTTAGGGTTTCCAAAAATGGTAAGTTTGGACCATTTTGCACCCTACTTTGAGGCTCTCTTTCTCCAAGATAAAAGCTCCAAACCTCAGGCCCAAGTTGAGCCAATTAAAGTTCATGTTCTAAGCTTCAAATCCATATAAATAACTCTTTCATTGGATCAAAATTGAATGAGTTATGATTGATCAAAGTTTGACAAAACTAGGTCAAAAACCAAGTCATGGCAAGGCAAGACTAGGCCCACCGGCCATAATTTTGTCAAACACATGGTGTGTCAAACGTCCATCCACTTTTCTCAATGATGGAAGCTCCAAATGAAAAAATGTTGAACATTAAAGTTGTTCATCTCAATGTCCTCTTCAACTTTGATGTTGGACAAATTTTCATTTGAGCAAGTTATGATGGAGTTATAAGGGTTCAAAGTTGGTGTGATCATGCTGAATCTCACTGGCCATTTTGCCATGCCATGCCACCACTTGCCATGCATTTGTACCAGTTTCAAACCTTGACATTCCAAACCATTTTACACCATTCTACAAGCCTCCATTCAAGTCAATTCTCACATCAAAGTTGCTTTATGATGTTTCCTCTTTCCATTGACACCTAAAACTCATCAAACCATCCACAAATCATGGAGAAATTCCGTCACAAACTTCCACATTTCAAGCTGCCAAAATTAGAAGAAAATGAATTGTTGTTGTTGTTGTCATAGCTCAGTTCACACGCATACAAACCATGCACATTCCTTTCCTCTTACAGCCAAACCATAATCCTTACACAATCCTTGCCATGCTATTATCATACATGAAAGAGGAAAATGAAGCTTGCTATGCAAGTTTCTGTCACACCAGAATAACATCATCACCACCTCTCTTTGGTTTTACCTCACCATAACATCATGAATGCACCTACACCATAGCACGACCTCTCCTCACTCGCCCTAACTAACTTGACTCAGTTAGTTAGAGGCAACTCAGTTAACCTCACATTAACTCACTAAACTCACTCAGTTGACCACACCATGGTTCACATTTAACCCGGCCTATAAATTGAAATTTCACTCTCAAATTCAATTTCAACTTCATTTTTCTCATTTTGACTAAAAACACTCTCAAATTCTCTCTTCTTTCACTCTCTGATCTCACACGATTTCATCCTTTTCATCAATCATCTTCATCATTCATCATCATCAATGGCTTGTCTCAGATCAAGAACAAGAGAGAACCAGTTCAATTCTTCACTTGCAGCTTTGGTTTAGTTGGAATCTCGCTCTATTTTCTTCAATATTTCAAGCTCCCAAAGCCTTTATTTGGCCACGTCCAAGCTCCAGATCAAGTGCAGCTCTCTGGTTTTTCCTTTGGATCCAAGACTCTTCACATTTTAGGTTCCTTGTTCTCAACTCTTTTCCAATGAATATAGCTTGTTTTCATGGTGTTTAGAGCTTATTAGAAGTTATGTGTGAGTCCTGGCTAGTTGATAGGCTCTTTAGGAGCTTAGTTGTGAATTTAGGGCAAAATGTATTGGTTCGGTTTGTTGTGTACGTGCATGATCTTTGGAAAATAATTGCATATTCAAGATCTCCTTCACTTCCTCTTCATTTTGATATATGGTTTGGTGATTTCTGGAATACTTGAAGGTTGCAGACGGTGGAGAGTGGCCGGAGAAGATGACCGGAGGTCCTTCTCCGGTCGGTGAGGTTTAATGCTAGGGTTTCTCTATTTTATATCCTGTCCGTTAGATCATCATCATCCAACGCCTGATATCATGCCAACACATTAATGAGATTTGTTGCGTGTGTGTGAGTGTATGATAGTTAACATGTGGTTACATTCTCATCCATGTGATGTCCTTGCATTTCTTGATGATTGATTGACTAATTGATCCAAGGGTCTACATCACGCCAACGCATAAATGAATGTATGGTCTTGCACGTGTTTCTTTTTTAGTTTCTGAATGATTGCATGCGTGTGTGTGCGTAATAAGTATGATGTGCACGCTTTGAGGTTCGTTGGATAGTTTTACTTTTCATCATGACCTAATCATGTGGTTCTGGATGCATCACGTGTTTGATTTAAATGCACACTAGCACACACAATCACACGTCAGTGGACTGGGTTATATTTGATATATACACCCCATTGTCTGAGCCCAATTTATTTTGGAACATGAGAATTACTTGCGTTGCACCCCCACCCCCCCCCCCCCCCCCCCCCCCCCTTCCCATTTCTTTTTTTTTTTAATTTTCTTTTCCATATATGTTTGATTTTCATATTTTAAAAATACCAATTGATCTCTAAAAATCCTAAAATAATTCATGTGACATCTTAGCATGTTTAAATAATTTTCTCTATTTTTTAATTCTGACTTTGTGAATTTTTATACATTATTTCATATTTTCTTTTTAATTTCTTTTTGAATGCTCTTATTCATTGACACTTGCACTTGCATGATTTATTTCTCTCATCTTACATCATATTTTTGATTCATTATTTTTGTATTGATTAGATAACATCTTAAAATGCCTAAAACAATTTTGTTTGATTTTTAAAGTCATTATATCATACCTTTGGATGTTCATCTTTGTACCTTCATGTGATGGGTTTCATATGACTTGGTTGATTTGTTTGAGCATGTTTCATTTTGATTTTTGCCATGAACTTTTGATACTTTATTTGCTTCTAATTTAGGTTGTTTAGAGCCAATTTCCATCATTTTAATATGTACTTTTGATATTTGTTTAGAGCTTTACATTTGAAGCTATCTTTGTGCATATTCTTATACTTCCTTCTAGCTTACTTTTAATGAGGCACTTGTGCCACCCTTTCTTGTTTGCTTTGTGTGAAATAAGAGGTTTCATTTAGAAGATTATAGTTCTTTCTTAACTCAATTATAGGTCATGTTGGTTTATACTTGCATTTGGTTTGTGCATTTTGACTTACCTTTTTTACATGTTTTCATATCTTATCTACCCTTGTGCTTAACATGAATTGTGTTTGCATTTGGCATGCCATCTTACATGTTTCATTTGCATTTCACCAATGATATGCTACTGCCCATATGCATTCATCAATAATTTTACATGATATGCATCTTTGATATGTAACTTTGTGCATCTTAGTGAAACTTGTTTCTCATTCTTTTCTCTTTCTCCTCTCTTCTTCTTACATCTTTTCATCTATGAACTACATGATGATTCATAAGCCTTGTAAAACCAATCTTAAATGACAATGGTTCTAACTTTATCCTTCCATGAAGTATTAATGCATGATCACTTTGCATATCCACTCATTCTTCATCTACTTCTTTCATAATGCATTTCTTTGTGGTTTAAGGCATTGTTTGTGGACATTTGATTTGTGTTTGATCTCATAGCATTAGAGAACATTCTTATGATGTGCATTCTAACCTTATGCTTTCCTTAACCTTTAAGATGCTTTTACTTTGGTTCTTGACTTGTTTAAGCCTTACTTGTTCATCTTAACTTGTTTCTTCACTTGTAAATAATTGTACTAACTATTTCAGGGGTTAATGGTAAGTCACTTGAGTGTGGACATGCATCCACATTCTAATTTATTCCTTCATCTTTTAATTATTCAATTTGTGTTGTTTAAGCATTTAATGATGCTTTCCTTTTATAATCTTCTTTCTTCCCTCTTAGAAATAACTTAACTTCCATCTTGGAAGTAAGTTGCTTTCTATCTTCTTTTCCTTCCTTTTAGGATTAGGTTCCTTAAACCTCATTAACCATAGGATCACCATGCATGATAACATTAAGATTGAGTCTTAGTCTTCCTCTTTAGTTTTTACCTTTACTCCTCCCTTTGAGTTTCTTCTTCTCATCTCTAAACAAAAGTAAAAAAACACCTAATAAAGGAAAAACAAATATTGTATTTGAGCCTTTCATGCAAGAATGAGATAGTGAGGGGTCTTCTCTCACTTTCTTAGAATGTTTAGCGTACGTCCCGTCTTGGGTCGATATACGAGGCATTCGATCTTACATGAGGGACTTAAATACAATATGCGTTGCAAAACCTCAAATAAACAAAACACTTCTTTCCTAAAAGACAAAAACAAACAAACAATTCTTCTCTCATCTCTTCACTCATTCCTTGAGGACTCGTCAAGCCCGTTCCACCGCAAACAGGTAACGCGTAAGTCTCCCAACAGCGAGCTGCAACACCTAAACTGATGGAACGCGCACGCTGACGTTTCCACTAAAAAACACAAATAAAGCGACCCTCGTTGAGGGGAACTACGTCGCTCTGATTCTCATGTTCCCGATGGGATACGTAGGCAGTGGGGTAGGGCTCATTCGAGCACTTCTTTTATTTTCCCTACATTTGTTTCTTGTTCCCTCTCTCCTCTCTTTTTTTCCCTTTTCATGTTCCTTTTCTTTTTCGGTAGCAGCGGAGCTCCAGCCGACGACACCCTTTGATTGAAGCAGCTAGCGTGGATCCCATCGGGTACGATGGACGCGTGGGGGTGCTAATACCTTTCCTTCGCGTAACCGACTCCCGAACCCAGTTCTCTTGGTCACAAGACCATGCTCTTTCCTTTCCCTCAGGTTTACGCAGTGTTTCCTTTCCCTCTCTTGGGATAAATACACATTGCTGGAGACTCTGTTTCCGTGCCACTTTCGCGTTTGTACTTGGATGAAAATCCTGGGAGCGACAGCTGGCGACTCTGCTGTGGATCAAACCCAGAATCTCTAGTTTCCTTAGCAAGTCCATCCTAGTGCTTGCCTGTTTTCTTTCATTGGTTATTTACTGTTGTACTGTATTTACTGTTGTACTATATTACTATTTACTGTATTACTGCTTTACCGTACTTTACTGTATTTACCGCACTTTAGCATTTTCATTTCATATGCTTTATTATGCTATGCTGGACTGTGCTATTTGTTGTTTGGTGGGATGGGGTATTCTGAGAGATAGGCCCAATACACAAGCCTGAGTGCACTTATGTTTAGTGTGTTTCATATCCTCTCGCGTTCCATTTTGGTGCGAGGAGGGAATATGAAACACAATCTGGATGTGGTTCTCTCTAGAGAATTCTGCGTTGTGGGTCTTCCACGATGGTAGAGCTATCGGAAGAGCTGTTAAGTCTGGATGATCTTTTAGGAGGACCCCTCTTTATTTCGAGGTGAATCAGAGGATGGTCTCTTTGTTTGGCGATAGCATTGTATCCTTCGGGCTGAATGTGCTATTGCTTCTTATTCTAGGATCCGAATCTGAGGATCCTCATGTCCTAGTACATACAGGTGAGGTTAGGGGGGATTGTTTACAGGTGTGCAGGAACCCTTGACTTTCAGAGTACCCGGTTTTCTTATGTGTTCTGGATTTGTTACTGAATCTTTGATCCTGACTGGTCCCTTATTGTTCTAGATTTTTTTTTACCGGACCTTGGATCCTGGGTTTGTGTATCTCATCAAATTCAGAAAACAATACAGTGGGTTCAGCAATACATGTGCAGCATTGATCACATGCCCTTGCATACATATCATCATTAGCATTCTTGCATTTAACCTTCATGTTTATTCATTTGCAGGGTATACTTCCTTTCGATTCCGGTTGACAGTTCCCTTTTGCAGCTATGGAGATTCCCAGGAAAAACAATGTGCATTACACGTTCTTTGACACCATGGTGGGACAGTTACAGAAGATGGTATCCCTTATTACTCCAGATTATGTGGGTTTGTTCCGGAAGGCTTATGGGGAGATTCTGACCATGGTTGATGATTTGAACGCTTCAGAGAGGAGTGTCATCCATACTTGCTTACAGTTTTATGACCCACAGTTAAGGTGCTTCACTTTCTCGGACTTTCAGTTGGCCCCGATGCTAGAAGAGTATGCCATTCTTCTAGATGTGCCTCTCAAATACCAGATTCCTTTTAACTCCGATATGCGCCCTCCAAAGCCTGAGGAGATAGCTAAGGCCCTCCATCTGAGCGTACCTGTGGTAGCAGATAACCTCGCCACCAAAGAAGGTTTATCTGGCTTTCATCTGGATTTCTTGGTTGCCAAAGCTGAAGAATGTGCTGCTAAAGCTCAATGGGAAACCGTTTGTGCTATTCTGGCCTTGATCATTTATGGGATTATGTTGTTTGCTGATGAGCCCAAGTTTGTAGACATGAGAGCCATCCATATCTTTGTGGTGAAGAATCCTATACCTACGCTCTTGGGTGACTTGTATTATTCTATGCATTATAAGAACGAGAAGAAGAGAGGGGGTTTGGTTAGATGTTGTGCACCTCTGTTTCATAAATGGCTCATGAGACACTTACCAAATTCTGAGGCTTTCCTGGATCCTCATCTTACAAAGAATTGGGCTAAAAGGATGATTCAGTTGACGGAAAAAGATATTCGTTGGTTCAATCAAAGAACGATGGGTGGGGATTTCATCAGTAGTTGTGGAAGACATCCAAATGTGCCACTCTTGGGGATAAGGGGTTGCATCAATTACAATCCTGTTATTCTAAGGAGGCAGTTGGGATTTGCTTTAATCGATCCTCCGAGAGATAGCAAATTGGAAGAATCTTTCTTCTTCTCTGTGAAGGATAATATTTTGTTGGTAAGGCAAGCGGCCGGAGCTTAGGGCAATTTGCAAACAAAGGGTAAAGTTGTCTTTGGCAAGTGCAACAACGTGTCGTCTCCTTAGTATGATGCATGGTTGAAAAGAAGAGTTCAAATCACCCTTTTTCCGTTCTCTAGTGAAAGTCCGTCAGATCCAGTTGTTGTTGAACCAGTGACCACGATAAGTGTTGCTGAATATAACAAGCTTAAGGCGGAGATGGATAAGACAGTCAAAATAAATGAGAAGTTAAGTGAAGGACTCCGAAAGACGCTTTGTGAAAAGCGTAATGTTGAGTATGAACTGCAAAAGCTGACTGAGCGTCATGAGGCTAATGAAAAAAGAATTGCAGAGGATGCTATCTATATTCGCAAGGTCAAGCAAAATGAGATGGCATTAAAATAGGAGTGCAAGCGTATCAACGAGCAGTTGTCAAAATCTGAAAATGCACTTGCCAAAGGGCAGCAGAGATGGGATGAGTTCTCTGAGTGCCGAAGGGAGATCGAAGCAAGAATCAGGGCTGAAAATGATGAGTTGAGAAAGAATTTGAAGAGTAAAGAAGGTGAATTCCTCCAGCAGCTTAGTTCAGCCAACCGAGAGATTGAAGATCTGAAAGTCCGCGCTGGAGTAAAGAGAGCCAAAGAGTTAGACATTAAAGATCAAATCAGAAAGCTGGAGGAAGCTGTCAAGATAAGAAGTCAGCTGATCAGAAGTCTTACGGAGCGCCCTAATGATCCAGTTACTGAAGCACTTCTCAAGGAAGTCCGAGAGGATTTGTATGGGCTCAGTGTCTGAGTTATTTTGTTGTTATTCTGGGAACTCACCATCAGACTTGTTGATGGGTGTTCTGTTGCTTGTATTCATGCTATTCAGTTATATTTGATCAGAATCAATTTGTATTTGACTGTTCCACACCTGGTTATGGGTTTTCATTTATGATAATGGTGTTTCGTTTGGTATTATTGAGGTGGATTCTTCATCAAATTATACAATGATCCACACACTCATTGGGCCGTATATGATGGGTATTCTGAATTATTAATATGCACCTCTGATGTTCCATCAACATTAGTAATTGCAGGAATGTGCGATGTTCCCTTTCGGTCAAACTGGAATCGAAGGAAGGAACGCTTCAAAATGAATAAACATTGCATTGCATGGCATATATCATTTCGCATTTTATTGTTACTTTTCAGGTACTCGTGGCGGGGTCTCTAACCTTTATTTGGTTTCAGGAATTATAGCTGATACCCACGTTCACTGATACGTAACTCGCAGAAACCAAGCCAGAACCATGGATCAAGTGCAGGCAGAATTAAGGGAGATGCGAAGCCAAATGGGGCAGTTTATGAGGGACATGCGAGCTTTGATTCAGGACCAGAAAATGCTGAAGGAAGAGGTCAATCAAGTGAAGACCCAGATGAGTTTTATTATGGAAGTTGTGAGAAATGTACTCAGAAGGGATGATAATCCCACACCTGAGGCTACAACAGAAGTTGTCGTTCCACCACTGCCTGTGGAATCTATCCCAAAGAGTGATATGCCTCGCGGATTTTCTGCACAACCTGGAATTCAGAAACTTACTCACCAGCTGTTACCTCTTGTTTCCCCAGACGGCCCCAAGGCTAGGAAGTACCTACCAAAGTCGAAGAAAACTGACAGAATCTTTGATCTGCTTCCTATGCCTTATGCTCAGTTGTTGAGGTACCTACTTCAACTCCAATTGGTTGAACTTCGGACGATAAATCCCCCTAGTGGAAAGCTCCTATTCAATTATGATGCAAGTGCCCATTGCGATTTTCACTCTGGTGCGCCGGGGCACAATGTGGAAAAATGTAAAGCCTTTCATAATGAGGTCCAAGATCTGATTGATTCAAAGGCAATAGATTTCGCGCCAGGCGGCGTAAGCATACAGAATAATTCTACTCCTACTGCTGCAGGAAATATGAATTTCCCGACGTTCCCTCTTGAAGCGGCATCAAGTCAAGGGCATATCTTGCAGTCCTCGGTCTCAAAATCCCCATATCAGCAACTTGTTCCCGATCTTAGGCCAAGTTTGAAAAGGAAAATGTTGGGAAGAAAGGAGTACCCGAGTCAGTATCAGCAGCAGACTAGCTCCTAGAGGAGATATCAAAGACCCAGAAAGCCCGAGAGAAAATTTGATCCTATTACTGTCTCTCACAGTCAGCTGCTCAGCCGTTTACTTCAAGACTCTTTGATTCAGTTAAGGGAAGTTGTTCCTGTCCCGTATCCCCTTCTGCCAGGTTATGACAAGAATTCTAGGTGCGAGTACCACTCAGGGACATAGAGGCATGCCATTGAAGATTGTAAGGTGTTCAAGAATAAAGTACAAGATCTGATTGACGCTGGGACCATTATTTTCACTATAGATGGTTTGTACGTTAACTAAAGCTTCCCAAGCGAGCACATAAAAAAAAGGAAAGACATCATCAGAAGCAATAAGTCCAGACGGAGTCAAGCCTCCTCAACAAGGACAATCATTTAGCTTCTTTGCTGCATTTTCATATGTAGTCTTTATTTGTTTGTTCAGACATTATTTGCATGTTAAAACTTGTTTGTATTTGGTATGATGATTTTAATGCAATGAATATGTTTTCTTTAAGAATTTCATTTGTGTTCACTCATTTAATGCTAATGTGCACTGCAATACCAATTTTCTTGCTTAAACTCTTGAGGGAGGATGATGAGTGAAAAACGCAAAAATCTCTAAGGGTGTGCTTTTGAATATGAACTCTGTTGAGGATTGGCAAGCATTGTTTCGAACCCCTAAACACTGGAGACATAAGGAAGATAATCCCTTGCAAACCCCTTTGAGCCTTGAAGTAGGAGTTTCTTTCGTACGAAAAAACCCTCACACTTAACCCAGGGGCAGGGTAGGCGTTAGTTAATTTGACCGAGCATTCAAACCTCAAAAGGAGTGTGCATCTGAGGATCCATTACCTTTCATTCCACCGCCAAGAGGTCAAGAGATGTGAAACCACAATGGTTATCCGTCAACAATCAAGAAGTGAGGCAGTCACAACCCTTTCAATAAAGTCAAGACAAGCCAGTGTCAGACGACGTGTTCAGGAGAAAAAAAGAAATGAAAAAGCCCGCTAAGTTGAAACTTGAAAACAAGCAACTTAGGCAAAAGTTAGGGCATCCCGCTGGACTCCGAAATCAAAGATTCAAAAGAATCTGTCCAGGAAAAAGTTAGGGATAAGCAAAAAAAAAAAAAAAAGAATGTGAAAGCAAAGTGCGAACAGGATTAACCAAGAAAGATCCTCAAAAGAAAGAACAAAGTCGTGTGACTACGAACAAAAGACAAAAGGGGTGACTGTTACTCCAAAACCTCATTAGGTGTCAAACCATCAGTGCATGGATTCCTTAAAGATCATGAAATCTTTTTGAGAGATGAGCGCTTGTGTCAAATTAGCTGAACGTAGGACTGGAGAATATCACGAAGAGTGGGTGGGCACTGATAAACTTTGAGCCTTAAAACTTTTTTTCAAAACTGTGAACCAGGCCATGTTACAACCCTCAAAAGTCCTAATTGAAATAGGGTTTATTTCAAGAGTGTACTCCGATGAGATAGCGTTCCTGACTCCTATGAATAATGCTTAAAGATCTTGTTGGTATTGCATGTGCATGCTTTATTTTATTCAAAAATCAATGTCGTATCCTAAGTAGTGATTCGTTCATAGCTTTGCGACATCTTTTCAATAAAGACTTCAAGATTAACATGTGTGTTGCATTAGAATTTTCATTCTCAGACTAAAACATTTTCTGCTTGCATACATTTGTTTGACATCAAAAGAATTTTACATATGGAAATTTAGTCCAGAAGCTTAATCTTGCCGAGTTGAGAATCCTGAAACTCCCGAAGGGCGGCCACATCCAGTGGCATTTCCTCAAGAAACTTTGTTGAGCGGGAGCTTTCCCAACAAGTTGTGTTAAGACGTAGTCGATCTGGGGCAATTACTTCGAGATTCAAATCTCTCCAAAGGCAGGTATTCTGGGTCTTCCTTCGAAGATCAGTAGTCAGGGGCAAAACCACTTCAAGGTTCATACTGGGGCAGGCTATCCCAAGAGCACGGGAAGTTAGTCCTTCTAGACGGCTAATCAGCCTATCCAGGGTTCAGAGTATTGGGGCAGAATATCTCACGGTGATATGAGATTGGTCATGAACCTTCTCGAGGCGAATTCCTCTGTAGACCATACAGTCTGAGGCAGTTACTTCGAGATCCGACGAATCTCTCCAAGATTTTGAAGACATTGAGGCGTTTTGGATGTCCAGTCTTCTGTAAAATCCTCTTGAGACCATACTGTTGCTCACGTATATGTAGTCAATCAGTCAAAAGGTTTGAAACGAATGGGGCATTCCAACCCAAGGCATTTGTGGTCCCCCGTCTTCAGTAGGCTTCATTAATAATGTTCACAGCAAGAGATGCATAAAAACCTTTCTCCCCAACAAGTGGTGGTTCCGAGTTAGATTTTCTTAGTTGCAGAAGTCATATCCAGCACGGGGCATATGTGCATATTCTTTTGCTGGCAGGCAGCAGCCTCATGTTAAGGCTCAAAAACAAGATTGAAGCCTTTGCGAGATCGTGGATCGTTTCTTCCAAGCGAGTAATCACTTATTCCCATGCGTAATACTGGAGCAATCATGTTCAGGAAAGGGTTCACATGTCACCCTTTTGTCACAACGTTTACTAATTGAGTCTATTAATCAGCTGACGGTCGCTCACGACGATTCGATATCGACAAGTTAATGGCCACTGGGTGTCGTGGTATCTTATTAAGTCGATTATCTTATTCAGTACTTCCAACAGCTACAAGCTGTTCTGTGTAGATAACGGTTGCGAATTCCCCAGTAGAGTTGCTTCGCATGCCTCGCTGTTAATGTGCAAGACTCAGTGAGTGTCCAAGAGTTTGAAGATGCCAAATCTTCTGTAAAATCCTCTTGGGACGATTTTTTCAGATCTACCGCGTAATCTGGAGCATAAGAAAGTTGTTGACTCTCCCAAACATGGGGCATCATGAAGTTCCCCGGCCAGGGGAGTCCTAGATCTATTATCTCTAGTAGAGTGACCTCTCAAGTCTCAGCATCTGTCCAAGAGTTTGAAGATGCGTGGTCTTCTGTAAAATCCTCTTAAAAGACATTCCCCAGCGAGAGACGCTTTGAAGCAGTTTTCCCCAGCAGAGTTTGTTGTCGACTCATTATCCCCAGTGGAGTCGTCAAGCAGAAGGTTCTAAGATTGACAGCTTTGTTCCTCAACAGATTACCGTGAATTTTCTGTGTGTTCTCCCAACAGATCCCTAGGGGCTCGTTCCCAGCATATCGTTCCCAGCATATCACAACAGAACGTCTTCTAACTAGGATTTGTGTATCCCTGACAAAGTAGGATCGGTCCCCAGCAAGATTGTGTCTCTAGTAGTTGTACTCCCCACAGAGTTCAGCATTGAATCTTGTCAACAATACTCCTCAGCTGAGTTATTTTTCTTCCCCGCAGAAGTTTAGCAGGTCAACAGAATCTCTTCCTCAGCAGAGTGTTAGCATATTCTCCTCGGGTTTGATAGATCCCCCAAGCATAGTTTTAATGACTTCTTCAGCAGAGTGTTAGTACATTCTTTCCTCAGCCAAGTCGGAAAATTCTCATCCCCAGCGGAGTTGCTATGACCAGAATTCCTCTCCAGGCAGATGAAGTAGTTCCTGGCAGAGTCATCATTTTCCATATCTCAAAGTCCAATTTATTTTTGGAAAGCATGACAATTCGAAGTAAACAGATTATTCATTCATTCTACAACAGAGATACCATCCTTTCAGGAGTCTCTAAAGTCAAATCATTGATTACTGTTTCTCAGCAGAGTCAGCAGGGATGTCTGACGTGCGTGCAGAGCGTCATCCAGTATTGGAATTTTGGCGAAGTCCAACCGCAGATTGGCAAAAGTCCATCCAAGGGTGGCAAAACAAGGCAAAGTCCAACCGTAGATTGACAAAAGTCCATCCAAGGGTGGAAAATCAGCTGTAAGTCCAACGTAGATTGGCAAAAGTCCATCCAAGGGTGGCAAAACAAGGCAAAGTCCAACCGTAGATTGGCAAAAGTCCATCCACGGGTGGTAATTCAGCTGCAAGTCCAACCGTAGATTGGTAAAAGTCCACCCGCAGTGTGGCAAGTCAGTAGTTGTCTGACTCCATTCAAAAAGACAGTTTCAAGTCCAACCGTAGATTGGCAAAAGTCCACCCGTAGTGTGGTAGGTCAGTAGTCGTCTGACTCCATTCAAAAAGACAATTTCAAGTCCAACCGTAGATTGGCAAAAGTCCACCCGTAGTGTGGCAAGCCAGTAGTCGTCTGGCGTTGTACAAAAGACATTGCTAAAGTCCACCCGTAGTGTGGCAGGCCAGTAGTCGTCTGACATTATACAAAAGACATTGCTAAAGTCCACCCGTAGTGTGGCAAGCCAGTAGTCGTCTGGCGTTGTACAAAAGACATTGCTAAAGTCCACCCGTAGTGTGGCAAGCCAGTAGTCATCTGGCGTTGTACAAAAGACATTGCTAAAGTCCACCCGTAGTGTGGCAAGCCAGTAGTCGTCTGGCGTTGTACTAAAAGACATCTCTCCAGTGCTATTATTCCCATCAGAGTTTTATCCAAGCAGAGTTCATTTGGTTGGGTTTATATCCCTTTTCTTCTTCTCCACAGAGTGCAAATTTTCTGGTTATTTTCGGTATTCAATCCCTCCATACCTTGAACGTCTGAAAGCAATCGCTATCATCCCTTCAGGTCTATAGTGATTGAATAGGGGCAGCTGTAATACCCCAAAATTTGCCCTCTCTTTTCTTCATAGCATTTAGCATGAGCTTTCATTTCATTGCATTGCATTCAAGCATAGAAAAAATAAAACATTAAGCATTTAGCATTGCATCTTGTATAAGGGCATGTGATCAGTTGTTCCTCAAAGGTATGGATCATCCAAAGTAAGAGAATAAGAGCCAAAGGTCTCTCAACAAGACTCAATGGTTTATTACATCATATATCATCCCACTTGATCTTACAAGTCATTGGAAGATGGGAATTCATCAAGAAGGATTGGACAGTGCATCATCTCCTATCAAAAACAGTCAAAATTAGGGTTTTGGATTCAAGGGGTCTCCTGATGAAATTTTGATTCAAACTTGATCTCAATGTTTTCTACATGATATTAAGTGTCTAAGGATGGAATATTGTCCATTGATTCATTTCAGAAGAGGTTCAATTGATCAGTTGCTTGATAATCAAGAAATTGGGGAAAAAGTCAACTGTGCAGTGAAAAAAGTCAACTCCTGACTTTTTAAGATCAAAATCATAAAATTCAAGTTATACATGTTCATTGGACAATATTTGATCAAGAAATGATGGTGGAATCATGAAAAATCAAGAAGTTACAAAACTGCCAAAAATAGAAACTTTAGGGTTTCCAAAAATGGCAAGTTTGGACCATTTTGCACCCTACTTTGAGGCTCTCTTTCTCCATGATAAAAGCTCCAAACCTCAGGTCCAAGTTGAGCTAATTAAAGTTCATGTTCTAAGCTTCAAATCCATATAAAGAACTCTTTCATTGGATCAAAATTAAATGAGTTATGATTGATCAAAGTTTGACAAAACTAGGTCAAAAACCAAGTCATGGCAAGGCAAGACTAGGCCCACCGGCCATAATTTTGTCAAACACATGGTGTGTCCAAAGTCCAGCCACTTTTCTCAATGATGTAAGCTCCAAATGAAAAAATGTTGAACATCAAAGTTGTTCATCTCAATGTCCTCTTCAACTTTTATGTTGGACAAATTTTCATTTGAGCAAGTTATGATGGAGTTATAAGGGTTCAAAGTTGGTGTGATCATGCTGAATCTCACAGGCCATTTTGCCATGCCATGCCACCACTTACCATGCATTTGTACCAGTTTCAAACCTTGACATTCCAAACCATTTTACACCATTCTACAAGCCTCCATTCAAGTCAATTCCCACATCAAAGTTGCTCTATGATGTTTCCTCTTTCCATTGACACCTAAAACTCATCAAACCATCCACAAATCATGGAAAAATTCCTTCACAAACTTCCACGTTTCAAGCTTTCAAAATTAGAAGAAAATGAATTGTTGTTGTTGTTGTCATAGCTCAGTTCACACACATACAAACCATGCCCATTCCTTTCCTCTTACAGCCAAACCATAATCCTTACACAATCCTTGCCATGCTATTATCATACATGAAAGAGGAAAATGAAGCTTGATATGCAAGTTTCTGTCACACCAGAATAACATCATCACCATCTCTCTTTGCTTCCACCTCACCATAACATCATGAATGCACCTACACCATAACACAACCTCTCCTCACTCGCCCTAACTAACTTGACTCAGTTAGTTAGAGGCAACTCAGTTAACCTCACATTAACTCACTAAACTCACTCAGTTGACCACACCATGGTTCACATTTAACCCGACCTATAAATTGAAATTTCACTCTCAAATTCAATTTCAACTTCATTTTTCTCATTCTGACTCAAAACACTCTCAAATTCTCTCTTCTTTCACTCTCTGACCTCACACGATTTCATCCTTTTCATCAATCATCTTCATCATTCATCATCATCAATGGCTTGTCTCTGATCAAGAACAAGAGAGAACCAGTTCAATTCTTCACTTGCAGCTTTGGTTTAGTTGGAATCTCGCTCTATTTTCTTCAATATTTCAAGCTCCTAAAGCCTTTATTTGGCCACGTCCAAGCTCCAGATCAAGTGCAGCTCTCTGGTTTTTCCTTTGGATCCAAGACTCTTCACATTTCAAGTTCCTTGTTCTCAACTCTTTTCCAATGAATATAGCTTATTTTCATGGTGTTTAGAGCTTATTAGAAGCTATGTGTGAGTCCTGGCTAGTTGATAGGCTCTTTAGGAGCTTAGTTGTGAATTTAGGGCAAAATGTATTGGTTCGGTTTGTTATGTACGTGCATGATCTTTGGAAAATAATTGCATATTCATGATCTCCTTCACTTCCTCTTCATTTTGATATGGGGTTTGGTGATTTCTGGAATACTTGAAGGTTGCAGACGGTGAAGAGTGGCCGGAGAAGATGACCGGGGGTCCTTCTCAGGCCGGTGAGGTTTAATGCTAGGGTTTCTCTATTTTATATCCTGTCCGTTAGATCATCATCATCCAACGCCTGATATCATGCCAACACATTAATGAGATTTGCTGCGTGTGTGTGAGTGTATGATAGTTAACATGTGGTTGCATTCTCATCCATGTGACTGCCTTGCATTTCTTAATGATTGATTGACTAATTGATCCAAGGGCCCACATCATGCCAATGCATAAATGAATGTATGGTCTTGCACGTGTTTCTTTTTTAGTTTTTGAATGATTGCATGCGTGTGTGTCCGTAATAAGTATGATGTGCACGCTTTAAGGTTCGTTGGATAGTTTTACTTTTCATCATGACCTAATCATGTGGTTCTGGATGCATCACATGTTTGATTTAAATGCACACTAGCACACAATATCACACGTTAGTGGACTGGGTTATATTTGATATCTGCACCCCATTGTCTGAGCCCAATTTATTTTGGAACATGAGAATTACTTGCGCTGCACCCCCCTTCCCATTTTTTTTTCTTTTTTAATTTTCTTTTCCATATATGTTTGATTTTCATATTTTAAAAATACCAATTAATCTCTAAAAATCCTAAAATAATTCATGTGACATCTTAGCATATTTAAATAATTTTCTCTATTTTTTAATTCTGACTTTGTGAATTTTTATACATTATTTCATATTTTCTTTTTAATTTCTTTTTGAATGCTCTTATTCATTGACACTTGCACTTGCATGATTTCTTTCTCTCATCTTACATCATATTTTTGATTCATTCTTTTTGTATTGATTAGATAACATATTAAAGTGCCTAAAACAATTTTTTTTGATTTTTAAAGTCATTATATCATACCTTTGGATGTTCATTTTTGTACCTTCTTGTGATGGGTTTCATATGACTTGGTTGATTTGTTTGAGCATGTTTCATTTTGATTTTTGCCATGAACTTTTGATACTTGATTTGCTTCTGATTTAGGTTGTTTAGAGCCAATTTCCATGATTTTAATATGTACTTTTGATATTTGTTTAGAGCTTTACATTTGAAGTTATCTTTGTGCATATTCTTATACTTCCTTCTAGCTTACTTTTAATGAGGCACTTGTGCCACCCTTTCTTGTTTGCTTTGTGTGAAATTAGAGGTTTCATTTAGAAGATTATAGTTCTTTCTTAACTCAATTATAGGTCATGTTGGTTTATACTTGCATTTGGTTTGTGCATTTTGACTTACCTTTTTGACATGTTTTCATATCTTATCTACCCTTGTGCTTAACATGAATTGTGTTTGCATTTGGCATGCCATCTTACATGTTTGATTTGCATTTCACCAATGATATGCTACTGCCCATGTGCATTCATCAATCATTTTACATGATATGCATCTTTGATATGTAACTTTGTGCATCTTAGTGAAACTTGTTTCTCATTCTTTTCTCTTTCTCCTCTCTTCTTCTTACATCATTTCATCTATGAACTACATGATGATTCATAAGCCTTGTAAAACCATTCTTAAATGACAATGGTTCTGACTTTAACCTTCCATGAAGTATTAATGCATGATCACTTTGCTTATCCACTCATTCTTCATCTACTTCTTTCATAATGCATTTCTTTGTGGTTTAAGGCATTGTTTGTGGACATTTGATTTGTGTTTGATCTCATAGCATTAGAGAACATTCTTATGATGTGCATTCTAACCTTATGCTTTCCTTAACCTTTAAGATGCTTTTACTTTGGTTCTTGACTTGTTTAAGCCTTACTTGTTCATCTTAACTTGTTTCTTCACTTGTAAATAATTGTACTAACTATTTCAGGGGTTAATGGTAAGTCACTTGAGTGTGGACATGCATCCACATTCTAATTTCTTCCTTCATCTTTTAATCATTCAATTTGTGTTGTTTAAGCATTTAATGATGCTTTGTTTTCATAATCTTCTTTCTTCCCTCTTAGAAATAACTTAACTTCCATCTTGGAAGTAAGTTGCTTTCTATCTTCTTTTCCTTCCTTTTAGGATTAGGTTCCTTAAACCCCATTAACCATAGGATCACAATGCATGATAACATTAAGATTGAGTCTTAGTCTCCCTCTTTAGTTTTTACCTTTACTCCTCCCTTTGAGTTTCTTCTTCTCATCTCTAAACAAAAGTAAAAAAACACCTAATAAAGGCAAAACAAATATTGTATTTGAGCATTTCATGTAAGAATGAGATAGTGAGGGGTCTTCTCTCACTTTCTTAGAATGTTTAACGTACGTCCCGTCTTGGGTCGATATGTGAGGCATTCGATCTTAAATGAGGGACTTAAATACAATATGCGTTGCAAAACCTCAAATAAACAAAACACTTCTTTCCTAAAAGACAAACACAAACAAACAATTCTTCTCTCATCTCTTCACTCATTCCTTGAGGACTCGTCAAGCCCGTTCCACCGCAAACAGGTAACGCGTAAGTCTCCCAACAGCGAGCTGCAACACCTAAACTGTTGGAACGCGCACTCTGACGTTTCCACTAAAAAACACAAACAAAGCGACCCTCGTTGAGGGGAACTACGTCGCTCTGATTCTCATGTTCCCGATGAGATACGTAGGCAGTGGGGTAGGGCCCATTCGAGCACTTCTTTTATTTTCCCTACATTTGTTTCTTGTTCCCTCTCTCCTCTCTTTTTTTCCCTTTTCATGTTCCTTTTCTTTTCCGGTAGCAGCGGAGCTCCAGATGACGACACCCTTTGATTGAAGCAGCTAACGTGGATCCCATCGGGTACGATGGACGCGTAGGGGTGCTAATACCTTCACTTCGCGTAACCGACTCCCGAACCCAGTTCTCTTGGTCGCAAGACCATGCTCTTTCCTTTCCCTCAGGTTTACGCAGTGTTTCCTTTCCCTCTCTTGGGATAAATACACATTGCTGGCAACTCTGTTTCCGTGCCACTTTCGCTTTTGTACTTGGATGAAAATCCCGGGAGCGACATAACCTCACGTGAGCAAGATTTCTAAAGCACCATAAACATCATCATACATGGTTTCTCACTGACGTGGACAAACCATAACCACTCTACATTGTTATATACCTGCTAAAGTTTCTGTAATGAATTGATAAAACTTAACAGTACAAAAACAGAATTGGAACTGTAAATGATACCACTCATTCAATGCAACAATACAATTTGGAATTAGGAGTACATATGGCTAAACCATTTACAATAAGGAAAAGAAGAATTTAATGACAAATATAGAAAAGCATAGAAGCTTGGAGAGAGAAGAGAGTCAGGTTTCCACCACTAAGATTCCCCCCAATCATTACCAATCATTGCCCTATTTAACAAAGTGCTCAGTGTATTTTCTGTTAGGGATCTTGTGCCTCTTTCCACGTCTTGGATCCTCACAATAAGGATCAATTGCCACCTGTCCTTTCTCATCATGTGAATAAGTTACTGCAGTAACTTCTTTGCCCTCTCATTCATAACAATTTTTTAGTGCTCATGCCCTTAGAAGGATAACATACACACATGTACTTTTTAATCAATACATAATCCATTAAATTTTAAATCGAAAAATCTCATATATTCAACATTTGGCCTGATTTTTAAATGATTGTTAATAAACTTTATTGCATTGCGATCACTAATTTAGTGGCCATTTATTCTGTTATGTTATTTTATCTTGTGTAAAAATCTGATATGGTTTAACTTTATTCCATGCTGGCTTTATATTCTCTTTATTTAGATTTATTCCATGCTGGCTTTATATTCTCTTTATTTAGATTTTGGACATACAAGTACTATAAGCCATGTTCTCCTTTAGCTGTTTGGCTCAAAAGCTTGTGGACTTGTTCGAACAACACAAAAGAGAGTTACATTGAAATAGGCATTATGAATAAATCATTGTGCAATTATACTTTTCTATGATTGGACATTTTGGAGAGATATGGAAAATTGGGACTACTAGTAGTACTGCACTAGTAGTGATTTATAAACCGTATATTAGAATATTTTTATTCTCTTCTCACTTTGGTGATAATTGATTCAAATTATTGTACTATTCTTTTCCAATAGCGCGTAAGAATTGATTATTTAAATATATATTTATTATAGAAAAATGCTATTCCTACACCAAAACCATACACTTACGCCGTATTCTACTGTTTACATGTAAGGTGAATAATGAAATAATATAATAATATATTTTTTTTAAATAAAAAATAAAAAATTATTATTTTAATATTTTTTATATATTTTTAATTTTTAAATTAAATGATAATGATGTAAAATTGTATAATTAACCAACTTCACAACTCAATTAACCAATTTTTTATATTTTATTAACCAACTTTGTTTGTTACTAAAAATTATTTTTTAAAATTGAACGTTTATTAATCAATTTTATAACTTCATTAACCAATCTTTTATATTGTATTAACCAACTTCATTGACTGTTAAAAATTATTCTTAATATCTGAACGCGTATTAACCAACTTCATAACTTCATTAACCAACTTTTCATATTCCATTAACCAATTTTGATTTATTATTAAAAATTATTTTTAACATCTGAACGTTTATTAGCCAACTTTGTCACTTCATTAACCAACTTTTTATATTTTATTAACCAATTTCATTTCACTATTTTAAAAATACTGTCCACGCATTGTTTATACACTGTTCACGCATTATTCATATACTGTTTATGCACTATTTACGCATTATAAATATTATTTTTTATTTATTAAAAAATAAAAAAACACTGTTTATTGTATAAATACGATGAACAGTGTTTTGTGTAGGTATTTGGTGTAAGAATGATGGTAGGAAAAGCATATCTGTTTATTATATTAATAATTAATTGATTTAGTAGTCATTGATGAATAATTAAGTAGGGAATACATCTCTTAATTGCGAGTAGGAGGGACTAGAAACTATTTAATGTTATAACTCATCTTTGAACTATATTTGTCAGTTCAATGAATGGTTAATGGTGGTGAAAAAAATTATTTATTATAATAAAAATAATTTAAATATGTATTTGATCTCGGTAAATAGATGAATTTTTAAATCAAGTGATATTCAAGTGCGGTTGACCAATCCTCATTCGCTAACCAGGCCAAGAAAATATTTACAAAGAAATCAAAATTTGATTCAATTGAAATTATAAGATTTATGTTTTTGGCACATTGCTTCGGATATATGTCTAACGTCTTGCAAACGTAAAAAGTATTAAGATTTCATATTGAATATGGATCTAGCGATTTTATCATTCTAGTACTATGTAATAATCAATGTGGAATTACCAAGTCAATATAAGACTCATTTTCATACATTGTCATGCAATATGACATGTGAGAGGCACCTCGCACAGTAAGGGCCGGCCGGTATTGACATTTTAGAGGTCTGAACTAATAATAAGAATTGATTCCTAATAAAATATTAAAAAATTATTTTATACTTTTGGTAATATAATAATTTTTTAAATAGTTAATTATGAAAATAAATATTATTTAAAAATAATATAAATTTTGTTAAATTTTTAGTATTATTATAGAATAAAATTAAATATATATTTTTATATAAAAATAATAATAGATCAAATCATTTATAAGAAAGTGTTATATTTTATCACAGAAACTTAATAATAAATAAATGAGTATATAATAAATATTAAAATATTAAACCGTAAAATATTAATATACCAAAAATTTATGTTTCAAAATGAAAATAAAATTAAAAAGGTTCTTAAGGGATAGAATATTTAACTTTAGTATATGGTAAGATTGTTATATAAATTCTTATAAGAAAATTGATGTTAAGAAGTGAATGGAAAATAATAATGTTGTTGGAATAATGCTGCTTTACTGTACCAATATTATATATTTCCGATTTTAAAATATATCATTTAAACCGTAGTGGCCTGGTGCGTGATGTAACACTCCAATTCTCATCGCGGAAAGATCCATAACTGACTTGTTATACAAAATAAATGGTTTTATAACATCAAAATATTCATACAAAGGTAATACATATATAATAAAAGCGTTCCCCGACTCCCGTGTTACGTAGCAGAGCAGGCAGACTGACAAACGGATGGAGAACTAATCTTCACAAAAGCCTCCAAGACTACTAATCTGCAATTGCCTCATAGAGCAACAAACCACAGCAGAAGGGTGAGAAATAACAACTAAATCAAGATTGCATAATAATATGCAACACATACAAATTCACATGCATAATTATTCTCACCACAAGCATCAAATACTAATACATATAGCATATATCAATTATACCAATCATAATCACATATCCACACATAAGGCATACCAAAGTTATAACATATGAAAACACACCACCACATCACAGAGCATATGTCTATACATAAAACATATTATCCTCAACCAATGCATTTATCACGAATACATATCAAATCACCAATGCTATCACAAACTCAACACATAATCAATCCATTCATGATTTTCCACACATAATCAATCCATTCATGATTTTCCACACATAATCAATCCATTCATGATTTATGAAAATGCAGAGAGACCGACACAACGACTCTATGCAAATGTGGTACCACCCATCCTTCATTCTCATCATTAGTTCACTCAGGAACTATTGGATTCATCGCTTGTTACTTAGTGTAACTCCCCGTCGGGCCCACGATGATTCCCCGTCGCTCACACCTCTTTGTATAAGGCACACGACGTTTATGGATCGCTCACACCTCTTTGTATAAGGCACACGACCCGATCGCTTTCGGTCCTCTTTGTATAAGGCTCACGATCGTCTATAACATCGCTTTCGGTCCTCTTTGTATAAGGCACACGACCGTTACAGCAGATTCCCTCGGGAATCGTTTCATCGCTCACACCCACTAGGGCACACGACATCACAAGAATGCATATCATGATGCTTGGTATACAATGACTCATGATAATCAAATGCATCTTCACAATCAACAATATGGATTATCTCATCATCATTATTCATGCATTGGAAACCAATTCAAACAATGCATTTACTTGCCATAAGGCCACCAATTAACACACATTGAATTTCACATAAACAATGCTTTTCATCATAATCCACAAACCACAACAATTAGAACTTTAGCACATACACTCATATCAATTCACATCAAGGATTCACGCCACAAGGGCTACCCACAACAACATTCATAACAACATACATTGAAATTCAATCAAGCAATGTATTTTACCACACAACAACATCATTAATCATGCATTGCAATCACACCCAAAACAATGCATTTCTTTCTCCACAAGACCACAAACCATTATCACAACATTTCATCATATATATTCACCTCATATAACAGCACACAAGCTATACGATATATATCAAAAGCATGTCTCATGGTAACACATTAATCGCACACAATTACAACGGTAAAAGTCGACCAAACGACACATTTCCAAATTACCGACATAATTAAATCGGCCACTAATCCCAAAACCATTTTTATAAGAAAGAACATCCCATAAGCTTTCCAACGCATCCGACAGCGCCTCAATCCGAGTTACGGATCAAAAGTTATGAAGAAAACAAAACGGAACAATCTGTCATGTTCGCTATGCGAAGCTCCTAGCGAGCATTCGCTTTCCCCATTTTCCGTATGAAGCTCCAGCGAACCGTGGCAGAGGAAAAAGAGCACAAAGTTTGCTTGGCGAACTTCTGGCAAACATTCGCCTACCCATTCGCACTGCGAAGCTCTGGCGAGCCTTCACTTTCCTCTTCGCTGTTGTTCGCAATGCAAACCCGCGAATTCTAGGATTCGCAGCAGCGCTGTTACTCACTCCAAATCATCATTTTCCCCACCAAAACACTTCCAAACCACAATATATCAACCAAGGCATATTCCAATCATAACAGCAAGTATTCTACGCAGTTTATATCGAAATTCATCCGTGAAAACATCGATTTCTATCAATTATTCACAATTTCAACCAAATGGAAAACATATATTATTCAACCAAACATTCAAACAAATACATACATATACATATACAAGCATGAAATAATCGAAACTTCTCACCCTTACCCGATTAATCACGATTGAAACGGAGGTTTCCTCGATTTTCCTCTTTCTCCTCTTCTCTCTTTCTTTCTTCTCCTTTTCTTTCTCTTCTTTTCCTTTCCCTTTATTTTCTCTCTTTTTCTCTCCACTTTCTATTTATTGAAAATATCTAGTTTTTCTAAAATATCTAATCTCTCAAAAGACCATTTTACCCCTCAGCTCAAATATCTCGCAAACGCTCTCAAAAAGCGATAAAACATAATAACGATGAAAAATAATATATTGTCAAATAAAAGTCAAGAATAAAATAATATAAAAACGAAAATAATTAAATCGACTCGATTAAATAAATAAGACAAAACGGGGCGTTACAATTCTCCCCCACTTAGACATTTTCGTCCTCGAAAATATAACTGATACGAACAACTCCGGATACGACTCTCGCATCCGACTAACAAACTATCATGCCAACAAAAGGCACACCACGAATAACACAAACTGACAAACCACCTTGCTAACAGCAACTACTACAACGACACGACAACGGCGACAACTACAACGACAAGATGCAAAGCCCATACATTGCGCTTGACGACCAACTCACAACTCAAAGAATACCCAAGTTACGAACACACAGGTTCACTCTTGAACCGAAACACAACGAGATTGTTACCCTCACCATAGGTAACACTCCTCTAATTCCCCACACAGGAATTAGCTACACGCACTCGAGCCATCACGATGGAAACGACGCAACAACACAAACAAGAACGTAAAATTCCAAGACCCAACATCGTTTCAACAACCTCTATATAACCATAATACCAACATCCTTGTCACACAACAATATTGCAACAATGCTACGATTCCCCTAATCGAACATATAACCAAAATATCCATCTACATAGTAGCCCATGAATAATACTTAAACCTTTCACCCAACACTTCCATTCTCAAATGTCCAATGGTCTCATCACTCCTACATGTTTATAATGTTAAACCTCTGAACTCTTACAAGTCACACACGCATATATGAAATGTGCCACATCACGCTTTCGCTGCGCACTTTGATTAATCGCAACCATCAAAACTATCAACCCCATGTCCAAAGTCTAACTCTTTCTCATATTCACCAAAAATCACTATTCACTTCTAATATACCCAACCTCACACTCTACTGTGTTATCTCACACACTGGACACAAGTCTCTGAACTGCTCAAATAATTTTAATTCTCTGACCATCAAGACAGCTATATGCAAAGACTATCGACCTAACTCTTCAGGCACAACATTAGCTTTTCTCGATGATAATCCAAGCCAAATTCATAACTCGTCACGAATTCTAACCATCCTCGTTGTCTCATACTCTATTCCTTCTGACCAAACAGGTACTCAATATTCTTGTGATTACTAAACACTTTGAACCTAGAACCATAAAGATAATACCTCCAAATATTCCAACACAATACAACCGCAACCAATTCCAAATCCTGAATAGTATAGACCCTTTTATGAATCCTCAATTGTCGTAAAGCATAAGCTACGACTTTACCCTCTTGCATTAACACACTGACTAAACTCGTCATAGACACATCAAAATACCTCACAAACGGTTTATCAGGATCAGGCAAAATCAAAGTTGGAGCCGTAGACAACTTCTACTTCAGCTCTCTGAAACTTTCCTTACAACGAACATCCCAAACAAGCGACTTACCTTTTGCAAGTCAATCGAAGTAACGAAAACGCTAACTTGGAAAAGTCTTCCATAACCTCTGGTAATAACCAACTAAAGTCTAAAAATATTCTAATCTCCTTAACCAACTTCGGAGCCTCTCATTGTAGAACTGCATCTACTTCCGATGGATCCATTAACCATACTCTCATCCAAAATAACATATCCAAGAAAACTAACCTTTTCCAACCAAAATTCTCACTTGAATAACTTAGCATAAATCTTCGTCTCTTTTCAACACTTGTAATTCAAATCTCAAACACTCTACCTGTTCTTCCTCTGAGTTTATAACAGATCCGAATATCTTCAATCAAAGCCATTACGAACTTATCCAAATAAATATAGAAGATACGATTCATCTACTCCACAAACATTACAGGCGCATTACTAACACCAAATAACATCACTGTACGTTGTAATGCCCAACCAAATTCCAAAAGATATAAATTCTTAAAGCTTTTGCAAAGATTTCCACTGGGTAACTGGTTACTCACATACAAGCTTAACCGAGTAAATAACAACCTATCCCGATGATAACAAACATAGCCAGTCACATTAAATCGATCAAAGCCTCAACTCACACAATTCACCACTCTTATCAAACATTCCAAACAATTGTAATTTCACTCAAACTCAACCAAACCATTCCAGTCATCTATTCATGAAAGTGGACACTTGTTCTCAATCGTTACCTTATTCAACTGGTAGTAATCCATACACAATTTCTTCTCTTAACAGTCCAAATTCCATAAATTCCAACATGTAGCAACAACCAACCAGAAAGAACTCTCAAATATTACATCCACACCTAAGGGTTTTCTCAAGATTTCCATTAATGCCCTAAAACTTAAAAAACTCCAAAACTCACCAAAACTCTAAGTTTTACTTTCCATAATCTCAATACCCTTACACACATCATGCTTGTTATTCCGTCCAATCATCCTTCCTTTTTGCTACTAACAAAGATGAAGCTCTCTAAGACGACACACTTGGTCTCACAAATCCCTTTTCCAGTAAATCTTCCAACCGCTCTTTCAATCTGAGTAATTCTAATGCTAACATCCAATATTCCATCCGGAAACACATCTGGAAATCACGCACAACTGGCAGCCCTTCACTGTGGCCTTTCTGCCAATTTCTAGAAACTATAATCACAAACATACCAACATCTTAGTCTCATCTCCTAAGAGTTTTCTATTTACTTAGCAGATATAAACCTCAACTATTCACCTTCGTCCAATTTTGAGTTCACCCTCTACTCTCTGAGAAGCAGCCATTAATAATACCCAATCATTCTCTCTCAATGACTTCCCAACTGGACCAACATACCAAAACCTCTAATCCGCCTCATCTTCCGATATAAGAATCTTCATCGACTCATCAAAATAATTCGTAATCATTTTCTTAATTCCAAACAATTCATTGCACACACTATCAAAGCCGGAAAGACACGTCTATTCCATCCAACATAATTCCGTCTACTATCAACAAGAGATTAAGGGTGATCAGTTCCTCAATTTGTCAATAGACAGTCGACAATCATGATGGGGCATAAACCGTCTTTACCAAACTATAATAGCATTTCCTGCATCTTGTGCACAAAACTACCTACGACACAAATCCTTAGTGGACATAAACCTTACATCCGCATTCCCTCTGGAATCAGGAACAACACTGTCCAAACAACACTTACAATCTTGCAACCACCGACCCACTAAGCCAACACTCCACAACTGAAGCAACTTGGAGAAGCACAAGCTTCTCCCCCAATTATCTCATTCTCACTCCTGAAGATAAAGGATTAGAAAACCAGAAAGTACTGACAGTGTTTCACACACATATCACGTACTAAGGAATAAACAACATCGACAGTATTCAACTGTCACACCAACTGACCCAACAACTTGGCCGGACGGACCAACTTGCTCTGATACCACTAATGTAACACCCCAATTCCCATCGCGAATAAATAATACATAAATAAATCAGAGTAAATAAAATTTTATTATTCTTAGACAGAAACAAGGATGCCACATTTAAAGAAAGAAAACACAATCCCTGCTCATAAATTTGATACATAACACAAAATGGAATAAACATAAAAGGAAAACTTTTTCCACATAAAAGGAAAGTTCAATTATGGAATAAAGGGGAAAGATCCATAACTGACTTGTTATACAAAATAAATGGTTTTATAACATCAAAATATTCATACAAAGGTAATACATATATAACAAAAGCGTTCCCCGACTCCCGTGTTACGTATCAGAGCAGACAGACTGACAAACGGATGAAGAACTAATCTTCACAAAAGCCTCCAAGACTACTAATATGCAATTGCCTCATAGAGAAATAAGCCACAGTAGAAGGGTGAGAAATAACAACTAAATCAAGATTGCATAATAATATGCAACACATACAAATTCACATGCATAATTATTCTCACCACAAGCATCACATACTAATACATATAGCATATATCAATTATACCAATCATAATCACATATCCGCACATAAGGCATACCAAAGTTATAACATATGAAAACACACCACCACATCACAGAGCATATGTCTATACATAAAACATATTATCCTCAACCAATGCATTTATCACGAATATATATCAAATCACCAATGCTATCACAAACTCAACACATAATCAATCCATTCATGATTTTCCACACATAATCAATCCATTCATGATTTATGCAAATGCAGAGAGACCGACACAACGACTCTATGCAAATGCGGTACCACTCATCCTTCATTCTCATCATTAGTTCACTCAGGAACTATTGGATTCATCGCTTGTTACTTAGTGTAACTCCCCGTCGGGCCCACGATGATTCCCCGTCGCTCACACCTCTTTGTATAAGGCACACGACGTTATGGATCGCTCACACCTCTTTGTATAAGGCACACGACCCGATCGCTTTCGATCCTCTTTGTATAAGGCTCACGATCGTCTATAACATCGCTTTCGGTCCTCTTTGTATAAGGCACACGACCGTTACAGCAGATTCCCTCGGGAATCGTTTCATCGCTCACACCCACTAGGGCACACGACATCACAAGAATGCATATCATGATGCTTGGCATACAATGACTCATGACAATCAAATGCATCTTCACAATCAACAATATGGATTATCTCATCATCATTATTCATGCATTGGAAACCAATTCAAACAATGCATTTACTTGCCATAAGGCCACCAATTAACACACATTGAATTTCACATAAACAATGCTTTTCATCATAATCCACAAACCACAACAATTAGAACTTTAGCACATACACTCATATCAATTCACATCAAGGATTCACGCCACAAGGGCTACCCACAACAACATTCATAACAACATACATTGAAATTCAATCAAACAATGTATTTTACCACACAACAACATCATTAATCATGCATTGCAATCACACCCAAAACAATGCATTTCTTTCTCCACAAGACCACAAACCATCATCACAATATTTCATCACATATATTCACCTCATATAACAGTACACAAGCTATACGATATATATCAAAAGCAAGTCTCATGGTAACACATTAATCACACATAATTACAACGGTAAAACTCGACCAAACAACACGTTTCCAAATTCCCGACACAATTAAATCAGCCACTAATCCCAAAACCATTTTTATAAGAAAGAACATCCCATAAGCTTTCCAACGCATCTGACCGCGCCTCAATCTGAGTTAGGATCAAAAGTTAAGAAGAAAACAAAACGGAACAATCTGTCATGTTCGTTATGCGAAGCTCCTAGCGAGCATCCGCTTTCCCCATTCGCCGTGCGAAGCTCCAGCGAACCGTGGCAGAGGAAAAAGAACACAAAGTTCGCTTGGCGAACTGCTGGCGAACATTCGCCTACCCATTTACACTGCGAAGCTCTGGCGAGCCTTCGCTGTTGTTCGCAATGCGAACCTGCGAATTCTGGGATTCGCAACAGCGCTGTTACTCACTCCAAATCATCATTTTCCCCACCAAAACACTTCCAAACCACAATATATCAACCAAATCATATTCCAATCATAACAGCAAGTATTCTACGCAGTTTATATAGAAATTCATCCGTGAAAACATCGATTTCTATCAATTATTCACAATTTCAACCTAATGGAAAACATATATTATTCAACCAAACATTCAAACAAATATATACATATACATATACAAGCATGATATAATCGAAACTTCTCACCCTTACCCAATTAATCGCGATTGAAACAGAGGTTTCCTCGATTTTCCTCTTTCTCCTCTTCTCTCTTTCTTTCTTCTCCTTTTCTTTCTCTTATTTTCCTTTCCCTTTCTTTACTCTCTTTTTCTCTCCACTTTCTATTTATTGAAAATATCTAGTTTTTCTAAAATATCTAACCTCTCAAAAGACCATTTTACCCCTCAGCTCAAATATCTCGCAAACGCTCTCAAAACGCGATAAAACATAATAACGTTGAAAAATAATATATTGTCAAATAAAAGTCAAGAATAAAATAATATAAAAATAAAAATAATTAAATCGTCTTGATTAAATAAATAAGACAAAATGGGGCGTTACACGTGAGAAATATTTGATCATCTACAACGCATGGCTTCGAATCTCTATGCCTTCATATGTTGTTTATGACAGTTTTTGAAAAGATAAACCAAAATAATATCACACTTTCATCAACCAAATATTGAACACAAGATCAAGACCATATTGTACAAAAATGAAATGCTGCCACTGGGACAATCTAAAAAGTCAGTATCAATGTTCAACAAAATGATATATATATAAATATTGAATCATATTATTTAGGCTTAAATGCACTTTTGGTCCTCTTAGTTTAGAGTTTTTGCACTTTTGGTCCCCCTATTACAAAACCTGCGATTTTGGTCCCTAAATTTTGATGGTCTTTGCAATTTTGTGGTCCCCTCCAATTTTGATCCAAAACCGTACATGAACAGTGCATGACCGTACATGAACAGTGCATGAACAGTTGGATCAAAATTGGAGGGGACCACAAAATTGCAAAGACCATCAAAATTTAGGGACCAAAATCACAGGTTTTGTAATAGGGGGACTAAAACTGTGAAAAAACCAAAATAGGGGGACCAAAATTCCATTTAAGCCTATTATTTATTAAGGCCACAATTCAAAATTTTGAGGCCCATTTTTTCTAGGCCTTGGATTACAGGCTTAGTTTTTTCTAAAAAAAAATTAAAATATGATAATATCTCTCTCTCTCTCACACATATGGGTTACTTAGGGCCCTTTTAAGGTGATGAATTTTCTTGCCAACTTTTGTAAGAGAGGTTTCCATCTATAGAGAAAATGCTTAAGCGTAATGTGATTGCCAACCCAATTAAAGTCTGTTGCCCAATGTTTGGAAATAAAGTAGAAATGTATTTCCATTTGTTTGTCACTTGTGAAATAGTTTCAACTATGTGGTATGGAATATTTTATTTTTTCGGGCGGTTAGTGGTTCCCTCTAAGGATCCTATGTTTATGTATTTTTTATTAATTTTTAATTTGTATAATCTTCCGGTTACTTTTCCAAATCAATGTGTAATATCTTTTGATCAATATTTTCAAATTAATATTTTTAAATGCCTTTATATATATATATATATATATATATATATATATATATATATATATATATATATATATATATATATATATATATATATATATATAACTTTTTAATTACTCTATTTCCTAAGTTTTTCCCATTATCCAACGTATATGTTCTTTTAGATGAATTTTCATAATATGTAGCTTTTTTTTTTTTTTAATTTTAATTAATCTTTTCCTTTGGTCTTGTCCAAAACCCAACTTGTATGTTATTTTTCATGAATACTTCTCTCAGAGCTAGACTTTAACTTTTTATTTACCTTTGTTTCTTCGTCGTACTCTAAAAAAAACTAGGTGATTTTCATCTTCATCAAAATTCAGATCCTATCATCTCTTCCCACATCAACTCGAACATCAATTCTTCAAACCTAACCCATTGAAGCTTTGTCATCACATTTTTAGTACGTAACTCACAACAGAGATGTTGTTTATCACTTAAATGATGTTAATTTGATTAAATATTCATGGAAATGGTAATACCATTAAAATGTACTAACCATAGTTCTTGCAAAATAGAAATGGTTTTATGTACAAACTAGAAATAGTATTTCTTGAAATGGTATTACCCATTGAAAAAGGATTTGTTTAGTAAGAACTATATTTCTAGTTTGTATGTTTCTATGGTCTGAGTATGACTTGTTATTTTGTTTAGTATGAACAAAAGACTCTCATTTGTAGTTAGTATGTTTTTATGATCTGAATCATTTTGGATAAAACGTCGTGTGATGTGACTTTAAAGTTCATGTTGGTGTCTTAGTTATATTTTGTTATTTTTTTAACCATTGAAATTTAGTTTGAGTATAATAGAATTCATATGTGTAAGGCCCAGTTATTTAATTAATTATTTAATTAAATATATTCGTATATTTGGTGTTGATTTGTGTTGATTATCGGAATTGTGTTGTGTTGAGTTGCTAAGTTGGTTTTAGCCGAATTAATTTGATTAAGTTGATTTAAGTCGTGTTGTGGTTGGTTGAATTAATTAAGCTGATTTGAGTTGTGGAAATGATATGTTGTTATTATATTAGAATTATAAAAGAAAGTATGTGGGCTTAGTTGGTAGTAGCAATGTTGGGGGTGTAGTAAGTTGGCCCAATAGAAATAAGAGGGTAAGTGGAGTTAGTGGGAAAAGGAAGTTACAGGAAAATAAGAGGTTATTGGAAAAAGTCTTGGAGGAGAAGTGCAGAGAAAAATAGGTTTTTGGAGAATACGAGAAGTTGCAGAGAAAGTGGAGCAAGAGGTTTTGGAGAATTACGTGGGAATTGCAGAACCAGAAATCCAATCGAAGAGTAGAGCGACCTTCAATCCAAGGTAAGGGTGGGGTTTTGACTCTATAATTGGGTTTATGATAAATGGTATGTGGGATTTGATTTGTAGAATTGCTTCTGTCCATGTGTGTGTTGATTCGTTATGGTTGATTACCTAAATCGGTTAATGTGGTTGAATTAGTCGTAGAATCGTTTGATCACTGTGGTTTTGTGTGATTTTGTTGTATTGTTGTAGCACTGTGATGGTATGAGAATTGATACCGAAGGTTGGAGGAATTAATTGATGTTGTTAAATTAATCGTAGGATAATTAAATTATGTTGTTTGAATATAATTATCAACGTTGCTGTTGTAATATGTTGTTGTGGAACTGAAGAGAAGAGGAAAGTCTGGACTGCATGAGTGAACAGAGGAGAAGAATGCGAGAAACAGAGAGAACGCAGGTTTGAGTTGGGACGCAGGTTTTGGAGTCATGACGACCGTCATGGAAGTGTGACGAACGTCACGCGGGTCACGACCGTCACGCTGGCAAATTTTGGGCCGTGTGGAAAATTGGAGATTCTGTTTCGTGGTCTTTTGGTTTGTGTAGCCTGGCATGATTACCAATATACTTTAGTTGAGTACAGAGCCATAATTTAAATGAGTAAATAATTATTAGAGGTTTAATTAGTGAATTAGAACCACTATAAATAATTAATAGTTGGGTTGCGATGAATTCGTAAGAAACATAATTAAGTTGAACATCAGTATAAGTAGCAGTAGTAATACAAACTAGTGGAGGATATAAGGAACTGATAATAGTACTATGACTAATTATTAGGAGGATAATTAAGTAACCGTGTTGTAGAATTTAGTAGTATATTTTGGTAAGTTGTTGCTGACCCGAATTTAACCGGGGAATGATAAGAAGCTAGTAAGAAGTGGAAATGGTAGAGTTTAGCAGAGAAGTTGGTTAATTGGTTTAGTCAGAAGGTTAGACAAATAGTAATGCGATATAACTGGTTGTTCTTGGCGTTGTGCTCCTTGTTGCAAGTTGTGAAGTTGTTAGTTGTGGATTGTGTTGCAGAACCTTATTAGTTGTTGTTGTTGATAAGTTGAAGGCCTATGGCCAAGGTCGATTGGTTGATTAAGTTGTGATTTGTTGTTGTTGTTAAGTTGTAGGCCTCGAGCCAATGTTGATTTGTTGTTGTGTTAAGTTGTAGGCCTCGAGCCAATGTTGATTTGCTGTTGTTGTTAAGTTGTAGGCTTATGCCAATGTTGAATTATTGTCGTTATTATGATGTTCATGTTGAGTCGCATCTCATAGCATATCAAGTTGGAGCTGATGCTCAGTAAGTTGGCCTGGACTGGCAAAATAAGTTGAAGGCGTATGCCTTGTTGATGCCCGATAAACTGGCACTTTTTAAGTTGGGAGTTCTTCTCCAATGCCTCTATTAATTGACAGATTTTTAAGTTGGGAGTTCTGCTCCAATGCCTCTATTAATTGGCAGATTTTTAAGTTGGGAGTTCTGCTTCAATGCCTCTATTAATCGGCAGATTTTTAAGTTGGAAGTTCTGCTCCAATGGTACCACATGCATGTGCATTTTCAAGTTGCATTCCATGATGCATAATTATGTCGTCGTGCTGTATTTTATGTTGATTGACGTTGTTTGTGAATTGGAAGTGGTGATTTTATATAATCTGAACTAATATATTATTTATCATGTATTCGATTATATTGTTCGATATCTCACCCCTTCTGTGTATGGTGATGGTTTATACGCCATCCTGCAGGTAATCTGAAGTTGAAGGCTTTCTACCTTCATTAGTTCGAGTCGGTGTCGTTGCTCTGATACCTAGCACTCGGGGGGTTGAACGCTAGTTGTTATGTTATTGTTGTTACCTTTGTATGTTGATGGCTAAGTTGAGGGCATTGAATTATGGTGTTGTTAAAAGTTGATCATAGTTGAATAAAGATGTTAATTGATGTATAAGTTGAACATCGTGAATCTGCTGCTGATTAATAAAAGCTGATTTGTTTTCAAAGTCTAATTATCTTGTTATTGGTTCACCCGATTTAAAATGTTATGTATCTGTTATATGCGATCAATATCGTTGTTTTTAAGTTGAAAATGTGGCATCCTATTTGAACGTTGAAATTTTGAAACTCTGATTTATTAATTTCCGCCGGGTAGAAATGGGGTGTTACATTAGTGGTATCAGAGCAGGTTGGTCCATCCAGCCAAGTTGTCTAATGTTGTTTATTCCTTAGTACGCGGCATGTGTGCGGAACACTGTCGGTACTTGCTTGTAGGCTTTTTAATCGTTCGTCTCCGGGAGTTGGTTTGAAACAAGTGGGGGAGAAGTTTACTTCTCAGAGATGTTTGTAGTATGTGAAGTTGGTTCAAGGTGATATCGCTTGCAGGAGTGCAAGTGTTGTCGGAACTATGTTGTTGCGAATCGACGAGAGTATGGACTTATGATTTTATCCGTCGGTCCAGTTGAGACATTTTGAAGGAGGACAAGTCAGTATGATCGATGTTTGCTTCTCGGAGAAGAGAGGACAATGTGACGAATAATGATATGCAAGTGGAGTATAGCTGGAATAAAGTCAGATGATTTTCAGAGTTGGGTGAAAAACAAGGATAGTTGGAAGAGTTTGGAAGTAAGAGAAAGAGGTAGAACTCATGTTCACCAATTTCGGTTTTTATTTTCTTATTTATGGAACAACCTTCAGTAAAAAGGGCATACCTTTATACTCGTAACTCCGATGAAAGCGATTCTAGACTTTTCAGAAAGCTTACGAAATTACCTATAGTTGGCATATAAATTTGGCCTTCGGCAAGTTTTTGAAGAGGGAGAAAAACGGGTTTGAATGTGTGGATCTGGTGCTGATATTTGTAGAATTCTGCATACGGGATTTCTTGACCAGTCCCATTGCAAAGATGATAACTCTTTACTCGTAATTCGGATTCGAGCGATTCTTGAAGTTCTGGAATCTACATGAAATTCCCTTCATTTTGGAATATAATTTTGTGTCTGGGAGGTCTGTAATGAAGAAGATAATCGTGTTGGAAGTTGGATAATTCTTGCTGGAAATAGTAAGATGAAGTCAAGTATAAAAACGTTTGGTAATGGGAAGAAGGTAAGAGTGTCGGAGGAGCACATGGAAGTGCGGCGTATAATAGTTGAAAATGATTAAAGTATAGAAATCTTTGAGGAAGGTTAATTAGTAAAGTGGATTATGAGTTAGTGGCGAGATGTGTCGACATGAGTCGGAAATTTTTGGAAGTTCTATCACCAACTAGATGATGAGATGGTATTATTGAGATTGTGATTGGAATAAGAATCAAATGTGAAACTATATGGATCATTGAAGGTATGAGATTAAGAAGAAAGATGAAGGATTGGTTAGTGTTGTTAAGGCTCTTAACTTGAATAAATGTTTCAGTGGAAGTGGACCGATTTGGATGGTACTTAATGTGGTAGCGATTCCGGTATTAGAAGGATATTTAATGATTGTGTTGTGCAACTAACTTGTATAGGAGAATATGTGTTAGATTTTGGGACGTTGTGTATCACTGACGAAGTTGGAAATAAAGAAATTAAAAAAACGTTTGTAAGCCTTAGAGAGATGGTGGAGCAGTATGCTTAGGTAATCTTGAACACAAGGTAAAGGATGCTATTGTAGTTGGGTAATGATGATTTATGCCACCATTATGGTTGCCGGCTGTCTATTGAAAAATTAAGGAACTGATCACCCTTAATCTCTTGTTGATAGTAGACGGAATCATGTGGATGGAGTAGACGTGTCTTGCCAACTAGAATAGTATGCACAGTGAATTGTTCGGAGTTGAGTCAAATGCTTATGAATTGTTTGAGTTGTCGATGCAGATTCCTTTATAGGGAAATGAGGCGGACTTGAGGATGTTAGTATGAGGTTGCGGGTTGACCGGTGAGTAGTTTGGAAATTCATAGTTGTGTTCTGGATAACTTGGGTTTTGATTTGTGGTGGATCGAGAATTCGATTGACATGAGACTTGAAGAATTGTAGAGATGATCCAAGGGGAAGTAAATGGAAATGTAAGAGCATGATTTGACCAAGGAGGTCGGATAAAGAATGGTGGTGGCTGGTATGTCTTAACGTGTATATAGGAAATATGAATTGTATTTTCCATACTTGTTCATATAATGTTATAACTGGTGTTCGTTGTGGATGTTCTGATATGCTACGTAATCAGAAGGAGCGCGCATAGGGTATTTGAGAGTTGAGTTACAAGTATTGAAAGAAGCGAAGTTATATGTTAAGTTATCGAAGTGTGATTTTTGGTTAGTAAAGATGAGTTTACTTGGTTGTGTTAATTCAGATGAAGTTTTATGAAGAATTGTGCTAGTATGAGTAGGACTTGATGAATTAGGTTGTTTGATTGGTTTGGTTAATATGCCATGTTAAGTGTAGGTTATTGAGGCTAAATCTATGGCTATTGGGTGTTAAGCACTGGTTGGAAGATGATTTTTCTTGTTGAAATTAATTGGACACATGTATCCTTATGCTGTTGTAATGTTGTTATGCGTTGAGATGAGTTTTGACGATGTGTTAATACAAGATGGTGAAGTTGTAGCTTATGTTGACGATAATTGGGAATTCTTGAAAGTATCTATCCTATTCAAGATTTGGAATTAGCCGCAGTTGTAGTTGTGTGGGATATTCGTAGGTATTATTAGGGATTTAAGTTCGATGTATTCAGTAATCACAAGAGTATATAATGCTTGTTTTGGTTGGAAATTTCCAATGAATTAAGTCGAAAGTCTTTTTTTATGTCTGCTTTGATAGTCGGACAATTCGATGTGAACTTGGTAGATTTGATGGTTGCAAGTACTCAGAGTGCGCAGCGAAAGCGCAGCGTAGAGTAGTCATTCTTATGTGGGTAACAACGATGTTGGTGGTTTGATTACGTTGATGTTGTGTTATGACTTTGTGCTTTTATCCTTGTTGTTGTCTCGTTACCTAGAGTGATAGTTCGAGTGCGAGTAGCTAATTCCTATGATGGAGGATTAGGGGAAAGTTGCCTATGGTAATGGTAACGATTGTGTTGTGTTCTGGTCTGTAGTGAACCTGTGTGTTCTTATTTTGGTGATTTCTGTGATTTGAGTTAGTCGTTGGGTGCGTTGCGTGAGCATTGTTTCGTGTTGTCGTTGTCGTGATATGATGTATTTTTGTTTGGTGTTAGACGTGGGGTTGCCTTTATGGCAGGGAAGTTGAATTGTTAGCTGAGATAACGTATCTAGAGTGTGGTGCATCGAGTAAATTTTTGAGGACGAAAATATCCTAAGTGAGGGAGAGTTGTAACGCCTGGTTATTTAATTAAATATATTCGTATATTTGGTGTTGATTTGTGTTGATTATCGGAATTGTGTTGTGTTGAGTTGCTAAGTTGGTTTTAGCCGAATTAATTTGATTAAGTTGATTTAAGTCGTGTTGTGGTTGGTTGAATTAATTAAGCTGATTTGAGTTGTAGAAATGATATGTTGTTATTATATCAGAATTATAAAAGAAAGTATGTGGGCTTAGTTGGTAGTAGCAATGTTGGGGGTGTAGTAAGTTGGCCCAATAGAAATAAGAGGGTAAGTGGAGTTAGCGGGAAAAGGAAGTTACAGGAAAATAAGAGGTTATTGGAAAAAGTCTTGGAGGAGAAGTGCAGAGAAAAATAGGTTTTTGGAGAATACGAGAAGTTGTAGAGAAAGTGGAGCAAGAGGTTTTGGAGAATTACGTGGGAATTGCAGAACCGGAAATCCAATCGAAGAGTAGAGCGACCTTCAATCCAAGGTAAAGGTGGGGTTCTGACTCTATAATTGGGTTTATGATAAATGGTATGTGGGATTGGATTTGTAGAATTGCTTCTGTCCATGTGTGTGTTGATTCGTTATGGTTGATTACCTAATTCGGTTAATGTGGTTGAATTAGTCATAGAATCATTTGATCGCTGTGGTTTTGTGTGATTTTGTTGTATTGTTGTAGCACTGTGATGGTATGAGAATTGATACCGAAGGTTGGAGGAATTAATTGATGTTGTTAAATTAATCGTAGGATAATTAAATTATGTTGTTTGAATATAATTATCAACGTTGCTGTTGTAATATGTTGTTGTGGAACTGAAGCGAAGAGGAAAGTCTGGACTGCATGAGTGAACAGAGGAGAAGAATGCGAGAAACAGAGAGAACGCAGGTTTGAGTTGGGACGCAGGTTTTGGAGTCATGACGACCGTCATGGAAGTGTGACGAACGTCACGCGGGTCACGACCGTCACGCGGGCAAATTCTGGGCCGTGTGGAAAATTGGAGATTCTGTTTCGTGGTCTTTTGGTTTGTGTAGCCTAGCGTGATTACTGATATACTTTAGTTGAGTACAGAGCCATAATTGAAATGAGTAAATAATTATTAGAGGTTTAATTAGTGAATTAGAACCACTATAAATAATTAATAGTTGGGTTGCGATGAATTCGTAAGAAACATAATTAAGTTGAACATCAGTATAAGTAGCAGTAGTAATACAAACTAGTGGAGGCTATAAGGAACTGATAATAGTACTATGACTAATTAATAGGAGGATAATTAAGTAACCGTGTTGTAGAATTTAGTAGTATATTTTGGTAAGTTGTTGCTGACCCGAATTTAACCGGGGAATGATAAGAAGCTAGTAAGAAGTGGAAATGGTAGAGTTTAGCAGAGAAGTTGGTTAATTGGTTTAGTCAGAAGGTTAGACAAATAGTAATGCGATATAACTGGTTGTTCTTGGCGTTGTGCTCCTTGTTGTAAGTTGTGAAGTTGTTAGTTGTGGATTGTGTTGCAGAACCTTATTAGTTGTTGTTGTTGATAAGTTGAAGGCCTATGGCCAAGGTCGATTGGTTGATTAAGTTGTGATTTGTTGTTGTTGTTAAGTTGTAGGCCTCGAGCCAATGTTGATTTGTTGTTGTGTTAAGTTGTAGGCCTCGAGCCAATGTTGATTTGCTGTTGTTGTTAAGTTGTAGGCTTATGCCAATGTTGAATTATTGTCGTTATTATGATGTTCATGTTGAGTCGCATCTCATAGCATATCAAGTTGGAGCTGATGCTCAGTAAGTTGGCCTGGACTGGCAAAATAAGTTGAAGGCGTATGCCTTGTTGATGCCCGATAAACTGGAACTTTTTATGTTGGGAGTTCTGCTCCAATGCCTCTATTAATTGACAGATTTTTAAGTTGGGAGTTCTGCTCCAATGCCTCTATTAATTGGCAGATTTTTAAGTTGGGAGTTCTGCTTTAATGCCTCTATTAATCGGCAGATTTTTAAGTTGGAAGTTCTGCTCCAATGGTACCACATGCATGTGCATTTTCAAGTTGCATTCCATGATGCATAATTATGTCGTCGTGCTGTATTTTATGTTGATTGACGTTGTTTGTGAATTGGAAGTGGTGATTTTATATAATCTGAACTAATATATTATTTATCATGTATTCGATTATATTGTTCGATATCTCACCCCTTCTGTGTATGGTGATGGTTTATACGCCATCCTGCAGGTAATCTGAAGTTGAAGGCTTTCTACCTTCATTAGTTCGAGTCGGTGTCGTTGCTCTGATACGTAGCACTCGGGGGGTTGAACGCTAGTTGTTATGTTATTGTTGTTACCTTTGTATGTTGATGGCTAAGTTGAGGGCATTGAATTATGGTGTTGTTAAAAGTTGATCATAGTTGAATAAAGATGTTAATTGATGTATAAGTTGAACATCGTGAATCTGCTGCTGATTAATAAAAGCTGATTTGTTTTTAAAGTCTAATTATCTTGTTATTAGTTCACCCGATTTAAAGTGTTATGTATCTGTTATATGCGATCAATATCGTTGTTTTTAAGTTGAAAATGTGGCATCCTATTTGAACGTTGAAATTTTGAAACTCTGATTTATTAATTTCCGCCGGGTAGAAATGGGGTGTTACAATATGCATTAGGTGCCTTATCTGATATTTTTGGATTTAAGTCATATAGTCCTTAATTTACGTTGACATGGGCGATTCGACAAGCACCTCCCATACAACCTCTGCTACAACCTCTGTTAATACTAAAATTAAAATAAAAACCGGAGGTGCCACGATGTTAATGAAGGTGACAATATCCCATGAAAGAGGTGTTCGCTTCCCGGTTAATTTTAATCTAATAACTGGTAAGGCTTATGAGGAAATTGCTAATGATTTCAGGGATTACGTGACATTATTAGGTAGAAGCAAAATCAATATTTTGACAGAGAATTGGCATGACATTGACGTGAATGGAAATATAAACTATGGACCGATATTATGGTATTTATTATAAATTTTATGATTTGTTTAACAAGTATAGATGACCATTTTTTTTAGTTTAATACTAATATCATCTCTATTATGTAAATGTAGGTTGTGTTTATTGTTCCAACGAATGATATGCTAAAAAAGAAATGAATTGAATATTCTGGTGAGTGTTGGAGGAGATTTAAGACAAAAACCATGCATGATTATATTAAAAATTTAAATGATAACTCAGAGCCTCCATACTAAAGTATTTATTTGTTGATAAGAAATTTTGGAAGGATTTTGTCAAGTCTCGCACCACTCTTGATTTATTAGCTAAGACCCAAAAAGGAAATGAGAATAGAGCTATAAATATCTATCCATATAGATTGTCTCGTGGAGGATATGATAAATTAAAACAAAAAATGATTAATGAAAAAAGAAAACAAAGAAAACAAGATTTTGACAACATAAAAAATAACTACTCCAACACAATTTTATACACATTATTAATTATTCTGAATGTTTATGTAGTTCGCTTTGGCAATTATTTATTATATGTCTGAAGCAAAATCGTTACACTATAAACTTAATGAAAAGATGCATGACTATTTAATCAGGTAAGTGGTATTATTTGTAAAACTCAAATTTTATTTGTAGTTTTGAATAATTTTTATTCATGTTTAACTTTTATCAACATGTAGAGCAATGGAGGGATATAATTTTGTGAAACGTAATCTACAAGGTATAAATTTACGAAACGTAATTTTGGAGGGATATAACTTTCTTTTTCCCTCAGATATTTACAATAACCGAGAGGTATGTAGCGCATGCTTTATAGATTTGAAAATATAAAAAAAATATTGTTGTTGAGAATCGAACCAATGACTATTACAACAGTCCACTCGATGGATCAAAAACCGAGAGATAAAGTGTTAAGTTTTAATGAAGAATTTCATTACCTTACATGTAAAACCAAAATAAAATCTCTTTTGTCGGTTGTCACCGAAGTAAAATGTGTTTTTATAATAGTATTTATCACTTATTTTATTTTCAATATATATATATATATATATATATATATATATATATATATATATATATATAATTTAAAGTCATCATAATCAGTATTTATATTAAAATCAAAATTTATTTCATACCAACAAGTACTCCTTTTGTAAGGTAATAAATTTACGCACTTTAATACTATAAGGTAATAAAAATTAAATAGAATGAAGAAGGTAGTAAGCACTTTAGTGTCATCAGAACAGATAACTTTTCTGCTTGGGAAGTGCATTTTTGATGGTGTCTTGGTAGCTAATGCGATATTAGATCTTGCTAAGAGAAGTAGGAAGAGCTGTATGTTATTGAAAATCGACTTCGAAAGGGCGTACGATTGTGTCTCGTGGAAATTCCTTAAGGCTTTACTTGCTAAACTGAATCTTGGAGAGAAATGGATAAATTGGATAGGAGCCTTGGTGTGTGATGGTTCTATGTCTGTCTTGGTTAATGGTAGTGCTACGACGGATTTCAAGGTAAATAAAGGGTTGAGGCAAGGGGGCCCTCTCTCCCCTTTCCTCTTCTTACTTTAATGGAAGTTTTAACGCAGTTAGTGAAGAAAGCTGAGTCATTAGGTCTATACAAAGGGTTTAGAGCAGGGGATAAAGGTCAATACAATATAACTCATTTTGCTGACGATACTTTGTTCTTAGGAGAGGCTGTTTGGTCCAATTTGTGGAGTATTAAGGTAGTTTTAAGAGGTTATGAATTGGTAACAGGGTTGAAAGTTAACTTTTGCAAAAGTAGAATAGGTGGGATAAATGTTAGTTCTGGTTTTTTGGCCTCAACATCAGCTTTTCTTAATTGTGAAACCATGAAGTTACCGTTTGTGTTTCTTGGTGTGTTTATAGGGAAAGTCCAAGGAGAAGCTATTTGTGGAAGGACTTGTTAGACAAAGTGAGAAGTAGGTTGGCTGAATGGAAGGGTAGACAACTGTCTATTGGTGGAAGACTGGTTCTTATAAAATTAGTCATTAATGCTCTCCCTCTTTATGCATTCTCTTTTTACAAAGTTCCTGCAGGAGTTTTGAAGGTTCTCCAAGGCATCCAGAGTAAGTTTCTTTGGGGTGGGAATGAATCTAAAAAGAAAATTCATTGGGTTGATTGGCAAACTACCTGTAGGCCGATTGAGAAATGAGGGTTAGGAATAAAAGATTTGGACAACTTCAATAGGGTCTTGTTGATGAAGTGGAAGTGGAGAATAATAAATTCTGAGGACAGTGCGTGGAAGAGCTTATTGAAGGTGAAATATGGAAACCTTGCTTTGAATATCAATTGTTATGAAGGTGAGGCAGCTAGAAAGTCAGGATCCATATGGTGGAGGGATTTGAGGAGTATAGATTTCAATAAAGATACATGTAGAGACCTATTTGTTGCAAATGTTAGCGGTGAGTTGGGGAAAGGAGAGGACACATCGTTTTGGCATAATAAATGGGCCATTGACATACCTTTTAAAGAAGTTTTTCCAAACCTTTATCAATTTGCAGTTGATCCAAAAAGTTCGGTTGCAGGGTTAGGTACATAGATTAGAGATGAATGGTTTTGGATTTTGTCTTTTTATGCTTTTCCTGCAGGGACTGTTATGGCTAGGGAGAAGGAAGAAATGATGGACATCTTGGAGCCAATAATACCTACGTGTAATGATGATGTTTACAGATGGGATCATGATAAAATTATTAGCTCCGATTCTAGTGCAGGAATCTCTGTCAAGTCCAGTTATGAATTACTATGGAAGGATAGAGAGGCAACATCCATGGAAGAAGAGGCTTCGATGCCTTTGAACAAGATTTGGAAGACGAAGTTGCCGTTAAAGGTGAAGTTTCATGTGGCGCGTAGCTAAGAATAGATTGGCTACTAAGGATCAATTGGCTAGGAGAAGCATTCTTGTGACAGACGGAGATTTAGTTTGTGCAGAGTGTGGGAGTGAAGAGGAAAACCTAAACCATGTGCTGATTCATTGTCATAAAGCAATTGAGGTTTGGAAGGGCATGGAAAGATGGTTGGGATTCGTCAGCAGTGATCACTGTAATTGGATAAAGTATGCGCTTAGTTATCACGATGCAGTGAAAAAAGAATCAGGGAGTTCAGTAGGGATTTTAATTTGGTGCACTGCTGTTTGGTTTCTCTGGTATAGCAGAAATGTTAGGATATTTGAGTCTATATGACTGTCTGTGGTAGATGTCTTAAACTCGATTAAATATTTCAGTTGGAAATGGATTGTACAAGATAGGACATTTAATTTTGTTTCTTTTTACGAATGGTACACTGTCCCTATTGAAAGTTGTAAAGGGTTCTAGTGCTTGTCTGTTTTGTTGGGTATCTGCACCCCTTGTGCAGTTGGTTGATTAATGCAACATTGTTTTCAGAAGAGAAAAAATTAAATTAAAAGTAAATTAATAATTATGATTTTTATGTAAAATGAAGAATATATATTTAACTATTATGTAAAATAAAAAATATATATTTAACATTGTTGTTTTAGTGTCGTGTTGAAACTATTTTCTAAAAAATTATAATCAAATGCTTCCAAACATTTAATATAAAAAAAGGTCATGCTATATTATGCAATTGAATTGAAAGATCTAACGAGTTAAACAATAAATAGCCCGATATACAAACTATATCATTGCTTGTGCAGTTCAGAGTTTCACCACAGTGATAATAAAGAAGTACTTATTGAAGGTAACCAAAAAATTCATTATTTCTAATGTTTTTTTTAGTACGCAAGGAAATATATTAAGCGAGAACTAAGGGTTCTTGAACCTTAATGCAAAAAACCCGATCCACAAACCGGAAACGGGAAAAAAGATATTGCTATCCAATTGAACCTATGAAATAAAATACAGCGGATTTTTACAAAAATCATAGAAAGTACAATTGAGATTAGCAATTTCCCCTAACAAAGACCACTTCCAAGCCGATATTTTGATATTCCAAACAATATCTAAAACATTCCAAGTGGGACTATCAAAAATGATCCCATTCCTAACAACCTAAATATTCCAAGAAACGGCAAACCAAAAAATACCCGCTTTCCCTTTCTTCACTCCCTGAGACAAACAAAAACGATTCCATCTCAAGAAGCTATCTTTACAACCCACCGAGTTAACCCCCGAATTATCTACAAAACTAATCCACTCCCTAATATCCTTCCAAATCAAATTCACCACCGAACAACTCAAGAATAAATGATGGGTCTTTTCCACAAAAGAAAAACAAAAAACACACAAGGAATCATTATCAGAAAAAATAATACCTCTAATACTCAAATTATCCTTTGTTGGAAGTCTTTCCCAAAAAACTCGCCAACAAAATGCCTTAATACGCATGGGAATAGTCGACCTCTAAAGCATCCTCCACCCTTTCCATCCGACCGAGAGAAAACTCCTAACCGAATGAACCGGCTGCGGTTCCAAGACAGCAGCAGAAGAAGTACTGTCATGAACCGACAACCCCAAAACATAACCCGCTGTAGAAATATCAGCACCACCCGAAAACGGATCAGACGGGACAGCAGCTCCCGCCCCCAAATCAACAACAGCAGCGCTGCTATAAGCTTTAGCTTGCCGCACAAAACTGCTGTGCACCGAACCAGAAACAACAACAGCTGAAGCAGAATTCGAAAAAACCGGTGCAGTAAACCCAGAAATAACCGAACCAGTGCTGTCACGCAAGAAACTGTCTTGGAAAAACATGTTATCCATCATGACAGCAACATTATCTTCCACTTGATCCGACACAGAGCCAACCACACCACCACTATCCATCCCTCCCTCGACTACAGAATCCGAAACAGAGCCAGTAAAACCATTGACTACACTGGCCGCAGAAATAATTGACCTTAAAAATCCAAAGTGACCAAACAAGATTTGACAGTATAACCATTCTCCGAATCAGGCAACCAAATAAATTTATCCCTTCCATCCTCGAATGTACCTGTAAAAGATAAAAAATTATGTAAGTCAAAAAGAGACGCTTCGATACCAAGATCCCTAGAGATCTCGATACCGAAGTCATCCCATCTCCAGCCCCCATCCACCCAACCTCCCATACTAGCCACTGAGACATTTTGAAGTTTGGAAATGATGAACAAATTCTGAAATTTATCCTTCAATCTAATATTACCCATCCATTTGGAATGCCAAAAAGACGTATTGAAACCATTTCCTACATCAACCCTACAATGCTCCGCAATGAAATCTCCTCCTAATTTTTTATCAATAAGCACAAGATCTTTCCACCATACCGATTTTGCCACCCTAGGACTAGCATCCACACACCCATTAATCATATTCAAACATATGTCACCATAACGAGCTTTCAAAACATTAATCCACAAAGCATCCGCTCCTTGTAAAATTCTCCATCTCCACTTGAGAAGAAGCGCAACGTTGAAGTCCTCTATACGACGAACTCCTAAACCACCTCTATCACAAGGCGAACACACTTTCTCCTAACCTATCCAATGGATTATCCTCCGATCCTCCACCCCACCCCATAAGAAATTACTTTGAATAGAAGAAATCTCTTTGGCAATCTTTACCGGAATCCTATAAAAGGATAGCATAAAGATTGAAAGCGAACAAAGAACCGATTTGAGTAAAGTGATTCTACCTCCCAAACTAAGAAGACGACTTTTCCAACTTCCAAGCCGCTTCTTAATCTTGTCAACTAACCTACTCCACAAAGATATCCTTCTCGGATTGTCCCCTATGGGAATACCAAGAAAAATAAAATTACTTTCCTCCCTCCTACAAGAAAGAAAAAGGGTTGCCATCTCCAAAAAAAAAGGATTGGTATTAATACCAATTATTTTACTCTTATGGTAATTAATACCCAACCCCGAAACAACCTCAAAACTCCTTAAAACCGCTTTTATAGCCCACACATGCTTCCAACTACTTCCTCCAATGAGCAAAGTATCATCCGCAAATTGAAGAATGTCCACCAAGCAACTTCTATTAATGAAGATACCTTCATAATCCCCATTAGCCACCGCTTTTTTCACAAGGCCCGAAAGAGCTTCCGCAACAATGACAAAAAGGAACGGAGAAAGGGGATCACCTTGTCTCAAACCTCTTTCCACCTTAAACTCTTTAGTAGGGCTACCATTAACTAAAACCGACATATTGCTATTAAACACCAACATCTTTTCGAAATCAAGTAGCCAAGTAGCTCTAAACCCCATTCTCCTCTTCATATACCTAAGGAAATTCCAACTCACTTTGTCATACGCCTTTTCGAAATCCACCTTGATTTGCCTTCCTTCTTACACCAATCCACTATTTCATTAGCAACAAGGACACCATCCAATAATTGTCTACCGAGCACAAAAGCACCTTGGCAAGACGAGATGATTGTATGTAAAACAACCTTCAACCTCCCCGCAAGCAGTTTAGATACCATCTTATATAAACTTCCCACAAGACAAATAGGCCTATAATCGTCTAGCCCCAACGGATTACGAACCTTAGGAACAAGAGTAAAAAAGGAGGATGTAATCGATTTTGATAACACCGAAGCCGAATGAAACCCATTAAAGAAAGACACAAGATCTTCTTTAATAAAATGCCAACATTTCCTAAAAAACAATAGAGAAAACCCGTCAGGACCTGGACTTTTCGAACCATCACAACCCCACAAAATCTCCCTAATCTCTTCCTCCGAGAAAGGCAGCTCAAGAGACGATCTATCGGTAAAATTCAGCATGTTAAAGGGGATACCATCGAGAAGAGGTCTCTCATCTACGTCTTTAAGGAATTTACTAGCAAAATGCTTCCTAACATCCTCCTTAACCTTACCCACCGATTCAACTTTTACACTCTCCAAATTCACCGAGCCAATATGATTACGCCTACTCCTCTCTTTCATCACTCTATGGAAAAATCTACTGTTGTTATCACCATCTTTATTCCACTTCAACCTTCCTTTTTGAATAAGCATATTTTCTTTAATCTAAATATTAAGCCAAAACCGATTAGACGCCTCCTTCCTATTGGCCAAAAAGTCTTCTGAAACCTCTATATCGGAATTAATTAAAACCTCGTCCGCTTTACACATATCCCTCACACTATCCTCCACCTCCAGATCAAATCTACCAAAAACATTCTTATTCCACTACCTAAGTTCTCTTTAAGCAACCTCAACTTCTCTTTGAAGCCGAAATCACTCCTCCCATGAACCTCCATCTCCCTCCACTCCTTTTCAATAAAGGAATGAAATTTTTGTTGGAGAACCACTCATTGTTGACTCTAAACGACTTTGGCCCCCAATCAGCCCCATCCACCACGAGCCAAATAGGACAGTGGTCAGATATCTCCCTACTCCCTATCATCTGACCAACCACCCCCATCTCTCCACAATGACATCAAAAACCAAGAACCGATCAATCCGGCTCATAGACCTACCATCGCCACTGAACCAGCTAAACCTCTTCCCTTTGCACGGAACATCCACCAAATTGCTTTTGCCAATAAAAGTGTCAAAACCAACCATTTCCGAGGATCTATAACAAACTGCCCTCCCTTTTCTTTCTCTAGAATTCTTAATCGCATTAAAATCCCCACCAAAAATCAATTCTCCATCTGTGCCTCTATCTTTGATCTCCAATAATCTTTCCCATAACAATCTCTTCTTGGCCAATTCACAAGAAGAATAGACATTAACCAAATAGTAAACATGCTTGAACCACACGATCTTAATACCCAAAAAACCCTCCCCTCTGAAGCTACTAATCACATCAAAACCACCTTCCTTCCAAAGAGTAATAAGCCCTCTAGAAAATCCTCTTGATTCCGAAAAAGAAAACCCAACATCTTTATTCCTCCACAGGTCCTTAATAATACTCTCTTGTAATGTTGACATTTTCGTTTCTTGTAACATCACAATATCCGCATTAGCTTTCTTAATCACATGACAGATTCTCCTCCTTTTCAACAAACTGCCACCCCCTCTGATATTCCAAGAACCAATAATCATTGACACCTATTATTTGGATCCTTCCGAGTTAGCATTCTCACCTTGTCCTCCTTTGCCTTCTCCGAGATACTAATCGTATAAGATTTATTCGGATCAACGTTAGTTACCCCCAAACTAGCCATGACTCTCCATAACCTCTCCCCCACACTACTGTTCAAGTTCCCCCACATTCTGGAATTATTCCTAATAATAATAATAGAATTCTCCGATTGCTCCCCATACAAAGTCGACCCTCTCCCACTACTATCCCCACTCGCATTCAGATTCCCACCTGTAAGGTTGACCCCCTTACCAACACTATCATCCCTCACTCCCCCTCTCCTCTTACTGCCAATATATCCTTTCCGCTTCTTCCTTAAAATCTTCTTGTTACCAAACACCCCCGGTTCAAAACAGTATCTATACCTCACCTTCTTCGGCTTTTTCTCCACTATAATAGTACTTGGAATACCACTCTCCGAGGAAGGAAGGTTCAAAGAAGGACCATCCACAGAAACCTCAACTTTAGAACAGGATGAAGAAGAAATGGGATCACTGCACGACTTAGAAATTTCCCGGCTAACCCCCTTCCCACACATGTCCTTCATATAACCTGCCGCTTCATCAAACATTCCTTCCCCATACAACGAATTATCATTAGCCTTCATTGAAGACTGTCCATCCAAGCCATATGAACGTCCTTCAGAATGAACAACATCAGGAACAGAATGGAGAAAATCTATTCCATTGTCACTGATCACCAACTCCTTCTCATCACTGACATCAATTTGATCCTCCAAACCATTCGCTTCACAAAAGTTGTTGCTATCCGACCAATCCTCTTCCGATCCTGACGATTTGTCAGAAACAAGGCTTCTAACCGAAGCAGCTGAAGATGTTTTGAGAATACGCACCGGCCCAAAGGAATCTTCTCTCAACACCAAGGGAAAAACAATGCCATCAATTTCAACATCCAGATTCTGGCTAAGTGAACTACCAGTAATCATCCTCACAAGGATCCTCACAACATCAAAATTCAACCCCTTCATAGTGCTATCGTCAACACTCACAAACGAACCAATAGAATCGCCGATAAGTTTGAAAAACCCAGTATCCCACACATGAAGGGGAACTCCATAAATCCTCACCCACATCACTCTATCCTCATCAATAGCATTCTCCTCCCATGGTTTAATGTATGAAAACCACTCCTTCCACCACTTTTCTCCCTCCCTTATCAAATCCTGAATAAAACCTTCCTCTAACTCTTCCAGAAGACAAAGGGAACCTCCCATCGGAGTAATCTTAATTGAGAAAATACCTTCGATTTCAAAGCTAGTTTGCAAGTTATAAGTAGAACCCGATATAAGCACTTTCCCAATACACGCCTTCTTTAGCTTATCTTTTACTTCCTTATCCGATTCAAAACGAACCATCTTTGCCGAATCGGCTACCTTCCCAGAACCTGAATTATTACCTGCAACATCCGCATAAGACCTATTCCGAACAACAAAACCACCTCTAGCAAAACAAACTTGCTGCCTTATATTAACCGAAGGCCGAACTAAATTCTCTCCTTTATCGACATGTTTAGGAAAACCATCTCCCCTTCCAAAGCACGGCAAATTCGCATGGATTTTTTTCCCATCGATCAAAACGTTATCTAATTTGACTGCCAATAACCTTGCATCACCACTTTCTTTAAATCTCGCAAAACTAAAGCGCTTGCCCAATTTATTCCTTTTCGGAGGAATAACCACTTCAACTATCTCCCCTTCACAACCAAAGAGGGCGAATATATCAGCCGCTTTGATCCTATCAGGAATTTCCGAAAAGAAAATTGAGATCAAATCCATATCCTCCACCGCGCCACCTCCCCTCCCAATAGGAAAAGAATCCCAACGTAGGACTTCCCTATGAAAACCTCTCCTCCTCACTACCGACCACACCTTAGAACCTGACATAGCGACCCAAAAACGACAGACTCCTCAAGAAAAACGAAACTGCAATAGAAACACCAACACACCCAACCACAACAGGACTGCAGAAAAAACGTACAAAGAACCAGAAGACATACAAAAAAAATTCCACAGCAGAACACACCAAAAAACACCAAACACGACTGAACAGTTGATAACAACCGCCACAACTCAGAACTACCGCAACACAAATACCCACCCGCAGCCCGACCAGAAAGACACACCCACGGAAAACAGCGAAAGGAACAGACACCTCAAGACCTCCGCCTGAACTCAAACCACACCTGAGAAGGGAGGTCCTCCGCGAAAACCATAACCGCAAACCTCCAGCGCCATGCCTACCACCGCATCCTCCCAAGCGACCAAGAATGAAGAAGCAGGGCGATAGACCGAGATTGGGATGAAAAAAGGGGGAGACGAACCCTAAACCTAGAGAGGGATGGCTCTCTCTCTAAGAATCAATAACGTTAGATGGTTATAGATCAATAAATGCTTGCCTTTATAAATTTAGTTCCTCCATCATTTTTGAAACATTGAATTTCAAAAATGAACATTAAACATGTGTTTGGAATCATACTCCAAATGAGCATGCCCTACATGAAGCATCACTTTAAAGATGAAACACCACATCGACTTACCCCACAAGACAACTATGAGCATTAAACATTCAACTACACAACATTTAAGTAGCAAGCAACCTTTATTTTTCTGCAAGACTCAACTATCTATTCTATATCATTTGATTCATGCAATTTATGTAGTAACCCCAATGGATACTTTTGAACAGCTTCATTATTATTCTGTCTATGAAAAATTAATTTTTTGACATAACAAGGATTAAATTTTACTCTTGAATTTTCAGAACAGACGAGAATAACAACAACCTTCAATCATAACAATAAATGAACTTCAATTTTAATCTAGTAAAATAATGTTTTAATCCACGACACATAATATAGTATTCCTCTACAACCTTACATGTTGGAAAAAAAAAACAGAAAAAAAATTATTCAAATTTAAAGTCAACATTTTCTTATTTTAAATAATACCACTTACGCGCTACAAATATCTTTTATCTTTGAATCAATATCATAGTGTAATGAGCATAGCATGATTATGCTATTTTTCTTAGGACAAATAATTATTAGTTGCCAATTACCCCTTCATAAACATTCAGAATGATTAATAATGAATAAAAAATTAAATATCAAATAAGATAAAACACAAATTTAAATATACTTACAATTTGATAAACAGACCTAAGTAACAATATTTTTTCTCTTGAATTAAATTATTTTGAATATAAGTTTGGTTGACATTTGTGGAATGTTAAGCATATTAAATATTAAATGGGTCCAAGAAACCATACTTTTGTACATTTCTTTCACCACAAATTTAATGAATATACATAAATGTTTTTTTTTTGAAAATCTTGGTATCCGGCCTTACGACCGACTAATCCAAGAGGGACTAATCCCACCGTCCACTAGCGGGGGTCCCGTTTAAAGCCGGAGTAAAGTTCCGTATGGACTGGCCAACACAAGGGTTGATTGCACCTAGTAGGATTCGAACCTGAGACCTTGAGAGGAGCACACTCTCAAGACCCAAACCTCCACCACTAGGCCAACCCTTGGGGGTTAATGTACATAAATGTTAACACAACAGTCAAATTTCTTTCAACACATAAATGTCACACTCACCTGTATTCCCTCTAGCTCCTTTTCTAATATTGCCTTTATCATCCCATGCATCCTCTCCTCAACCTTCTGATTAACTAGCTCTTCAATATATTTTTTTGCACATTTCGACACTCTTTAACGATGGCCTGAAAAATAACCTCAGGTCGACGCCTCATCCAACACCACAGACATACACCATGATCTTTTATTCCAATCACTTCTAACAATATGTCATGACATCATTGTGGAACAAATGAAACAACATTGGTTTTTTAACCAACAAATCCTACAACACAAATAAAAGGTCATAAGCAAATTGAATTAACTAAAATTAATAATATTGAAAAAAGAATATACTTACAATCTTATCAGGAACTATGCATGTAGCCTTTGATGTGTACTCACCTTCTAGTATTAGACGTTTTCTCTTCCATTTCTCATGATGTGATGGTAAAGATGGACTGAACTCAAGGCTTATAGAAGGATCTACTAACTCTTGCTCTCTTTTTTTTCTTTTTTTAATCATTATCTCTTTCAGTTTATCATATCCTCCATAAGATAATTTATGAGGATTTTTTTTTGCTATTCTCCTTTCCTATTTGATTCTTAGCCAGGAACTCAAGAGTGTTGCAAGACTCAACAAACCTCTTCCACGTGTCCTGATCAATTAAATTATACACCTCACATGGAGGCTTTAAGTCACTCTTTGCCTTTTTAATATAATTTGTGGTGAACTGTGTCTTAAAGTCATTCCAACGCTCACCAACATATGATATCCATTTCTTTTCCAGCTTATTATCCTCTTTTGGAACAATTAAAACATTATGCATTTACATAATAAAGTTCGTATTAGTATTAAACAAAAAAAAATGTTCATATATACTTTAAAAATAAATAATGAAAGGTAAAATAAATACCACAATATTGGTCCAACTACTTATTTTGACTTCACTATCAACCTGACTTCAATCATCTAACACAATGCTCACTTTGTTTATACCAAGTAATGTCATGTAACTGTTGAAAGTCGTGGCATTTTCATCATAACACTTACCAATTTGTAAAAAAAAATTGATTGGCATCCTAACACTGGTGTTGCAGACTTTTTTCAACCTAGACATCTTCGAGGCACCTCTAGAATTACTTGTACTTTTATTCTTGTTGTGGGAAAGGCGGTGATTATAGGAGAGGTGGTGGTTGAATTGCTCGTCTCTGTTTAAACAACAATGACAAATCTTCTCAGTTGTCAAGTAATGCTTATGATGATGGATACTAATCAAGAAGACATCTCAAGAGTCATCAGTCTTAAAGTTTAAGAATTAGATTGAAGTGCTAATCAAGTTGTTGAATCAATCATATGATCTTGAAGTCTGACAGAGAGAAAGTGTGAAATCACGTCTGATCCAGAACTTAGCGTCTTAGAGTGATCAGTTAAATTGTAAAAGATCAAGATTAAGTTTTGAATTATTTAGACAAATCACACACACACACACACACACACACACACACATACACATTCTTTCCAAACTTCTCTAATCATTTGAGAAAACACGTGGAAAAAAGTATACACATACTTAATTGATTACTAGCTTTATTATTCAATTAGGAAGGATTTTTACACTGACTAATCAATTAGCACATCAGGGTTAATTAATTTATTTATATTTAATTCCTCCAAATCGATTAATGGGGACCTTAGTTGATTAATGACAGAGGAATTCAAATACTTTCCATATATGGGTTGATTAATCGATTACCAACTAGGAATTATCGATTAAATCATTAAAATGAATCATGGAACGTTTCATCTTTTAGATAAATTTGTTCTAATATAAATCGGTTCCTCATTTTCTTTTTACACTAAAATTATTATTTAAAATCTCTATCCTTCTTCTACTCTCTCTATTTCTGTTTTCATTTTTCTTGAGAATTATCATAATGCTAAAAGACTTAAAAGCCCTTAAGAGAGTTATGTTGTAATGGGAGTTGTGATTAAATTTCTTTATTCAAAAGTGTGATTCTCTCTTTTAAATTTTATTTGTAAAAGACTTAAAGGTTTCAAGTTAAACCAGAAAAAATATTGGGTGAAGGTGCTTAAGCTTAGCCTTTGTGAAATCTTTGTTTGATTGTTGAAAGGATGGTGGGTTGGTCTTGTAAAATCTCAAGTGTGATTTTAGTGGAGCTTCAAGAGGAAACTCTTAGAGAAATGACTAATCCTAGTGGTTAGGTCAAACTTGTATAAATCTCTAGTGCACTCTTTAAACTCTTTTCTCTTTAAATTCGGTTGATTATTTTATTTGCGCTACGTATCTCTCATCATCTCCATCTTTCTTATATCTAATTCTTATTATTTAACATAAAAGGTTTTAATAGAAAAAAATTCAAATTAATCACAAATTTTGAATATCCAAATTCAAACCCCCCCTTTCCCCCGCTTGTGTTTATAGTCACTTAGTCAGCAAATATGAGACTCCATTATTTGGACCATAGGCATGTGAGCTTACTTTAGTATGTTATTTATTTTATTTATATATTCTTCTTGTCATTTTTTATAAGATGCATGTGATGTTTTGGAAGAAACTGATAAGTATTCTTAGACGGTTTCTTTGTAATAGTGTAAGGGTGAATTTCTTGATTTAAGTGGTATGATGTTTGCAAACCAAAGTGTAAAGATGGATTTAGGGTTAGAGATATCCATTTGGTTAATTTTTATTTTTTTTGGAAATATAGAGGCGGAGGTTAATTATTTGTGCATTTGGCCTTTAGTATCTTATCTTTGCAACAACGTTTGTTTCTCTAATAGTTTCTTCTTTGATGGGGGTCAGTCTTTAGATTTTTGGTCTGCATCTACTTTGTGGAAATAAGTGCATCTTTTTGAGTCCAAAGAAGAATATTCCTATGATTGGTTTGTGGTTAATGTCAATAAGAGAGTGTGTTCGGGGTTTCAAACTTTTTTATATAAGGACCCTTGGGTGTGGAACATTCCCCTTATTATTTCTGGTCGCCATTGTTTCTCTCACCACCGTCATTCTTATAGGTTATGGTTTCCTTATTCGTGTTCAAGTTCTCTTCTTTAGTTTTCATCTTTTTCTTAAACGTTTTTTTTTTGTTTTTTCTTCTTCAACGAATTTCCTTCCATTCTTGTTAAAACATAGTTTTGATGTGTGTTTGAGGTGTGAAACATGTTAATTAATGTGTATTGAAATCTTTTATTATTATTGTTGTGTTTTATTTATTAAACTTTCAAATCCCTTCTTAACCTTTTCATGCCAAGTGTTAACTTTTGTATTCGATAATGAACTTATTTCATAATGCAATGAAAATCATACCAATGCTTCGTATAGATTAAGAACACTTGTAAATTATTTGAAAAGTAGAGCATGAAATATATTATATGAAATATATTGTTTGAAAAAATAATAACATAAAATACACCAAAAATATTAAAGTAGAGAATACACATATGAATATATGTTTGGAAAAAAAGTGTTGTAAACTGATCAACCGAACCAAACCAAATTGGACCAAACCGGTTAGTTTGATTTGGTTCCACTTTAAAAAAACACTAAAAACCAAATTAAACCAAACCAATGTAGATATAATCGTTTCGAACAATTTTTTGATCAAAAACAGGTCCAAACCAAACTGATTATACCCCTACGAAGAGAGAAGTTTAGGTTGTGCGGTCTAAGATATTTTATTGGTTGGGGTGGTTAGTGATTCTCTCTATTGATCCTATACTTCTTTTTCAATTTTTTTCTTTTAAAAGTATTTTAAAGTAATCCTTATTTTTCTCTTTAAGGGTATTACTAGTATCCAACGGGGAGATAAAATGGAGGGGTGAGTCTTACATAAAAATAAAGATTGTATTTTTTTTTCTTATAATACTTCTTGGAGAAAGTGTGTTTAATTTTCTTATAAACACATAGCTAGATGTGGATTTTCTATCCTCATTATCAGCACACCAACTTGAGTCAGTGTATCCCACTAACTTGCATTCTTTTCCTTCATCAGTTGCATGAAACAAAATTCTGTAGTCGAGAGTTCCTTTTAGATACCTTAGTATCCTCTTCGTCGCTGCTAGGTGTGATACATTTGGCTTTTGCATGAATCTATATACAATACCCACACTGTATGCTAAGTCATGCCTTGTGTGACAAAGGTGTCGAAGTGACCCAATAAGTCTCCTATATTTGGTTAGGTCGACATCATCTTCATCTGAATCTTTCAACAGTTGCAATCTGGGTTCAACTGGAGTCGAAGTTGGATTGTAATCTTGCATCTCAAAAATCTTGAGTATTTTGCCTGTATATCTTCTTTGGTGCATCATCAAACCTCTACCCCTTTTCTAGAATTCGATGCCAAGGAAATATGAGAGATTTCCCAAGTCTGACATTTCAAACTCCTCACTTAGGTCATGTTTGAAATCTTCGATCTCCTTCTTGCAACTTCCTGTTATCAACAGGTCATCGACATAGAGACATAATATAAGAAATTCACTATTACTTCTCCTTACATATACTCCATGCTCAGTCGTGCACTTCACAAATTTTTTCTCCCTTGGAAAGCTATTGATCTTCTTATTGTAAGCTCTTGGAGCTTTCTTAAATCCATACAGGGCTTTATGCAGCCTGTACACTTTTCTTTCTTCGCCTTGTTTCACAAACCCAACTGGTTGTGCAACATAAACTTCTTCATCTAAGGGGCCATTCAGGAATGCACATTTCACATCCATCGGACATGTGTGCCAATTTTTCATGTTTGCTAGACCAACAACCAACCTGATTGTTTCGATCCTAGAAACAGGTGTTAAAACTTCGTCGAAGTCGATTCCTTCTTTCTGAAGAAATCCTTTCTCCACAAGTATCGCCTTGTGTCGAGTTACTACTCCTTTAGGATTCAGCTTCACCTTGTATACCCACTGAAGGTGTGAGAAAACACAAGAAAGGGGGGTTTGAATTGGGTTTTCAAAAATGAAAGATTTTTATGAAACTCAAACAAAGATCACAAAGAAACTAACAAGAGAGAAAGACACACGATATATCTTGGTTCACTTGAAAACTATCAAGCTAATCCAGTCCACCCACCAAGGTAATTTCGCCTTATACACAAGGACTAATCCACTATAATCAACTGATTACACTACACTAGCAACTGTTGGTGACTAACAAGCTCAAGACTAACTGCCTCTTCTTAACGATTCTGACCTAACGAGTCCCTTATGGAATACAAACAGTTGTTTAAACAAAATTAATGTTTACAATGCATTTCTCCTACACAAGTAGATATAAACACTATGAATAGCTCAAAAATCTATACAGTATGAACAATGTTTTTCATTGTATTGTGGTGCTTTACTGTTCATGCATGTATCTGTATATTTTTTCTTCAAGTGATCAAGTCCTTATATAGCCAGAAAGAGATCCATTGGAGAGAAGATCAGGAATATCATTAAAATTGCTGGCAACTTGAAATAATGTCGTTACACAGGGATGAAAATCATACACAAAAGTTGTCCTTTGTACCACCAAATCAGGGTAGTGGAAAAGAACGTGTTTGATACGTACTATGTACTATTTTCCCTCGCAAACGTTTGATCTTCTTCTGTTCATCAGAGACTTCTGAATAAAGATGATTGAAGCATGAGTAGAGGAGTTAATAACTGAGTCTTCAGAGTCTTGAGTCTTCAGAACTTGTTCACCAGAACCTTGTCTTCAGAGTCTTTAGCACTCAGTCTTCAGAACCCTTGGTCTTCAGAAACTTAAGTCTTCAGAGTCTTCAGAACATTGTTCACCAGAACCTTGTCTTCTGAGTCTTCACCACTTTGTCTTCAGAAACTCAAGTCTTCAGAATCTTCAGAACTTTGTTCAGCAGAACCTTGTCTTCAGAGTCTTCAGCACTTAGTCTTCAGAAGATAATGACTTCAGAAGCTAGAAAGCATTCAGAAGTAAAACATCAGAGTCACTCTCAGAGGCATAATCTAAGAGAGCATTACAACAACAATATATTATCTTAGAATCTTTCTGAATGTGAGTAGATCATAAGCAGACTTGCTTCTTTGGCACATAAGCGACTTTTGGTTAAATCAGAGTGACATTGCACACGATCTCTATCAGAGTCAGAGCTTGTTTGTTAATCCTTCAGAAAAACAAATGTTAGAGTGCCAAAATTGTTCTCACACAAATACTACTTTGTTATTATCAAAACTTAGAGATATTCGGCAGAACCAAATCTTGTTCTAACAATCTCCCCCTTTTTGATAATGACAAAACAATGTATTTTGATGAAATAATTTTGTACGAAGATAATCAATAGGAAATGACAAAGATAAGTTTAGAATTAACTTCCCTTTATCAAGCTCCCCCTAAATCTAAGACTTAAAAAAAATCTTATCAGATTTGGGATACCAGAGCCTGATTATAAAGATCTTGTCAGATCCAGAACAACAGAGCCTAATTGGTTAAATCAGAGCCTAATTGCCAACATATTAATATTGTTCCTGAAAAACATTCTAAGAAGAAAATTGTGCAATTAAAATGTTAGAATGTCAGAGCTATGATTCAGAGACAAGATACTTTTATCAAAATAATTTTCCATTAATATACTCCCTTTTTATCATAATAAAAAAGGTTAGCAAAAGTCAGCGCAAACATCTGGAGTATTGGATTTGATTCAAGAGAAATTAGATATATTAAATTCAATACTTCTCCCTTTTGATAACAATCATAAATAAATGCAATAAGATAAAATAGATGCAATAAAAGGTACTTTATATTGATTAAAAACGCCGTAGGCGAGAGGCAGAACAAGACAACCACAAAATAAAAAAAACGGACATAAGCAAAACGATAAATCAAAGTTATGAAAAGAGAGAACAAATTCTGAAAGACCACCAAGAACACCCGCCCACCAATCATAAAAAATCCTCCACCTCATCAACCCTTTCACATCTTTCTACAACCATAACATTTTCTGGTCCAAGTATTCTGGGTAATCCAATGATTTCAGCCTTGAAGAACAGCTCAGACAGAATTCTTCCATAGGGAATGAAGGACTTATGCTAATTTTTGGAGATTTCAACACAGTTCTTCAGATGATTGAAGATAGTTTAAGGCAGGTTGACCTGGACATTGTACATCATGAAGTAGATAAAGAGTCTATCATCATGAGACAAAGAATTTTTGGAAACTCCTCGGGGTCAAAAGTTGGTTAGCAGGAGTTCAAACCATATTTTACCGGTGGGAAGGAGACCTTCAGGATTGTAAGGTCCATATCTGTTACGAGAAACATCATGAATTCCAATGAGATCCTCCACAAAGGAGTGGGACAAATGGAAATCTTCAACAGTGACTCCAAATTGAACATAGTTGATGGCTTGAGCAATAGAGGTAGGTGTTATGATGAAAGGAACACCAAAAACAGAAGACCAAATAGAGTTGTTATCTTCTCCAAGCTTTGCATATTTCCAGAATTCCTACACAAGGACAAGAAAGACGGGTCCATGCAAGTTCGTGTAGTATCCAGACCACCCTTGAATCTGCATATTGGTAGATAAGTATAAACTTGAGTCTCTGAGTCTTGGGGAGTTTGGCCTTTTCTCATTGATGACTTCTATAACTTCTTCATTTCCAAGAAAAGTTTTGATAGACATAGTGAAGAAATAACATAGGAAGGAAAAACAAGTTTTGAAAGACTGATGAAGAGATATGAGGAGGAGTATGATATATAAAGAGAAGAAAATGTAGCAGCAATGAATAGCAATAAAGATTAGGTGAACTGAAACAAAAATTCATCATTTCTAAGACAAGTGATGAAGGACAAGAGCAGGGTAAGAGACAAAAAAAGGGAAATAGTGTAGTAGTCTCCATAAGATCACAGATTAGGTATACGTTATTCAAATCTTGGCATCAGTCAATAAATACGAATAAATGTATACTTAAAAAATGGGAGGAAAGAATCTGACAATGAATAAAGGTTGAGAATCGAAGCGCTTAGTTTCAAGAATTCTTTGTCTTACACACATCTTAATGAAAGCACAGTAATATAGGAAGACGTAAAGATTTAATCTATTCTCAAGTAAGTTACCAAATCCAATGCATCAAAACATGATTACAATAATAATAGGGAATAATAAGGAGTAATTACTTGAAACCTAGTCTCACGAAATCACAACGCTCGAGGTGTCTCTTCAATAGTAAGATATGATTTTATTTTGGACAGGTATCACAAAATAATCATAGCCGTTTGTTTTAAGAGAACACATTTGATATTCCAAAAGTCAAGAATACCAAGAGTTATCTGACTAGACAAGTTTCTGATCAAGACATCTTCTAACACGTAGAAGTATCGTTAATCAGAAAGACATTAAATAAAAATCAATCTGCTTAACGTCAGAATCTTATTTCAGAAGTTATGGTGACTTAACACATCAAAATTTCATCTACTCATTCTGGACATGGTTTTATAAATAGTTTTTCCATAATGAATACGAATCCATCCTCAAAAAGGGGTTTTGTGAAGATATCAGCGCACTGGTGGTCTGTATCCATAAATTTTAACTGAAAAATACCCTTCTAAACATAGTCACGTAAAAAGTGATATTTTATTTCAATATGGTTAGCCCTAGAATGCAAAATAGGATTCTTAGATAAACAAATAACAGAAGTATTATCACAGAAGATAGGAATGTTACTCTCGTGTATCTGATAATCTTCTAGTTGATTCTTTATCCAGAGTATCTGAGTACTGCACACTGATGCTGAGATATATTCTGCTTCTGCAGTTGAAAGTGCAATGGCTGATTGTCTTTTGCTTGCCCAAGAGACGAGCTTGTTACCCAGAAACTCACAGTTTCCAAAAGTACTTTTCCTTTCTAATCTGTCTCCGACATAATCTGCATCACAATAACCAGAAAGCTTGTACTCTGATGTTTTCTTATACATCAAGCCAAGGTTAGTTGTTTCTTTTAGATACCTTAGGATTCTCTTAACAACTGTTAAGTCAGTTTCCCTTGAATCTGATTAGAAACGAGCACAAAGACATACACTGAGCAGAATATCTGGACGAGAAGCATTCAAATACAGAAAAGAGCCTATCATACCACGATAGAGCTTCTGAGAAACCTTTTTACTTACTTCTTCTTTCTCTAGAATGCATGTCAGATGCATAGGAGTCTTTGCAGATTTACTTTCTGACATATTGAACATCTTTAGAAGTTCCCTTGCATACTTGCTCTGATGAATGTACGTTCCTTCTGGACGTTGATCAATTTGAATTCCTAGAAAGAATCTGAGTTCTCCCATCAGACTCATTTCAAATTCAGCCTGCATTAACTTAGAAAATTCCTTGCACAAGGAAGTATTAGCAGAACCAAATATAATATCATCAATGTAAATTTGCACAACTAGAATGTCATTCTTAAAGGTTTTGCAAAAGAGTGTTGTATCCATTTTTCCTCTGGTAAAGTCATTTTCCAAAAGAAAGTTACTTATCCTTTCATACCAAGCTCTGGGAGACTGTTTCAGACCATATAACGATTTTTTAAGTTTGAAAATGAAATCTGGGTTTTCAGAACTTTCAAAACCTAGAGGTTGGTGCACATACACTTCTTCAGAAATATATCCGTTTAAAAATGCACTCTTTACATCCATTTGATATAAAGTGATGTTAAGATTTATAGGAAAGGAAATTAAAAGACGAATAGATTCTAACCTTGTAACTGTTGCAAAGGTTTCTATATAGTCTATCCCTTCTTGCTGACCATAACCTTGTGCTACCAGTCATGCTTTGTTTCTTTCGACCTTACCTTTCTCATCTAACTTGCTTATGAATACCCACTTTGTTCCAATGACGTGGACACATTTTGGTTTCTGAACAAGATCCCAAACATCGTTTCTAGTGAATTGATTAAGATCTTCTTGCATGGCCAGAATCCACTCATTCTCCATAAGAGCTTCATCACCTGATGTTGGCTCTATCAGAGACACTAAACCCAGAAGAGTTTCTTCATAAGGTTTAAATAATGAACGAGTTTTGATTGGATCAGCTTTGTCTCCCATAATCAATTCTTCAGAGTGAGAAGTCTTTAGTCAATTTTTCTTCTGACGAGATAGACTATTCGTTGTTTCTGGTAAGGTTGTATCTGATTCTGTAGATTCTGCATCTTTGTCTCCTTCCTTAGAATCTTCCTCCTTGGATTCTGATAAAGTAATCTTCAAATCTGCAAACTTTTCAACTAGCTTTGACTTTTTAGGGTCAAGCTTATCATCTAATATGACATGAATTGATTCCTCTACAATTCGTGTTTCTGTGTTATAGATTCTATAGCCTTTAGAGCGTTCAGAGTATCCTAACAGTACACTTTTGAGCTTTGGAGTCAAACTTGCCAAGATTCTCTTTAGTGTTCAACATAAAACAAATACAACCAAAAGGATGAAAATACGAGATGTTGGATTTTCTATTCTTCCACAATTCATAGGGAGTCTTACCCAGAATAGGTCTGATGGAGATCTTGTTCTGAAAATAACACGTTGTATTTACTACCTCTGTCCAGAAGTGCTTAGCCATGTCAGTTTCTTGGATCATAGTACGAGCCATTTCTTGCAAAGTCATATTCTTCCTTTCCACTACTCCATTCTGTTGTGGAGTTCTGAGACAGGAGAAATCATGGGAAATGCCATAGGAATCTAAAAGATTCTCAAAGTATCTATTCTCATATTCTCCACCATGATCACTTCTGACTCTGACTATTTTGCAATCCTTCTCTGTTTGCACTTGTGAGGAAAAGGTAGAGAACATAGAATGTGACTCATCCTTATGATTCAAGAATTTTACACATGTCCAACGAATATATTCATCAACAATAACTAATCCATACTTCTTTCCAGTGATTGAAGAGTTTTCACTAGTCCAAACAAATCAATGTGTAGAATTTCTAATGGTCTAGAGGTGGACACAACATTTTTTGCTTTGAAGGAAGTTTTAGAGAACTTTCCTTTCAGACATGCTTCACAAAGAGCATCTGAAGAATACTTCAAATTTGGTAAGCCTCTGACAAGTTCAAGCTTATTTAGCTGAGAAATCTTCCTCATGCTAATATGGCCTAAACGTCTATGTCATACCCATTGCTCCTCATTAACAGACATTAAGCATTTGACATTCTGTTCACAGAGATTAGAAAGTCTAATCTTGTAAATGTTGTTTTTCCTCTTTCCGATAAAAAGGATTGAGCCATCTTTCTGACTGACAGCCTTACAAGACTTTTGATTAAAAATGATATCTTAACTATTGTCACTAAGTTGACTAATTGACAATAAGTTATGCATTAAACCATCGACCACAAGAACATCAGTAATAGAAGGAATTTTACCATTACCAACTGTTCTAGAGCCAATGATTTTTTCCTTGGCTTTCTCCAAAACCAACGAAGCCTCCAGGCTTAAGTTCCAAACTTTGGAACATATGCCTTCTTCCCGTCATGTGTCGCGAGCAACCACTGTCCAGGTACCATGATTGGTGTTTCAACAGAGCTGCTAAGGATATCTGCAACATAGATTATCTTGTCCTTAGGTACCCACTTTTTGGGTCCTTTTTTGTTAGTTTTCCCATAGTGTTTGACAACCTCGAGTTTATGTGCAACATGATAATCAAGTGGAATTTGTGCATGATATTTAGGTTTAGAAATAGACTTCTGTGTCGGTGGGGGTTTATGTGCAAGTTCAGAACAATCAAGCTCAGTGCCAGAAGGCACAAAATGGTCATAGAGAGGTTTTGGTTTTACAGGCTGACTTTCGTCAATTTCAAATGTTTCTGTACACCCCAAACCTTTCTTACCATTTCTGCTAACTCCATAGATCATGGAAGCTATTTTGCTTCTGTCTATGCTTTTAGCCAGAAAGTACTGGATTGCTCTATCATACTTGTTGACACAACTAGTGTCAGAGACATTGGAGATTAATTCTTCTTCTAGTTTGGAAATTTTGCTTTTCAAAGCACCATTACTATTTTTAAAGAAAAAATATTTTCATTTCGAGAAGATTTATTCTGCTCAAGCTTATCTCTTGCTTCAGAAGCAATTACATGGAATTTTTAAGATCCTTGTATTTACTTTGAAGAGTTTGATATTTTTCCAGCATTTCTGAAAGACACGACTCTAATTCACAACTAGAGAGTTTAGATAATACCTCTGAGTCGGAGTCGGAGTCTGATTCTGGTTCTGATAGCATTTTGTCTTCTAGTTCTCCAGAGACTTCAGTGTCAATTGTTGTTGCCACTAGTGCAACGTTTTATTGTTCTTCATCAGAATCTTCTTCTTCTGAATCAGAGCGATCCTTAGTTGCCATGAGTCCCTTCTTCGATTTGGAGAAGTTCTTCTTAGGCTTCTTGTATTTCTTAAGCTTTGGACACTCGTTCTTGTAATGACCTGGCTCATTACACGCATAGCAGATGTCTTCTTTTCCAGAACTCTGCTTCTTTTGTCTAGATGAAGAGTCAGCACGACATTTGTTTCTTCTTGATCTTCTGAAATTTCCTTGGCTATGTTTCCAGAGTTTGTTGATCCTTCTAGAGATAAGTGATAGCTTATCTTCTGATTCTTCATCAGAATCTTCTGATTCTTCCTCAGCTTGATAAGTCTTTGCCTTTTTCTGGTTTAGACTTAAGAGCAATATATTTACTCTTCTTCCGAGGTTTATCTTCCTCTAGTTCTATCTCATGACTTCCTAAAGAACTTACAAGTTCTTCAAGACTTATACTGTTCAGATCCTTGGATATCTTTTGAGCAGTTACCATAGGTCTCCATTTCTTAGGAAAGCTTCTGATGATCTTTTTGACATGATCAGTAGTTGAGTATCCTTTGTCTAGAACTTTGAGTCTCGCGACTAGCATTTGAAACCTTGAAAACATAGTCTCAACTGTTTCATCATCCTCCATTCTGAATGCCTCGTATTTCTGGATTAGGGCAATCACTTTTGTCTCCTTAACTTGAGCATTTCCTTCATGAGTCATTATTAGAGAATAAAAAATGGATTTGGCAGTATCTCTGTTTGTTATCTTCTCATACTCAGTATAAGAGATATCATTTAGCAGTATAGTTCTTGCCTTGTGATGATTCTTATACTTGTGATGATTCTTATAATCTTTCTTTTGTTGGTTGGTCATAGCACTTCTAGACACTTTAACTTCTATAGCATCAACTGGGTGAGTGTAGCCATCGACTACAAGATCCCAAAGATCTACATTGTAACCATGAAAGAAACTTTCAATTCTATCTTTCCAGTAGTCAAATATTTCACCATCAAAGACTGGTGGTTTGGCACTGTAATGATCTTTCTCTTCTTGAATAGGATTAGCATTAGCTGCAACCATGATATTTCACACAAATACTGGATCGGTACTGAACACGGTGAAGTGTTGATAAAACTTTTATCACAATCAAAACTAGAGCTCTGATGCCAATTAAAGGTGTGAGAAAACACAAGAAAAGGGGGTTTGAATTGGGTTTTAAAAAATGAAAGCTTTTTGTGAAACTCAAACAAAGATCAGAAAGAAACTAACAAGAGAGAAAGACACACGATATATCCTGGTTCACTTGAAAACTATCAAGCTAATCCAGTCCACCCGCCAAGGTGATTTAGCCTTATACACAAGGACTTAATCCACTATAATCAACTGATTACACTGCACTAGCAACTGCTAGTGACTAACAAGCTCAAGACTAACTGTCTCTTCTTAAGGTTTCTGACCTAACTGGCCCCTTAAGGAATACAAATAACTGTTTGAACAAAATTAATGTTTACAATGAATTTCTTCTACACAAGCAGATATAAACACTATGAATAGCTCAAAAATCTATATAATATGAATAATGTTTTTCGTTGTATTGTGGTGCTTTAGTGTTCACGCTTGTATCTGTATATTTTTTCTTCAAGTGATCAAGTCCTTATATAGCCAGAAAGAGATCCATTGGAGAGAAGATCAGGAATATCATTAAGATTGCTGGCAACTAGAAATAATGTCGTTACACAGGGATGAAAATCGTACACAAAAGTTGTCATTTGTACCACCAAATCAGGGTAGTGGAACGGTAGTGGAAAAAAACGTGATTGATACGTACTATGGACTATTTTCCCTCGCAAATGTTTGGTCTTCTTCTGTTCATCAGAGACTTCTGAATAAAGATGATTGAAGCATGAGTAGAAGAGTTAATCACCGGGTCTTCAGAGTCTTGAGTCTTCAGAGTCTTTAGAACTTGTTCACCAGAACCTTGTCTTCAGAGTCATTAGCACTCTGTCTTCAGAACCCTTGGTCTTCAGAAAATGAAGTCTTCAGAACGTTGTTCACCAGAACCTTGTCTTCGGAGTCTTCAGCACTTAGTCTTCAGAAACTCAAGTCTTCAGAATCTTCAGAACTTCGTTTAGCAGAACCTTGTCTTCAGAGTCTTCAACACTTAGTCTTCAGAAGATAATGACTTCAGAAGCTAGAAAGCCTTCAGAAGTAAAACATTAGAGTCACTCTCAGAGGCAGAATATAAGAGAGCATTGCGGCAGCAACATATTGTCTTCTTAGAATCTTTCTGAATGTGAGTAGATTAGAAGCAGACTTGCTTCTTTGGCACAAAAGTGGCTTTTGGTTAAATCAGAGTGACGTTGCACATGGTCTCTATCAGAGTTAGAGTTTGGTTGTTAATCCTTCAGAAAAACAATTGTTAGAGTACCAAAATTGTTCTCACACAAATACTTCTTTGTTATTATCAAAACTTAGAGATATCCGGGAGAATCAAATCTTGTTCTAACACCCACTTCACATAGATTTCCTTCTTTCCTTGAGGTAATTCGACAAGTGACCAGGTGTTGTTGACTTCAATGGACTCTAGTTCTTCATTCGTTTCTTTCACCCACTTCGTATCTTTCAATGCCTCATCTGCACTGACTGGTTCGACATCTGCATAGAAAGCATAGTGTACCAACTCACCTTCTTCATCGACCACATCATCTGATGTAATCACACATTCTTGCAACCTTGCAGGGATGTGTCTTGTTCGTCGAGGTCTGCTTGGGCCTGCTTCACCTCTGCTTCTTCTTGCCCAACTTCTCTTTCGACTTTACTAGTTGGTTCTTCACATAATATTCTCACTGAATCCTTCTTAATATTCCCAGTACAATCCCATTCCTTAAGCTCATCTATGATCACGTCCCTGCTGGTCACTACTTGCTTGTTCACAGGGTCAAACAACTTGTATCCTCTAGTCGAATGATATCCTATCAAGATCATCTAACTCGATTGTCATCAAGCTTTCTTCTCAACTGATCCGGCACTTGTCTATGTGTTATAGATCCAAACACCTTCAAATGACTAAGGCTAGGCTTGACACCAGACCAACATTCTTTTGGCGTGATTCCTTCTAGCTTCTTCATAGGACATCTATTCAAGATGTAGCAGTCGACAAAACTTCTCCCCATAATTCTTTCAGTCAATGCTTGCCTTTCAACATACTTCTTACCATATTCATGATGGTTCTATTCTTCCTTTATGTAGTTCCATTCTGCTGTGGAGTTTTGGGTGGCACCACCTCATGTACAATCCTTTCTTTCTCACATAATGCATCAAAATCTTTCGACACATACTCTCCACCACCATCTGTCCTCAGAATCTTTAGCTTTCGACCACTCCGTCTTTCTACCATAGATTTGAATTGGGCAAATACCTCGATCACTTCACTTTTCTTCTTGATCAGGTAAGTCCACAGTTTTCGACTGAAATCATCTATGAATGTGACAAAGTATCTGTTACCTCCAATTGAAACCACCTGGATAGGAACGCATACATCAGAGTATATGACTTCAAGAATTACCTTCGACTTGCTTCCTGCATCTTTGCTGAAGCTATTATTGTGTTGTTTCGCCTGAACATATTCTTCACACACTTCGCTTGGAATGTCGATTTCTGGTAATCCTGAAGCCATATTTCTTCTCTTCAAATCTCTGATGTCTTTGAAGTTGATATGGCTAAGTCGATAATTTCATATCCATTCATCTCTGTTGGTTGCAGTTGCAAGGCACTTATGCTCCATCACATTAAGTTCAATCTTGAAGGTTCTATTCTAAGATATTGGTGCCTTCAAGATTAACCTACCATCTGAGTCGTGAACTCTCATCATATTGTCTTTGATCAACACCTTGTAGTTCTTTTCGACTAGCTGCCCTATACTGAGCAAATTACTCTTCATGCTTGGTATGTACAACACATTGGAAATTACTGACCTCTTGCCATCTTTCCTTATAATCAGAACATCACCAATACCTTCAGCTGCTAGAGTATTGTCATTTGCAAATTTCACCATGTTCTTCATTGAGGGCTTTATGTTTAAAAAATAATCTTTCCTTCCTGTCATATGTGATGAGCATCCCGCGTCCAAGTATCACTGGTCCTGTAATCTTTCTTCATCTCATATTGTGACCATCGACAACATCTCTTCTTCTTCATGTTTCGCCAGCTTTGCATCATTTTCTTGATTCTTCTTCTTTTTTGGACAATCACTAAAATAGTGACCATACTTCTGACAATTGTAACACAGAATGTGACTTTTGTCAGGTTTTCGACCACGAACTCTTCCTCTACCTGAAGCACCACCTCTTTGGTTGCCTTGGTTCAAGGGTTTTCTCTTATTCGACCAGTTTTCTTCTTGCTCATTTTGACTAGTCGAATTGTTGTAGCCTCCTCTCCCTTTGTTGCCATTCCAACTTCCTTTTCCTTTCTTTTCTTTTTCTGACTGCGCCTGTAAAGCCATATCACACTTTGACTTTCCTGCAGCTCTTTCAGCCATCCTTTGTTCATGAGACTCAAGCGTCCCTTGAAGCTCTTCCTTTGTCAATGTTGACAAGTCTTTCAACTATTCTATGGCTACTACCACGTGGTTGAACTTTGGAGCCAATGACCTCAAGATCTTTGCTACAACTAATCTTGATATCAACACTTCTTCACATACCTTGATTTGATTCACCAATTTAGTAACCCTAGTGAAGAAATTTGTTATTCTTTCACTTTCTTCCATTTGAAGCAATTCATACGTCCTTTTGTGAGTTTGTAACCTCACCTCTTTCACCTTTTTTGCGCCTCCAAACGATTTCTCCAATATTTCTCATGCTTCTTTCGCTGATTCTACATCACTAACCTTTTCAAAGTTATCTAGATCAACACATTGATGAATTATAAAGAGAGCTTTATACTCTTTCTTCTTCAATTCTTTGTATGCAGCCTTTTCTTGATCCGACGTGTTTTTTGCAAGCGGTGTTACTCCTTCATTCACAAGATCCTAAAGATCTTGATAACAAAAAACCACCTTTATCTACTTGCACCAATTCTCATAATTATTGTTCTTGAGAATTGGAAGGTTTGCTAGAAAATGTCCGTTTGGATGGTCCAGCGCCATCATCATTTTCTTCCCTCAAATCACAACTAGAGCTCTAGATACCAGATGTTGGAATTAACCTAAATCATTTTGAGAATTCCTAATCAATCTTGATTTCAAGAAAGATTATGTGCAACAACTGTTAATGAAAAGAAAGCGAGAAAGAAAGAATTTGATAAAATTAAAGGAAGAAGAGAATGATTTTCAACTGTAGAATCTCTGCCCACAAACCGTGGAAAACTTTTTTTATTCACTTTACAACTGTAAACTTCTGTGAACACGAGTTATTACAAAATAGGGGTTACTCCCTCTATTTATAGTTGAGAAGCCCAGAAACACAAAAGCCCAAAAATTACTATTTTTGGTCTAAGTCGAAATTTTGTGTCACGCATCCTGCTTCGACACTTCGACATCTAAACAACTCGACACACACACACACACACACACACACTAGGCTAATTCGACTAATCCATATCTCTGTTGAGTTACACTGCTTCGACACAAGGAATTACATTCTCAACAGAAATCACACTCCAAATGAGCTTGCCCTACATATTGAAACATCACTATATAGATGAACACCCCGTTGGCTCTCACCACAAGACAACGACAACTATGAACACTAAATATTCAACTACACAAAATTTAAGTATAAAACAACCTTTATTTTTCTTCAAGACTCATCTATCCATTCTATCTCCCCCATTGGATACTTTTGAACCACTTCATATTAATCTGTCTATGAAAATTAATTTCTTGACATAACAAGGATTAAATTTTATACTTGAATTTTATGAACAAATGATCACAACCATAACCTTTAAACATAACTATAAATGAACTTCAAATTTAATCTAGTAGAACCATAAACCTTGCATTAAATGAAATGGTTAAGAGACATGATATCCATCTCAACATAATAAATCAACACATATAAGTGTCTTAAATAAAATAACACAAACTAACAAAACCCTTAATACTAATAAAATTAACATGCCAAATCAAAAAAGCAAACAAATTATTAGGGTTATGATTATCATCAATTTCATGGTGATCTAGGCTTCATTTTTCCTTCATTTGCCATTTCGAAAAGATGAGCTTGTGTTGCAGCAACTTTCATGGTGATCTAGGGTTATGTCACACAATATGCATTTCCTAATGTTCTCCACCAACCAAGAAATCCCCAATTTATTGCTGGATGGTTCCTTCAGTAGCTGAAAAATCACAGAAACTAATAAATCAATATTTTGGGTAATATTATTTTTGGATTGTTCCCATAGGCGGAGCCGAGACCTTGACCTGGGAATGTAAACTAGGGATGACAAATTAGATTGGATATGTTGGACTGGTTGTCCGTTTATCTTGTCATTTTTGGTAAGACAAATTGAGATTTTCAACTCGTCATTTTTTTCTTCATGTATATACTTTTGAATTGGTATTTGAGAGATTATGAATTTTATGTAAATTGAAGTTTAAATATGATTCTTATTATAATTTGATGTAAGATGATTCTTATTTTTGGCAATACAAATATGTGAATTAAACACAAAAATTTGATGTTGAAAAAATATTATGAATATTCACTTGCTCACTCCCCTTGTTTTGTTTTATAATTATATATTCTAGGAAAATATTCTGGAGGATGTAACTAAAAAAACGCCGCCTAAAGATGACTTGAGCCAACGCTTATCAATAAAAGTGTTACCTAAAATATTTATAAGACAATGCTTACTAAGATAAAGTGTTGCATAATGATGACTTGACTAAATAAAATTATTGTGTAAAGTATATATAAGACGACACTTATTAGCCGAAATCATTGTCTAACGATGATTTATGCTAGTGCTTTTAGCAAAAAGCACTAGCATAAATCAGTTTATAAAAGAAAATTGTTTGTGAACCGGTTTTAAACTGAATTTGAATTGTTTTAATTAAATGGTTCAGTTCATTAACCATTTAAATTATTCAGTTTTTTTACAGTGCAATGCAGTTCAATTCTAGTATACAATTCAGTTAACCATATTTTTGAACACCCCTAATGTGTGCATTCAGCAGCAGGATAGCAACATATAACATCACACTTTATTCACAACAGCAGTGTATGCAGTAGCAATATTCCACATTTAATTCACTTATGCACAAGAAGAATTGAACAACATCAACCGAAGGCCAATAAGTATCATCAAAATCAAGGAGAATTTATAAACAATCTCATGCATAATCAAGCACAAACATCTTAAGTATTAAGCACAAAGTTGAATTAACGAAGTCAATCAAATTCAACCAAAAAAACAATTAAATTGCATCAAAGAATTTTAGTCAAGAATTCAACCACAAGATTCAACAAGAATTAAGCAAAAGAATTCTAATCAATTCTAAATAAAAGATAACAAAATCTAATCACAAGCTAAGATTAAAAAACTAACCACATGTTAAGAATTAATCACAAGGAAGCATTAAGAATAAACATAAAAAATGAATCCAAATACTAACCAAGAATCAATGCATCAATATCAAACATCATTTCACCATCACAAATTCAAAATAAAATGAAACTAATGTGCAAAATCAACCAAATAGTACCAACAACAATAAAATAAATCCTAAGCAGAAAATGGAATTGATAAAATGAAAGAGAATAAAATTCCATGCAATTTAAAAAAAAATCTAACAAATAATTTAAAATGAAAAAGTTATGATCAAAACAATTAATGAGGTGCAATAGAAAAAAGGAAGTCCAGATAGCAAAAACAATAAGCCCAATGCGTTAAGCCCAAGAGAAAACCACAAAAAAAAAACAACAAAACTCAGATTTGATCAGATCTGTTGGATCTAATTAAAGGCTAACATTGCACTATCACATGAACCATTAGATCTTGATTTGCAAAATACATGGTTCAGATCCATGAAGACCACGGTATCACACGTGCATGCACCACACACGATTAAAACCCTAATTCACTAAAGGAAATGATGATGTCACGCACGGAAAACGCTGCAGAACTCATCCAACCATGAAGAAATTCGCAAGCACTATTCTTCATCATCTTCATGCAAAAAATCATGATCCATCAAGTGTTATAAAAATGCGAAGTAACACATGATTCTTAACCGAAATTTCGCGAGGAATCCGAAAATGATATTAGTTTTTTCTCATACGACACGATTAATAAGGAAATCAAGCAAACTCGAAACACACCAAAACTAAATCAAGCTAGTTACATGACTTTCAAGCATCGAAAATGAAAAATAATCATAGATTTGGAGTCATGAGAACAAAATGAACATATCCTGGAAAAGCTCACAAAGTTACCGATACCGCTGTGAACAAAGTGCTTTGAAGATGAGCTTCGTTCTCCCTCCACAGTGCTTCGTTTGGCTTGTTCTTCATTGCATTCTATCCCTTGTTTTTCCTACTTAAGTTCTGGGTGAAGAACTCTCACTATGCTTGCTTGGACTGTGCACACAAGCTCCATTTTCAGACGTGTTTGGCAGGGCCGGCCTAACACGTCTCGAGGCCCGAGCCAAAATTTAAATTTAAATATTTTTAATATAATTTTTTTAAATTATTATATTTTAGTTATTTTATGATGTAAAATCATTAAATTATTATAATCAATTTCATTTAGTATTTTATTTCAATTGATAATAACATTAAATCATCTAAACACTCTTCCCATTATTTTAAAAAATCATAATTGAAAAACAATGACAAAATTAAAAAAAAAAAATTACATATCAAGTCTTCTATTATATTAAAGAAGTAAAAAACTTATCATCTATACATATAACTTTTAAATTAACAAATCAAATAATACATATTATAATATTATAAATGATTGTCATTATTATATGATCGTACCTGGATCAGACAGTTAAATAGTGGCCAGCAACGTCGTATGGACTTCAGCTCCGGTGATGATGATACGGCGGGGGGGGGGGGGGGGGGGGGGGGAGGGGGTGTACCTGCAAGGTACTCCGACGCTCAAGTAAGAAAAAGGGAGTAAGCAAGTACAAAAAAGTAGGTGAGTTTAGAATGCAATGTAACCTGACCCTCTCAAGTGAGAGGGTATTTATAGAGAGCCACCAGCGTGGGGCCAACGGTTATTTGAACTGGGCTGGATGGCAAGGCCCAATCCAAGTAACTGCCAGGGCTTACATGGCATAGTGAAGACCAGCACATGGTCTTCGCCCTGGAGTAACGGTCCCTGAGTCTCCAGAAGTAGGGCAGACCGATTCCTTCGGAAGTGGGGAGTTACAAGAGAACGTACCCTCGTGGGGGAGGAGCACGTAGGGTCGAGGAGAGGTGCGCCCGCGGGCCATATGCCTCTGCTCGAAAGCCTTTACCTTGCATGTCCGACGTCCAAAGGGATTGATACATGCCCGACGCGGAGGGGACTTTGGGCCTCGTCGGGGCTTTGCTGGCCATTGGACTTGGGCTGCCCGACAGTAGGGCAGGTACTGGCCCAATCCAGAACAGGAGCCCCCCAAGTCGTTGCTCTGAGGTGTCAGAGTAATGACTTAAGGGCCAGTACTATGTCGAGGACGTACCCGTCGGGGAAGGGATTCTGAACGAGGAGCAGTTGGTCAACCGGGCAGAAATAAGGCGATCTGCTCGCGCTAGACTGGCTGCGGCTGGGCGACGTCGCAGGGATACGAGAAATATGAAGTGAGGCGAATGGAAGGACGCGTGTTGGGGAATGAAAAGACGTGCGTGAGGAAGCGTGTGCCACGTGTCACACCTCATCATTGCCTAGGGCGACTACGCTAGGGTAGCGTAATCGATTGCCTAGGAAGTCCTCGAGTCTCGTGAGGCCTTTATAAATAGGGGTCATCCCGTTTCATTTGCACTTTCGCTCCCCCTTTGCTCAGACTCTCTCTTTCTTCCTTCTCTTTTTCGCCACCGACTGCCGTACCGGAACCCTACCGGAAGTGTATTTCAAGTAAGTTTCTCTCTTTTTTCTCCTTTTGTTTGCATTTATACGGTGGTTTTTTGGTGAACTGATGAAGTTCCCATGGAAATCATGAAATATCCGGCGAAAACGGTGGAATTTCTTTGGTTCTTTGTTGAATCTCGCGGGGAGAAGTGGTGAGAACGACGGCGACAGGAAGAATGTCCCGAGGACGTGAGATGAATATCTCGGGGTCCTCGTTAATGTTCCTAACCACGGTAAGACTCTTCAAGGAGCAGTATCGGGGTCGTTCGTCTTATAACCGAAGACGTTGTGTGATCGCGGCAGTCGCGTGGTCCCCGACGCCCCTTCTTCGTCCTTTCACTTGATCATCGGTGGAAGGGTGAATTTTATCTGGGTCATCGAATTCACCATTTCCTTCTGCTTTTAAGGTAAATGGATGTCCTGTCAGTGGCCATGGGATCTTTGGACACCGACGACCAACCTGACTCACCAATGGAGGAGATAACTAGTGTCGAGGAGCGGCCGCTCGAAGAATGGGTTAGCGACGAGCCGCTAAACATGATCTCCCAGTTCATCGTCGGGGACGAAGATGATATATTTTGTATGGTCGAGCACTGCCTACTGGGCTCTACGAAGTCGTGGAAAGTGTTCCGGCCGCTGAAGCACCATCGCATATGTTCGATGTACAGGGGGATGCGGTTTCCCCTTTACGAATTCATGTTCGACGAGGCGGGGTGGCGCTTGCCCTTTACGGACTTTCAACAGTCAGTGTTAGTTTAGCTGCGCTTGGCACCCTCACAGCTGCACCCCAATTCTCTCGCCTTCCTCCGAGCCTTCGAGCTCGTTTGTAAATATCTCCAGATAGGGGCAACTGTGCCCCTCTTCTTCCGCATTTTTCATCTTCAACGGCAAGTGATCAACGGTAAACATGGCTGGGTATCTTTCAAGCAGGTGAGCAGCCTGTTTAGCACCTACATAGACTCTGTCCGCGACTTCAAGTACCGGTACTATATAGTGAGGCCGGTCTCCTTCGAAGCTGTGAATTCGGTGTATTGTCGGGTCCGGCGGGAAGTAGATGGGCGGCAGGAAGAGGTCCTTGAACCGAGGTTCCCCTTGTTCTGGACAGAGGAGCATTTTAGGAGGGGGACGGACATCTACATCGTCATCCCTGGTCGACTGTGCGAGGGGGACCGCCTGACACATGAAGCAATAGTTAGATTTGTCAACGGGTTTAGCAAACCCAAGCTCGTGACGCCAGACGGGGAGTTCATCCGGGGTGATGACGGGCAGGTGTTGACGAAACGCCGGTTGATCAACACGAGGGTCCTACTCGAAATGTTTTTTGACGAGGACGCCCTCGAGTTGTTAGGTGGTAGAATCCTCTTCGACTTGCTTTTTCTTCGCGTCCTGGTTTCCGATTTACTGACACATTTATTTCCTTTGCAGGCAAGATGTCGGATGCTGAGGAGCGGATCAAAAAACTGAAGGCTGTCCGCATTTCGAAGGAATGAGGTAAAGGCCGTGTCAAGCAACTGCGGGCGCATGGCCCTAATCTTACTCCGGAAACTGGGGGTTCTTCTGGCTCTCCCCAGGACAGCGACTCCCCCAGCACCCAAAACTCCCCAAAGAGACAACGGCTTGCTGATCAGGTGAACATCGACCTCACCGAGAACGAAAGCCCTCCCGCTGTGAAATTTGTGCTCCCGCCTTTCCATTCGAGGCCGAACTTCTTTATGGGGAACAATTCCCTATGTGTTGGTGCACCCGAAGTTCAGACTATCTTGGGTGTTGACAAGGTTTCTCAGAGAAGGGCGCTGGTGGAGGACGTGTCCACGGTGATGCGGGTTTGTGCTTCCGCCTTGGTCCTGAACGACGAGACATGCCCGACGGACGAGCTGAACAGACTGCAAGAGAGTTTCAGGTCCATCTCACCTGAAATGGAGAAGGTGGGCCAGGAGCTGACTGACTGCAAAAACCAGAACAAGGCCCAGGTCGAGCTTCAAGAGAAGCTGGAGGAGAGGTTGAGGAACACTGAGGAGGAGAGGAAACGTCTCTTGGCGAGGAATGCCGAGCTGGAAGAAGTTGTTCGCCCGGCTGAGGAAGAAACTGAGGAGGACAGGTTATTGACGTCGCGGGCAACGCTAATAGCTAAACTCAGGGAAGCTGCGCAGGATAACCTCGTGGCGGCTGACATAGGTTTCAGGAACACCGTACAGCAGCTTCGGTTTATTAACCCCGACCTCATAACTGAAGGGACTGACCCCGACTACGAGGTGGTCGACGGTCAGATCGTGCAGCCGATGGAAGAGGAAGAGGTCGGCGGAGGGGCAGACGAACACGGGCATCCAGAGGGGACCGTCGCCGAGTAGGTTTTTCCTTTCTCATTTTATTGGGACTGCGAGCCATTTTATTTTTTGATGCATATGCCCGACCTGCGTGCCAGGGGCTTCTTGATACTTGTTTGTAATACCCGTACAATGGGCTTTTGCCCGCTTAATGCATTTTTGTTTATCTGCGCGTGTGATGTTTGTATGTTTTTGCTTGTGTGTGATGTTATTGTATTTGCTATACTTTATTTACTTTTGTATAAGTAGTAAAGATTTTGGGAATTTGCTCGACTTTGATAATCCTCGACTGCATGGAGAGCTGGTCGAGCGGTCGGAGGTGTATTCCGACCTTCAACGAGGCTAAGAGCTCGGTCGAGGTCTTAGCTTCGTGGCGTGAACTTCCCATCGCGAGCTGGGTGTTCTGCCTAATTGGTACAAACGACGACGGAGCTCGATCGAGGTGTCCTCGTCGAATCAAAGGTGCTCGCGCACACACAACGCGGCCCTTTATCATCGTGTTTTGTATAGGGGTGTCGCGCTCGTACCCTAGTGCATCCCCGTAACTGCGATGCTAGTGTGTCGCGGACAGTGCTTAATTGTAGTATTGTTTAAGCTTCTCAGTGTTCCATGGTCGAGCAAGTTCTTCCCCGTGCAGATTTTCGAGGAAGTAGGCTCCTGTCCCCGTTTTCGCGCGAACGCAATACGGGCCCTCCCAGTTCACGGCGAGTTTACCTTCTCGCGAGTATTTCTGGTTCCTTCATAGGACGAGGGTGCCTACTTGAAAATCACGTTTGATAGCTTTGTCGTTATAATGTAATGTTATTTTCTGTTTAAGTGACGCTTCGCGAAGGGATGCGCCCGTCCTTGTTTCCTCGACAAAGTTGAGCTCTTCCCTTAGGGCCTCGTTGTTCGCATCCTCGTTGAGGGGGGCTTCCGTCCTCCTAGAGGGTTCCTTGATCTCCAAGGGGATCACCGCTTCCGTCCCGTAAGTCAGATGAAAAGGGGTCTCTCCGGTCGTGGAATGTGGGGTTGTTCGGTAGGCCCAGAGGACGCTGTGTAGCTCCTCGACCCACCTTTGTTTGGCATCGCCTAGTCATCGTTTCAATCCTTGGAGGATCACTCTATTCGCCGCTTCAGCTTGCCCATTCGTTTGAGGGTGCTCGAACGACGTGAAGTGCTGCTTCGTGCCCAGTTTGGCGACGAAGTCTTGGAAGTTCCTGTCGGTGAACTGCGTTCCGTTGTCGATGACAATAGCTTGGGGCACACCGAATCGGGCGAGGATGTTCCTTTTGTAGAAACGTAGTATGTTGAAGGCCGTGATTTTGGCCAATGCTTCTGCCTCGATCCACTTCGTAAAATAATCCACCCCGACGATGAGGTATTTGTTTTGATACGATCCCACGACGTAAGGTCCGAGGATGTCCATTCCCCACCATACAAATGGCCACGAGGAGGACAACATTTTGAGATCACTAGGAGGAGCGAGGTGCATGTCCCCGTGTCGCTGGCATCTATCGCACTTCTTGACGTGTTCCTTGGCGTCCTGTTGCATGATGGGCCAGTAATACCCTGCCCGAAGCGCCTTACGGGATAAAGACCGCCCGCCGAGGTGCTGTGCATTGATTCCCTCGTGGATTTCCTGGAGTATACCGGGGACCTTGGTATCCTCGACACACCTGAGGAGGGGGATAGAAAATCTGCGGCGGTATAGCTTATCTTCAAGTATAGTGTATGAGCACGCCCGCCGCTTGACCATCCCCGCTTCCTTGAGGTCTTCGGGCAAGCTGCCAGTCGTGAGTGTCGCACCATAATTTTTGACCCTAAGATCCCTTTTCTTTTTGCATGGCATCTTTGGGTCATATGATTGTGTGGGCGTGTTTATTACGACTAACCAGCTTGTGTAGGTGCATTTAAATTCAAGTGGAGACGGTACTTGCTCAAGCATTTCATGGCAGGATCAAATGATTATAGGCCTAGTGTTTCAAGCAGATTTTGGACTTTTGATTTCCCAAGTGTTCTTAGACGACTTTAAAGCTAATACCTTGTGTTAGAGGCTATGCACATTTGTTTCAAGTGTAGATGGTTCACTGGGTCGTTCTCCATGTGGTTTTAAATCAGTGCGGAATCAATTCCTCCAGTAAACGTCATTTCTCAAGAATGTGATTCAAGGTCGATCAATCTAAATTCATCTAATTGGAATTACTCAAGTGTGAATAGGATGTCAAACGTTATCAAAATATAGCTACCCTTAGTCTTGAATTCAAGGGTATCAAGGGTAGGATGAGTGGCCTGATTATTCAAAGAAATATGATCGGCATGGTTTAAGGATTACTACACTTGTTCAATATAGGGGAAAGTGGCACACGATATTCGTATAAATTCGAGATGCCTTGGAAGTGGCACAGTTGATACAAGAATGAGCTGGAAACGTTAACTGCCAAATTAGAGCGAAATGGAAAGAATTTCAAAGTATAGGTGGTACAGAGTTTATTTGCAAAATTCATCACACTGCCTAATTCAACAAAAATCCGAACACGTCTATACTCATTCGAACAATTCAAAGAACTCATAGATTGGAATAAAATCTCTACACCTTTACACGAGTATATGGTGAACAAGGATAAAATTGAACTCCTAAAGTGGGGGACCGTCTCAAGGCTTTTTGTGGAAAAATAGGCTGGAGCCAAGATCAGTGAATAGTGAACTCCCCATTTTCATACACGGTTACATGATGAATGAATGATAAACAAGGGCAGAGTTGAACTTCTTTGGTGGGATCTACATTTGCTATACAGGTGATAACACATCGGAGTGCGAGAAATATTGAACCAAGGGGTATGATGTATAGTTTAACATGCATTTTCATGGGGCCACCTTTTGTGAATTATTGCGGAAGACTCACATGCAGTAATTGGAGCACGCCCTGTTTCTCTACACAAAATCAAATAACTGGCTACAACATATTCCATAGTCAAGCTTACAATGCATTGGCAAGATCTACAAGTCATAAGAACTTCAGAACAATATTATTTATCAACCCAAAAGGTTTTACAAGTATTACAATATTACCAAGGCTGCTACTTTACACAAATGACACAAAGTGATCTCATAATTAATGTAAACGAGAAATCACAACGTAACACAACCTAAATCAAAAAGGGGGAAAAGATCATCAGTTATCAAACATTCAAGTCTTGAAAGGTGTTTTGCCGGCTAAAGCTACGAGATACTAAAACTATTACTTCGGATCTCGCCTTGGTCGAAGCTTCAGAGCAGCAAAATCGTCTTGTCGTTATACTTCTCGAAGTTAGCAAGTAACACAAGTTATGTCGCGGTTTCCTCCACTAAACTCCTCACGCCAGGGTCATCATCACCAACACATGTAAGGAAAAAATGATGTTAAGCAGAGAGATGAGAAGTTCGAAGAATTACGCGACATTATTCATACCTTTATGATGCTCAAAGCAAGCCGAATGTTGTATCATTGTCGTATCCAAGTCGCACCAAAACATACACATGAGGAACAAGAACGATTAGAACACTACAGGCTACTAGCAAAACTGATAATGAAACATATAAAACTGTTCCCACTTTACTTTCTTCGAGACAAGCATGAGGAGCAGATTTCTTGTTGAGACTTCCTGCAGATGTTGGGGATGAAAATGGTAAGACCACCGTAACAAGAGCATATCATGACAGACGTGAGCAATTCAAAATAGCAATATCAATCTTTCAAATACAATCAACAATTCCCAAGTTGAAATGGATCATTAACTTCCAAACAACATGAAATCCTGACAGTTCTAGCGTTAACTGCACACTAGTTATTTTATCACTAAACTAACAGCCAGAACGAGTGCGCTCAATGCCATGATTAGAAATAATTCTACAAGGCCTATTTAACCCTGTCCAAATAAACCTATACAGTGATGTAAAGAGTATCGACCTGTTGTGATGGACCTTCTGAACCTTTTGGTTTGATGGTGAAGTAGGAGGTTCATCGAACGGATTCGTCGCCTTCTAATCAGTCGAACGGATGCAAACTTCTCAGCTAGCATCTCTAAAACCCGTACAAATTAGAATTAAAGGGTCGTGAGTTTCCGAACAATCATTGGCATTCAAGAAGAAATCAAATGTGATTGGTTCAAAACCTGCCGGACTTGTGATGTAAAGAATGAAAATACCTGAGCTACTTAATTTAGATGATGCAATTGATCTAGTGATTCCCAAGAAACAGCCAACATCAAAGTTTAACCGCCAACCTAAAACACAAGCTAGATTTAGCACCGGAAATGAAGATAGCAATGACAATACTGAAAATGCTTGGAACACTTACCCGGTCCAAGATGTGGAATCTTCTTGTCATCAACAGCCTTCCAAAAAGCTCCCTACGGAAAGAGTTCTCTACGACGTCATAGCAGTAGCATCAAATAGATGTGCTGTTATGCGAAATTGCTGCCTTGAGCTTATGTTTCTTTACTACAACCATGCAGGCTTCTCGTTGGATAGTCAAGAAGTGGCTGCAAGGAGTCCACAAGGGTAAAATTGGTAACGCTAATAGGTCTGGAGATTTTTGTTAGCTTCACTCCACGCATTGTATAATCCCGTAAACCTTCAGGCATCACAAACCTGTAATATTGGAAAATCAGAAATTTAGAGAAAAGCCAGGACTTTGGTATACGGGTGAAATAAACATAATTAAAAGTTCATCGATTATCATCCAAACACAATCCCACACATTCAATTCTTTCCAAAATAATCTAAAACAATTTCCATCCATAATTCAAAACATCCCCAAACATGTCCAGACAATTTCAAACTTTCCTAAGGTGGCCTCAGATTTTTCCTGAATCAGAAGGATTTACTGTCATCACTTTTTAAAAATCGGAAATTATGGGCAATATCCAAGGATACCGCCAGCAAGCTTTCCAAAACCAGAAGAGACAAGAATCAAACTTTTGAAATCAAATTTCCAAACTGAGCACAACGTATCAAATACAACCTAAACATTCCGAAACAGGGCATCAGACACAATCAAGTTTCGATATTGAAAATTGCATTTTTCATCACAATAATGAGAGGCTCCAAGTTTTCATATCAGCGCAACAAATCAAACGATGTTTTTCCCTCACAAAACAAATTCAATACAGCATTAAAAACTTTCTAAGATAATCATCATAGGACATCTATAAAAAGGGAATAAGACGAAGAGAAAACGGGATCAGACGAAATAAACACCAATTTGCCACCATAAACAAAACCTCAATATCAATTACACATCCAACAAATAGCCAGAATCATCAACAAACTCTTCATCACCACCAATCAAGTTCAGCGGACAATCTTAGAAGAAGGATATCAGATACTCAGAAAGAAGGAAACTTATCTCGAAGCAGGAATCGTGAATCTTCAACCGCGACCCTCCATCAACAATCGCCGACGCCGTTTCTCTAATTTTTTATCGCTTTGAATCTTTGTAAAATGTAACTAACCCATTAATGAGAACAATATGGGGCTGGGAATTGTGGGGTGGGGTTTTGGTTTGTTTATGTTTGTTGATAGAGAGATCGGAGGGGATGAGAGAAGGACGACAGCGAAAATTAGGGTTCCGTAAACCCTATTTTTGAGAGAGAAGAGAACGAGAGAGAGGGTGACGATTGGGGGCTCCCTCAACTTTTTTTCTTTCGTTTGTTTTATTACAATTAAAAATATTTTTTTAACTAAAAAATAAATAAAACTCTATAACTCCTTTTTATATTTAAGGGAAATGCTAACGAGTGCCCCTGGGGCACTGGTTAAGAGATTTAAAAGGTAAGTTGAACATCTTTTAATAAACTATAAATACATGTTTTTTCTAAAAATATGTATATTCAATGCATTGAAAACATAAATAATTAACTTTTTTTAAGAATCTTATGTGTATTTAATGAAATAAACATCTAATATTTTCCTTATTTATAATTCTTAACCAGTGCCCCTGGGGCACTAGTTTGCACGACCCTTATATTAATAAGCATGACAAAAAAAATAAGACTTATTTTTAATTTAAAAATATAATATAACCTTTTTTTTTTAAATAATAAAGCACTTTTTTTAAATAAATAATAAACTTTTATAATAAGTTTATAATAATATATTAAAACCTTTTTAAAAATACTGAAACTTTTTTACTTAATTAAAATCCTTTCAATTAATAAAAAAACTTTATCAATTTTTTTAATATAACATTAAAATTAAATGAAAACTTTTATTTATAAAATACTAAAATTAAAACCTTTATCAAAATTAATAATTTTTATAACATAACTTTTAAAAAAAATAAAGAAAGTAAAATAGACCTTTAATAAAACTCTTATTTAAGTACAAGATTAAAATCTTCTAAATTAATAAGTTTTTTTTAAACTAAAAAGATAATAATGATAAGAACTTTTGTTAACACTTTTAATAATCTTAATTTAAATAATAAGCTTTTTCTTAAAAATACTAACATTAAACTTTTTTTTTTAAATTAAAACTCATTAACAATCCTTAACATTTTTGTTAAACTCTAAATTAAATGATAAAAGAATCTCTTTTATAATCAATTTTTATAAAAATGTCTCTAACCTTGCTCAAGTGAAAGTTAACCTCTAACCCATTTTCTAAATTAAAATAAAACTAAAGTCAATTTTTCTTAACAAAATCGCTCCCGATTAGAAACCTCTCGCTTAGTCATAAGTTCGTGAGCGTCCGATTGTTTTGCCTTATCTGTTTGATTGTGTTTTTCTTATCTGATTTATATTTCTGCTTCAAACCCTTTTCAAAAAATAAAAATCTCGATCCAACGTCGAGTCCATTTTCTACCCATATAAGTCGATCGCCTTAGGGCATCGCATTCGATCTATTGATCACAAGACACAAGTCTAGCATCACTTTGCTAGCACCCTCGCCTAAATAATATTAAATTAATTGCATTAATATCCAAGGGAAAATCCCATGCATGATAACCATGTTATTGTGCATGGTGCATATCATTTGCATCATAATCGACACCTTAAGATAAGTCATTTAGATAACTTAGGATAGATTTCCTAGGTTAGCCCCCCTTTAATTTTGATTTTTTAAATCAAACTTTAGCCCACCTAATTCTCCACACAAGAGAATTAGATGTTAATCATCTCAAAGAAGGGACATACAATCCCATACCCCACAAAATACAAACATTTTCAAAACTGTGGTGGTTTTCTTAAGATGATGACTCATCTTCTCTCCTAAACCTTTAAAACAATTTAGTATCCTTAATAAGGAACTACAAGTGCTATGATTCCCTCCTAACAGGATATGTAGGCACAAGATGCGACATCTTGTCGAGCACACTTAGGATTAAAAATAATAAATCACTTACCCTTAAACCCTTAGCAAACGAAAAAACAAATAACATAAAATAAATCAAGAGGTTCCTGTAGAGTACTACAGATATCTAGGATGCTAACACCTTCCCTAGGTATAACCAACCCCCGAACTTAGAATATTAGTGCATTTGCATTGCATTGTGGGAATTCGGTTTTTCTCCCTTCCCTTGGATAAAATCAAAGACCGGTGGTGACATTAAAAATGTGATCCTAGTTAGCAGATAACTATGGTATCCAATTTTCACCGCGACAGAAATGGCGACTTCACTGGGGAAACTCATAAGAGGGTTCCCCCTAACTTGATTAATTATGTTTTTGTTATATATTTGTTATCTGTTATGTTTGCTTGGATTATTACTTAGTGTGGTGAGACAAAGTCCTACACCCGGACTAGAGTGAAATTAAGATAGGAAAACGGTGAGACTTCAATGATACTTTGAGGGAGTCGATTCTTGAAAAAGTAAATTGAGACTTCACCACTCAGTCTAGGCCCTCTCGAATACAATATTTGTCCAACGAGTTCATTCGTGAAGACGATATGGTTTCGATCTAAAGGCCCTCGGGACTGGGGACCGTAGTTACCTTTAACCCAACTTGGCCTATTAGAGCGTAGTACGGGAACTATGCGAGAGTCTATTTCTGCAATAGTCGCTACGCGATACTACACTCAGACGAGATTCTCTTGAGAATATTATTGACTACCAAGTGATTTGGGAAATCGATAATATCCGAAAGATGGATTGTAGACTCTGGGAACTTTGTAGAACCCGTTCGGCAGGTACATTTGAAACCGTAGTACACACCTATTGGGGAGGGTAGACCTTGGCTCCATGCTGTGACCTTTAAAACCTAGGACCCCTTGCCTGTTTGTGTGCTTGTGTGTGCTTTGTGCTTTGTGCTTTGTGTATTTGCATCCCTGCATTCATTAGCATCATTTCATAAAGATTCATGGAACTTAGGCTTGTTTATGAACATCATAAGGATACCATGGACACTAAAATTTTTTTTTTAAGAAGAAAAAATGTTGAAGTACACTTACAAGAGTCATAACCTGGACTATCTAAGGGGATTGGAGACCTTATTAACGGACAAAGAAAGGTTCAAGACCTTATATGGGGAAGCCCTTATTGATAAGGAAATACTATCTACTCTACTCCAGTCCATCACTATTGGTGACAACTCTTGAAGAATATTCTCAGCTAATGGAGTTACTTATTCAAGACAAGAATCCATTTACTACCTTCGGTAAATGTCCGAGCTAATATGACTAAAAAAGGATAAATTTTGGAAAGAAGTTACTCTAGTCCTAAATCGATGCCTTGGAAGCTCAATTGGAAGAAGAAGTCAAACAAGGCCGTTGGAAGAGTCTCCTTAGATCCATCACTATTAGCTTTTATTTAGCTTTTCCGTTATGACTCTTGTAAGGCGTACAGACACGTTGTAAACAATTTTGTAATAAATCAATCTTTTAATGTTCCAATACTAATAGTTGTAACCATTTTAATAATTAAAAAAATCGAGTCTCTTGATATTCCATGATGATTATAAATAGCCGAGTTCCATGAATCTTGCTGCATCATACGCATCATTTGCATTTGCATTCTTTTGCATTCTGGGTTCTCATTCGTGTCTCTCTTCCCAGACTCCGAATCATCGATACAATACTCGGGCCGATCAAAGAAAGAAGATGGACAATATTGAGCGCGAAAATCGTGAACTCCGCAAGGAAGTGACTGCTTTGAGGGCTAGTGTGGAAAGGCTCTCTACTTTGGTTGAAACTCTGATTGCTGCTTGAAGTCAACCTTCTCCTCACATTTCTCAGACTCCGTTTCAAGGGACTGGGACTTCTGAAGTCACGCCAATTCCCATTTCCACGGCTCCCATTAACATTCCTAACAGCTCTAAGGATCTTAGAGAGGGGTTGTTCAAGAAGAAGGAACAAGTTGCTGATGCCATTTTGCGAGAAAAGTACAAAGGATCTCGTAGAGAAAGTAAACAACACGTGGATCAGTTTGACCCGATCCCAATGGCATATTCTAAGTTATATCCTGCCTTAGTACAGAAGAATCTGGTGCAAACGAGGAAACCGCCGGCCATCCCAAAGAAACTCCAATGGTGGTTTAAGTCTAATCGTTTTTGTCCATTTCATCAAGGGGTACCCGGTCATGACATTGAACACTGTTATGCTTTGAAAGCTGAAGTACAGAAGTTAGTGCAAAGCGGCATTTTGTCTTTTGAGGATTCTGGGCCCGACATCTCAACAAGTCTGTTGCCCAAGTATGAAATCCCTGTGGAAGAATGTCTCGAAGAATATCGTATTTCTGACGTGAATTCAATAGGAGGATCTTTGGTGGATATGCATATCGATTTGTGTAGGCTTACCCACTACGAGCATAACCATGCTTCTTGCAAAATTTGCTCGAGGAATCCCCGTGGATGTTCTGTCGTGAAGAGGGATCTCCAAGATATGTTAGATCAGGAACTTCTTCATATCCCTAGAGAAAGGACGAGTGTCGTAGTCCCGCGCTTTAATATACCAGAACCAGTGGTGATTACTATTGAATGAGGTACAAGGGCTAATGCAACGTGGTGTCTTGTCTTTTGGAGACTCTAGACCTAATGTGGAAACCATAAGCTCAGACTGAGACAACCTCCTCAAAGCTTTAGTTAATTTACTGCTTTTCGCATGTGATGCTTTTATTTGTTAATGCATTTGTTTTGGCGTGTAAGAACTTGCTTATTTTGAATAATTAATGCAATAATAATGTTTGTCTTGAAGAAATCCATTCGTTTCACTCATTTTAAAACGCTTTTTCTATTTTTTAATGCCAATGCTGCCCAATCTCTTGCCTCGGCAAAGAATTGAATGGAGGATGATGAAATCAAACGCAAGATCTCTTGTTGTATGCTTTTGAATAAAATTTCGCTAATGATATGAGGCATTGTTTTAAATCCCTAAACACCGGAGATATAAGGAGATAGATCCTCGTTAACCCTTTTGAGCCTTTGAAGTAGGAGTTTTCTTCTCCAAATAAAAAATCCTCATTCTTAACCTGGGGCAGGGTAATTTTCAAACAAAAAAAGGAGTAAAATACCACGAAGATTGGGTGGGCACAAACAAACTTTGAGCCTTATATCCTTCATTTCTTAAACCGTGAACCAATCCACGATACAACCCTCAAAAGACCTAGTTGAAGCAGGGTTTATTTCAAAAGCATACTCATTGAGACATCGTTTCCTGACTCCCATGAGCTATGCTTAAATCCGTGTTGGCATTATAAAATCGGTAATTCAATCACAAAAATATTTTAAATAAAACTTCAAGACAAACATAAGTTGCAATATTGTTTTCAGAATTAACATTTTTCTACTTGCTAACATTGCTTGACATCATAAAAGCTAGCATACGAGCATCAGCGATGAGCTATCTTCTGAGAACTGAAACTCAGATGAGTAAATGGCGAATCATTTCAAAAGGATGACTATATCCAGGGCACGATACTTGAAGACTTTACTGAGCAGGGGCAAGTTGTTGCCCAGTTGTTTCTTTCACAGTCTGACCCCAGGGGCAATCTTGAAGACTCAGAATCCCGTCGATCAGAGGCAGTTAAGTCGAGATTTGATAAATCTCTCCAAGTTTGAAGACTCGGTTATATAGAACACAATCAATCTGAGCCAGTTACGTCGAGATTATGAAAATCTTTTCAAGAGTTTGAAGACATTGGTACAGTTGGATGCCAAGTTTTCTGTAAAATCCTCTTGGAATCACTTCTTCTCATAAACCATATAACCTGGGGCATGTGAGAGTCGGACATTATTTTGATCAATTCGCAACAACTGTTGTTCAAAATGGCGACTACCATGCAGGTTATCAATACAGAGTTACATCGGTCTCACGACTTTATTCGCTCATACTCCCAAAGAGTTTTTAACCCAAGTAATGTGACGATTCCACGGTAAACCTTTACTTCAGGTAGTCACGACTAATCCCCGGTAAATCTCTACTACAAGAAGTTATGGCACATTCGACACAAGATTTCTCCAGTTGACAACTTAAGAATCATTAGTGGATTTTCTTACAACTTCAACCTTCCCCAATGAAGCGAGTGTTTATTTCACTCCTCAATGGATTTTCTCACTATCTCAATCTTCACCAGTGAAAGCAGATGTTTATTTCATCCCCTCGAAGTTTTATCTTCGATATTTTCAAACTACCATTGATCAAAGTTTCCCCAATGAAGTGGATATTTATTTTATCCAGTTACAACTCTCATTCAGACTATTTCAGATCGTAGTGGATATTTATTTTATCCCCCATGAAGTCTTTTCGATCATGAATTTGATTCGTTCCCAGTGAATGTTCTCACCCCCAACGGAATCACAAGGTTTATCTTGACAATCCTGAATGAAGTTACGATGCTCATCCCCAAGTGGAGTGCTCTATTTTCCCCAGAGAAGTCTGAAGCTCTGAAGCAGGACATGCTTCCATATATGGCTCTCCTTTCATCCCCAGTGATGCTTCTTATCTTGTGAAGTTTGGCCGAGTATCTGTATCGAGATGCTTGTTATTCATCTCCTTGTTCGCTTCTTGTCGTTGTTTTGTCAGCATAAGCATAAGCATAGCATGGCATTCTTTCATGTAGATTCATGGCATGTGCGCATCTTGCAACTTGCATTTTTTGTGTTGTTTGTTTTGTTCTTTCACTTTGGCTGTGATCGGGTTTGTCTGCTCCCTCCAAGTAGAATCGTCAGCCCTAGGCAGAAAAAGCACGTCCTTTCTAATTCCCCATTGAGTTCGATCCTCATAGAAGATGGTTGCTTTAGTTTTCTTTTCCATTTCGGATAGAGATAAACCCGTTGAGTTCAGTCCTCAATGGATTGAGTCTTGTTTGACCATTTCTTTCTAGTTATTTCCTGGATTGAACTTTGGTCCCTGACAATCACAAATTTCGGATGTCTCTGAGGTTTTGAAACTGGACTGAGCGTGCATTTATTTTGCACTTTGTCTCCCAAAGAAAAGTTTGCTTGAAGATCTCTATGGAAGACATAAATTATTTCTCCAACAATGGTTACTACATTTTCAAGGGAGTTACACCCAGACAACAAGTAGCAGCTCTTTATTTGAGCAGTTTGGTTATCAAGATTTCTACGACAAATGGCAGTCTCCTCAAGACAGTTTGTCTATCCCTAGCAGATAATTCTTTTTTCTTCGCTGACTACCCAGTAAATCGGTAGCAGACAATATTTTCTCTAAGGACTACCCAGTAAACCGGTAGCATATGATATTTTCTTCGCTGACTACCCAGTAAATCGGTAGTAGGTAATTTTCCTACCCAGTAAATCGGTAGCAAATAATATTTTCCTACCCAGTAAATCGGTAGCAGATGATGTTTTCTTTATGGACTACCCAGTAAATCGGTAGCAGGTAACATTTTTCTACCCAATAAATCGGTAGCAGTAATCTTTTCTTTGCTGAATACCCAGTAAATCGGTAGCAGATAATATTTCCTTCATGGACTACCCAGTAAACCGGTAGCAAAATTACCTTTTGTGGACTACCCAGTAAATCGGTAGCAGGTAATATTTTCTTGGAGGACTACCCAGTAAACAGGTAGTATATATCATGTCCCCCAAAGAAGAAACCGAGACCAGTCCACGGCTTATGACCTGAGACTAGGGGAGGTTTATTTTTACCCTTTTCAAGTGAAAGACTTGATTAAAGAAGAAACCGAGACCAGTCCGTGGCTTATGACCCGAGACTAGGGGAGGTTTATTTTTTCCCTTTTCAAGTGAAAGACTTGATTAAAGAAGAAACTGAGACCAGTCTGTGGCTTATGACTCGAGACTAGGGGAGGTTTATTTTTTCCCTTTTCAAGTGAAAGACTTGATTAAAGAAAAAACCGAGACCAGTCCGCGGCTTATGACCCGAGACTAGGGGAGGTTTATTTTTTCCCTTTTCAAGTGAAATACTTGATTAAAGAAGAAACTGAGTCCAGTCCGTGGCTTATGACCCGAGACTAGGGGAGGTTTATTTTTTCCCTTTTCAAGTGAAAGACTTTGATAAAGAAGAAACCGAGACCAGTCCCCAGCTTATGACCTGAGACTAGGGGAGGTTTATTTTTTCCCTTTTCAAGTGAAAGACTTGATTAAAGAAGAAACCGAGACCAGTCCGCGGCTTATGACCCGAGACTAGGGGAGGTTTATTTTTTCCCTTTTCAAGTGAAATACTTGATTAGAGAAGAAACTGAGACCAGTCCGTGGCTTATGACCCGAGACGAGGGGAAGTTTATTTTTACCTCTTTTTAGGTGGATTTTGGCTCGAGGCAGACGACCTCGTAGCATTTTATTTCAATACTTTGCAACATCCAGTTAAATAAGAAGTTGAACCATGCCGGGAAACATGTTTGCTTATCATCTTTACAATATACACTATTATTTTCATTGGAGGACACCCTACTGCTCAAGACACCTTGTGATTGTCAGTTGGTAGTCTCTTTCCCCCAGTGGAGTTAGATCTTTCCCCGTGGAGTCTTGTCTTGCTGAGTCGTCCCCGTCGGGTCTGAATTTCTTTGTGTTTTAACATCGGTTATCCCCTGTGACATTATTTCCTCACAGGGTCCTTGTCTTGCATCATATCATATCATGTGCATTTGGCGGCATCTTAGGGCCAAAAATTTGTGCATGTTTGTATTTAAGTCCCTCCTATCTCGTCGAGACGAAGATTTCGATCTTCATATCTCCGGATAGAAGAAACTTAAACAGGGGCATCTGTCGCACCCAAATTTTTGACCCTAAGATCCCTTTTCTTTTTGCATGGCATCTTTGGGTCATGTGATTGTGTGGGCGTGTTTATTACGACTAACCAGCTTGTGTAGGTGCATTTAAATTCAAGTGGAGACGGTACTTGCTCAAGCATTTCATGGCAGGATCAAATGATTATAGGCCTAGTGTTTCAATCAGATTTTGGACTTTTGATTTCCCAAGTGTTCTTAGATGACTTTAAAGCTAATACCTTGTGTTAGAGGCTATGTACATTTGTTTCAAGTGTAGATGGTTCACTGGGCCGTTCTCCATGTGGTTTTAAATCAGTGCGGAATCAATTCCTCCAGCAAACATCATTTCTCAAGAATGTGATTCAAGGTCGATCAATCTAAATTCATCTAATTAGAATTACTCAAGTGTGAATAGGATGTCAAACGTTCTCAAAATATAGCTACCCTTAGTCTTGAATTCAAGGGTATCAAGGGTAGGATGAGTGGCCTGATTATTCAAAGAAATATGATCGGTATGGTTTAAGGATTACTACACTTGTTCAATATAGGGGAAAGTGGCACACGATATTCGTATAAATTCGAGATGCCTTGGAAGTGGCACAGTTGATACAAGAATGAGCTGGAAACGTTAACTGCCAAATTAGAGCGAAATGGAAAGAATTTCAAAGTATAGGTGGTACAGAGTTTATTTGCAAAATTCATCACACTGCCTAATTCAACAAAAATCCGAACATGTCTATACTCATTCGAACAATTCAAAGAGCTCATAGATTGGAATAAAATCTCTACACCTTTACACGAGTATATGGTGAACAAGGATAAAATTGAACTCCTAAAGTGGGGGACCGTCTCAAGGCTTTTTGTGGAAAAATAGGCTGGAGCCAAGATCAGTGAATAGTGAACTCCCCATTTTCATACACGGTTACATGATGAATGAATGATAAACAAGGGCAGAGTTGAACTTCTTTGGTGGGATCTACATTTGCTATACAGGTGATAACACATCGGAGTGCGAGAAATATTGAACCAAGGGGTATGATGTATAGTTTAACATGCATTTTCATGGGGCCACCTTTTGTGAATTATTGCGGAAGACTCACATGCAGTAATTGGAGCACGCCCTATTTCTCTACACAACATCAAATAACTGGCTACAACATATTCCATAGTCAAGCTTACAATGCATTGGCAAGACCTACAAGTCATAAGAACTTCAGAACAATATTATTTATCAACCCAAAAGGTTTTACAAGTATTACAATATTACCAAGGCTGCTACTTTACACAAATGACACAAAGTGATCTCATAATTGATGTAAATGAGAAATCACAACGTAACACAACCTAAATCAAAAAGGGGGAAAAGATCATCAGTTATCAAACATTCAAGTCTTGAAAGGTGTTTTGCCGGCTAAAGCTACGAGATACTAAAACTATTACTTCGGATCTCGCCTTGGTCAAAGCTTCAGAGCAGCAGAATCGTCTTGTCGTTATACTTCTCGAAGTTAGCAAGTAACACAAGTTATGTCGCAGTTTCCTCCACTAAACTCCTCACGCCAGGGTCATCATCACCAACACATGTAAGGAAAAAATGATGTTAAGCAGAGAGATGAGAAGTTCGAAGAATTACGCGACATTATTCATACCTTTATGATGCTCAAAGCAAGCCGAATGTTGTATCATTGTCGTATCCAAGTCGCACCAAAACATACACATTAGGAACAAGAACGATTAGAACACTACGGGCTACTAGCAAAACTGATAATGAAACATATAAAACTGTTCCCACTTTACTTTCTTCGGGACAAGCATGAGGAGCAGATTTCTTGTTGAGACTTCCTGCAGATGTTGGGGATGAAAATGGTAAGACCACCGTAACAAGAGCATATCATGACAGACGTGAGCAATTCAAAATAGCAATATCAATCTTTCAAATGCAATCAACAATTCCCAAGTTGAAATGGATCATTAACTTCCAAACAACATGAAATCCTGACAGTTCTAGCATTAACTGCACACTAGTTATTTTATCACTAAACTAACAGCCATAACGAGTGCGCTCAATGCCATGATTAGAAATAATTCTACAAGGCCTATTTAATCATGTCCAAATATACCTATACAGTGATGTAAAGAGTATCGACCTGTTGTGATGGACCTTCTGAACTTTTTGGTTTGATGGTGAAGTAGTAGGTTCATCGAACGGATTCGTCACCTTCTAATCAGTCGAACGGATGCAAACTTCTCAGCTAGCATCTCTAAAACCCGTACAAATTAGAATTAAAGGGTCGTGAGTTTCCGAACAATCATTGGCATTCAAGAAGAAATCAAATGTGATTGGTTCAAAACCTGCCGGACTTGTGATGTAAAGAATGAAAATACCTGAGCTACTTAATTTAGATGATGCAATTGATCTGGTGATTCCCAAGAAACAACCAACATCAAAGTTTAATCACCAACCAGAAACACAAGCTAGATTTAGCACCGAAAATGAAGATGGCAATGGCAGTACTGAAAATGCTTAGAACACTTACCCGGTCCAAGATGTGGAATCTTCTTGTCATTAACAGCCTTCCAAAAAGCTCCCTACGGAAAGAGTTCTCTACGACGTCATAGCAGTAGCATCAAATGGATGTGCTGTTATGCGAAATTGCTGCCTTGAGCTTATGTTTCTTTACTACAACCATGCAGGCTTCTTGTTGGATAGTCAAGAAGTGGCTGCAAGGACTCCACAAGGGCAAAATTGGTAACGCTAATAGGTCTGGAGATTTTTGTTAGCTTCACTCCACGCATTGTATAATCCCGTAAACCTTCAGGCATCACAAACCTGTAATATTGGAAAATCAGAAATTTAGAGAAAAGCCAGGACTTTGGTATACGGGTGAAATAAACATAATTAAAAGTTCATCGATTATCACCCAAACACAATCCCACACATTCAATTCTTTCCAAAATAATCTAAAACAATTTCCATTCATAATTCAAAACATCCCCAAACATGTCCAGACAATTTCAAACTTTCCTAAGGTGGCCTCAGATTTTTCCTGAATCAGAAGGATTTACTGTCATCACTTTTTAAAAATCGGAAATTATGGGCAATATCCAAGGATACCGCCAGCAAGCTTTCCAAAACCAGAAGAGACAAGAATCAAACTTTTGAAATCAAATTTCCAAACTGAGCACAACGTATCAGATACAACCTAAACATTCCGAAACAGGGCATCAGACACAATCAAGTTTCGATATTGAAAATCGCATTTTTCATCACAATAATGAGAGGCTCCAAGTTTCCATATCAGCGCAACAAATCAAACGATGTTTTTCCCTCACAAAACAAATTCAATACAACATTAAAAACTTTCTAAGATAATCATCATAGGACATCTATAAAAAGGGAATGAGACGAAGAGAAAAGGGGATCAGACGAAATAAACACCAATTTGCCACCATAAACAAAACCTCAATATCAATTACACATCCAACAAATAGCCAGAATCATCATCAAATTCTTCATCGCCACCAATCAAGTTCAGCGGACAATCTTAGAAAAAGGAGATCAGATACTCAGAAAGAAGGAAACTTATCTCGAAGCAGGAATCGTGAATCTTTAACCGCGACCCCCATCAACAATCGCCGACGCCGTTTCTCTCATTTTTTATCGCTTTGAATCTTTGTAAAATGTAACTAACCCATTAATGAGAACAATATGGGGCTGGGAATTGTGGGGTGGGGTTTTGGTTTGTTTATGTTTGTTGATAGAGAGATCGGAGGGGATGAGAAAAGGACGACGGCAAAAATTAGGGTTCCGTAAACCCTATTTTTGAGAGAGAAGAGAACGAGAGAGAGGGTGACGATGGGGGGCTCCCTCAGCTTTTTATCTTTCGTTTGTTTTATTACAATTAAAAAACTTTTTTTTAACTAAAAAATAAATAAAACTCTATAACTCCTTTTTATATTAAGGGAAATGCTAACGAGTGCCCCTGGGGCACTAGTTAAGAGATTTAAAAGGTAAGTTGAACATCTTTTAATAAACTATAAATAAATGTTTTTTCTAAAAATATGTATATTCAATGCATTGAAAACATAAATAATTAACTTTTTTTTAAGAATCTTATGTGTATTTAATGAACTAAACATCTAATATTTTCCTTATTTATAATTCTTAACCAGTGCCCCTGGGGCACTAGTTAGCATGACCCTTATATTAATAAGCATGACAAAAAAAATAAGACTTACTTTTAATTTAAAAATATAATATAACCTTTTTTTTAAATAATAAAGCACTTTTTTTAAATAAATAATAAACTTTTATAATAAGTTCATAATAATATATTAAAACCTTTTTAAAAATACTGAAACTTTTTTACTTAATTAAAATCCTTTCAATTAATAAAAAAACTTTATCAACTTTTTTAATATAACATTAAAATTAAATGAAAAATTTTATTTATAAAATACTAAAATTAAAACCTTTATCAAAATTAATAATTTTTATAACATAACTTTTAAAAAAAATAAAGAAAGTAAATTAGACCTTTAATAAAACTCTTATTTAAGTACAAGATTAAAATCTTCTAAATTAATAAGTTTTTTTTAAACTAAAAAGATAATAATGATAAGAACTTTTGTTAACACTTTTAATAATCTTAATTTAAATAATAAGCTTTTTCTTAAAAATACTAACATTAAACTTTTTTTTTAATTAAAACTCATTAACAATCCTTAACCTTTTTGTTAAACTCTAAATTAAATGATAAAAGAATCTCTTTTATAATCAATTTTGATAAAAATTTCTCTAACCTTGCTCAAGTGAAAGTTAACCTCTAACCCATTTTCTAAATTAAAATAAATCTAAAGTCAATTTTTCTTAACAAAATCATCCCCGATTAGAAACCTCTCGCTTAGTCATAAGTTCGTGAGCGTTCGATTGTTTTGCCTTATCTGTTTGATTGTGTTTTTCTTATCTGATTTATGTTTCTGCTTCAAACCCTTTTCAAAAAATAAAAATCTCGATCCAACGTCGAGCCCATTTTCTACCCATATAAGTCGATCGCCTTAGGGCATCGCATTCGACCTATTGATCACAAGACACAAGTCTAGCATCACTTTGCTAGCACCCTCGCCTAAATAATATTAAATTAATTGCATTAATTCCAAAGGAAAATCCCATGCATGATAACCATGTTATTGTGCATGGTGCATATCATTTGCATCATAATCGACACCTTAAGATAAGTCATTTAGATAACTTAGGATAGATTTCCTAGGTTAGTCCCCCTTTAATTTTGATTTTTTAAATCAAACTTTAGCCAACCTAATTCTCCACACAAGAGAATTAGATGTTAATCATCTCAAAGAAGGGACATACAATCCCATACCCCACAAAATACAAACATTTTCAAAACTGTGGTGGTTTTCTTAAGATGATGACTTATCTTCTCTCCTAAACCTTTAAAACAATTTAGTATCCTTAATAAGGAACTACAAGTGCTCTGATTCCCTCCTGACAGGATATGTAGGCACAAGATGCGACATCTTGTCGAGCACACTTAGGATTAAAAATAATAAATCACCTACCCTTAAACCCTTAGCAAACGTAAAAACAAATAACATAAAATAAATCAAGAGGTTCCTGTAGAGTACTATAGATATCTAGGATGCTAACACCTTCCCTAGGTATAACCAACCCCCGAACTTAGAATCTTAGTGCATTTGCATTGCATTGTGGGAATTCGGTTTTTCTCCCTTCCCTTGGATAAAATCAAAGACCGGTGGTGACATTAAAAATGCGATCCTAGTTAACAGATAACTATGGTATCCAATTTTCACCGCGACAGTGAGGTACTCGTATTCCGGGGTCATCCAGCAATTGCTGTCCCCAATGGCGTTTACGTCCGCCACCGGAATGGGTTTGTCAATGCTCGGGCGGGAAATCATTTCTTGTATGACAGATTTGTTTCCACCTTTCTTCTTTGTGCTCGCCAATTTGGACAAGACATACACTCGTGTATTGTGCTCGCGAGGGATGTGGGTTACTTCCGCGGAGGTGAATTTTTACATCCTTTCTTTCACCAAGGTCAAGTATTCGATGAGGCAGTCGTTCTTGGCCTGGTATTCTCGTCGGACTTACGAGGCTACGAGCTAGGAGTCGGTGAAAATTTTGACCTCCTCGGCGCCGAGGTCCTCGGCCAACCGAAGTCCGGCGAGGAAAGCCTCGTACTCTACTTGGTTGTTCGACGTCGGGAAGGAAAGTTCGAGGGAGATCTTGATCAGGATACCGTCCTCGTTTTCAAGGATAATGCCCGCCCCGCTCCCCTTCGTGCTGGATTCCCCGTCGACATAGATCATCCACTTTTGGGATCCGTTGGTTGAAGGTTCCGGGATGGTCATCTCCGCCACAAAGTCAGCCAATACCTGAGCCTTCAGGGCTTTCCTTCCCTCGTATTGGATGTCGAATTTGGCGAGTTCGAGCGACCACCTGAGCATCCTTCCCGCCATATCTGGTCGTCCAAGGAGCTGCCTTATCGGCTGTTCGGTTCTTACGACAACCGTGTGGGCTAGGAAGTAATGGCGCAGCCTCCTGGCCGCAGTGACGAGGGCCAGGGCGACCTTCTCGATCTGCTGATACCTGAGCTCGGAACCTTGGAGGGCTTTGCTTGTGAAGTAAATCGGTTTCTGCCCGTCCGGGGTTTCCCGGATTAGGACGGTGCTGACCGCTTCACTCGTGATTGCGAGATATAAGAACAGTGTCTCCCCGTTCTCAGGCCGTGAGAGGACCGGGGGTTGCGATAGGACTTGTTTTAGGTGGAGGAGCGCCTGCTCGCACTCCTCGTTCCATTCAAATGTCGTTTTTTGCCGGAGAAGTTTGAAAAATGTGAGCGTGTATTGTGCAGACTTGGCGACGAAGTGGAAGAGGGCGGTCAGTATCCCGTTCAGTGATTGTATTGACTTCTTTGAGTTCAGAGTTGGGATCTCGAAGAAAGCCCTAAACTTGTCGGGGTTGGCTTCGATTCCACATTCTGTGAGGTAGAAGCCGAGGAACTTACCTGCCCGAACGCCGAAAGTGCATTTGTCGGGATTGAACCTCATGCGGCATCTCCTTGCTGTGTCGAACACCCTCTTGAGGTGTGTGGCGTGGTCGACTTCTTATGCGGATTTGAGGATCATGTCGTCCATATAGACCTCGAGCATGTCGCCGATTTCTCCCTGGAAAACCTTGTTCATCATCCTTTGGTAGGTCGCGCCGGTGTTCTTCAGGCTGAAAGTCATTACGTTGTAGTAGTTGTTGCCCAACTCGGTCATGAAGGTCGTGTGCTGTTTGTTGACCTTATCCATTGGAATTTGGTTGTACCCCGAGTAGGCATCCATGAAGGATAATAGTTTGTAACCTGCCGAATTGTCGACCAACTGGTCGATGTTAGGCAAAGGATAACAGTCTTTCGGGCATGCCCGGTTAAGACCAGTATAGTCAACACACATCTTCCATTTTCCATTATTCTTTTTGACAAGTACAACGTTGGACAGCCAGGTCGTATACCTGGCCTCCGAGATAAAATTCGCCTCTAGGAGGTCTTTTACAGCTTTTTCAGCAGCCTCCGCTTTTTCGGGAGACTGCCTACGCCTACGTTGAGCTATGGCCCTAGTGGCCGGATCTACTGTGAGCTGATGGCAAGCCACCTCGGGGTCAAGGCCAGGAATCTCAGAGGCGCTCCATGCGAACAGATCAGCGTTCTCCCAGAGACATGCCTTCAGCTGCTTCTTTGCCAGGTCGGGGAGCCCAGTGCCAATCTTCACATTACGGTCTGGGTCGTCCCCTAGGGCGACGAGCTCGAAGTCTCTGTCTGGGATGGGGCATGTTGGGTGGAGAGGCTGCCCGTTGTTTTTCACCTCGAGGCCGAGGTCCGCTGCTCCGCCCTCTTCGTGCTCACCTAGGAACCTGTTGTCGAGGTCGACCGTGTTGACGTGTGGGAGAGGTCTTTGTATGGTGTCTGTGGATATCTTTGCTCTGGTCTTGGTCTTGGTGCCGATGGAACTCATGCCTTTGATCGCAGTGTCGAAGCACCTCCTGGACGTGTCTATGTCCCTGCACATGGTAACCACACGTCCCCTGGCCGTGTAGTACTTCATCTTGAGGTGGACCGTTGATGGCACTGCTGTGAGTTCGGCCAGGGTGGTCTTCCCGAGGATGCAGTTATAGAGGGATGGGCATTCGACTACCAGGAAGTGGGTCTTCACTTGGCGGGCAGTGTCTTCGGCCCCGAATGTGACCATCAGTTCAACGTAGCCCTATGGTCTGGTGGTGGTGCCGTTGAACCCCTGCAAGTCCGAACCGACGTACGGGGTCAGATGTCTCTTGTTGAGCTGGAGAGTCCCGAACAGGTGAGCGTACATGATGTCGACCGAACTACCCTGGTCGACAAGGATCATTCGAACGTCGAAATTCGCCATCTGTGCCCTGACCAAGAGGGGGATAGTGGCCTTGGGCGCTCCGCCTGGGAGCTCTTCAAGGTAGAAGGTGATAGGGTTTGATTTACCTTACACCTTCTCGAGGGTGGTGGTCTTCGCCGATGTTGCGGACTCCAGTTCATCAAATTTCCGCTTGATCAACCCGACGGACACCTTCTCGTAACCACCCCCGGAGATGACCATAGTCTTGGGGAACCCTTCCCATGTGCTGCGGGCAGCGATGGGGACTTCGTGGGGGAAGTTTGCCCACATGCTGCGAACTGCTTCTTGGCCCTCGATGCCTTCGGGGACAAAGAAGTCTTCGGGTCGAGTGACGCTGAGGCCGACCTGAAGCCGACTCTCGTCGGGAGGAGGTGTCGTCTCCTCGATGTTTTGGGCTTCCCGGGAACTGGGACGAGGAGCGTCATTCTTCTAGGCATACTTCTTTAAGTGCCCTTCCTTAATCAGGATCTCGATTGCATCTTTGAGATGGATGCAGTCCTCCGTGACATGTCCTTGGCTCCGGTGGAACCTGCAATACTTGGACCTGTTTGTGTTTGATTTGGGGGTCGTTGGCTTCGGAAAGAGGACGCCTCCTTTAAGAAATTCCGAGTTGGAGCACTCGGAGAGGATTCGCGCGCGGGGAGCATTGAGCGGGGTGTATTCCGTGAACCAGCCAGCTGGTCCGCACGATTCACGAGAGTCCCGGGGGTGGTTTTCCTTCTTTCTTTCTCCTCTACGTCAGGGAGGGGAGTCTTCTTCTCTGCGGCCGCGAGGGTCTTCCTTCCGCCTTGAGTCGAGGACGATCTGTGCTGCCTCCACCTCCTCGAACTCAATGTATGACTGAGCTCATTGGAGGAGGTCCTCCAGACGGCGAGGTCTGCGGAGGCCTACGGACTTGGAAAAATCGGATCCAAGACGTAGTCCCCGGATGATTAAAAACTTCTTCATGTCGTCGGTCGTGTGGACCTTGACAGCCTCCCTGTTGAACCTCTCAATGTAGTTCCTGAGAGGTTCGTTCTTCCCCTGGTAGATGCTTTCTAGTACGGCCTCCGTCTTCGGGTGTCGGCGAGATGCCTGAAGTGTTTGGTAAAGCATTCTCTTAGTTGTCTCCAGGACGTGATCGACCCGGGTGTCAGACTCTTGTACCAGGTCATGGCGCTCTTTGTCGCTCCCGGGATTTTCATCCTAGTACAAACGCGAAAGTGGCACCGAAACAGAGTCGCCAGCAATGTGTATTTATCCCATGAGAGGGAAAGGAAACACTGCATAAACCTGAAGGAAAGGAAAGAGCATGGTCTCGCGACCAAGAGAACTGGGTTCGGGAGTCGGTTACGCGAGAGGAAGGTATTAGCACCCCCTCGCGTCCATCGTACCCGATGGGATCCACGCTTGCTGCTTCAATCAAAGGGTGTAAGAAAAGAATGTTGGAAATGGAACTGGAAAAGGAATTGAAAGAAAGAGAGAAAGGAAGGAGAACAAATGTAGGGAAAATGAAAGAAGTGCTCGCATGGGCCCTACCCCACTGCCTACGTATCTCATCGGGAACATGAGAATCAGAGCGACGTAGTTCCCCTCACCTAGGGAAAGATTGTTTGCATTTTAGGGAACGGCTGACGTCCTAGCTCAGGTGTTGCAGGCTCGCTGGTCCGAGTGCGTTACCATCTTGCAAGAGAACGAGTAGAAGCGCGTTCGTGCGTTGAGAATGAATGAGATGAGAAAAGAATTCCCGAAGGAAAGACGTTATCGTTTGTTTTTGTCTTTTAGAAGTTTTTTTTTCATTTATTTGCATATGACAGTGTATCTGAATCTTAGTCATTGGAATGTGTACATTCTCACATTCCAAGATGGAATGGGTAAGAAAGCACACTAAGAGTGAAGAAGACCCCCACACTTAGTTCCAATTGTCAAGGTTCAAACACACTAGCGTACTTGTATTTATTAAGTGTTTTTGTTGATTAAGAAATGAAGAAGTTTTTTTTATTATTTGCACCTTCAACAAGTATTGCATTTAAGTCCCTCATACAAGATCAAATATTTAACACATTGACCCAAGATGGGTTATATGCTATACATTTTAAGATTATAAGAGAAGACCCCTTATAATCTTTTCTTTATATGAAAGGCCTAAATGCAATAAATGCCTACCTTTATTATATGTTTTGAATTTTCTTTGAGATGAGAAGATGAAAGACTCAAGAGAGGAGAAAAGGTAAAACCTATATGGACTAAGACTCAATCCTAATTGAAGATTAAAGAGAGTGATCCTAAAGGTTTGTGAGGTTTCAACCTAAAGTCTAAAGAAAGAAAGAATTAAACAATTCACTTCCAAAGTAGAAGATGAATTGTAATTCAAAAAGGGAAAGTAATGAGTTATGAAAAGAAAGCACATAAGTGCTTAGCAAAACACTAAATGGAATTGTAAAAGAGAAAGGATAGAAGTTGAATGTGGATTCCTTATCCACACTCAATTGAAACTTACCAAAGCCCCTACATGGTTAGCACAATCACTTACAAGTAAAGTAAGAAAATATAATGAACAAATCAAATTCAAACAAGTTGACAAACAAAGTAAAATGAGATTGAATGCTATACATGCTTCCAAGTCAGAATGTAACTCATATTTACACAACCTAATGTTATCCTAAATGAGCATACCAAATCATGCAAACAAAATCTCAATCCAACAAGAAGCAAAGAAGAAAAGGTGAAGTGATGTGAATGTGGTTCATACTTGTGAAACAAGTGACTTAAGGTGCAAGATGAACATCAAACATGCAAAGATGAAACCCAAATGTCACAATCAGAAGTCAATTAACATGCTATACATCCTCAAACAAAACCACAACTCATGGCACAAGTGCCTTCATGATCAAGCAAACCAAACATGAGGCATGCATTCACAAAATGAACAAGTTAAACTTCATGCTTCAAACAAATAGCAAACATGCTTCAACAATTATGACTTTCACCAATCAAACACCTTAAACACATGCCATTAACATATCAAGTCCACAAGCAATGAATCAGAACCAAAGTCACTCAACAATTAGGTCAAAGTCTCATGGAAGTTTCATGCATTCATGCTCAAAGCAACACATCAAAAGTCATCCAAAAAAAGACTTAAAAATCATCTCATAAATCTCAAACATACCTCAACATATTGTGACCACAATGCAAAAAGAAAGGCATCAAAATCATTTTTTATGATCAAGAACAAAAATGCACAAAATCATATGTCACATTAAGTATGCATACAAATGGAAATTCAAAAGAAATAATGGAACAGGGGCAAAATGGTCATAAAATCAGTAAATAAAAACATAGAAAATTTCCTAAATGTTTTAAGAATACACATGAATTTTTGTGGAATTTTATTATGCATTTTAGTATTTTTAAAAATTGAAAATCAAACGCGTATGTAAAATGAAAATAAAAATAAAATGCAATATGAGAGGGGGGTATGAATATAGCAATATAACAGTTCAATCTAAATGGGCCTCAAAACAAGGGGGTGCAAATAGCAGCCTGACTAAGTCCAATTGCGCGCCAAACACAATAACAAAAATGCACCTGCAGTCAACAATCTTGACTCACTCACAACCATTAGATCAATTCAAAGTCAAGTCAAAGTCAAAGTACACAGAATCAATGCACGTGCGTGAGGACACACACTCACTACCATGCACTGCACCACATAGTGCTTAAGTGAAATCAGAAAATATGCACATGATTTGCACGTGAAATTTAATGTGCTGGTACATTGTAGGCCACACGATCAGAAAACATGAACGGATAGGATTAAAACATGATAAACCCTAACAGTTAAAGTCACCGGCCGGAGAGGGACCTCCGGTCACCTTCTCCGGTCACTCACCACCGTCTGCAACCTTCAAACTCTCCAGAAATTCACAAGCCATATATCAAAAGAAAGCTGAACTCACGCACATCACTAATCTACCATTAAATTCACAGATCAATCACGTACACAGAGAAACGAGCACAAACATTTTTGCCCTAGAAAATAATCTAAGCACCTATAGTGCCTATCACTAGCCAGAACTCACACTGCTTCTAGTAAGCCACAAATACCATGAAAACAAGCTAAATTCAGTGAAGAAAGTTTGAGAAGAATGGAACCTGAAGTTGGAGAACTCTTGGATCAACAGAAAACCAGAGAGATGCAATTAACCTTGAGCTTCCTCAGAGCAAAATAAATGCTCAGAATCTTTAGATCTTGAAGAAGATAGTTGGAGATTTGAGAATATAATATTGCTGCACTTGGAGGATTATGGTTGATTCAGTCTCTTCTTAATCCAGCAATACCAAATAATGATGATGATTGATGAAGATGAGTGATGGAAATGATGAATTCGTAGGAGATCAGAGAGAGAGAATAGAGAGAATTTTGAGAGAAAGAGTGAGAATGATTTGAAGTGAGAGTGAAAAATGAGAATCCCCCTTTCCAAATCTGTTAGAATTGTTTATATAGGTGTGGTTACGGTTTAACTCTGGTGGTTGATGGTTAGAACTCTAGTTAGAGTGAGTTAGTTAACTGAGTTTGAGTTAACTAACTGAGTGAGGTTGTTATGCCACGAGTTGGGAGGTTTGGTTAGAGTGTGGAGTGATTATGAGATGATATGGTGAGGATGAGAGTGAACCAGTGGTGGTGATGTTACTATCAGTGCAGCAGCCTGGCTTGTACCATAAGTTTTCTTATTTCCTCTTTGATGTAAGGCTATGTATGTGTAAGGTGGTGTTTGTTCAAATGAGGCAAAGGTTGGGAGTGTGTTGAGAATGTATGCGTGTGACTTAAAACATGATAACAACAACAACCTTCTGTTTTTTCAATTTTGTGACAGTTTGTAACCAATGTAACAATGTAGGTTTGAGGGTGGATTTCTCTCATGTTAGTGGATGGTTTGAGGAACTTTTGATGTTGTTGGAAAGAATGATCACAATACAACAAGTTTGGTTTGAAAATGAAAGTGAAAGGATGCCTCAAACATGCCTAAAAATGACCATAACCAGATGGAAAAACAAACTGATGTATGGTCGAGCAGTTTGTGGCATGGCATGACAAGTTGGCCTAGTGACTTTCAGTTGTGTTGACCAAACTTTGAGCTATCTCAACTCCTTATCCTTTGATCACATAAAAAAAACATGAACATCAATTTTGAAGATCTCACATAGAGGAACAACTTTCATGTTGAAAGATTTTTCATTTGAGGCCTCTAATCATGAGTAATTGATCAATACATTTGGCCCACCAAGTGTTTGAGAAAATGACTGCGCGCGTGCCCTGAAAATCTTGGTCATGACCTAGTTTTGAACCTACTTTGCTCAAACTTTGATCAATCATATCTCACTCAATTTTTATCCAATGGAGATGTTCTACCCATGGATTAGAAGCTCAAAGCAAGGCCTTTCATTGAGGCAGAGTGGAATTTTCATTTGGTGCTTCAATTTTGAATGGCCTTGGTTCCAATTCTGATGCAAAATGGCCAAAACTTGCTATTTTTAGTAACCCTACTTCATCCAAAAATGGCAACTTTCCAAATCTTGATTTTTTATGATTCCTTTGGAGTTTCTTGATCAAATTTTGTACATTGGACACATATAACATGAATTTCATGAATTTGGCCTCAAAAATTCAAGAGTTGACTTTTTCCTCTGATTATTTGACTTGGCCCCAAATTCCCTGATTTTTGATCTTTCTTCCAATTGAACCACCTCCAAAACCAATTGAGATGCAATTTTCCACATACATACACTTAAGAACATGTAGAATACCATGACATCAAGTTTTGTCCAAAAAATCAAAGATTCCCTGATTTAATGGGAAACCCTAGTTTTGACCCCCTTTGGTTAGGAGGAAATTGCACATCTTCCAAATCCAAATTCCTCAGAGTATGTTGTGTATCCTCTTAAAGGATGATGAGAAATGCCACTTGAGAATGATTTTGAATCAATGAGCTATCTCACTTGAGGGTTTTCCTTCAATTTTTGAACCTCTTGCATAATGAAAGATGTAATGCTTCAATCTCCTATTGAATCTCACCTTCTTGAGGTTGTGGAGGGTCAATTGAGATGGTATGAGACATGAAAGACCTCTTGGCTTGCCTAGAGCCAACTTGATTGACCTTTTTGTGCTTTGAATGATTCCTTGATTGTCTACCTTCCACTTGATCACATGCCCTGATGGTAAGAAGGATGCCATGCTTCATTTTTCTATGTTAAATGCAATGCAATGCTAATGAGGTGGATATGATATGATAAATGATAATGCCATGCTATGATGACAAAAGGGGAGAGCAAATTTTGGGGTATTACAGCTGCCCCTATTCAAGCGCTGTAGACCTGAATGCCTGAAAGCAATTGCTTTCGGACTTTCAAGGTATATAGTGATTGAATACCAAAAATAACCAAAAATTTGCTCTGGGTGAAGAAGAAAAGGGATATAAACCCAACAAGACTGCTGGATTGAATCCTCGATGAAACGTCGGAGAGATCTGTCTTTTGAACGATGCCAGACGACTACTGGCTTGCCACACTGCTGGTGGACTTTAATACTGTTTTTTATGCAATTCCAGAAGACTACTGGCCTGCCACACTACTGGTGGACTTTGGAAATGTCTTTTGAACGACGCCAGACGACTACTGGCTTGCCACACTACTGGTGGACTTTGATAATGTCTTTTATGCAATTCCAGACGACTACTGGCCTGCCACACTACTGGTGGACTTTGATAACGTCTTTTGAACGACGCCAGACGACTACTGGCTTGCCACACTACTGGTGGACTTTAATAATGTCTTTTTGAACGACGCCAGACGACTACTGGCTTGCCACACTACTGGTGGACTTTGCAGCTTCGTGCCACCCGAAGATGGACTTTTGACAATCCACTGTTGGACTTTTGCCACCCGAAGACGGACTTTTGCCAATCCACTGTTGGACTTTTGGAATATGCCACCCTTAGATGGACCTTTCGCCAATCCACTGTTGGACTTTTGCCACCCGAAGACGGACTTTTGCCAATCCACTGTTGGACTTTTGCCACCCGAAGACGGACTTTTGCCAATCCACTGTTGGACTTTTGGAATATGCCACCCTTAGATGGACCTTTCGCCAATCCACTGTTGGACTTTTGCCACCCGAAGACGGACTTTTGCCAATCCACTGTTGGACTTTTGCCACCCGAAGACGGACTTTTGCCAATCCACTGTTGGACTTTTGGAATTTGCCACCCTTAGATGGACCTTTCGCCAATCCACTGTTGGACTTTTGCCACCCGAAGACGGACTTTTGCCAATCCACTGTTGGACTTTTGCCACCCGAAGACGGACTTTTGCCAATCCACTGTTGGACTTTTGGAATTTTAAAATCGAATTACTCTCTGCCTCTGCGCCAGACATCTCTGCCGACTCTGCTGAGGAACCACGATCAATGATTTAATCTCGGAGACTCCTAAAAGGATAATATCTCTGCTGGCGAATGGATGAACAATCCGTCTGCTTTGAATTGTCAAGCTTGCCAAAAATAAATTGGACTTTAAGATATGAGGGAATGACGACTCTGCCAGGAATTATTCCATCTGTTTGGGGGAATGAATTCTGGTCACAGCAACTCCGCTGGGGATGAGAATTTTTAATGACGTCCTGCTGGGGAAATGAGCCATTAAAACTCTGCTTGGGGATTTATTCAACCCAGGATCCTTTATAGGGATTATCAACCTTCTGACCCGGCTGGGGAAAGGCTGTACCATCCTTGTTGAGGAATAGATTCTGTCGATCTGATAAACCTCTGCGGGGAGAACGACAACTCAGCTGGGGAGTATTGCTGACAAGATTCGATGCTGCCCTTTGTGGGGATACCATGACCAGAGATACGGTCTTGCTGGGTATCAGGGCTACCCTGCCAGGGATATGCAAATCCTGGTTAGAACATTCCCCTGTAACTTGCTAGGAAAGAGTCCTTTGGGATCTGTTGGGGAAACCCAAAGCAAATCCACAGTAGTTTGCTGAAGAATATGACTGTCAAGCTTAGGATAAGTACCACAATGCCCCATGCTAGGCGAGCTTCCCTTTAGACAACTCCGTTAGGGATGACGAGTTTATAACAAACTCTGCTGGCGGAAACTGCTTTAAAATGTCTCGTGCTGGAGAATGCCTTTTGAGAGGATTTTACAGAAGACCAACTGTCCTCAAACTCTACTGGGGATGATCAACACTTCATGCTGGGGAAACAAACATGCCCCATGCTTGGACAAAACAACAATTCGTCCCCGAAGAGGATGTCATAAGAGGATTTTACAGAAGATCTAGCCTCTTCAAACTCTTGTGACTTCGCTGGGGATAATGACCATCAGTTTCGGTGTCGACGAGACCACCCTTTTGGAGAACCCGTGACCGTTACCGACATAGAAAAGCTTGTAGCCGTTGGAAGGACTGAATAAGAGAATCGACTTAACAAGATACAACGGTACCCAGTTGAACTTAATTCACTGAGATCGACCCGATGAACGCCGATCTCCTTACCCATAATTGCCCCAGTCTTTTGCGTGGGGTGATTTATTGCTAGTCTTGTGCTCAAAATCATCTGCACCTGCTACCTGCAACAAAAGAATATGCCCACAGGCCCCGAATATTGCGTGGCTAAGATCCACCATCCGGGAGTATTCAACATTCGAAGTAATTTCAAATGTTTTTTCTGCGCATGTTATTGCAAGGCTGCCATGTTTTCAAATGCAATGTTTTATCAAAAATTAGGACGTTTTTGCAAACAAAGCACTAAAACAAAAATGGAAAGCTTTTTACTGAAATTCAATTTATTGACTGAGAGCCCAGAATAGGCAATTACATCTGGAAGCAATCCCTGGAAAGAGGTGATCGCTGAAAATTGAGAAAAGAAACTATCCTAATGGCAATGTGAAAACGGAATTCCACTGAGTTTCCATTCTGTTATGACCAGTATGTCTTCAAAACTCCCCGACCTTGCCTTCTGAGGAATGATCAGACCGATTCCTATTCTTCAGAATGTCAGTTGTTCAAACGGTAATGGGTACAGATAACTCAGACTGTAGTCATTCGCTTAAATCCCTCTTTTGTGTGGACCGCCCTTTCAGGTTTTCGATCCACCAGGATACCCTTTTTTGCCTAAGTTGCCCTTTCGGGTTTTCAACTTACCGGGTGTACAATTTTTTCAATTATATCCCTAATTTTTGCCCGAACCTCATTCTGTTTTTGGTTCGCCGGGATGCCCTTTTTTGCCTGGATTTTTTTTATTTTTATTATCCAGCGGGTCTATTCATGCGAAGTATTTTTTGACTACGTCCGAGTTGACAGGAGATGAAAAGTCTTCGCCATCCATGGTTGTAAGCAATAAAGCTCCGCCCGAAAAGACCTTTTTAACCACGAATGGACCTTCATAATTAGGAGTCCATTTGCCCCTGTGATCTGTATTGGGAGGAAGGATCCTTTTGAGTACCACATCTCCGACTTTGTAAACCCGAGGACGCACCTTTTGGTCAAATGCCTGTTTCATTCTGCGCTGATATAGTTGCCCATGACATACAGCCGCCAATCGCTTTTCCTCAATAAGGCTCAACTGATCAAATCTGGCTCGTACCCATTCAGCTTCATCTAGCTTAACATCCATCATGACTCTGAGGGACGGAATCTCTACTTCAACCGGTAGCACTGCCTCCATACCATATACAAGTGAGAATGGGGTTGCCCCAGTGGACGTGCGTACCGACGTTCGATACCCATGCAAAGCAAATGGTAACATCTCATGCCAATCTTTGTACGTGACAACCATCTTCTGTACAATCTTCTTGATATTTTTGTTGGCCGCTTCGACCGCGCCATTCATCTTTGGGCGGTACGGAGAAGAATTGTGATGTTCGATTTTGAAGTCCCGGCATAACTCAACCATCATCTTATTGTTCAAATTAGAACCATTATCAGTAATGATTCTTTCGGGAACTCCATATCGGCAAATGATATCCCGTTTTAAGAAACGAGCGACCACTTGCTTTGTAACATTGGCATAGGATGCAGCTTCAACCCATTTGGTGAAGTAATCAATTGCCACCAAGATGAAACGATGACCATTGGAAGCTGTAGGCTCAATCTTTCCGATCATATCAATGCCCCACATGGCAAACGGCCAAGGCGACGACATGATACTCAACGGATTTGGAGGTACATGCACTTTATCTGCGTAGATCTGGCATTTATGGCATTTGCGGGCATATTTGCAACAATCTGACTCCATAGTCAACCAGTAATATCCCGACCTTAACAACTTTTTAGCCATTGCCTGCCCTCCGGCATGGGTACCGAAAGAGCCTTCGTGCACTTCAATCATCAACAAGTCTGCTTCATGTCTATCCACACATCTAAGCAGGACCGTGTCAAAATTTCTTTTATACAGCACGCCATCTTTATTCAAGAAGAAACTACCAGCTAACCTTCTCAACGTCTTCCTGTCTTTGGACGATGCCCCGGACGGGTACTCTTGACTTTTCAAGAAACACTTAATGTCATGAAACCATGGCTTGTCATCAGACGTTGCATCTACCGCAAACACAAATGCTGGTCTGTCAAGGCGGGATACCTCAATCTTAGGTACATGGTTCCATCCTTGCACTTTGATCATGGAAGACAAAGTGGCCAAAGCATCAGCGAACCTATTCTCATCTCGAGGAATGTGGTACAGTTTCACTGTTGTGAAAAATGTCAGCAATCTCCTCGTATAATCTCTATACGGCACTAGATTTGCTTGGTGCGTGTACCAACTCCCTTTCACTTGATTGATTACCAAAGCTGAATCACCGAATATATCAAGGGTCTTAATCCGTAGATTAATCGCCTCCTCGATCCCCATTATACAAGCTTCGTACTCTGCTTCATTGTTGGTGCATCCGAAAGTTATTCGGGCAGTGAAAGGCATATGAACACCTTCCGGCGTGATAAGAACTGCTCCAACTCCGCACCCATTCATATTGACAGCCCCATCAAACATCAGACTCCATTTGGATTCAGGGTCTGGCCCCTCCTCCGGAGGTGGTTCCTCGCAGTCTTTAGCTTTGAGAAACATGATGTCCTCATCAGGGAAGTCAAACTTCATGGGTTGGTAATCATCCATTGGCTGTTGCGCAAGATAGTCAGACAAGATACTTCCTTTGATGGCTTTTTGTGAAGTGTACTGAATGTCATACTCTGTCAAGATCATTTGCCACCGTGCAACTCTGCCTGTCAATGCTGGCTTCTCGAAAATATACTTGATAGGATCCATTTTTGAAATCAACAAGGTCGTGTGCCTAACCATATATTGCCTCAATCGCTTAGCGGCCCATGCAAGCGCACAGCATGTCTTTTCAAGCATTGAGTATCGGGACTCACAATCATTGAACTTTTTGCTCAGGTAGTAAATAGCATGCTCCTTCCTACCTGTCTCGTCATGTTGACCGAGAACACAACCCATGGAACCTTCAAGCACTGTCAGATACATTATCAGCGGTCTCCCTTCAACTGGAGGCATTAAAATCGGAGGTTCCTGCAAGTATTCTTTTATCTTATCGAATGCCAATTGGCAATCGTCATTCCACCTGACCGTTTGATCTTTCCTTAACAATTTAAATATTGGCTCACACGTGGCTGTTAGGTGAGATATGAACCTTGCAATGTAGTTCAATCTACCCAAGAAACCACGAACCTCTTTTTCTGTTCTTGGTTCAGGCATTTCTTGTATTGCTTTCACCTTGGCAGGATCAACCTCGATTCCTCTTTCGCTCACAATGAAACCCAATAACTTTCCAGAACGCACCCCAAACGTGCACTTGTTTGGATTTAATCTCAGACGGAACTTTCTCAACCTTTCAAACAGCTTTTTCAGGTTAGTCAGATGTTCCTCTTCTGTTCTCGACTTGGCAATCATATCATCTACATAACATTCGATCTCCTTATGAATCAAGTCATGAAACAATGTCACCATCGCCCGCTGGTACGTTGCCCCTGCGTTTTTCAACCCAAAAGGCATTACTTTATAACAATAAGTACCCCACGGAGTAATGAACGTGGTCTTTTCCATATCTTCAGGTGCCATCTTGATCTGGTTGTACCCGGAGAAACCGTCCATAAATGAGAACACTGAAAATTGAGCTGTATTATCGACCAGCACATCAATATGAGGTAGTGGAAAATCATCTTTCGGGCTAGCTTTATTAAGATCTCGATAATCCACACACATTCTCACTTTTCCATCTTTCTTCGGTACTGGCACGATGTTGGCTACCCATGGAGGATACTTTGTCACAGCAAGAAAACCAGCGTCCCACTGCTTCTGGACCTCCTCCTTAATCTTTAAGGCCATGTCGGGGTGAGTCCGACGAAGTTTCTGCTTGACTGGCGGACATTCTTCTCTCAATGGTAGCCTGTGCACGACAATATCTGTATCCAACCCCGGCATGTCTTGATACGACCAGGCGAAGACGTCAACATACTCGCGCAACATTTCCGTCAAAGTTTGCTTCACATCTGCTTGCAAGCTGGCACCAATCCTGATCTCTTTTTTGGCGTCCTTGGTACCAATATTGATGATGTCTACAGTCTCCTGATGAGGCTGGATGACCCTTTCCTCCTGTTTCAACAATCTGGCCAGTTCTTCAGGGAGTTCACAATCTTTCTCATCCCCTTCTTCGGCTTGATAAATCGGATTGTCAAAGTCATACATAGCCATATCAAAATCGTTATCAGTGGTATCCGGAGGATCAAGTCTGCATGAACGGGTTCATGCCTTATTTTAGAATTTATTTTTAAGCAAAAACAAAAGAAAATGAAACATTGCCATTTTATATTTTGTGCAAAAATAAAAACTGAAAGACAGAGAACAAAATTTGATTGCAAAACGTCCTTTATTAATGATTAAACATTGCAAATGCAACCATGGTGGCCCTACAAATGAATCTATACGCCTTGGGCAGAGCGCAAGATTTTGTCATGCATTATGGTTAGAAAAAAACAAAGAAAAATTACTCTGTCTGAAGAGTAACCCGGATGACTTCTTCAACGGACCAGTTCTGCACTTGTTGTCCCGAAGCATGAGGGCGTACCCAGTTGTCCAGGTCACAATCACTGTCAACACTATCCTCTGTGGCTGCACAAGACTGGTCCATGTAGATAATTCCCCCACTATTGAAAGTAATGGGTCCCCTGCTCCCCGCATCTGAAGTTGTAGAGGGATGATAACCAATACCAAATTTGTCTTCCTTCATTGGGGTCTCTATCAACCTGCCCCAACCTTGGGCGTTGCCTGCCCTGACGACTTCGACAGCTTGTTTGTAAGATGAAATGGAGGTACCAGCCCCACCTGGTACAGAAGAAGACTCAGGTGCATCGTCAATATTGACTGCTTCAAATGATTGGCACAGCATCTCATGAATTTCCCCATCCATTTCAATGTACTTGAATGTGGACAAGTGACTCACAAAGATGTCTTCTTCCCCACACACTGTCACAACCTGCCCTTCAAACTCATACTTCAGCTTTTGATGTAGAGTGGAAGTAACAGCTCCAGCTCCGTGAATCCAAGGGCGTCCCAATAGGCAGCTATACGCAGGTTGTATGTCCATTACATGGAACGTGGATTTGAATACCTGTGGTCCAATTTGTACGGGCAATTCCACCTCACCAAACACAGATCGTCTGGTCCCATCGAATGCTCTGACCACCAATTCACTAGGCCGTAAGATCAAACCATCAACTTCCAGCTTCATTAATGCCTTCTTGGGCAAGACATTGAGTGATGAACCAGTGTCTACCAGTACATGAGATAACACTGCGCCCTTACACTCCATCGTGATATGCAAAGCCTTATTATGGTTTCTTCCTTCAACAGTCAAATCTCTACTTGTAAAGCCCAAGCCATGGCTAACATTAACATTGGAGATTACGCCCTCGAGCTGATTAACAGTAATTTCTTGTGGCACGTATGCACTCTTCAACACTTTCAACAACGCCTGTCGGTGCGCATCAGAGCACATCAATAGTGACAAGATTGAAATCTTTGAAGGGGTCTGATTCAGTTGGTCCACGATCTTATAATCGCTTTTCTTGATTATCTTCATAAATTCTTCCATTTCCTTATCAAAAGTAATCTTTGTCTCTGCTTCAGGTGAAGGCTCACTTTCAACCACCTGTTTACCCTTAGCCTTTGCTGCAGCTTCTACCTCCTTATCACTTCTCAAGGTTGGGGGAGCGAACAACCTTCCACTCCTTGTAAAACCCCCTACACCCCCTACGTTATCAATATTTGGGCTGACTGACGACTCAACTTCCTGCTTTTTACCTTCGTAATATACATCTGCCCCATAGTGCCATGGGATAGCCTTCGTAGACGTGAACGGAATTGGTCCTGGCACCGTGATAGTGACAGGACTGGGCCTTTCTGGCGCAACACTCGCCACGGGAACTGCATTGACCGGCATTTGAATCTCAGCGGGAGTGTAATAGATGGTCACGGTTGATATTTCATCAGTGTCTTTCACGACTCTGTCGAACTGTAGACATCCTTCATCGATCAGATTCTGTAAACCCATCTTCAACTTATCACAGCCGTTCTCCTGATTCATACACTCAGAGAAATCTTGATTACAGCCCGGGAACACCTGTCCCTTCAATAAACGATCTTTCACAACCAACAAAGAAGTTTTCACTTGATGAACGTCTAACACCAAATTCAATCTCCTCCCATCTTCAATAGCGTACACATTTGCTGCACTATGGTCAGGCATGGGATGCTGAGTAATATTAGGAGCGGGAGAGAAATTGATGGCTTTAGCATCAATCAAATCTTGTACTTTATGATGGAAAGCCCAACATTTTTCAATGGAGTGCCCCTGAGCACCTGAGTGGAACTCACAACGAGCATTAGCATCGAAGTTAGGTGGCAGGTTTCCAGCAACCGGAGCTTTCATAGTACGGAGTTCTACCAACTTTAACTCGAGTAGCCGGGGCAACAGCGCGGCATAAGTCATAGGGAGAGGATCCATCTTACGATCCCTCTGTCTAGACCTTTGCTGGAAAAAAGGTTGTTGCTGTTGAACTTGTTGTTGGGGTTGTTGTTTCTGAACAGACGGTGTGGGGATTGTTACAGCATCTACCTGATAATAAGCTCGAGAACGCCCTCTGCCTCGTCCTCTAAACACAGCATTCGTATCACCTTCTCGTCTTTTCTGGTTACTAGCAAACGGTTTCTTCGTCCCCGAAGAGCCAGCCCCACTCACATCCTGGATCTTTCCAAGCTTTAACAGACTTTCTATTCTTTCTCCCGCAATTACAATATCAGCAAATCCAGTCGACGGACAAGCAGCTAATCTATCCAGATAGGCCCCTTGCAAGGTGCCCATGAACATATCTGCCATTTCTCTGTCTGACAAGGGAGGTTGGACCTGGGCAGCCATTTCCCTCCACCTCTGTGCATATTCTTTAAAACTCTCCTTGGCATTTTGTGACAATCCCTGCAATTGGGTGCGGTTGGGCGCCATGTCAATATTATATTGGTATTGCTTCAGGAACGCTTCTGCCAGATCTTTCCAATTCTTCACAGCAACTCTATTCAACTTCATGTACCAGGTCAAGGACGCCCCAGCCAGACTGTCCTGAAAATAGTGCATCCATAGTTTCTCGTCATCCGTATGGGCTGAAATCTTCCCAAAGTAAGCTTGAAGATGCGTTTGGGGACACGCATTGCCGTGATACTTATCAAAAGTGGGAGGTTTGAACTTAGGGGGAATTCTGACTCCTGAGACCAGCCCCAAGCTGGTAACATCAATACCCATAGAGTTCTTGCATTCTATGGCCCTGATCTTCTCTGCTAACTCATCATACCTTCGATCCCCTTGATTACCCACATCAGCATCCAGCAGAGTAAATTGGTCTTCCAGAGTATCTTCAAGAGTAACACCAGCCTGCCTACCATTTCCATTACCCCGATTGTTACCACCAGGAGGAGGGTTGCCACCGGGAGGAGGAATGCCATGTCCCTGTGAATTGTCATGATGATCACCTTCGGGCCCATTGTCGGGACGCTCTACCAGAAGCCTCAGTCTCTCCTGATTTTGCGCCATGCCAGTCATGAGGGTCATGAACTGGTCCATACGCGCCCTCATTTCCGCCAAATCACTTTGCACTTGATCCATGATTCTTACTTGATTCCTTCGCGTCGAATATCGGTGAATATGACTCTCCGCTATACTGCCTGAAACCAAGTAAAGGTTAGAGACCCCGCAACGAGTACCTGAAAAGCAAGTAACAACAAATGCAAAATGATATGCAATGCCATGCAATGCCATGTTTGTCATTTCCGAGGTGCTTTATACCCTGATTCCAATCCAACCACAGAAATCTGAAGACCAGAAATTGTGATATAAAGAGACGCGTCGTGGTCATGTGCTTGTGCGCAGCTATCTGATAAAGAATAATTCTGAATAAAACTGCTCATACTCATTCAACAAAATATTCAAGTACATTTAAGAAAGGTTCAACCGCAAACGCAATACAAGGAAAAAAATGGATCCATCAACAAGCCTGATGGTAGCCATTAACAACAAAATACAGGGAAAAGAACATCAATCTGACAATTCCACACCCTTCAGCTTATCACTTGAGTATTTGATCTCCTCAAAAAGTATACGGGTACGCTGGTGATTCGGCTTTTCAATCATCTCTTTGATCAAGACATCCCTTTTCTCAAGAGCTTCAGTTAAAGAACCCCTGTGCAGCATCAGAGCCTCGTCATCACACACTCCTTTGTGTCTCTTTATGCCGGCTTGCGTCTTGAGTATCTCCCTTTCTATCATGACTTCTTCAAGCTCTTTCTTGGTATTCTTCAACTGGCTTCTAGCTTCTTCTAGCTGTTCTTGACTCTTACCGAGGCTTTCCCGATACTTTCTCCTCTGCTCATGCGCCTTTTCAAGCTCTTCGTCCTTAATCTTCAACTGTTCCTGTAATTCAGCATTCTCTATCCTAACTTCGTCCCAAGCGTGCTGAAACTTTGTTAACTTTTCTTTGGTCTGTGCTAACGCCTGTTTGGTTTGCTTGTGGGCTTGAGTAGCATCATCAGCACCTTTACTAATCTTCCGGAAATGTTGGGCTCTTCCAGCAAAGTCTTTTTCTTTTGCAGTTAGGATTTGTTCAGCCTCTTGGGCTTTCCGCTCCAGCTCTTTGTTGGCATGTAGAGCATTCTGAAGACGGCTACTCAACTCGGAATTCTCTCCTTGGAGCTTTTTCACCAAGGCTTGCAACTTGTCAACTTCTTCCACCGTAGCAGTGCCTCTTGCTTTCTCATTCTCCGGATACAAAAGGGGTGCCTTACCAAAAGGCAAGAGAAAATCTTCAACTCTTTTCTTCACCCACTCTTCATATGCTGGATAAACCCGGTTGTTAGGCTTTCCTAGAGTAACTTTCCCCTTTTTCAGTATGCTACCCCAGCTTTCAGAAGCTTTCTGTGCTGCTTCCCATCCTTCTGATGTATGAAAATAGAGGGACTCCTCCACATCTCTCTTAATAGGCGGACCTGTCAGGGCATACCCAAATTGTCGAATGGCCAAAGAAGGATTGTAGTTAATCCCACCCAGTCTTCCTATCAGTGGAACATTAGGGAACTTACCACAGCTGTGGATAATATTCTTGCCAATCAGCCCATGATCTACCCATACGATGTCCTTGGCCACCAATCCCATTAAACGTTGTTTCCACTCCAGAGAATCTTTGGAATCCACAAAAGCCCCTGATTGTGGTAAACGGCCCGCAAACCACTTATAGAACAAAGGTGCACAACAGCGAATTATCCCTCCTCTTTTCTTTTCGTTTCGGTTGTACAATGAGTAGTGAAGATCTCCCAGTAGCGTTGGCACCGGGTTCTTCATCATGAATATTCGTATAGCGTCCGTATCAATAAAATCCGGCTCGTTGGGAAACAACACTATGCCGTATATACAAAGGGCTAGCAGAGCATTAAAAACAAGCCAATTCTCGCCTTTAGCTGCTTCCTGGGCCTTCTTAATCAGATATTCCAACTTGTAACCACGAATCTTTCCTTTGTTGGAGACATTGTCACTTAACTCTGATTTGCTCAAATAAAGAGCACCAGCCAACTTTCCAAAGTCAAGATCCCCCACCGATCCAAAGAAAGGGGGCTCCTCCTTGATAGCAATCCCCAACATGTTGGAATACTCCTCCAAGGTAGGAACCAACACATAATCTGGAAATACAAAACATCTCAGAGGCGGATCATAGAACTGCATCAACGTATGGAGACCTCTGGCTTCATAATCACTGACATTACGAACCATAGATAAAATCCACCCATATTTCTCTTCAAAAGCTTCTCGTGCTGCCGGGCTCGCCATTCCCTTCAGCATAACAATAGGGCCCAAAGTAGGCGTAAGGAACTTATAGCTGATGATATTCTTCCTCTCTTTAGTGTTCATCTTTGCAGGGACTTGATGACTGGAATCGAGGGTAATATATGCACCTGGAAATGAATAAACATGTATGTTAGGATATGATAATGCAATGCAAAGGGCAATGTGATCAGGTAATCAGGTGTCTGTGCTGAACTGTGAACGGTGTCAGTGTAGCTCTGAGACTAATATAGAACCATAGATAAGAACCATCTGAATACAATAGGATGAAACTTCCTTTTTGTGCAATGATGATAGAAAACCGGGTATGTAGGAGGTCATGGTTACCTGCAAACCTGTAAACAACCCGCCCTTCTCACATGTGGGTACTAGGATGTTCAGTATCCCGGGCTCTCAGGTCGAGAAATGATGATACGTTCACCATTTCTGGTTTGGCATCATCATCAATCGAGGAGGCCTCAACTGATTCTCCAAAACAAAAAGGTCCTCAGCTTCTGGCACTGAGGTCGAGAAGCAATAGTACATTCATCCCTCAGGGTACAGTACTATCGCCAATCGAGGAGTGCTTCCGCTGATTCTCTTTCAAAAAGGGATGTCCTATAGCAAGTTCCCAGCATTGGGTCCTCGGATCGAGAATGTGCAATGGGTTTGCCACGGAATGTGGTCTGCCACTGTCACATCTCGGGAGGAGTGCCGCAACTGAGTCCTCGGGAATGGTCACCAGAGTCGACAGTTCCTCAAGAGAATAACCACTGGCCTGCATAACATGCAGTAGCAGAAAGCTCCTGATAGAACCTCGTCTGGTTGTGGGTCTCATGAACAACAATACGTGGTCACCACCACGCAAGCGTCATGACTATCCACTCTAATACCTATGTATGTACTCAAGCCTTGGTAGTGGGCTTATCTCTCAGAACACCCATCCCGCCAAACAGACAAAACAGTGCAACACAATATAATATATGATATGTAATGCTAAAATGCGGTAAATACAGTAAAATAAATAAACAACAACATATAGCACAACAGTAAACACCCAATGAAAGAAAAGCAGACAAGCGATAGGATTGACTCGCTAAGGAAACCAGAGATTCTAGGTTCGCTCCCCAGCAGAGTCGCCAGCTGTCGCTCCCGGGATTTTCATCCTAGTACAAACGCGAAAGTGGCACCGAAACAGAGTCGCCAGCAATGTGTATTTATCCCATGAGAGGGAAAGGAAACACTGCATAAACCTGAAGGAAAGGAAAGAGCATGGTCTCGCGACCAAGAGAACTGGGTTCGGGAGTCGGTTACGCGAGAGGAAGGTATTAGCACCCCCTCGCGTCCATCGTACCCGATGGGATCCACGCTTGCTGCTTCAATCAAAGGGTGTAAGAAAAGAATGTTGGAAATGGAACTGGAAAAGGAATTGAAAGAAAGAGAGAAAGGAAGGAGAACAAATGTAGGGAAAATGAAAGAAGTGCTCGCATGGGCCCTACCCCACTGCCTACGTATCTCATCGGGAACATGAGAATCAGAGCGACGTAGTTCCCCTCACCTAGGGAAAGATTGTTTGCATTTTAGGGAACGGCTGACGTCCTAGCTCAGGTGTTGCAGGCTCGCTGGTCCGAGTGCGTTACCATCTTGCAAGAGAACGAGTAGAAGCGCGTTCGTGTGTTGAGAATGAATGAGATGAGAAAAGAATTCCCGAAGGAAAGACGTTATCGTTTGTTTTTGTCTTTTAGAAGTTTTTTTTTCATTTATTTGCATATGACAGTGTATCTGAATCTTAGTCATTGGAATGTGTACATTCTCACATTCCAAGATGGAATGGGTAAGAAAGCACACTAAGAGTGAAGAAGACCCCCACACTTAGTTCCAATTGTCAAGGTTCAAACACACTAGCGTACTTGTATTTATTAAGTGTTTTTGTTGATTAAGAAATGAAGAAGTTTTTTTTATTATTTGCACCTTCAACAAGTATTGCATTTAAGTCCCTCATACAAGATCAAATATTTAACACATTGACCCAAGATGGGTTATATGCTATACATTTTAAGATTATAAGAGAAGACCCCTTATAATCTTTTCTTTATATGAAAGGCCTAAATGCAATAAATGCCTACCTTTATTATATGTTTTGAATTTTCTTTGAGATGAGAAGATGAAAGACTCAAGAGAGGAGAAAAGGTAAAACCTATATGGACTAAGACTCAATCCTAATTGAAGATTAAAGAGAGTGATCCTAAAGGTTTGTGAGGTTTCAACCTAAAGTCTAAAGAAAGAAAGAATTAAACAATTCACTTCCAAAGTAGAAGATGAATTGTAATTCAAAAAGGGAAAGTAATGAGTTATGAAAAGAAAGCACATAAGTGCTTAGCAAAACACTAAATGGAATTGTAAAAGAGAAAGGATAGAAGTTGAATGTGGATTCCTTATCCACACTCAATTGAAACTTACCAAAGCCCCTACATGGTTAGCACAATCACTTACAAGTAAAGTAAGAAAATATAATGAACAAATCAAATTCAAACAAGTTGACAAACAAAGTAAAATGAGATTGAATGCTATACATGCTTCCAAGTCAGAATGTAACTCATATTTACACAACCTAATGTTATCCTAAATGAGCATACCAAATCATGCAAACAAAATCTCAATCCAACAAGAAGCAAAGAAGAAAAGGTGAAGTGATGTGAATGTGGTTCATACTTGTGAAACAAGTGACTTAAGGTGCAAGATGAACATCAAACATGCAAAGATGAAACCCAAATGTCACAATCAGAAGTCAATTAACATGCTATACATCCTCAAACAAAACCACAACTCATGGCACAAGTGCCTTCATGATCAAGCAAACCAAACATGAGGCATGCATTCACAAAATGAACAAGTTAAACTTCATGCTTCAAACAAATAGCAAACATGCTTCAACAATTATGACTTTCACCAATCAAACACCTTAAACACATGCCATTAACATATCAAGTCCACAAGCAATGAATCAGAACCAAAGTCACTCAACAATTAGGTCAAAGTCTCATGGAAGTTTCATGCATTCATGCTCAAAGCAACACATCAAAAGTCATCCAAAAAAAGACTTAAAAATCATCTCATAAATCTCAAACATACCTCAACATATTGTGACCACAATGCAAAAAGAAAGGCATCAAAATCATTTTTTATGATCAAGAACAAAAATGCACAAAATCATATGTCACATTAAGTATGCATACAAATGGAAATTCAAAAGAAATAATGGAACAGGGGCAAAATGGTCATAAAATCAGTAAATAAAAACATAGAAAATTTCCTAAATGTTTTAAGAATACACATGAATTTTTGTGGAATTTTATTATGCATTTTAGTATTTTTAAAAATTGAAAATCAAACGCGTATGTAAAATGAAAATAAAAATAAAATGCAATATGAGAGGGGGGTATGAATATAGCAATATAACAGTTCAATCTAAATGGGCCTCAAAACAAGGGGGTGCAAATAGCAGCCTGACTAAGTCCAATTGCGCGCCAAACACAATAACAAAAATGCACCTGCAGTCAACAATCTTGACTCACTCACAACCATTAGATCAATTCAAAGTCAAGTCAAAGTCAAAGTACACAGAATCAATGCACGTGCGTGAGGACACACACTCACTACCATGCACTGCACCACATAGTGCTTAAGTGAAATCAGAAAATATGCACATGATTTGCACGTGAAATTTAATGTGCTGGTACATTGTAGGCCACACGATCAGAAAACATGAACGGATAGGATTAAAACATGATAAACCCTAACAGTTAAAGTCACCGGCCGGAGAGGGACCTCCGGTCACCTTCTCCGGTCACTCACCACCGTCTGCAACCTTCAAACTCTCCAGAAATTCACAAGCCATATATCAAAAGAAAGCTGAACTCACGCACATCACTAATCTACCATTAAATTCACAGATCAATCACGTACACAGAGAAACGAGCACAAACATTTTTGCCCTAGAAAATAATCTAAGCACCTATAGTGCCTATCACTAGCCAGAACTCACACTGCTTCTAGTAAGCCACAAATACCATGAAAACAAGCTAAATTCAGTGAAGAAAGTTTGAGAAGAATGGAACCTGAAGTTGGAGAACTCTTGGATCAACAGAAAACCAGAGAGATGCAATTAACCTTGAGCTTCCTCAGAGCAAAATAAATGCTCAGAATCTTTAGATCTTGAAGAAGATAGTTGGAGATTTGAGAATATAATATTGCTGCACTTGGAGGATTATGGTTGATTCAGTCTCTTCTTAATCCAGCAATACCAAATAATGATGATGATTGATGAAGATGAGTGATGGAAATGATGAATTCGTAGGAGATCAGAGAGAGAGAATAGAGAGAATTTTGAGAGAAAGAGTGAGAATGATTTGAAGTGAGAGTGAAAAATGAGAATCCCCCTTTCCAAATCTGTTAGAATTGTTTATATAGGTGTGGTTACGGTTTAACTCTGGTGGTTGATGGTTAGAACTCTAGTTAGAGTGAGTTAGTTAACTGAGTTTGAGTTAACTAACTGAGTGAGGTTGTTATGCCACGAGTTGGGAGGTTTGGTTAGAGTGTGGAGTGATTATGAGATGATATGGTGAGGATGAGAGTGAACCAGTGGTGGTGATGTTACTATCAGTGCAGCAGCCTGGCTTGTACCATAAGTTTTCTTATTTCCTCTTTGATGTAAGGCTATGTATGTGTAAGGTGGTGTTTGTTCAAATGAGGCAAAGGTTGGGAGTGTGTTGAGAATGTATGCGTGTGACTTAAAACATGATAACAACAACAACCTTCTGTTTTTTCAATTTTGTGACAGTTTGTAACCAATGTAACAATGTAGGTTTAAGGGTGGATTTCTCTCATGTTAGTGGATGGTTTGAGGAACTTTTGATGTTGTTGGAAAGAATGATCACAATACAACAAGTTTGGTTTGAAAATGAAAGTGAAAGGATGCCTCAAACATGCCTAAAAATGACCATAACCAGATGGAAAAACAAACTGATGTATGGTCGAGCAGTTTGTGGCATGGCATGACAAGTTGGCCTAGTGACTTTCAGTTGTGTTGACCAAACTTTGAGCTATCTCAACTCCTTATCCTTTGATCACATAAAAAAAACATGAACATCAATTTTGAAGATCTCACATAGAGGAACAACTTTCATGTTGAAAGATTTTTCATTTGAGGCCTCTAATCATGAGTAATTGATCAATACATTTGGCCCACCAAGTGTTTGAGAAAATGACTGCGCGCGTGCCCTGAAAATCTTGGTCATGACCTAGTTTTGAACCTACTTTGCTCAAACTTTGATCAATCATATCTCACTCAATTTTTATCCAATGGAGATGTTCTACCCATGGATTTGAAGCTCAAAGCAAGGCCTTTCATTGAGGCAGAGTGGAATTTTCATTTGGTGCTTCAATTTTGAATGGCCTTGGTTCCAATTCTGATGCAAAATGGCCAAAACTTGCTATTTTTAGTAACCCTACTTCATCCAAAAATGGCAACTTTCCAAATCTTGATTTTTTATGATTCCTTTGGAGTTTCTTGATCAAATTTTGTACATTGGACACATATAACATGAATTTCATGAATTTGGCCTCAAAAATTCAAGAGTTGACTTTTTCCTCTGCTTATTTGACTTGGCCCCAAATTCCCTGATTTTTGATCTTTCTTCCAATTGAACCACCTCCAAAACCAATTGAGATGCAATTTTCCACATACATACACTTAAGAACATGTAGAATACCATGACATCAAGTTTTGTCCAAAAAATCAAAGATTCCCTGATTTAATGGGAAACCCTAGTTTTGACCCCCTTTGGTTAGGAGGAAATTGCACATCTTCCAAATCCAAATTCCTCAGAGTATGTTGTGTATCCTCTTAAAGGATGATGAGAAATGCCACTTGAGAATGATTTTGAATCAATGAGCTATCTCACTTGAGGGTTTTCCTTCAATTTTTGAACCTCTTGCATAATGAAAGATGTAATGCTTCAATCTCCTATTGAATCTCACCTTCTTGAGGTTGTGGAGGGTCAATTGAGATGGTATGAGACATGAAAGACCTCTTGGCTTGCCTAGAGCCAACTTGATTGACCTTTTTGTGCTTTGAATGATTCCTTGATTGTCTACCTTCCACTTGATCACATGCCCTGATGGTAAGAAGGATGCCATGCTTCATTTTTCTATGTTAAATGCAATGCAATGCTAATGAGGTGGATATGATATGATAAATGATAATGCCATGCTATGATGACAAAAGGGGAGAGCAAATTTTGGGGTATTACACTCTTTCGCAAGGTGGTGGGGAAAAGTCTGCACTTAATGGCTCCCCTGACGTTTCTGAAGTTGAGTATGGCTTCAAAACTTTCGACGTGATCGTCTGGGTCGGCCAGGCCATCGTAGTCCCCAGTGGCGGGGGTTTCTCCATGCCCGCAGGAATTGGGGCATCCATGATCTCCCGTGACAGAGGGTTCCTCTGGTCTTCATCGTCGCTTCCATCTGGGGACCTTGATGGGGATCGGTGGTGTCGACCAGGTCGTTGTCGTGGAGGGGAGTTCCTAGAGTGGTTCCTCGGTCTCTCCTCGGCGGTCTTGCTCCTCTTGGTAGTCGAGGAGCGCCTGGGTTCCTTCTGAGGGGGGGGGGGGGGAACGATGGCGCTTCTGGGAGACTTCTGGCTGGGGGCGCTTGAGACGCGACCGGCGGCCCTCGTGCACCGGCAAGGGGGTCCGAGATTCTTCTTGAGGGGTCCTTCGCAGGGAAGGAGAACGGCGAGGCGAAGGTGGACGACGATGTCTTCGCAGGGAAGATCGTCGTGTTTGCCCTCGCTTGAGCGCTTCAATTCTGATATTCTGGTGCATGATCAGCTGGTTGGTCTGGTTGACCAAGGTGAACAGGGCCACGGTGCTCAAATCTGCATTGGGCGGAGGAGCAACTGGCTGAAAGGCGGCTTGTTGGTCATCCTGCTGGGAGGCATCGTAAGCCGTGTCTTGGGAGTTTGGGGAGGCGGTCTTCCCGTCTCTTACGTCACCTTCTTCGACGTTGAGGGCAGCAGCGTGCTCACGGTGGTTTCCGTTCTCGAGTTGTGCGAGAACGGTGTCCAGAGCTTTGTTCGCAGACGGGTTGTTGGCCATGCTGGTGATGAACGAAAGGATTGCTTTGGTTTATCGTTGAAGGAAAAATGGGGAAGCAATGTTTCCCACAGACGGTGCCACTTATCGTACCTGGATCAGACAGTTAAACATTGGCCAGCAACGTCGTATGGACTTTAGCTCCGGTGATGATGATACGGTGGGGGGTGTACCTCCAAGGTACTCCGACGCTCAAGTAAGAAAAAGGGAGTAAGCAAGTACAGAAAAGCAGGTGAGTTTAGAATGCAATGTAACCTGACCCTCTCAAGTGAGAGGGTATTTATAGAGAGCCCCTAGCTTGGGGCCAACGGTTATTTGCACTAGGCTGGATGGCAAGGCCCAATCCAAGTAACTGTCAGGGCTTACGTGGCGTAGTGAAGACCAGCACGTGGTCTTTGCCCTGGTGTAACGGTCCCTGAGTCTCCAGAAGTAGGGCAGACCGATTCCTTCGGGAGAGGGGAGTTACAAGAGAACGTGCCCTCGCGGGGAGGAGTACGTAGGTTCGAGGAGAGGTGCGCCCGCGGGCCATATGCCTCTGCTCGAAAGCCTTTACCTCGCGTGTCCGACGTCCAAAGGGATTGATACGTGCCTGACGCGGAGGGGACTTTGGGCCTCGTCAGGGCTTTGCTGGCCATTGGGCTTGGGCCTTCCCGACAGTAGGGCAGGTGCTGGCCCAGTCCAGAAATTTCGCGAGGAATCCGAAAATGATATTAGTTTTTTCTCATACGGCACGGTTAATAAGAAAATCAAGCAAATTCGAAACACACCAAAACTAAATCAAGCTAGTTATATGACTTTTAAGCATGGAAAATGAAAAATAATCATAGATTTGGAATCATGAGGACAAAATGAACATATCCTGGAAAAGCTCACAAAGTTACCGATACCGCTGTGAACAAAGTGCTCTGAAGATGAGCTTCGTTCTCCCTCCACAGTGTTTCGTTTGGCTTGTTCTTCATTGCCTTCTCTCCCTTGTTCTTCCTACTTAAGTTCTGGGTGAAGAACTCTCACTATGGTTGCTTGGACTATGCACACAAGCTCCATTTTCAGACGTGTTTGGCAGGGCCAGCCCAACACGTCTCGAGGCCCGAGGCAAAATTCAAATCTAAATATTTTTAATATAATTTTTTTAAATTATTATATTTTAGTTATTTTATGATGTAAAATCATTAAATTATTATAATCAATTTCATTTAGTATTTTATTTCAATTGATAATAACATTAAATCATCTAAACACTCTTCCCATTATTCTAAAAAATCATAATTGAAAAACAATGACAAAATTATAAAAAAAATTACATATCAAGTCTTCTATTATATTAAAGAAGTTAAAAACTTATCATCTATACATATAACTTATAAATTAACAAATCAAATAATACATATTATAATATTATAAATGATTGTCATTATTATATATTCCAAATAGATGTTATTATTTAAAAAAATATATTAATTAAAATCATATAAAATTAAAATAAAAAAGTGAGGGCTTTGGTGGCCTACCCCTAGGGCTGGCCCTGGTGTTTGGCCACGAATTTGACAGAATTTTCTTGGCTTTCCAAGCTTAGCAAATGCAATGAGAGGGCTCTCCATTTATAGTAAGGTTCATTTTAGGGTAGGGAAGAGGTGTGGAAATGAGGCAAGAGGTTTGGAGTTGTTATTCTTGGCTTGGAGTGAGAAAAAGCAAAAATGCACATGGATGGTGGTGGTTTGGATATAGGCTTGGAACCAAGGAAAAAAAAAACGTGTGAGGTGAGCTGGAAAATGATAGTGGAATGATTTAGGAATGATGAGGTGGCTTAATTCTAGAATATTCTCACTTTTGTCTTACTTGAAAATGTTTAGTGCAGTGAGTTTTTACAAACTTTGTTGCTCGCCCACGTGTTCATTTCTCCACCCTTGGATCCAATTCTTAATGCAACATGAAGTATGTTATGATGTGAATAAATGGCTTTTGGAGTTGTGTTGATTAGTGGCTTGGTTTGGAAGATATGATATCTTGAACATGGTGTCATGAAAATGTCATAAGCTTGTGTTCACACTTGAAGTTATTTTTCATTTGAACATTATGGACCTTTTACACTTGAAGTATGGATGGCCTATAACCTAAAAAATGGACCTATAACTTGATCCTTTGTGAACTCATCATCATGCATAATTTGGTAGCACAAATATTCATGGTTCAAAACAAGTGAACAAAGCTACTTTGGAGGACCATAACTTGAGGTAGGATGATCCAAATGGAGCAAACTTGGTATCCCTGGAAAGGTCTTGTTGCAATGTACAACTTTCATTTTGAATTTTTTTAGATGAGGCTTTCATGATAGAAAATCGAAGGCATGAAGTTGGGTTGTCAATGCTGTCTGACACTTACTAAATTTGCCAACTTGAGCACCGTGTATTTGAAGCATCATAACTTGAGCTCTAGGGATCCAACTGAGGGGTTCTTAGTATCAAAAGAAATCTTGGAGGATGATTAACAACTTTCGTGTTGGAGGAAAATTGAAATGATGCTTGGAAAGTGATGGAATTTGCCATTAAAAACTCAAAGTCTCAACTAAATTTTGACACTTAGAAAAATTCCAAGTGTTGGAAACTTGAATCTTACTTTTTTCAACTTCACATCTTCATAACTTTTGGTCCATGCATCTTTTGAAACTCATTTCTTATGGAAACTTTTAGTATGTGATATCATCTTTAATTTTAGCATTGGTTTGCACCATTTGGATCAAGGATGAGAGAGATATGAATCTTGCAAGATGGCACCATGAACATGATTTCTCCATACTTAGAAAAAAATTCAAAAACCCTAATTTAGCAACTTGTGGGAATATCTTGATTTCTATTGATCAAATCTATTGATAACATGCATGATGACTTGAAATACCCACACTTGGCCAAAAATCTCGAAGTTTGACTTTTTAGGCATTAGTTGACTTTTTGATCAGATGAATCCAATTCTTCTTCTATCACTTAGGAAACTCTTGAATTGATTTGTGATGAACCATGTTGCAAATATGGAATCCTTGAAGTATGCTTTGAACCCTATAATCATGTTTATTAAAAAACATAATCACAATTGGCCTTTTCCCAAAACCCTAGCTCAGGGCCAAAAGATAGGAGAACAATGATCAACCCCTTGAAACACTTGAAACCCTAATCACCAGATGATTGTGTGAACTTGTTGAGATACTTTGAGGAGTATGAAACCCTTGTAGCATAATAATATCATGATGTTGAGGACATCTCCTCTCTCATTGCTTTGAAAACCATCCCCTCCTCTTTGACTAATGAAACCCAAGATACCTTGATCCCATGTCCTAGAACCAATGCAATGTGTGAATGACTATGACCTAATGAATGAAGCATAAGCCAATTAAGGTTAAAAATAAGAGGGCAAATTTTGGGGTGCAACAATATGAAAAAGAACAAATTGGTTCGGAGGGTGTTCTTAGTCAACAAAGATATTCCAACTATAAAAGTGGTCTTGGTTATTCAAAATTTAGTAAACCAAGTTCAAGTAAAACTATCTTTGTTAAAGTTAGTGATAAAACTCCAAAAGAGAAAGTTAACAAAGCCAAAATTGTTCATACTTATCCTAAAAGGAAAAGATTTGTTAAAAAGAAATCATATGTTCCTAGGTATAAAAGTAAATTTGTTCCTACATGTTTTTATTGTGGTATAGTTGGCCATACACCTAATGCTTGCTATGTTAGAAACTTTAGTGTTGCAAGTGGGCATTATGTGTGGGTAAAGAAAGGTACTAATTATAAAGGACCCAAGGCAATTTGGGTACCTAACAAAACTTAATTTGTTTTGTAGGTATGCTTGAAGACCACTTCTAATTTATGGTATCTCGATAGTGGTTGTTCGAAGCATATGACGGGAGACATTAACAAATTTTCAAATCTAGTTCTTAAGGCCAAGAGTTATGTTACATATAGAGATAACGAAAAAGGAAAGATTCTTGGCATAGGAAACGTTAGAGAACCATCTTTCACATCCATTGAAGATGTTCTTTATGTTGAAGGACTAAAGCACAATCTTCTAAGTATTAGCCAACTTTGTGACAAAGGCTTCAAGATCCAGTTCACCAAGGATGAATGCTTGATTGAAGATGAAGTCACACATGAGGTAAAACTCAAAGTTAAAAGAATTAATAATATATTTATGATTTCCCTTGATGATTTGTCTTTGAAGGTAAAATGTCTCATGACGAACAATAATGACTCGTGGCTATGGCATAAAAGACTTGCTCAAATTCATATGGAACATTTAAATAAATTAGTCAAGCATGATCTCGTCATTGGATTGCCTAAGATAAAGTTTGTCAAAGATAGATTATATGATGCTTGTCAAAAGGGAAAACAAACCAAATCAACTTTCAAACCTAAGAATGTGGTGTCCACTTCAAGGCCACTATAATTGTTGCATATGGACTTATTTGGTCTATCAAGAACAAGAAACTTCAGAGGTAATGTATATGCATTAATTATTATTGATGACTTTTCTAGATTTTGTTGGACATTCTTTTTAGTGCAGAAAAGTGGCGCTTTCAAAGCATTCAAGAAATATGAAAAAAAAATACAAAATGAAAAATCTCTAAAGATTTCCTCCATAAGAAGCGACCATGGTGGAGAATTCTAAAATGCCTCCTTCGAAGAGTTTTGTGAAGAACAAGGAATCACTCATAACTTTTCAGCACCAAGGACTCCTCAACAAAATGGAGTGGTGGAGAGAAAGAATAGGTCTCTAGTAGAACTTGCAAGAACAATGCTTAGCGACTCAAATCTTCCAAAGTATTTTTGGCCGGATGCGGTGAGCATGGCATGCTATGTAAGTAATAGAGTTATTATTAGACCTATTTTGAAAAAGACCCCTTATAAACTCTTCAAAGGAAGGAAACCAAACATTGCCTACTTTCACATATTTGGATGCAAGTGCTTTGTCTTGAACAATGACAAAGACAATCTCGGCAAATTTGATGAAAAATCTGATGAAGGTATTTTTCTTAGCTATTTTCTTTCTAGTAAAGCATATAAAATATATAACAAGAGAACTTTAAAAATTGAAGAATCTATGCATGTTTCTTTTGATGAATCTAACCCCTCCAAGGAGGACATTGTTTTGTGTGATGATGATGACGAAATTATAGAAGTTCCTAAAGAAGATACTTCTAAAGTCAACAATGATAATCAAATGAAACACCAAGTAGAACCAATTAAACAAGAGTCAAATGATAATGATATACTTAAGGAATGGAGAACTCATAGAGATCATCCAATTGATAAAGTCATTGGTGATATAAGTCAAGGCGTTACAACAAGGTTGAATCTTAAAGATGCTTGTCTCAACATGGCGTCTGTCTCACAAATTGAACCTTCTAAAGTCAAGGATGCCCTAGATAATGATCAATGGATGCTAGCCATGAAAGAAGAGCTTAATCAATTTGAAAGAAATCAGGTTTGGGATTTAGTTCCTAGACCAAAAGGTAAACATAATATATGAACTAAATGGATCTTTAAAAATAAGCTAGATACAAATGGTATCATTATTAGGAATAAGGCAAGATTAGTAGCCCAGGGCTATAATTAAGAGGAAGGTATAGATTTTGAGGAAAAAATTTCTCCTGTTGCTAGACTAGAAGCAATTAGATTATTGTTAGCTTATGCTTGTTCTTTGAATTTTCAGTTGTACCAGATGGACGTTAAAAGTGCATTCTTAAATGGTTACATACTTGAAGAAGTTTATGTAAGTCAACCCCCGGGATTTGAAACTTCAAACATCCTAATCATGTGTACAAACTCAAAAAGGCCTTGTACAGATTAAAGCAAGCACCAAGGGCATGGTATGATAGGTTAATTAATTTTCTATGTGAAAACAGTTTCGAAAAAGGTAAAGTTGATTCCACTCTTTTTAATGAAATAATTAACCATCATACTATCTTAGTGCAAGTTTATGTAGATGATATCATATTTGGATCAACAAATGAATCCCTATGTGAAGAATTCTCATCAATCATGCAAGGAGAATTTGAGATGTCCATGATGGGTAAGTTGAACTGCTTCCTTGGGTTGCAAATCAAACAATCAAAGAATGTCATATTCTTGGAAAAGCATGTGTGGCTCTCAGTACGGATGAAGCAGAATACATTGTTGCGGAAAGTTATTGCTCTCAAATCCTTTGGTTAAAACATCAACTTAGTGACTACGACGTGAACCTTGGATGTATTCCGTTAAAGTGCGACAACACAAGTGCCATAAACATAACCAAAAATTCAATCATGCACTCAAGAACAAAACACATAGAAATTCGACATAATTTTCTCTAAGATCATGTGCTTAAAGGAGATGTTGAAGTCTCATTCGTGGATACACATAATCAATTAGTAGACATCTTCATAAAACCTTTTGCAAAGGAATCATTTTACAAAATTCGGAGGGAGCTGGGTATTCTAGATGAATGTGACATATGATTCTTAAAAGTTTATTCATTATAATCAATAATGAATTAAAGGTACACTCAAAATTTCATTTTCAAAAATTTATTAAATTTTTAAGTATGTGAGTTTTTCATAAAATTTAAAAGTTCTCATATTACATGTTGTTCCAAATGTTTTTATGACATATATGGATGATACAAAGTTGCATTATGATATATAATAACATGTCAAAGTGGTAGTTTGTGAAATTATAATGCATGTTGTAAGATACCAAGCTACTGTTTTTTGTATGTGGTAATCGGTTACCACATATTGGTTAACCGATTACATGCCCGCTTTCCTGCGTATGTTCAGCCTTTCTGGATGTTGTAATTGATTAACTCATAGTGGTTAATCGATTACTACTGTTACGAAATGTCAATATATTTATTTTATTTATGGAATAAATTGTGTGTTTTAATATTTGTCTTATGTGCTTAAGAGCGTAATAGAATAAGTCATATTCACTTTCCAACATTTTCATTGGGACTCTTCATTCTTCACTCCCTTCAACTCTCATTACTCTCTTCTTCCAATTTCTTCTTCTCACATTTATTCTCTTCAACCAAAATTAAAAATCCACTCATCCAAATACTCTTTATAAACCTTTCTCAGTTCAAAACAATCATCACAAAAAGCTCTCTTCTTCCCAAGATCCAAAATTCACTTCTAAAACCCCAACTTTCATTTTCTTCAACTCCATTCATAGCTTCTAAAAGGAAAGAAAAAGGCAAGCTCAAAATTGGGGAAACAAGTTCCGATCAAGCTGAGGTAGATGGACATGCACCCAACACAAAATCAAGGAGGCTTACCTTCGATTTCAGGAATCGGCCATTAATGTCGGTAAAGTATGTTAATCTCACTTCCTTTCCTGATCATAGTTTCACTTTTCTGGAACAGTTGAAACATCAAAGGGTTGATAAGTTAGTTTCAGATCTTGGACCCTATTACCCATACCTTGTTAATGATTTCTTTTCAAATTTGCATGTTGGTGTTGATGAGTTTGAATACCTTATGTTAACTTCTAAGGTTAAGAATACATATATTAGTATGGATTTGGAAACCTTTGGAAATTGTTTAGGAATACCTCATATTGGTCAACCTATCCGTCAAGGTTTTACTCCAGATTCTGAGGGATGGAAAAATTACAATAAAATGAAGTATTGTTTTGATATCTGTCGGGGCAGTCAAGCGGATGTGTTGAGTCGACAAAATCTAGCATCTTCTCGGGTCCTTTTATATGCAAAAAACTTGTTGATGAGTGATCGTATGCTACACTATATTATTGTCTATGTGTTGATGCATAAACATTCCAATCACGCTCAAATTGGAGACGTTGAGATGCAAATCATTTTTTTCTATCAAGAATAGGATAAAAATTAATTGGGCTTATACTATTATGTACCATATGGTTCATCAACAATCTCTGAGTGGAGGAGTACCATGTGCTAGAATAATCTAAAAAAGTTTGGAATCAAGTGGTATGGCCTTAAAGAGGGAACCTAAAAAGATTATGACGACTAAGGAATGTTAGATGAATGATGCAATCTCTCTTAGGAATACCGACATAATAAAGGATAAAGATGGTATCTTCAAATACAAGGATAATCCTTCAAATAACGCGCATCCACCTGTTCAGGAAGGCGGGTATACAAATGAAGTTTAATACAACAAGATGTGCTCGATTGAATCCACTATAAATCATAATCATCATGAACACAAATTTGAGATGGCTTCCATTAAGCGACTTTTGAAAAACCTAACCAATTCCTGTAACCAAGAGGCATTTGAGGAGGAGTAAAGTGAAGGAAGAGAAGAAGATGAAGAAGAAGAATATGTTGACATGTCCGAAAGTGACTAAATTTCTTTGTATTGCTTGACATTATGTCTTTCCTTGTTTAAGTTTCTAAGTATTTCTAGTTTTTGAAGTTTACTTTATATTTGAACAATATTATGATGTGTAATGCTTTACATTTGTGTGTTTCTATTTCTTAAAACAAGTTATGAATATGCAATATGTTTTCTTATTTTGTTCCTTATGTATGCAATATGTCTATATTGTGTTGATTATCTTTATGCTTCTTACATACAACTTATTACTTTTCAATGTTTAGTCTTTTCCCATCCTTTTTGTTAATGACAAAGGTGGAGAAGTATTATTGTTGTATGCATGTTTCTCTAACAAAAAGTGCAACTAGCAAAATTGTCTTAAACTCTCAATTATGGATCAGTGGGAGCATTGATCAAGGGGGAGACTCTTGTGTTAGAGAAAGCAAGATTGAATCAAATTTTCAAGAAAGGGTTGTCATCATCAAAAAGGGGGAGAATGTGAAGTCAAACTTCTCGAAGTGTTTTGATGAAGACAAACTTCTACAAGCAAGTAAAGATTGTCAAAAAGGAAATGGTTCTAGACTCCTAGCACAAATCAAGTTTCTAGTTAAATCAAGTCTTAACGATATATTTAGTGATTGATTATAATTATTAAGGTATATAGCACTCAACCTCTCTTTGTGTATACAAGTGTTCCAAGTTATCATTCATTCATGCCATGATCCATTAAAATGTTTGTATGCATTATGTCACAACATTTCCTCTTCTTTCTTGACCATTTTTGCATTCTGGGCTACCTGTAATCGATTAACACTTTAAGTGTAATAGATTAAACTATGCATTTTTTGAACTCTTTGGAACGTTGAAGAGGGTGTAATCGATTAACCAATATAGGTTAGCCGATTACCACTGTATCAGTGCCAGAAAAAGTTACATTTTTTCATTCAAATGATTTTCAAAAATGGTTCTTGAAGCATGGCATCCTTTCATTTGTTGCACTCATTTGTAGAAGTGTATAGAGGCTATATAAACACCATTTCTTTAGATTTTCAACTCACCTCCTTTACAAAATTTCAAACATTCAAAATTCTCTTCATCTATCAAATTCTCTTAAGTGTTTCATACCAGAATTTTTAGTGAAACTTTCTGCACTTAATTTTCATTGAATATTTGTCATAAGTTTCATTCTATACATTGTGAGCACTTATGTATCTTTTAGGGAATTGTTTGCTTAAAGAGGAAGATGAATCAATAGCTTGATACGTGTACAATTCATTTCAAACTCTTGTAAAAATTCAGAATTGTTGTCCAGGATTGTTGGAAGCAAGAGGTTCATTAAGGAGGGGATTGTTCTCTTAGTGGACTTAGTGAAAAATCCAAGAGTATTATTCTTGGTGGTTTGTTTGTTAGTGTCTGTATAGGAAGACTACGAAAGTCTTGTATAAGTCCTAACAATAGTAAAATCTCTTTCATGTTGAAAGGGGACTGGAGTACTCTCGGACTGTGAGGGGAACCAGGATATTTCTCGGTGTTCTTTACTTTCCGCTTTTTACCGATTTCATCGCCTAACCAAAACAAGTAATAGAAAGAACAAATATTCTAAAACCGTATAAAAATTTTAAAGTCCTAATTCACCCTCCCACTTATGCACACTTCATACTTACAACTCTAACAATAGTTACCCTTAAATTTTTTAGTAAGATGACACAGGTAGCCACTGATAGAAGTTGTTGCATATAGACATGTTAATCATGAGATTTTAAACCAATTAACTTGAGTTATTTCATTGATACAAGTTTCTTGACATATGATGAGTATCATTGTGGAACTTTGATACCATGCAAACACTCGTAAAAACCTTTTTTTCTAGATAGAGTGTGACATGTCGGAGGAAAATATGTTATTTTTCCTTATTCTTTTGAGGCTAACTCTTGTCGTATATCCATCACCACCATATCTAAATTGGAATTGTTACCATATTTTGGCTTGACTTAAATTTTTAGAAGTGTTCCAATCAAACTATCATACACAATCTTCTCTACCTGCATCACATCAAGACAGTGTCTTACGTCAAGGCTAAACTAATATGAAAGATCAAAGAACACCACCTTTTTTTCCATATATTTTTCTCAAAGGGCCTTTTTAATATATTTTTAAAGACAACATTAATGTGTTGTTGTCATTTATAATTTTTCTCATTGGTTAAGGGTTTAGGAGTGACATAAAACTCATGCTCTCCATTAAAAGCCTTCTGCAATCCATAATATGGATGATTGGGTTTTATAAATATCTCATGCTTAACATAAAAAGTTATTCTTCAATACTGAAATTGGTATGATCATATCTTAGATTCAGATATAGGACACACTTTATGTCCCTTGATGATGTATCATGACAAACAACCATATGCAGGAAAGTAATTAATTGTGAAAATATAACATGGTGCATATCTTAAAATTTTCACATGAATACGCATCATCAACATCAACACCTTCCTCCCACAAAATTCTTAAAAATTCAATCAATGAAATTAGATAAACATCTATGTCGTTTCCAGGTTGTCTTGGGTCTAAAATAATCATAGATAACAACATATGTTTGCACCTTATGCACAACAATAGAGATATGATGTAAGTCATAAGAAGAAAAATCCATGAAGTATGGTTAGTAATCATATTATCAAATGGGTTTATTCCATCAGTGCCAAGATCAAGGCTAAGATTTCTTGGCTCGTGGCCAAAATTCAGATACAACGAACTAATTTTCTTTCATTCACTACTAGAAAATTCGCTTTTAGTGACTGAATTAGTGACTAAAAAATTTCGGTCCCTTTAGTGACCGAATTAGCCACCAAAACTAGACATCATGTTAGTAAAATTTTATCAGTCACTAAATAAAATTAGCCACCGAATTAGCGACTGATATTTTGTGACCATAATTTTCGGTCTCAAATAATCTTTTTTATATAAATTAATTCATTAAAAAATTCAGTGACCGAAATTTCGGTCACTAATATTTTTTTTTCTTCCCTCCCAATTTTCTCCTTTTATTTATTTTTTAAATTTTTTAGTCAAAATTTTACATTTTTATTTTTTTTAACAAATAAAACATATATTTATATAATAATTAACTCATACAAATTTATTAATTTAGATAAAATATAATTTTAATGACAATTAGTGTAAGAATTTTTTAAATGATATTTGAAAGTTCTATTTCAATAATAATATATACATGTCAAATGTAAATTATACAACAAAAATCAAATTTCTTAGTGGACACCCAAAAACCTCACAAAGGAAAGTGCATTGGTTTGATTCCTACTTGAGACAAAACTTTTGTTTTATTTTAAGTTTTTTAAACAATTGAAATTGGTCACTAAAATCGGTCACTAATTTTGGTCACTAAATTCGTCTCTAAAGGTTAGCAACTAGCACTTTTCCAACCGAAATTTGGTAGTCGCGTTATTGGTCGCTAAACGTTATAGTGACCAATTTTTAGGCTTTTTCGATCTCTAATTCGGTCACTAAACGCGAATTTTTTAGTAGTGATTGCAAAGAATCAACAACATTTTCCATCGTATTTTCTATCATATTCATTCCATCTGATATTCTTTGCATGATTTACATTAGAAAACAATCTCTTGAACCTTGATATCATTGGTAGGTGCCATAACACTTTAACAAAAGAATGTTTCTTTCTTAGACCATTATCGTCATCAAAATGACTATCTTTCACCTTTTAGCGTGACTCCCGGCACTTCGGGAATTGATTCAATTTTTCATACTCTTTCCTGTATAATATTCAATGATTACGACATGCATGTATTTTAATATAATCCAAACCCATCAGACACAATATCTTTTTGGTCTCCTAACTGTGATCCGACAACATGTTACCTTCTAGAAACATCTCTTTTAGCAATTCAAGCAATTATGAGAAACTCTTTTTTGTCCACCTCTTTTTTGGCTTCAAATTAAAGAGTCTTAACACCGCTGACCATCGTGTAAAATTTATGCACCCCATATATTATGACTCGTCCTTCACAGTACATAAAGTATCATACACATGGGCTTTCTTAAAAGAATCTTCTCAAATGTCATGGATTATATATTCTAGGAGATCACCCATATCTACATCAACTTCATCTTTATATGACGTCGCAATTTCATTTTTATCCACTTCACCATACTACATCCATAATGTATAATGTTGACTAATTCCACCACACCATAGGTGATTGAATATTACTTCCTTTTCTATTTTCTTTTGTATATCCTCATATAACACAAGGACAATAAAAGATTTCATTATTGTCAGGAAGTTTTCTTTCCGCGAATTCAAGAAATTTAACAACTCATTTCTCAAAACTAAAAACCGCATACTAATGCGTTAGTTAGGTAGTTAGTGACCAAAGTTGATTTGATGGTCACCCATAACAAGATACTAGAGACTCATATCTCCTAAGTAGCGCAACAACAAGTCTCTTCATCTACCACTCCCGGAACATTTTTAGGATAACCTGAAGTAAATCCAAAAGGGAATTTGAACTATGTCGCTCTAAGGAATGGAAAGCAGTTGGAAGACATTGGTAACAAAATTGAAAAAGATAATTATAATAATAGGCTAAAATACAGTTTTGGTCCCCCTGTTTTTCAAAATTCACAGTTTTGGTCCCCCTGTTTTTTTTTTAACAGTTTTGGTCCCCCACCCCTCACTGTTCATGTACGGACGTGCACTGTTCATGTACGGACATATACGGACAAGTTACTGTTCATCACTTTTTTTGGGCCAAAATTGGGGTGGGGGACCAAAACTGTTAAAAAAAAAAACAGGGGGACCAAAACTGTGAATTTTGAAAAACAGGGGGACCAAAACTGTATTTTAGCCATAATAATAAGGAAAATTAGAAAACATGGCTCTATCTCAGATGCCTTCTCAGGCCAAATTTCTCAAAGAAATTTGAGTCCTATAAACACAAAGTATAGGATAATTAAACTGTAGCGCAGACCAAAGAGTGGAGCACCTTTATCCAAAATAAATAACCATTGAAATAGAAAGATCTATGGAGTTTCTCAATTCCATCCGTCATAGGAATGCTGTGTTTTGAGAGATCTTTGTGTGATTTAAAGGCAAGTGTGAGCTTTATGCATTACTCAATATGTAAGAAACTCGATCTCGATGAGATGAAAACAACTAATATATCAATGCAATTAGCTGATAAATATTACCTAGTAGGAATACCATAGGATGTGAAAGTAAGAATTAGTCAATTTTTCATACTAAACGATTTTGTTATCAGGAGATGGAGGAAGATTCTCCAATCCCCACTCTTTAAGGTAGACCTTTACTAGCACTACTGGTTCTATAATATATGTTAAAAGATGAAAGCTTACTTTTAAGGTAGGATATGAGAAAATTAAATTTATTCTTTAAAATTAATGAAATCTACTTCATTTTGATATTCTCTTTGTCAAGTAAATGTAATCGACGACTATGTTAGAGAATTTTCATCTAACTAACACCTAATTGACGAGTTGGAGACGTATCTTCTTGGTAGCGTCAACCATGAGAGTTAAAATGACGAAGCAAAAGCATATAGAAAAATGTTGGATGAAAATCCCACTATAGAAGACCATAGGTTCAAAATACTTATGACACAAAGTTCAAAATCTAAGCAACAAGAAAACCCCAAAGTAGAGTTGAAACCATTATCATAGAACCTTCGGTATGAATTTTTAGATAAGGTTTCAAATCATCCTATCATTTTAAATGCTAAATTGGGCAAAAACAAAACAGAAAAAACTACTTGTTATTTTGAAAAGGTACCCTAAGGACTTTGTGTACACCACTGAAGATTTAAAAGGAAAAAGCCATTTAACTGTATGAATAAGATTTTTTAAAAGATGGCTATAAGAACTCAAGAGAATATATTACGAGGTTAAACTCCAATATAAGAGAAGTAGTGAAAAAGGAGGTGTTGAAACTCCTTGATGCTGAGCTGATTTATCTGATTTTTCACAACAAATAGGTAAGTCCTACACAAGTAGTACCAAAGAAAGGAGGTATAAAGATGATTAAAAAGGACAAGGATGAATCAGTAGATAAGGAAGGTAATAGGGTGGAACATGTGTATCGATTACAAAAAAACTAAATAAAACCACTAGGAAATACCATTTTCCCTCTCATTCATCGAATGAATGATGGAGCGTTTAGAGAAACATTCACATTTTGTTACTTTAACGGATATTTAGGATTTTTTTCCTGATCCTAATTCATGGACAATTCTAACTAGCGTGCCAGGATCGTAGAAGAAATAAATAAAATTAGTCTCCACAGGGATTGTAAATTTTAATAAGATAAATATCGTGTAAATTAAAGTAAATAACAAGAGGGGAGTTCAGAGTTATTTTGGTTCGAAAATATGACAAGACAATAACAGGATAAGATTCAATTATTAAAAGCGATTAGGTATCTCTTTCGACTCCCCTACTTGTACTTGTTGATGAGTTGTGCATTAATTAACTCTCTAGGATTGTTAGAATGTTACGTCAAATTAACAAGGACATTGCATCCTATTCCTTGTTGTAGAACTCACTAATCCAAACAATAATCTCCTAATTCCTAAGGCCAATTCAAAGTTTAATTAGGAATTCTACGTTCATTAATTCAAAAGCCACAACTTATAATTACCTATTCCTAATTAATTACTAAGTTGAATAATTGCTCTAAATTAGATCGGTAGATGTAACGCCCTGTATAATATATATATAGAATAACACCATACAAGCATTTTATTTGGTACTGACACATCAAAAGTGCCTAATGGCATAGTTCACATACTTGTCCATTTCTAAAACCTAAATACAACACATAGCACAAGTCATGGAAACTAGCCACAAATAATAAAAACTAAGATTAATATACAATATCCTCAATTGTATACAACGAATTAATACACAGCGGAATAAGCTTAACTAAGCTTCTCTTGAAACATCCTTGCATCGCTCCACTTGTAACCAAACCTGCACATGAAATATAGAAACTATAGTGGGGTGAGATACATCAAATCTCAGTGAGTTCCCTATCCTATAGGTCCTCTCGGTTTTACGAGGTTCTATCAAATCCTAACTCAAGTCAAGGGGAAGGGATAATGACCTTGAGTGCACAATCTCACCATCTCACACTATATGGAAACATGCCATGAGTCTGTTAACTCATAAAATATCACACGAAGGGAATTACGTCCTGAGCCTGTTAACTCAAGAATCCCTCTAATCGATAACCTTACCAAGGCATCCCCTTTTCCCGTCCGCTTCTACGTTTAGAAGTCGACTCGAGTCATGGATCCTTGTAGTTACTTGGCATACGAAATGGATTCTGGATCATCGGCCTGTTAACCGTGAACCATCACTTCTCATGGCCTATTAACCATCACAAGTCTCTTTACCATATAGGTTCCATTCGTACTACACGCGGGAATCAAACCTGCCAAGTAATTGTGCATATGTTTCAGAGGAGGAGCTCGAGTCTCATGAAACTACACCGCAAGATAAATGGTTACGATTACGTGATCATAAACACAACGTGATTGTATTCGACAATCACAAGGCCACATTCGCCTTAAGGCCTCTTTTTCCTTTTCTCAAAATAAAACATAACAATTACACATGTTCCATACTAGTGTTCACTCTCTCCTAGACCAATACTTGTCACGGATGCACCGTTAAACATCAAGTGCCCGAGCATCGCCATCTAGGTTATCTACTCCAGGCTAGAACTCGGCAATGAATGCACGAACGTCGCCATCCTGAGTTTCTATCAATTCTAATCACAACCTAAAATCATATAATTAGGTTTGGGGTAAGTTTTCTCACTCTCCCCAATTCATTTTAACATTCATTTTATTCCCTCAAATATGTTCAGCAACAATATTATACAAGCATATCACAACATCAATCATAAAACACACAAGATAACATAACAAGTCAAATATAACCCACATACTAGTTTACACATAAACCGTCACTCTCGGTTCCCTCCGATTCATTTAATCGGGTATCAAAATCCATATTTTTCTCTTTTATCCTATAGGATACTTTCACAGCTTTCCAACGGCTATCCCTACGCCGCAATCGGACTTATGATCCAAAAGATGTCAATTCCAACAATTCACAAAACATTACTTTCCTTTATTTTCCACTAAATAATTTATCCCACATCCTACCCAATATTATAGCTTTCTAATGACACCAAGAACGTCCCGATCCGAGTTACGGATCAAAAGTTATGAAGGAAACAAAACTGCACAAACTGTCATGTTTGCTAGGCGAACCTCCCAGCGAGCATTCACTTTCGCCTTCGCTAGGTGAAGCCCCAGGCGAATCAACAAACAGACCAGAACAGACACAAAGTTCGCTAGGCGACCCCCTTGGCGAACCTTCGCCTTGCCCTTCGCTTCGCGAACCTCTGGGCAAACCAAGGCAGAACCAAACAATACTGAAAAGACACAAAGTTTGCTAGGCGAACAACTTGGCGAACATTCGCTGACCTTCGCTGCCGGGTTCGCTAGGCGAACCCTCGAAACCATTCGCTGCGCTTCGCCTCAGGTTCGCTAGGCGAACCCTGCGAAACCCAGAAATTCAGCAACGCTGTTACTCATCCAAAACAATTATTTTCTCAATCCAAACACTTCCAAATCACACCATAACAATCAAAACATACTCCAATCATAACAATAAGTATTCTGCACAGTTTTTACCATATTTCATCCGTTAGATTCATTGATTTTATCCGATTAATCATTCTCTCTCAAATCTAACCTAAGTTCAAATCATTGATTTCTAGCACTTAGAGTTTCTATCTAGAACCCACCTGGTAATCGAAGAGGAGTTTGAAGAAGATGATCCAAGCTTTTCTCTCTTTTCCTCTTCTCCTCCTTTCTCTCCTTCCTCTTTTTCTTCTTCTTCTTTCTATTTCCTTTTCTTTCTCTTACCAAATATATATATATATATATATATATATATATATAACCATAGTATACAATATAAATCCAACAAGGTAAAACATCCCCAATTGATATTTTGTCGTTTCGACCAATTGATCAATTATTAGAGTTACCATTAAATCATCTCTTAAACTAATAATTATTGATCTCCTCAGAGTCCATTAGTTGCTCTATTAATCCCAATTGACAATACTTAAAGTACTTAGAGGATTCCATTAATCCAATTTACCAAGGATAGAGCACATAGATGCTCATCTGATCTCATCTAATATCCAATTGAGCATTTAGGTAATACGGGGTATTACAGTAGACTAACGATAAAAAATCCCTACTCATCTAATATCAACTCATGCATCTGTCAACATACAAAAAATATTATTAATAATAATTAAATAATAACAATAACATAAAAATAGTCTATTAATCTCAAACAACCATATGTACCAACAAAGTACAAGAAGGTTTATCTCAAAGAGGCGTAATATAGAGTAAGCTCATAGTGTATTTAATAATTACAATGATTTTGATAAAAAGCATATGAAAATCAAGGAATATGAGGGTCTTAAACGACTTCCAAAGATATCCAAATGGTCACTTTAGCACTCAAAGCCATCACTTTCTTGATTAAAATTTAAACCCTTAAAAAGTACACAAAAATCCCTATTTATAGTAATTTCTGCATGTTAGATTGACGCAGCATCGCGCCTAGATGGCTTTCCATTCTCTATAATGAGACGTACATCATGCCACAATGGTATGCATCACACACGTATGAACTCTAGGGGCAGAGCTACTTTTTTCTTCTCTTTTTCTCCAAAAAATTTTTAAGTCCCATCTTTTCCACTATTAGTAGTTTTTGCTCCATTCTTCACATGCTAGCATGACTTTTTCTCATCAATTAAATGCTTTTATATGAATTTTCTAATAAAATTCACGTAATGATGACTGTCATCACAACCCCAAACTTACTTTGTTGCATGTCCTTAAGTAACATGTCTGCACACTGGAAAATTTATCAAAATTAAAATGCTTACCCTTACCAATGAACATCACCTTTTATTTTTCTGATAAACACTTCCATTCCTTGCTTCAATCCAAGTAACTCATAAAAGTTCTTTCAAACATACAAGTACTTAACCTATCTCTCGTTTCACATATATGCACTCAATTTGACAGGGTAATCCCATAATCTACATACAAAAGCATTTAACAATGAGTTTGTAAAGTTTCTAATCGAATAAATCAAAGTCATATTTAAACACACGCTTTTAAGACATTTTCAAGGTTTTCATGGGGCTTATGTCAGGGTTTGATAATTTGGGATAATAGGCTTAAACATTGGAGTTAGGTAACTAGTTTTCCTTTTGTTACCAGAGTCCTTTCATATAACTCTTTGTAGTTCACATGGTGCTACATAATTCTTTTTGTTGTTCCCATCTCTCAATCTTTTCTCAACTTTTTTAAGAATTTATTTTTAACTTCTAGTTTTTGTTTTTCATTTTCACCAATTTCTCTAGTACCCCAACCCCAAATTTAAATATTGCTGATTTCCAAGAGCAACTCCAAACTTATTATTTTGCATTAGACAAGGAAACAAAAAATGTCTACGTAACTCCAAGTAGGGTGGAAAGATTTAATCTTTCAAGACAAATGGCTATATAACACGGCTATGTCAATGGAAAAAAGGCTTGGGCTCAAGGTGGTTAGAAAAGGATATACTCAAATTAAAACTAGGTGGCTTAAAATGGCTTACAGTTTTCACAAACAACTACATGAGTGTGTATTTATCAGAGCAATAGACACAAATTAGAAACAATGCGAATTCTAGAAAATAACTAATTTACGTATACTCTCATTTGAAGGAAAAGTGAACAATGTAAATATTTGGATCAAACCTTGCAAGTTTTGGTATCTGGAGATTGATTACAAGTAGTTTGCTTCCCTCTTCTTCATTAACTTTAAATTTGCAAGGGAACTTCACAGTTGATCTCTTTTGTTCATTCCTTTTTGATGATCTTTTTTTCTTTTCTTTTTCATGCTGGAACTGATAAGGTAGCAACTTAAAATTGAAAGAAACAATAGAAGCAAACAAGTTCATTAATAAAAGCAAAGAGAAGTACAAAGGGAAGAGCTTTTATGAAAGTTAGCTAGTACGCATCCTTGGATTATAGTACGAAAGGGAAATAACTAAAATATAACGAAGACTGAAAATGAAATAAAGCTATATAACATTGATCCATGGGTTGCCTCCCACACATCGCTTATTTAAGGTCCTTAGCTTGCCTATTTGCTCCTCTGTTAGGGTTGTATATATGACACAAAGAACACATCATCATTCTCCTTCCTTTTGTTTGGTAAGATTCCTATGAACTTGAGGAATCGATGATGTTGTTCACATATATGCTTAGGATATGAAAAATGAACAAGGCATAAATGGTTCCAACACTTTATTGATATTCCCTTCCATCTACCTTGTTTCCAAAATTAGCTTTAGGGGACATGCTTTTGTTGAATATGTTCACGTTAGATATCGATGTCTAAACAAATTCTTGCATTTGAAACTTCATCTAAAACTAGATCATCCTCCTTTTGAATTATTGTTCTGTTCCCAAAGTTATTCTTCACCATATATTCTTCAATCCTTAATTAAATCTTTTCATCTGATATCAAGTATTTTTCTTCTTCTTGTTCTTTTTCAACTCCTCTATCTTCGAATACTTCCCATTCATTTTTGATTTATCTCTCAATATCTTCATCAAACATATTCACATCAGGAACTCTACTTGATTTAGCTGACAATGGTTCAGGTATCTGCCCAATGTGGTTTTAAAAATTATTCACGGGTGCCCCTAGGTTCTTGAAGGATTCCTGCATGTTCTTGTGCCTTGCTTTCGAGTTGCGTTGACTCGACATGAATTGGTTCATAGCTTCTTCTAGAGAAGATGGCTCCCTTTAAGGTATTTCTGGAGTGGCCTCACTTGGTCTAAAGTTACTTTGAGCATACCTTATAAACTTTCTCAAGGCCACTTCTAAATGGGATGACTTCCTTGGTGGTGGATCTTGAGGTGGTTCTTGCTTGAAATTTTGAATTTGATTATTACTCCAGTCACGACTTGAATGGTCACCCCACCTTGGACTGGTGTTGAAGTAAGGGTATGACTCTTGATAATTTATTGCATATTGTGCCTCTACAACGTAACTCTCTATTGTACAATGTTCATTTTGGTGACCTTCACCACATAAATCACATTGTAATGCTTTGATTTAATAACATTTGTGGAAATTAGAGTTGAGCTGAAATTTTCTTTGATAAGGTTTCAAGTTGTGCTAATACACAAGTTGAAGATCCTTTCAATTGTACATGCCTTCCTTTACCTCGCACATATAATCAGAAGAAAAATATCTTAGTAGCACTTAACTAGATGAAAAAACTAAATAAGAACAGAAATTTGGAAACTAAAATAAAATGACAAAAATATTTACGATAACAAAAACTTGACTAACTAAACTACTAATAAAAAATTTAATGACAAAATAAAAGTTTTGTGGCATAAAAATTGCCTTGTTGAAATTACAACAATCCCTGGCAACGGCGGCAAAGTCTTGATGGCTAATTCTAGTAAGAGAACTATGATCGTCGAAGTAATAAATAAAATTTGCCTCCGCAGAGTATGCAAATTTTAACAAGGTAACTATTGTGTGTATTAAAGTAAATAACAAGGTGGGGGGGGGGGGGGTTCAGAGTTGTTTTGGTACGAAAATATGACAAGAAAATAATGGGATAATATTCATCAAATAAAAACGATTAGGTATCTCTTTCGACTCTCCTACTTGTACCTGTTGTTGAACTATCTATTAATTAACTTTCTAAGATTGTTAGAGTCTTAAGGAGAATTAACAAGGAGACTACACCCAATTCCTTGCTCTACAGATCACTAATCAAAACAATAATTCCCTAATTCCTAAGTCCAATTCAGAGTCAAAGTAGGAATTCTAAGTTCATTAATTCAAAAGGCACAACCTATAATTACCTATTCATAGTAAATTACTTAGTTAAATAATTTCCCTAATACAGATCGATAAACTAACAGGAAAATATCCATACTCATCTAATATCAATTCATACATTCGTTAACACACAAAAAGCACTAAGATTAAGAATAATAAAATAATATGAATAACATAAAAAGAGTCAATTAATCTCAAACAGCCATATGTTCTAACAGAGTATAAGAAGGTTGGTCTCAAAGAAACATAATCTAGAGTAATCTAGCTATTCATAGTCAATATAATAATTACCATGAGTTTGATGAAAAGCCCATGAAAATCAATGAGCAAAAGGGTCTTCGTTGACTTTCAAAGATCTCTAAATTATCACTTTAGCACTTCTAACAATCACTTTCTATATAAAAATTGGAACCCATAAAAAGTACACAAGAAGCCATATTAGTAGAAATTTCAGTGTGTTGGAGTGGCGCATCCTCATGCCCCGATGGCTTTCATCGTGCCACGATAGTCTGCATCGTGCGTGTGTATTTTCTTGGGGGAAGAGCTGCTTTTTTCTTCTCTTTTTCTCCATAATTTTCCAAAGCCCCATATTTTCTACTCTTAGTAGTTTTTGCTCTATTGTTTACACGTTGTCATGACTTTTTCTCATTATTTCAATGCTTTCATATGAATTTGATAATAAAAATCATGTAATGATGACTCTCATCACTAATCCATTCTAGAGACCAAGAAGAAATAATGTTTGCCTGCTCCTATGGAACATACACTTATATGTGAATGCCCTTCAGGGTGTGTAATATGCCTTGGACATTTTATCGTTGGTTTATCAAAGATTTCTCTAAAATATCTTAACCATTAACAATACTCTTTATGAAGGATACTGAGTTTATATTTGATAAGCTATGTTTAGATTCCTTTCAAAAACTGAAAGAAATATTGATCTCTGTACCAATTATGTAATATACGAATTGGAGTATCCATTTTGATATCATGCATGACACCATGACTTTGTTGTATGCTTTATTTTAGGACAAAGTAAGGAAAAAACTTCATGCAACATATTATACGATGAGGACCTTGGAGGAATCACATATTACTTACGCAACCACGGAGAATGAGCTCTTAGTTATATAGTATTTGCCATTGATGAATTTAGTTCTTACCTAGAAGGAACAAAAATTATAATATATAAAGAATACGCAACAATTAAATACCACATAAACAAAAAGGATTTTAAACTGAGACTTATCTGTTTTTGCTGTAACAAGAACTCAATTTAGAGATCCAGGAATGTAGTTGCATGCCATTTATCAAGGTTAAATAACAAAAAGAAGGAAGAGTTACCATTGGATAACTTTTTTCCATGTGAGAAATTATTTCCAGTAATACCGAAGGAACACATTGGTACATACACTTTTTTTAATTATCTAACATTGAGAGTGTTACCCTCAGGCCTAAATTATCAGCCAGAGTGTTACCCCCTCTGTCATTTAAAATAGGGGATGATGGAACTTTCAGAAGGCCGTTTAATAATATCCTAAACGTGTAAATTTTTTATGTGTGGGGTGTTCATTTAAGGGGACTATTTCCCTCGTTGATGGGAATCCAATATATAATTGTGGTGGTGGACTATTTGTCTAAATGAATCGAGATGATTGCTTATTCTACAAACAATTCCTATGTTGTGATCAAGTTGTTTAAAAAGGTAATTTTCCCGCGCTTTAGTATACCAAGATTAGTGATCAGTGGTGGAGGTTTCCACTTCATCAATAGAGAGTTTGAGAATCCATTGAAGAAGTTTGGAGTGAAAACAAAGTTGCGATACCTTAATCTTGATGTCGAATCCACCAAAGTGAGGTGAAGGTTGAAGCTCAATGAATTTGAACAATTGAGACTGGATGCTTATCGAAATGCCCAACTCTATAAGGAACTAACCAAAAGATGGAATGCTAACTGGATTTTGAGAAAATCGTTTAAGGATAACTATTTTCAAGAATTCTCCATTCTCAATGGCCCGGACCATTCTAGGTAGACAAGTAACACGGTAACACCTCAAATTCGATTAATTAATTCAATTTAATTATTTAGAATTTTATTTGATTAATTTGTGTTTTAATTATTTGTTGTGTGGTGGTAGGGGTAAGTGTCTATGATGTAGAGGTATAGAGAGAGTAAGAGTATGGTACAGTTGTTTAGAATTAATTAGAATTTTATTAATTATTAGAATACATAGTATTTTATTTGAACTAATTAAATAAAATAGTAAAATGATAGAATTAGGCCAATGTAGCGAATTTGGAGAAATAGAAGGGAGTAAGGAGTTAGGGAGTTGGGGAAATAGTGTGAATTAGGAAAATTGAGGGTTAATGAGATAATTGGGAATAAGTGTGTAGAAAACCCTAAGTTATATTTGAAGGATGAGAATTTGGAGAGTTTTATGGAAAACTGAATTTTTGTGGTGAGAAAAGGTAAAGGCTAGGGCTAAAGGAAGACTCAATTGAAGAGTTTTAATGAACTTTTGTTGGAAAATCAAGGTAACGGGGGAGAAAGGGATTACTTCTAATGAGGTGTATTTAGCGTGTTCGGGAAGAGGGAAATCCTTAATCCCAATAGATTTTCCTTACTTCTAATCCTTTTAATGAATGTCTGATGAACATGTCATTGAGTGTTGTGATTGTGTGATATGTATGATGCCATATGTGAAATTCATGCACTGTTATCCCCTAAAAATCATGTGTTCTTGTTGATGAAACTGATATGAAAGTGGGTTCATGTGTTGCTATGAATTTGATGATCAAAACATGTCAATCCATGATGAATGAGTGAATTGCATGTTAATCATATATAAATGATGTATTGTGGATTTAGATGCTAAGAGATGATAAAAACCCATATGTTTTCATGTATAATGATATATGGTCTGTTTTGGGATTGTTAGATGTTGAAACTTGGGGTTTGAGGTCTGATGAATGGCTGAAAAACAAGGGCGGTTGTACAAAATTGCGAGCAAATTATGGTTTTCTGGGCATTTCTATGCGTCGTAGCGGCTGCTACGGCCACCTGACCGTAGCACCCCCTAGTTTTTGTACTAGAGGCGTGCCCAAAAAGGGGGTTTTCGGCTTGGGGAGTACTAGAGGTTGTAGCAGCTGCTACGGGCGGCTGTAGCAACTCCTTAGATTTCGTACCGAGTGAGACATTTTCGAGCGTAACTTGAGTTTCGTGACTCGAAATGAGACGCCGTTCGAAGTGTTAGAAAGCTAATGTGTAGAGCTACCTCGTGGTAGTTCTTTGTGAAACGTTTGAGTTTTAGTTATTTAACTACCATAGGGATGTTTAGGATGACTTGTATGATCGGTTAGCAGATCGTTATGTTTGCACGATAATGTGTGGTTATTTTGGTGAAGTAACATGAATGAATGCTTATGAAATTACCATTGTTAAGTTGTTTCTGTTTGTTGTTATTTATTTATGTTGTGACATTGATTAATTGTTACACATGACGAGTGATGTTGTATATAAACGGTGAGATGTGCTTGGTGATTCTTTTGGTGAACCTTTTGATTAAAATGCATGTTATTGAGAATTATGAATCATGGTGTAAGGACTTCAGTCCAGTTTTGGTGTGCTCTGGTCCTATGGTGGAGACCGAGAGCAAGTAACCGATTTCATGTGGGAATCGGTAAAGCTTTACCTATGGTGTTGGTAACGATTTGGCATGCTATGGTGTTATGGTGGGGATCGAGAACGAGATGAATCTGAGTGTTCATGAATGGTACCACATGCATAATGAGTCAGTTGTGGAGTACACTGCATATGTGCAGTACTAAAAAACGCCCAAACAACAACGCCAAGTTTACAACGACATCTTATACACCGTTGTTATAGTGCGTACTGGATGCGCGCGCATTATTTTAATTAGAAATTTCAAGGGTATAATAACGGTTATTGTGAACACCGTGGTGATACAATCAAGCTTTCATGGGTTCGAACCTTGTCGCCCACAAATAGTGTATTCCTTTGACGTAAATGCGCCCTTTTTAAGTTTTATTTATATTTAACTAAAAAATAATAAGGATATCACTACGGTTATTTCTTAAAACTGTTGTTACAAACTGAAGCTTCTTTTTATGTATTTTAAACACCAAGTATATATCAATTTATCCATTGAAAAAAGAAACAAGACGAAACAACCCTAATACCAACACCGTCACCATTGTCGGGAAGAAGACAAGAACAGCAAGAAAGTGTTCTACTTTAAGGTGTTGCAATGTCGCATTTGAAGACAAAATCATCCAAAGGTGTTTCTATGTCTTCTTCCGCTGTAAAATCTCGGTCTGGAAATATTTGTGGTTGTGATGGTCGTATGGTTTCGTACAAATGCAAGAACGGACAAAATAAAGGAAGGCTTTTTTGGAGATGTCCATTTTGGAGGAGCGATGAAACATGTAATTTGTTCATATGGGATGAAGACGTGGGAGAAAGAGATGGAAATGAAGATGAGAGCATTATGAAGTCAGAGTTGGAAGCTGTGGGCTATTTGAAGGTTATGTATGAGGATTTAAAGAAAAAGAACAAGAATTTGAAGAACAAACTGAAATCAGAGATATTTTCTGGAAATCTCAAGATGTTATGTTTTCTTGTCTCCTTTGTTATGAAATGTAATAGTTGAATTAAGGTTTGAATTACATTGTTGATGTTTAAACTGCAGATGCATTGTGAATTACATTGTTGATGTTTGAATTACATTATGAAGACAGGAATGCAACTAATATTTTATTCGTTTAACGTTAAGATGCACATTTTCTTTTTTATTTATTTTAAAATTCACAAATAAAAGGGTTATCACTACGGTTCTCCTGGTTAACCGTAGTGATATATTTATAATAAATAAATACCTATCTATACGGTTGGTATTGTTAACCGTTGTGAAATAGTTTACCCATATATAAGCGAAATAACTTTCACTTATTGACAGTAGCGTCGTTGCCTTCAAAGTGAAACCCTAGAACCCGTTTTTTCTCTCTGTTTTCACCATTAGCCGTGAATCTTGTGCTTCATACATTAAGGTATTATTCTTCTTCCATCTATTGTTAGATATTTCCCATTATCTCATTTGTTGCATGTTGTTTTTGTTGATTGTTCTCATTTTTTCAAATTCATTTTCACTACCTTAACAAAAACCATACTTTGGAAACTTCATAATGTTTGTGTTGCTATGGAAAAATGTATAAGAAGTATGAAGCTATGATGGAAACTTCATCCACCTTATACTTTTTTTTAATAGCATCACGAACAAGATGTTAGTAAATGAAGAAACAACAGTGTAAGCAAACTTCATCTAGTTTTAGAAACAATGAAAAGAAATATAAGAAGTATGAAGCTTTTGTGTAAGCTTCTTCCTCCTTATATTTCTTCTTCATTAATTCCCAAACTAATTGAACATCATAATTGATTCCTGTTCCGCAATTAGTTTCATTAAAAGGTGCATTATTCCTGTTCCTCTCTTTACTCTTCACTGGATTATGGTTTTAGGGTTTGTTTTCAACTGAGGATGCTCATTTTTAAAGTTTGCTGTGTTTCCTTACAGGTTAAGGGGATGATACAGGGTGATGATGCTGGTGGTAGCAAGCGTACACTACTACATTTTTGGCATATAATAGCGCACAATTAATAGCGCTTTTTAATAAAGTGCTATTAAAATTCTTATACAAAAACCTATAATAGCGTTTTTTTGTCAGGCGCTATTATAGAGTACACATATAATAACACTTCTTTATAATCACTATTATAGGTTACTTACAAAAATGAAAACAAAAATTATCGAAAGACTTGATAGCGCTCTCTAGACGAACGATATTACAAAGACATCCTTTTGTTAGCACTTTTAAAAAAAGCGCTATCATAGAGTTTTCTATCAAATAAAAAAAAGTCTCGGAAACATACTTCGTACATGAAAATTAAACACTTTGTAATTAAATAAAATCACTTATCTATGTAAAAAACACTTGCCACCTTATTTATAAAAAAAAAAAATTAAACCTCACAAGCTCATCGTCTTTCTCATGGAACTTACTCCCAGCTTTACCAATTCACCCTCTTCTTCATCGTCGTCTTATCTCACCTTCTTTTCCCCCTTAACTCAAAAACCATCTTCTTGCCTATTGTTATCTCCTTAGAACTCAGAATCCATGTTCTCTTTGTCAAACCCAACTACCACAATCTTAGATACCCTAAATCCATAATCGATCGAACCCATAACGTAGAAATCCTAAAAATTTATTAAAACCCTAGAAATTGATTGAATCTATAACTTAAATTCGATTTACTTGTTTTCAGAAATCGAATGAAACCCTAAAACCATCTTCCATCGTCAATAATACTTTGTGCCTCCAAGATTTCGATTCACATTAAAGTAAGTTTTACAAGTAATGTCTTCTTCTTTACAACTACTATCATATTCATATTGGACTTTAATTTGTCTTTTAATTTGTCTTATATGATTTGGGGTAAAATTTTATTTTGGCTCTTTTAAAATATTTTCCCCAGGATGAAAAACACATATCAGAGATGAGTGAAACATGTTTTGTTCTTAGTAGTTAGTATAAGATTTCATAGAAGTAAATCCTATTTCCTAGGGGATATTTGATCAGAAACCTCTGTTCTTTGGAATGTAAAAAAACTCTTGCTGTTAATTTTCTAGAAATAATATTAAGGAGTTTGTAAATGGATTCTCTTATACAAATATGAAGCATCTGATATCTATTATTCTAAGAAGTTATTTGGATAAATCACTAATCATATGACTTGCTACATTGTGTAGTAGTTTTTGTTAAGAGATGTTTAAATTTTCTAACACAGTTCTTATTTTGTTAAAAAAATAGTGTAAAATATTAATTAAGCTTCATGAATGATTAACTTAGAAATTGCTTTGCTAGGGAATTTTTGTAGTATTTACACTTATACCGAAGAAATCTGGATGGATGGTAGTCAAAACTTTTAAAAAATGGTCATGGCCGCATTTCAGTCACGTAAAGGTTTTCACGATTTCAGTAGATACAAGTGTAGTGACACTCATTACAGTCGTCACAGTGTGAGGTAACTGCAATTTTTCTTTAACATAAAAATGGTGAATAACGTATTGGTATCCACATCTTCCAGTATCGTGTTTTTGCAACTATTTTCGTCGTCGCAGACCGTTTTTTAAAACCTAATCATCTTACCAATGTTTCTCCTATTGTTGCTTCTTTTCATCAGTGGAAGCCATTGCTTAAGGTTCTCTTCTGACCTCTGCTTTGGTCAAAATTATGATGTATTTTTGTAACTTTTGTGATGATGAGTTGCAAAATAGAGGCATGAATTGTAAAATAAGAAGTTTAGGAACATGAATGAATGCCACTTTTCTGATCTTTAATGGTTTATTGTAAAACATAAAATACGTTTTGTTGAATTATCATAGCAAATATGATATATTTTTTATTTCTTACATCATTAAATACATATGTGACCACTGTGGTTAAATTATTAGATATCAAATAATGCAATCATTCTTCTTTAATTGCATGGAATCCTAATAATGCATTCATCTGGCCTTTTCCTACTCTCAACCAATGTCATATGATCTCTAAATGCTTCCAAATTTCTATTTATTAAATGCAGGAATCAATAAATAGTATTATATTGGTAACTGTTTGGTCAAGGTGTAGAAAAAGCAGTGTGAAAAGAAACAATACCTCAAAATTAGGGTGCCCACAATTCTGTTGGATTCCATATCAGACAATCAATATTGCTGCTAATTATAGGTTAATCCTATGAAATGTACTATATATTATGGGGTCACACATAGGCTTTACAGGGTCTCTTTTCGTAATGGTTATGCGCATAATATTTACTTGTTTGATTTCTGAAGGAGATTCGACTGGACTGGATTGATTATGGCATTGATGCGTACTCTGCTACTTGTCTCAAATATAGCCCTTATGCGGTTCCGTGTGCAAAATTTGGTGGCTTCACCAACAGAAGATCATTTTACCTATTTCTCTTACATTCAAGCACAAGGAGGTATTTATCTTAACTACTTATTGACCATTCAAGTGATCCTCTTGGAACAAGTAAATATTATGTGCATAACCATTTATTTATCCCAACTTTTACAGAACTACTAGTATGAGTTTAACAGAACATGTTTATTGAAGTATTTCTTGATTACTTATCTTCTTTCATATGTTGAAGTATTGGATTGTTGTGCATCCTAGGATGTTATAGATTCATGAAAGATATTAGAATTTGCATCAATAGTATAAGTATGATATAGTAATATTGTACCAGCCATGTGGGGATTTTGTTACTCCCTTAGGACAATGCATATTATAGTAGCTTTTGTAACAAAGCAGTAAAATAAGTTTCTAAACATGTATTCCATTTATAAACAACATTATTCTATTCCATAAATCACATGCTAGAACTTGTGTGACAGTGACATGTTTGGTTTTCATAACCGAGCAACTACCGCAGGATATATTGGAACCTTTTGTGATCTCCAACACTGATTTGTTTAGTCGTGAATCATGTATGTATCAATAAGTGATAAAAAATGTTCTGGGAGTAAAATATATTGTTCTACTCATTGATATATCATGTACTAGTCTATTCTTATGCATATTATTTCTTTCAGTAGTCTATTCTTCCAGTAGTATATATAGAGAAAGGGGGAAATATAAACATGGTTATGAATCTCCAATACTCAATATCTTTTTTAAAAAAACAAATATTGAATCACATATATGTAAGATAAAAAAAGAGTCATTATATGAATAGGCCAAATCAATCATACCTAAGCTTGTGATTTGCCCAAATGCTTTAGCACGGTAGATCTGTAGAACCAACGAAATTGTTTAAAAATCTATTATTTTACAAATTTAGTGCACTCAATTGTGGTTTGTTTTATCTTACTGTTTCTGATTTCTTTATAATGCACAGTGGAGCCGACCTTTTCTGTGACGAGTCTGAAGCTAGTGATGCAGTCTTAAAAGCAACTTTTCAACCATTATATACAATTATGCATTGTTCTGAGAAAACAAATGTAATCTCTTTTCTATTTAACTTGTCTATTCAATAAAATTTGACCATTTATAATATTCTATAAGATTTTTCAGTATAAACTATCCACTGAGCATTCCATTTATTTCTTAGACTTTTGTTACTGTCATCTCCAAAATTCACCTTTGCAAACCATGCTGCACTATATGCTTGAAACTACTCTAATTGCCATTCAATATATAATGATTGACAAAGCACTAGATGAAGCTTCAAGGAAGAATCTTTGGTCTGATTTCTCCAAGATGATGCAATAAGTAACTAAATTGCTTGTTACTGGAATATTGTTATTTTTATTTTTAAACTAATGTATTTTACCAAGGATCAGAATGCCAAGGTCTGTGTTACAGTCAAGTGATGATTAATAGTTATTAATTGCTTGCATAGTTGTCATATTTATTTTTATGATTTATTTTTTAAACACTTTATGCATCTTAAATAATGTGTTATGTAAATTAGTTTGTGAGATTTTCTTTATATTTACATTATAAGAAGAATAAATTAGTTTTGGGTGTAGTACGAATTAAAAATTAAAAAAATCTCCTACTATAATTTTGTTGACAATAAAAATAAAAAGGCCCTCGAATAGTGTTTCAAAGATTGGATATTAAATATAACGCTCTAAGATAGCGTTTTTTAAGGAATTGCTATTAAATAACCAAACAAGACTATGACAGCGCTTTGAGGAAAGTGCTAATAAAGCTTGCAATTTTAATAGCGCTTTTAAGAGGATTTAATAGCAGCGGATTTAATACCACTTTTAAGCGCTATTAAATGATAAAAAAAGTGCTATTAAAGATTTATTTTGGCGTAGTGGTATTATATGAGTTTATAATATCTAGATCTGGTATAGAATGTTGTTTGAGTTTATTATATTCTATGTAGATTGTTTGTTTCACTAACCCTCACTTAAAATACATTCATTTAATTTGACATAGATACTTATAATCTGCAAATTAAGTTGTATTTGAAAACTAACTTATATGAATCAATGTTTTCGATTTGCATCCCTCTCATCGTTCATCTCACGTTGTTTGATATATATTTATTATGGTATAATGATCTGGCTCCTTAGATGCATCGCCATCTTCCATTATAGTTAAATTTCATTAACAACAAATTATTAGTTAATCTGTCTCTCCATCAACACTTATAATCGTAAAACTTTCGGTTATAAAAATTATGATGATAAGTGACGATGATGAGGCATATTATCCAATGTCTTGTTCTTATGGAAATTTAACTATAATCGAAGATGGCGATACATCGAAGGAGTCAGATCAATAGACCACAATATATATGTAAAACAGCGTGAAATGCACGATGAGACGAATGCAATCAGAAAACATTGGTTTGTTTAAGTTAGTTTTCAAGAACAGTTTAATTTGCAGATTATAGACTTCTTTTTCAAATTGATTCTATGTATATTTCTTTAGTGAGGTGTTTGAAAAACAAGCAATCTACATTTAATATAATAAACTCAGGGTACTTACAACAACGGTTATCTATAGTATCCGAGATAATAGGTAATTTATGTTTTATATAATTCGCTGCTGATGGGTTTCGAATCCAGTACCTAAGTGTATGTATCACAACGGTTTATTATCATAACCGTTGTGATATATGGCGCGCGTCCTGCCTTTCAACAACGGTTTCCAGATCGTTGTAGAAACATCGAACTTACAACGACAATCTACATAACAACGCCTTCGTCCGCGTCATTATATGTCTTTTCCAACCGTAGTTAAATGAGTTTTTCGTAGTAGTGGTGTTTGCATATGTATTTGATCTTTCATGATGTTGTTGATTGCTTGAGAATTTGTGCATGTTGTTATGATTGTGTGTGAGAATATGTTGTTGTTAATTGTGCAATGAATGTGTGCTTGTTGTGTGTTCTCTACCTTAGGATTCTTTATATTATTTATATTGGTCTGTTGTTTCTCACCTCGTTTGCCTTTATGTTGTCCATCATGGACATCTTGTAGATGCTCAGGAGTAGAGTTTGATGATGTAAGTGGGAGTTAGCTCATGGAGTTACTTCGTTTAATTTTGTTGTTAGAAGTCTTGCTCTGATTCTATAACACCGGGGTCGAGAATGTTGTTTAATTATTATGTTCTTTTAGAATTAAAACCTTTAATTCGTTATATGTTAGAGTTGTTGAGAGTGTCTTATGAGAATTCTGGTTTTTTAAAAAGCGAGAATGTTGTTCGATTTTATGCAATTGTACCAAAAAAAAAGCGAAAATTCCATGGAAAGTGATGCCTGAGTTAAATAAAAATTGGAAATATTTATCAATCATTCTTATTGTAACGTTTACTGGCTCCTAATTATTTTAACGTTTACTAGCTCCTAATTATATTTTGATTTATGTATAACTTTACTTGTAACCTCTATCACTCCTATTTATGTTGGTGTTGGGTTTTCTGTGTTTGAGAAGTGAACTAAATTTAAAAAAATTTAAATAAAGGCAATGACTTTTCCTATATGAGCTAAATTTTTAGAGAACATGCAATGTTCAAAACTGGAGGAATTTGATAAGTAGTGTTTTTATTGTTTGAAATGTTTGATTTGATCGTTATTTCTAGTACTTTTATTTTGATTTTGTTTGATTTAACTTTGTGTTTATTTGTTTTTTCAGGAGTTTTAAGGGAACAAAAACTTAATAAGTGAAAGGGAGTTTAACTAGAAAAGACATAATAACCCCAAATGCTTACCTTCAAAATTTAATTTCCCATAGAACAAGGCTGGGGGAATTACGGCCTGGACATAATGGCTATTACAATTGCAATGGCCCAACACATCATAGGATTCCTATTTTTGTAAATTTCTTTTCATGGCTCTCCAACTCTCTATTTTATTCCATGTTTATACCTCCTAAATGCATAATTATGTCATACTTAAATCTTCCTTTATAAATATTTTAATTAAACTAAAACCATTTCAACCAAATCAATCATAGTTTTTACTAACCAAAGAAATAAGTAAAAATTCAGTACTCATAAACGGTCCTCAATGGAACGTTATATTTTATACTACTTTGATAGAATCATGTGATTATGGTCTATCAGTGTGGTAGAGTGTGTTTCCTATTTGTTTTGCACTTGGGAGGTAGCTTCAGATGTGTGGTATAAAATCTTTTATTTCTTGGGGTAGTTAGTGGTTCTCTCTAGGGATTATATGCTTCTTTTTGAGTTTTTTCTCTCTTTAGGTGATAGAGAGAGGATTAGGGGTGATCTTGATATGATTTGAAATTTTATTTTTTGGAATTTTTAGAATGTTCAAAATGATATTATATTTTCTATTTCTTCAGCAAATGTGAAAGATGCGGAAAAAAGAACACTTTTCTTGCATCGAAATGGTATCTTGGTGATCGGTGGAAAATTCATGTTCTTTCTCTTATTAGCTTCGAAACCCCATCTTATATATAACCAATAGAAGTTCTTGGGTTTATGACATGGTTTCAAAGTTAGCTGTTGTTATATATCTTCTTCTAGAGGTATTTATTCTGTTGATGGTAGATCTAGCGGCTTGAGCTCTAACATAATACCTTTTAGGAGTGGAGTAGTTTTGTTGCTTGAATTATGTCTAGTATTTTTATTTTGCTAGTTTTTTTATTCATTAGATTTTTGTTGGCTATTTTGTTACACTTTTATTTCTAAGTATTATAAGTTAGGCATATTTTATAATATCATATACAACAGTTTTTGTATTTTATATATATATATATATATATATATATATATATATATATATATATATATATATATATACTATTTTTCTTCATTAAAAAGAATTCTCTCATGACCAATAAATATTAAAAATAAAATTCACACCTTGCTAGCAAGTTTTTTTATTTTTTATAATCCAAGAAGTCATATTTCTTATAGTACAAGGGTATTCTTGCCCATACAAATTTTAACCATTCTTCAACAGTTTTTTAACATATATTTACTTCAAACAAGACAATGATATCAGTCATAAAAAGATACATTTTGCCATATGCCTTGCCAAACTCAAGAAATTAATTTAATATTGTTGATCAAATTGTGGGTCAGTCCATACGGAGCCATGCTCTAGCTTTAACCAGGACTCCTACTAGTGGACGGTGGGATTGGTCCTCTTGGATTAGTCGGTCGTAAGGCCGGATACAAAGATTTCAATATATATATATATATATATATATATATATATATATATATATATATATATATATATATATATATATATATATATATATATATATATATATATATATATATATATATATATATATATATATATATATATATATATATATATATATATATATATATATATATACACACTACGCCAAAAATATGATTAGACAACACCAAAAAGACAGCGGTTTTATGCAAAAGCGCTGCTAAAAAGAATAAAAAAATATCGCTAAAAAAAAGCGTCTTAAAAGAAAGGCTTTAGAAAGCGCTTTTCAAAAGCGCTGTAAAAGAATGTAAAAGAGTGCCACCTTAGAAAGCGCTATTATAAGACTTCTAAAAACAGCCTTTAGAGAGCGCTTTAAAAAAGCGCTGTCTAAAGTTAACCATATAATTTAAAATATATTTATTTAAAATATACTTTAAATTATATTAATATATCAAATTATATTTAATATATTTAAATTATATTTTAATTTATTTTAAATTATATTTAAAATTATTCAAATAATATATTTAAATATATATGTTTTAAATACAAGCATTTTAACTTATTTAAATTATATTTAATATATATAAATTATATTAATATATAATTTAAAATATACTTTAAATTATATTAATATATCAAATTATATTTAATATATTTAAATTATATTAAATTATATTTTAATTTATTTTAAATTATATTTAAAATTATTCAAATAATATATTTAAATATATATGTTTTAAATACAAACATTTTAACTTATTTAAATTATATTTAATATATATAAATTATATTAATATATAATTTAAAATATACTTTAAATTATATTAATATATCAAATTATATTTAATATATTTAAATTATTTTAAATTATATTTTAATTTATTTTAAATTATATTTAAAATTATTCAAATAATATATTTAAATATATATGTTGGCACCTTATTTTATATATTTATGGAGTCAGTATAAACACTGGATGAGGGCGTAGTACCGCTGGTCAAGGAGGTTTGTGTGTTTGTTTGCCATGCTTTGAGTCTGGGGTTCGAATCCCCCTCGCCCTAGACTCATTTTTATATTTTTTGACATTTTCAGTTAACCCTAAGACAGCGCTTTCTAAGGACAAAGCGCTGTTCTAAGACTTCTAAAAACAACCTTTAGAGAGCGCTTTAAAAAAACGCTGTCTAAAGTTTAACCTTAGAAAGCGCTTTAAGAAAAGCGCCCTCTAAGGTCTTTAAGTCTCCTCACCTTAGAAAGCGCTTTTTAAGTAAAGCGCCCTCTAAGGTCATTTATTAATTAAAATATAAAACACATTTCATTTCATTTTCTGAAACTGCTTCTAATCATTTTCTTCTCGCGACCCTTGCTCTCTTTCTTCTCTGCTGAAACCCTTGCTCTCTTTCTTCTTTGCCGTCGTTCATCCGCCATTGCCGTCGTTCATTCGCGGTTGCCATCGTTCTGCTGCCGTCGTTCATTGTCGTGACTTTACTGCTGCCGTCGTTTTGCTGTCATCGTGACGAAGAATAGGTACATTGTTGTTGATGTTCTTACTTCTAACATTGTTGTTGCTGTTCTTACTTCTAACATTGTTCGTTGTTGCTGGTCGTAAATCGTTCTTGCATGTTACTGTTATTCGTTGTTGCTGTTCGTTGTTACTGTTGTTCGTTGTTGCTGTTCGTTGTTACTGTTCTAACATTGTTGTTGATGTTTTTTATTTATAAATTTATTTCTCTTGATTTTTAAACTATTATTGTTGTTCTTGTTTAGTATATATAATAGAATATGACCCTGCAGTGAAATTTTGTGTAGGATTACTATTGAATATGTTACTGTTCGAATATTTTGTGTAGGATTACTATTGACCTCTCCTTTTGGTACCTGTTAGACTTAGAAACTCAGAATCTTATCATTCTTTTATAAGGGTGTTTGTTTATTCACTTGGTTAGGCTTTGTAAGTTGCTTAGGCTTTTGTGTAGGATTACTATTTCAGTGTTTATTTACTCAGAATCTTTTGTGTAGGATTACTATTTCAGTGTTTATTAATTATTCATTAACAGTTAAGTGAGGGTGTTGGTAAGAAACTCTTTTGCTTTATGAGTTTATATTTGTCATTTACTTTTTGTTTTTTTCTTTCTTACAGGTAAAATGTCTAATAACCAGGAAGACATCCACGAGACACAAGATACACAGGAATCTCAGAATGAAGCTTCGAATGCGAATGTAGAACATGAAATAAAAAGAGGAAAAACCATTATGAAGAGAATCATCCGTGCTAGAGATAAAGGGATGAGATTTGATGTACATTGGAGTGAACAGAACCAACTAGTTGAGCCTAACGGTTCAATGTTATCTTCATACATTGGCTCACTTGTCCGTCAGCACATTCCAATCACTAGTGATAATTGGAGGAGTAAATCGTTGGATGCCGGTAAAGAAAAGATATGGACTGAGATACAGGTACTTACCAAATATGATTAGATTTTTATTGACGATTAAGTCTTTAATTTACTTATACTAAAACACTTTATGTTTATATGTGTATGTTTTTTTCGTAGAGGTCCTTTAATATTGAAGAAAGCCGGCAAAAGTATTGTCTTCAATTGGCCGGAAAGAGACACAGAGGGTTTAGAGCCTTATTATCAAACAAATATCTTAGGGACGAGAACAAAAATTTTGTTGAAGCAGAACTTCCACCGTTGTATGCGGATGTGATTACACCGCAAGAATGGGGCATTTTTGTAGACAAACGGAAAACCGAAGAATTCAATGTAATGTTGTCTTGTCATGTCTATTGATTGTATTATATTTGTGTTTCATTAGTTTGTTTTGATATGACTTAAAATTTTTTATCCATAAATTGAGTGCCATTAATCGCGAAAGAGCATCAAACCCCGCATATCCATACAGAAAAGGGTGTTTGGGATATGCACGATTACAACAAAAATTGGTAAGTATATATTAATGCTATGATTTTATTAATTGTATTATTGTGTTATAATTGATGAACTTATTATTTAACTAAATGTGTAGTTAGAAGAGTCTAAAAGTGAAGAATCATCACTTCCGGACCATGTTTTGTGGAAGGAAGCTCGCGTGGGTAAGGGTGGAGCTGTTACAGAAGATGTTCAGCATGTTTATGAAGAATGTGTAAGTATAACATTATGTCTCAAAGTTAATTGAAATTTTATTAAATTATAATTAATTTTTAATCCCCACTAATTATTTTCGATATATCAATGAATTTCAGGAGAATCTATCTAAATCCATACCCACAGGTGAGGATGATTGTAGGAGCATTCTTAGTCGAGTACTAAATGTTCCTGAGTATCCCGGTCGGGTGAGAGGTAAAGGATTTGGTGTGACTCCATCATCCTTGTATAAGAAATCAAGGAAAAAAAATCCCACCACCCAAGAAATCATGCAAACTGTGATGGCACTACAAGCGCAAGTCCAAGCATTGCAGCAGGATAAAGAGAGATATGAGGCGGAAAGGCGCGGGTCCGGTTTGAAAGATGCTAGTGACAAAGCTAGTATCAATTCTCCAAATAAAATTCCTGAGGTAATTAGCACATATTTATTTTAATTAAATTGACACATTTATTTTATTTGACCTTTATACATATTAACAGTTACATATTTATCATTGCTTCAGGGCATTTCATCTTGCCAACTGTATTTGTCGTTTCCGACTTATCGCATGGTTGGAAAGGGAAAAGTGCATAACTTTGCGGGAGCGTTACTTCACCATCATCCGCTCCCACAAGGTTATCTGAAAGTGTCGGTTGATATCGCTTTAGATACGGATGCGTTACTACCGATACCAGACTCGGTTTTAGAGGTTACATTGCTGCGGGATGCAATAGGTTCGTTTGTTGCATGGCCGTTAGACCTCATTTGCATAGGTGATGAGGTATGTTGAAAACCATTACGAATCTCTTAGTATTCAAATGTCAATTCTTAACGATTATGAAAATCATTCTGAACCATTACTTACTTTTTTTTACATGGTAATGTTAGACTCCTACAAAACCCGCAGCAAAGAATAAAGGGGTTTTGCTGCAAAATGAGTCTGTTGAATCACACAGAGAGGTAGCTTTTAAGTGTTATTCTATTATCCGAATTCATGATTTTCTACTTTACCTAACTTATATGATTGTTAGGTTACTGCTCAACCTTTACAACAGACCGGCAAGAAAAAAGCGCCTACAAGGACCGTGAAGGAAAAAAGTAGACCTCACTTTCAGACGTCACTTTTGGAAATGTCTGATTTGATGCAAGGTGCTATTCGTCAAATCAACATGGACGAAGGTGTTTTTGGTTTTCCTCATTCCGAGATAATCAGAAAAGAGGACATGGAGCAGGTTTTCAATCATACTGAATTTGGCATCGGTGTTATGCATTCAAAGATCTGGTACTCCAATCAATCTATTATTTATTTAGTTGAACAATTTATTTACACATTTCAATGATAATAGTCTAATGTTTATTATGTTTTTATTTAAGGTGCATGTATGAAAAATTCATGCGGGGGACGGATTTGTCAAACAAATTTTGTTTCTTCTCTTGTAGCCTTGTTAATGCACCGAGAATTGGTATGAATGCAATTGAAGTAAGAGACCACTTACTTGAGCGATTTACGGCCAGCCACACATAATGTCTATTTCTTTTACCGTATAATACTGGAAACGGGTAAGATTTTCATTATAATTTCATTCTAATCTTTAATTTGTATCTTTTGCGTAAAAATTATCCATCTAAACTTTTGTTATACTTTACAGTGGACACTGGTTGTTGGTTGCCATTAATCCTGTAACAGAAGTGGTCTATTATCTTAATTCATTGGATACTGATTGGTCCACATATCAGAATATGAAGGATGTGGTTGACATGTAAGTGAGACTGTTCAAAATATTCGTGTGTATTTGTATATCTAATTATTTCTGTGACACTGTTCTAAGTTTAAGTTTTTCTTTTATAGAGCTATACTACTATACCGTGCACAAAGAGAAACTCGAGTAGCACGGGCTAGATCAACCAATATTACATGGGTCAAAGTGGAGGTATATTAATTTTCACAATATTGCTTATTAGTGATGCTACTTAATAACACAAAACATCTATATATTATTTCTTATTTGTTTGTCTATGTGTAGTGCCCTCGTCAGCGTAATGGCATAGACTGTGGGTACTTCGTTTTGAGGTTCATGAGAGAAATCATTCAAATGGAACAATTATAGATTCCTATTAGGGTATGCATGGTTTTATAACTTAGGATTTTAATATCGGATATGTCATATAATTTATTATTTTTAACTAAATAATGCGTATTTTGTTTTGTTATGTAGTATTTCGAAGATATGGCGTGTTCTTCTTACACAAAGAAACAATTGAATTATATTACGGAAGAATTGTGCGAATTCTTTCTTCTAAAAAAAATTATTTGAATGTATAGTTTTGTGAATGTAAATTTTAGTTTTGTGAATATAAGAAAATTCTGTTGCAAGAAGAATTCTGTTGTAAATTTTGTGAATTCTGTTAATGTATATATATGAATTCTGTTGTTGCAAGAATTTTGTGAATTTTGTAAATTTTGTGAATTCTGTTGTAAGTCTTGTGAATGTTAATTTTATTGAAATGTATATATGAATTCTGTTGTTGCAAGAATTCTATTTCTTGAAATGTATAAGAATTCTGTTGTTGCAAGAAATTATATAAGAAATGCTGGTTTGAAACTATGCAGGTTTCTGCATAAAAAAAAAAGGCTAAAATGGGATTTTTTATACGTAGAAAAAACCAATAAAATTATAGGTATACTTTAGAGAGCGCTTTTAAGGAAAAAGCGCTCTCTAAAGTACCCTTTAGAGAGCGCTTTTAGGGAAAAGCGCTCTCTAAAGGTATACAAAAAAATCATTTTCAGTATACATTAGACAACGTTTTCAAAAGCGCTGTCTAAAAGCACCTTTAGAGAGCGCTTTTGAAGGAAAAAACGCTTTCTAAAGTTTATAAAAAAAAAATTTAAATTTTAAAAGTATACTTTAGACAGCGCTTTTGTAAGCGCTGTCTAAAGTTCCTTTTTAGAGAGCGCTTTTTCATAAATAAAAAAGCGCCGTCTTTACCTACGACAGCGCAGGCTTAAACAGAGCTTTTAAGCGCTTTTATAGGGCAAAAAAAGCGCCCTCTTTTCCCTCTTTTCCCGTAGTGATATATATATATATATATATATATATATATATATATAAATAATTTGTTGATCAAATCCTCTAAGTTACACATATTGTCATTGAATAATATGCCATTGCTCATTCTCCAAATGCTCCACACTATTGCAAGCCAGCATCCACCATTATTCCTTTTCTTCATTCTTCCTTGTTGATTCGTATCCACATGTGTCAGATTTTATGTTAACTCCTTGAGCTACAATGCTTATTCCTCATTCTCAGTGAGCGGAAGATCAAAGTTGGTATGGAAATCCCAGATCCACGCTCCCTAAACCTTCTGCCTCATCTCTGCAACAGATCCTCCTTGTTTTCCTATTAACTTATATAATATGGGGTTGACGAACCTTAGTGGTTTGTCACCAATCAATCTTTCTAACCAGAATGGTATTTTCTCCCCCACTCCTACCTTGAAATGCAAGTGTTTTGCACAACAGCCACCATACATACTATCCTTCACTACATACATGCAAGCAGACATTATGTCTTTTCACCATAGTGATTTTTTTTCTGTTTGGCTCCTTGCTCCTAATAATTTGTTGTTGAACGTCTCCATATCTTTCATTTAGGATGCCACTACATACGAGTTTATGTTCACTCATCAGTCTCCATTTCCACTTGCATAATAGTGCTATGTTGAAATCCCCAATGTATCTTACATCTAATCCACATGAATCCTTTGATTTGCATACATTCTCCCATTTTACCCAGCTTATGCCTCTCTTATCCTCATCATCTTTCCACCAAAATCTACATTGGATTTGAATAATCTGTTGAATAATCTTCTTAGGTGTTTTGAAGAAAGACATGGTTTAAATTGGTATGCTTAAAAGAACAGTTTTAATAAGGTTACTCTCGCTATAATAGATAAAGTTCTAGCTTTATAGTTTGATAGTTTTTCTTTAAAATATCTAGAACTTGCTTCCAAGTGTTACACCTCCTAGGATTTGCCTCCATAGGTATGACTTAAAATTTGAAATGAAACACATCTTGGATGCAAGATAAGAACTGTGATGTTGCTTCCATACAAGAGTTGTCTACATGAATCCCATATAGGGTACTCTTGTAAAAAATCACCTTGAGACTTTAAACCATAACAAAACCTCTTAAAATTGATTTTATGCTCCCAAGATTCTGCCAAGACCCTTTCCCCACAATTATAGTGTCATCTGCAAACTGTATAGACCTATACTTTACCATATTGTTTACTTTGAAAGTCACAAACTCTCCAATCTCAGCAGCTTTGTTGACCAAACTAGTTAAACCTTTTGACACAATCGTGAAAAGAAAAGGTGGAAATGGATCACCTTGTATAAGACCTCTTTCAACCTTGAAATCTATTGTTGGGCTTCTATTAATAAGTACATACATGATAGTGTTAAACACACAAACCTCCATCCATTTACTCCACTTAGCACCGAAACCCAACTTCTCCATCATGTACTTTCTCATAAATTCCAACTAACACAATCATAAGCATGCTCAAAATCAATCTTCAATAGTAAAAACTCCAGCTTTTCCTTTTTGGCCAAGTCTATTATCTCATTAAGAACAACCACATCTAAAATTTATCTTCCTGGGATACTTGTTGTTTGACATGGTGAAATTATCCCACTTAGTTGTCCTTTCAACCAAATAAGATGGTAATTTTGCTAGGATTTTGTACAGGCAACCCACCAGGCAAATAGGTCTATATTCTCTCAAGTCTTGTGGATTGTCGTTCTTTGGAATGAGTGTTGTAAATGAAGAAATGATGGCTTTGGGTATTATAGCATTATCATTAAATTTTCTCACAAATTTAACCAAATCTTTTTCAAAAAACTACAAACATTTATGTAAAAAGTTGAAGTTCAAGCCATCTGGCCCAACACTCTTGTCACCCTCAGAATTTCACACTTCCTTTTTCAATTCTTCTCTTGAAAAATCTACTTCCAACTTGTCCATTTCCTCATAATTTGTTTTTCTAAATTCCAATCTCTTTAGTTCAGGTCTATATTTGAATTGTTCCTCGAATCTTTTCTCAAATACTCTGGCTATTTCTTTCTTTACAACACTTACATCTTCAAATCTGACTCCTTCTTGTGTTTTAATTGATACTATAACATTGCTTCTCATCCTCTCTTTTATGTCTAAGAGGAAGTACCTAGAATTTTGATCTCCCTCCCCTAACCACTTTTGTCTAGATTCCTGCCTAAGTAAACTCTCTTTTAGATTAAGCTTTCTTCATAACTCTTCTAGAGCCTCCTTTCTATTTTACCTAATGATACCCCCCCCCCCCCCCCCCAACATCAGAGATACAAATTATTTCACCTAGCTCATTGAATTATTTTTGTTCATCTTCTACTTTAAAGTCCAACCAACCAAATACATCCTTGTTCCATTTTCTCAAGCTACCTCTTAGAAGTTTTATATTTTATTTTAGAACATATGCTTTCTTTCCCACAACATTGAACCTCCTCCACTCAGCCTCCACAAAATTCAAGAATTCCTTGTTTTCAAACCAACCACTATTAACCATAAAGGGCTTTGGGCTCCAATCTTTGTCATTTGACTTAACCCATTTTGGTGCATGATCTGAAATGTCTATATCCCCAACCATCTGACCTACTATTTTCCACTTATCCATCAAGTTTTCAGACAAAAGGAACCAATCTAATATGCTTCTAGAGCTACCCTATTTATTAAACTAGGTAAATCTACTACCTATTAAAGGTACATCTACAATTTTAATATTATTTATAAATTCATTGAAATCAACCATATCTCCACTCTTGCACAAGTTATATATACCCATTATTTCTAACTTTTCCCTGGCCATATTGAAATCCCCCCTAAACACCAAAATTCTACTCCGCCCTTTCTTTTAAATTTCAGTAGATCTAACCACATGATCATTTTCTTCTCTATGAGGCAAGAGGATAAAAAGTTTATAAAAACATAAACTTGTCCTCTGAATTCTGCACATAAGCCTATGCAAACTTTATTTTGAAGATGAAAGTTGTGAAAGAAGTCATTTTCTCCATATTTTAATCAACCCTTTTGAAGCTTCATTAGAATTTTTGGATGTCCACTCCGTCTCTCTGCTTCCCCACAAGCTTGCCGCCATATCTTTGTTCTTATTTTGAAATTTTGTTTCCTATATAAACACAAGATCCACCTTCCCTTATTATATAATCCAGTTGAGTCTTTTCCTTTTCAAATGACTCCCACCCCCTTGTATGTTGAAAGACATTATATTAATTAGATTTGTCTAATCTTTGCCTCCTTAGTCCTTTTTCCTTCTTTATGCCTCGACTCCATAGCCTTGATTGCTTCCACATAGAACTCATATCTTTCCTCTTTTAAAATGCCAACTCCTTGATTGTATTCCACACCTTCTCTGCTACATCTTTGTCTACAACTTCCTAAAATCTCTTATTTCCTCGCAATACGTCTGAGTCAGTTATTGATACACAACATAAGTTGGACCCCCCCCCCCCCCGAAAAAAGTGAAGACGATTCTTTTAATATTGAAGGTTGATTAGTCGTCTTCGATTTATGGCTCTATTTTTCTTATTCTGGTTTTTTTTGGGAAAATAGCTGCAAAAAAGAATATTCGTCGATCCCTTGAATCTCCTCACTATCTTCTTCACTTTCATCGTCTCCTTTATCCCCCTCTTGTAAATTAGGGTTTTTTCTCATTTCATTCTGTGATCCTCCCCCTTTATTCTTTTGGCTAATTCGATGTTCCCCTAATTGGCTTTTATCTCTCGACCCTTTCCTTCACTGTGGGCTTTTTTGAACTTAATTTGTTGGGCCTTGCACTTGGCTAGGTCCTTTTTCTTCTGAGTGTTTCTAGTTAGGTTCTTTTTCTTCTGAGAGTTCCAACCTGGATCACTTAACCACACCTTACCTTTGAAACCTTTATTTCCTTTTTCTCATTCCAATCAAACTTGTGGTTGACTATATTGTACCATGATTTTGTCAAATGGTGTTTCATTGGTAGAACGAAATCATGCTTTGTTAGACTCTGCCTCATCCGTTTTTTGCAGCAGTTAACATTTTTCCATCATATTTTTTCCTTTTGTCTAATTATTCGAACAAACAATTAATTCATTTTCTTCTTGATGATGCACCTTCTCTGACCTATCAACATCATTACTCTTTGTCCCTTGGACAAAAGAGATGTCGACATCTTCCTCCTTCATTGTCTTCATCGAAGCTCCACTCAAAATCTCTATAATCTTCTACTTCTTGTTTTGGTATGACCATAGATATTCTCATAGGTCCATGGTGATCTTACATAACTTTTATCTTAAATACACCATCATTTATTCCTATATTATGTGTTTTATTCAGAATCATGTTATAGTTTGTCCTTATGAGAATTCTTGCTACGTCGTTGTTTATTCTTTTTATGTTGCATCGTCCGAACATATGTATACTCCTATCGATTTTCACATAAAATTAAACACCTTTGGGGACCACGCATGGCAGCGTAGACCGTAGCAGCGTACCCAAGTCATCCTTTTATTGTCAACATCTTGGGATTTCCATGGGCATATTTCATTGAACCATTGTCCAACCCAACTCAAGCTTATTCTATTAATTCCTTTATTTCACCTTCACAGTGTTCTTCCAACAAACATAGGTTGGCTCACAATGGTGTCACTTTTACCCCAAATTAACCCTCACCATGAAACGCCTCATGAATGTTATAAGTCATTGTCAAGTTCTCTACAACTCCCACGAAAGCCTTTTGGAATCATACCACTTCCTCCTTCTCAAATTTGTATTCAAAATGAGTAAATGGAACCATTTTCTGGTTTGAAATTGCCTTCAAAAAATTTCCTTTTCCTAAATCTATATTTTTCTCAACACCTGAGCGTATGATTATCTTCTTCTGTCTTTCTCCACATATTTTGATTCGTGGAATCCCTCCCTTCTTCCATACTGTTTTCCTTTTGGTTATGCCTGTTTCTTCATGTTTTATTCCTTGCCTTTAGACATGGCAACATAACCCATACCCGCGGGTATCCACCCGAACCCGCCCCGAAGTTGACGTGGAAAACCCGCTTTGAATTGGTTTGGGTTCGGGTTTCGGTTTTCCCCGATTAAAAAATATGGGGATGGGTCGGGTAATGGGGACACTAGTACCCACCCTGAACCCACCCCCGAACCCGCCCCATTTATTTTATTATCCAAATTATTATTTAGTTTTGTTAATTTGGAATATTAAATATATGGTCAATGTTTTGATATTTTAATTTGTATTAATTATTTAAAATTTTTGAAATGTATGTATGAAATTTTTTGAGATTGTTTTATTTTATTATTTGTAATGTAATTTGATTTTGGAAATAATAAATATTTATTTAAAAAAAATTGATTTTACTAAATGGATGGTGGCGAGGCGGGGATACCCGAACCCAACCCGAACCCGTTTGGGACGGGTTTGGGTTTTAATTCTCCATCCCCGTTTGGGTTTAGGGCGGAGAACGAGGATTATTTGGGGATTCGGTTTGGGTTTGGGAGAGGTAAAAACCATCCCCGACCCGCCCTGTTGCCATGTCTACTTGCCTTTGCTTGTGTTTATTCATGTATTCCATCCTTTACTTGCATCTGACTTTTCCTCCCTTTTATATCTAGGAATGTTTGCATATATTTTCTTTGCTCCAATGATGATGTTGTCTAGTTTTGTAGTCATCGCCCTCTCATCATCTACATTATGAAACCTTGCAAATTCATACCTCTTTCCTCTCTTGTCTTTTTTTGGAGTATGAAAACTTCTACTATGTCTCTAAATTCTTTAAATACTGCACACATTTCTCTTGCACCGAATTCGTATGGCATTTCATTGAAGAAAAATGTGCTTTCCTTTTCTTCCCCTTTGAAAGTCTTATATTTTCCGTTCTCTACATCCCATTTCTGCTTCTTCCCTTCTTGTTGTTTGTGTCATCCTCTTCTCCTGCTCACTTGTAGGGGTGGGAAAATGGGCCTAGCCTGTTGGTCGTGCCTGTTTAGCCCACACTTTAGTGCAGGGTGGGCCAAGGGTTTAGACCCATCACCCTCTAATGTGTCCGCCCAATTTTTTTAGGGACTTTTGCGGGCACGGACATTTACATAAAATTTTGTGTTTTTAGAATTAAAAGTCGCAGCGCCTGCGGGCTTTCTCTGCCCATCCCTCACTTTTTTTGCATGGAGGACCTAGGTTTTAGGCCTGTATCCTCAATTATGTCCGCTTCGGCCCGCCCTGCTTATTTTTGCGAGTTTTTTGGGGGGGGGGGGGGGGGGGGGGGGGGGAGGGAAACGGGACAAGCATGCGTGTTTGTCAACCCTACTCACTTGGATTCATTCCTGGTCAACTTTTTCTTCCTTGTTGAACTTCATTTTTGTTTTTTATTGGTTTTCCTCAAATGCGGTTGATTGGGGTGGTTTGCGGTAGATATGCTTGGTTGACAGTTTGGCTATGGGTGGATTTCTTGAGAGAAGTCAATCCGTCTCTCTCACTATTTCAAATATACCCCAACTTTTTTTACATTTCTATGTTTTAAACGATTTTCAAAACAAAAATTAGGGGTAAAATTAGAAAGAGTGTGAAACTTAAATATATTTAGACATTTTTTTAAAGGTTGAGCTTTTTTGTAAAGTTGCTTATTATATATGAGACCTGAGGGAGTAGTGCTTTTAAATTTGTGGTTGAAATTGCTAGAATATTATATATATATATATATATATATATATATATAATGAGAATGCTTTTTTATATAACAATAATAAGAATAATTATTAGCCTTTAAATTAAAAATAAATGGTTGAAAATAAAAATTTCATTTAAGGAACAGGTATGTCTCTTTCATCATTTATTATTTTTTTTATAAGCAATTTGTATTAAAAGGGAGAAAAAGGGATTCTCCAACCCGATACAAAAAACCAAACAAAGAAGGAAAACAAAAACCTATAAATTACAAGTGATTTATAGGATGTTTCATCCAATCGTAAAAGTTACATCTCCTACGACCAATCTCCAACCATTTCCAAGAGAGAGTAACAACATTGTTGAAAATGGCCTCCACATCACAAATAACATCGTTGAAGATATATTATTTCTTGTGTTCCAAATACACCAAGAAGCAATGATCCAAACAAAATAACTCATATCCTCCTTACCCTTATCGAATAACGTCAAAAACCAACGTAAAGCATATTCGGTGATAGAATTAGACGACACCGGCGAATATCCTAGCCAACCCGCAATTTTAAACCATAACTGTTGCGCCTTGGGGCAGTTGAGGAATAGGTGCGCAACATTCTCATCCTCGTGGAAGCACATAACAAACACTTTCTCGTAGGAGGAAACAACAATACCTTTAAGGGCGAGGTTATCGCGAGAAGGGAGTCTGTTACAAATCATTCTCCAACAGAAAATTTTGATTTTCAGTGGAACATGAGTTTTCCAGACAACCTTTAAAAGCAGCGCTTCAGGAACTTGAAAATCAAACCTCGGTAAATCTGGGATCAGAATATCGTAGCAAGAATGAACAGAAAAGACCTTTGTAGAGTCAAATTTCCAGACCCACGCATCCATAATATCCTTCTTTACCTGAAATTGCAACAGAAAATTATGCAGGAAGTTGGTCAAGGTAGAATCGACCTCATCCCTCCAGCAATTAGCAAAGTCCCACATCCATCTGTCTTGAACCCAATAACCATAGTCAACAATAGTACCATTTTTATCATTAGCTACATGAAAAAGACCAGGAAAAATATCCTTCAAAAGCCGCTCCCCGCACCAGTATGCTTTCCAAAACAAAATACAGTTCTCGCTGCCTAACACAGAAATAGTAGCATCGTGAAAACAGTAGGAGGAGCCTATCGTTTTGATGCTGAGAATATCTCGCATCCAAAGAGAAGCACTAGTTGGATAAGGATCAGAATCAGTGTGTATCGCGCAGTAAGAGAGGCTACCGTAGCGACGAGTCAAGAAATCCCGCCATATTTCTTTACCACCAGCAACAAATTTCCATAACCATTTAGACAACAGAGCTTTGTTAAACATCCCAACGTGCTTAATTCCAAGTCCATCCTTCTCAATGGGATTACACAGCTTATCCCAACTGATCCAAGCGATACAACTTTTAACCGCCGAGCCGGACCAAAGAAATCTCCGTTGTATAGCAATAATGTCTTTGATTACTTTCGTAGGAGCCTTGAAAAAAGACAAGTAATGTATAGGCAAATTAACAAGCATAGAGTTAAGTAAAGTCACTCTACCACCGATTGATAAATTTCTACCGACCCAAGTGTTTAAGCGAGCTTTTAGCGAGTCCAATACCGGGTTCCAAAAAGACATTTTCCTGTGATTTCCACCTATAGTAACACCCAGGAATTTGAAAGGGAGAGAGCCCGAGCTGCAAAATAAGAAGGATTCAGCAGCTTTAAGGAATGACGGTTCAAGCCCAACACCAAAAATGCGACTTTTGGAGAAATTGATTTTTAATCTCGAAACAGCTTCAAAACCTCTAAGAATAGTTTTCAAGGCCCATATATTATTGTACCCTCCATCACAGAACAACAAAGTGTCGTCGGCGAATTGCAAGATTTCAACCGACACTTCATCATTAAACCCGAAACCAGAAAACGCGTTAATACTAGATGCTCTTCTCACCATGACAGCCAACGATTCAGCAATAAGAGCAAATAGGAAAGGGGCAATCGGATCACCTTGCTTTAGACCTCTAAACGCTTCAAAATCCATCGAGGGGTTACCATTGATCAAGACAGATACAAAAGAGAAGTACACAGATCCTTTAATCCATTTGATCCAATTAGGTCCAAAATTCATCGATCTAAGGACATGAATCCAGAAATTCCAATCAACGCAATCGTATGCTTGGGCGAAGTCGACTTTGAAAAGAAGACACATTTTCTTGTCTCTTCTTGCCAAATCAATAATCTCATTAGCAAGAAGTACACCGTCCAGCAAATTTCGCCCAGGTATAAAAGTCGTTTGAACCGGAGAAACAAGGCTGGAAGTAATAGTAGACAATCTAGACGCAAGGATCTTAGAAATCACTTTTGAAATGCAACCAACAAGGCTTATGGGCCTGTAGTCTCCAAACTTTTGAGGGCAATCCACTTTGGGAATCAAAGCAATAAACGACGAAGAGAAAGCTTTCGGGATCGTGTTCCGCTGTCGCGCGCGGATCAAAAACGAGTGATTTTCAAACGGTAGTTTAGCGACAACTGTAACTCGGATATCGTTCTCACAAGGATTCTTGATTATTACTAACCAAAGGTAAATCGAATTAGGGGGGGTTTTGGTTTGGTGTTCGATTGAGAAAAAGTGATTAACAAAAGTGATTATGAAATAAGTCAATCTACCGATTCAATTCCTACTATCATCGATTATTATAATTTTAATACCCTAAGCGGATTGTCTATTCCTATTTGGATACAAACTCAGTGACAAGCGCGGTGAAGTTCGTGAGATGTATGATCCTATTGTCCAGATTAAGCAAACGGAATAAGTTTTCATGGATTAAGCAAACATGATTGATCAGGCACAAAAACGAATTAAGCAAACGTGTCGTGCCAATGTTAGGGTCATACAATCAACCAAATTGAATCAATATATTTCATGCAATTGAATTAAGCATACAAGAACACAAAATATCATTGAAAGGAATTAAACTAAAATTAACATTATAATAATCTCAAGTGTTGGAACCTGAATTACAGCAGATCGACTCAGAAAGATTAGTTCTTCATCGTAATCGTACAAAAGCAAAAGATTCAAATTTTGTGAAAAGAAAGAGAGAGGAAGCTAAAGTAACACGCTTCTCCCCTTATACAAGAGAAGGGAATTCGGTTTACAACCCAACTGGGTCAAATACATAACATAACCCAGGCCCAAAACAAGTGACCCAAAATAAATTATATCTAATGCTGCAACTTCAACGACTTTTTCAGGGCTGCTACAGTCTGATTCAACTTCTGACTTCTTAATGAAAGTCGTAGCTCTCTGTCTTAGCTTTCCATCGACTGGTAGAACGTCTCAAACCGATTCCCGTAGCTCCAGATATGATCATTTTAGTGCAGACTTCTAATGCTGAAAATAAAGTGCGAAAATCAAATAAGTGCAAAAATAAACTAATTTATAAAAACACATTAAAATAGAAAAATAACCAAAGTAAAGTATGGAAATGTATAAGTATAAACATATAGGAATGTGCATCAAAATGCACTGATCAGATCGCACCTGAAAAAGAGAAATGGACCAGACAATTAACAAAATCTAATCCACCAACATCCCAACACTCCTTAATGAAATTGAATGAGAAACCATCAGGACCAGGAGACTTGTTGCCCTCACACGCAAAAACAACAACACGAATTTCTTCATGAGTGAAAGGGGCTTCCAACCTAGTGTGATCCTCCTGGTTAAGTTTCTTGACATCGTCAAGATTCAGAACAGGTCTAGTATAAGCGTCCTTGGAGTATTTAGCCTTAAAGAAATCACAGGCAGCCGTTTTAATAAGAGTTGAGTCTTGGATCACGTTCTCGTCCGTTCCAATCGCCGCAATAAAATTCACGCTAGCTCTGGCCTTCAAGGAAGAATGGAAGTACCTACTGTTAATGTCCCCTTGTTTCACCCATTTTGATCTGGATTTTTGAAATAACATACTTTCCTTGAATCTAAGCGTGCTCCACAAACGCTCTTGGGCTTCTCCTTTGAGTTTAATTTTCCCATCAGACAAACCTTCCAAGATGCTTTCCATGACCTCATCAATTTCGTTTAACACATTGATAGAGTTATCAATCTTGAGGTCAAGCCATCCAAACACTTGAACGTTCCACCATTTCAATCGAGCTTTAAGGGCGAGAAGTTTTTCTTTAGCACGAAAGAAGGAGAACCTTGAATTGATAACGAATCCCAAACTTCTCGGATAAAAAGCTTGAAGTCCTTATTGTCCAACTAGCAATTAAAAAACCGAAACGGTTTAGGACCTGAATTAGAGCTGGTAGATTTGATCCAAACTGACCTGTGATCAGAACTGTCGCGCTTGCCTACAAATTGAGCCTTGAACTCCCAACAATATGAAAGAGACCCGTACATGTTCTTTAAATGAATTTTTTAATCTCAACCATTTATTTTTAATCTAAAGGCTAATAATTATTCTTATCTATCTCATATAAAAATAGCATATTATATATATATATATATATATAAAATTTTTAAATTAATTCCAATCCTAAAATATTTCCTAGAGTATTAAAATCAAAGTTGTTCGAATCATTTATTATGAAAGAGGTCATACTATATATGCAATTGAATTGAAAGATCTAACAAGTTAAATAAATGGCCAGGTATTTAAACTATAGTTTTAAAAACCGGACCGGACCGGCCGGTCGGACCGGTTGGACCGGGAACTGGCCGGGTTCGCTTGTTGGATCGGACATGTCTTTGAATCGGTGAGAACCGGTGAACCGGGAAAACTGGAAAAACCGGCGGTTTTTGCAAACCGGCGGTTCAACTGCATATTTTTTTTAAAAAAAAATTAATTTTTTTTTTAAATTTTTTTTAAAATTTTTTTAAAATTTTTTTTTTTAATTTTTTTTGTTAATTTTTTTTTTAATTTTTTTTACTCAAATACATAGGAACTTTTCTTCAAGAATAATAGTAATCACTCATTTAATTCAAGTGATACACAAATTAAGTTTTGTAATATCCACAAAACTATTTTTACTATTTTGTATTTATATTGATTGAAAAATCATCATACAAATATTTGTATAGAAATTTAAGAACACAAATTAAGAAACAAAATATAATATAATTTTAGACTTAACTGATTTCCATTAGATATATATATAGACTTGGAAAATTTATTATTTAAAATAATGTTAATATTTGTATTGTTTTAATTATTAACATTAAAACTTATTTTTTATTAACATTATAACTATGAATTTAAATTAGACTCTGTTTAAAATTTACAATTAGACTCTTTTAAAATTTGAATTTAAATTATGAACCTGTGAATTTATGATATGATCTTTTCAAAAAATTTAAGTGCTAGTTATAGTTTTTAGAGACTGAATCATCCGGTTCGACCGGTTTTACCTGTTTTATACCTATTATAATGACAGGTTTATTCAACCGAGTTATCCGGTTTAATCCGGTTTGGTCATGCGGTTCGACCAATGACCCAGTGGTTCGACCGATAAACCAGTAAATCAGTACCCTCACCGGTTTGATGACCGGTCTGGTTTTTAAAACACTGATTCAAACTATATCATTGCTCGTGAAGTTGAGAGTCTCACCACAGGAGACACTAAAGAAGTACTTATTGACGGTAACCAAAAAATTCATTCTTTCTAATGTTTGCCTTTATAACTTATGCAATGTGTGTAAATCTAGTTCCTCCATCATTTTTGAAAACATTGAATTTCAAAATAGAGTTCAACAAAAACTCTAAACAGGTCTTTGGAATCATACTCCAAATGAGCATACCCTACATGAAGCATCACTGTAAAGATGAAACACCCCATTAATGAAACACACCATTAATGAAACACCCCATTGGCTCACACACCACAAGACAACTATGAACATTAAATTTTCAACTACATAACATTTAAGTAGCAAGCAACCTTTATTTTTCTGAAACACTCACCTGTCTATTCTATATCATTTGATACATGCAATTTATGTAATAACCCCATTGGATACTTTTGAACAACTTCATTATTATTCTGTCTATGAAAATTAATTTCTTGACATAACAAAGATTAAATTTTATACTTGAATTTTCTGAACAAACGACCACAACCATAACCTTCAATCATAACTATAAATGAACTTCAAATTCAATCTAGGAGTAAAACCATAAACCTTGCATTAAATGAAATTGTTAAGAAACATGATATCCATCTCAACATAATAAATTAACACAAACTAACAAAAACCTTAATAATAAAATTAACACACCAAAACAAACAAGCAGACTAATTAATTAGGGTTATGATATTATAATCAATTTCATGGTGATTTAGGCTTCATTTTTCCTTCATTTGCCATCTTGAAAAGATGAGCTTGAGTTGCAGCAGCTTTGTTGGAGTGAAGTGAGGCAGAAAACCTGTCCCTAACTTGATCAGTTGTGTAAGGGAACTTGTGGTTGACCAATGAGTTGAGAAATGAAGCAGTTCCTTCTCTGTAGAGTGCTCCTAACCCATCAGTTCTAGGGTTGGAAAGTGCTTGTGGTAAGGTTAGACCAGGACTAAACCCAGGAACACTTGTCACGCCAAATGCATTTCCTAATGTTCCCCACCAACCTAGAACTCCCCATATTATTGCTGGATGGTTCCTCCAGAAGCTGTAAATCACAGAAAAACTAATATATCAATAATGTGGTAAATGGTAATATATTATACTTTTTACTAAGTTGCTTTTATAGAGAGAAAAACACAACATATATGTCCACTAGTTATACTAAAATTTAATGTGACTTTCTTTTTCAAACATAACTTTATAACTTATTATCTAAAAGGTTTTAAGGAACTGTCTGATACCCTGAAAATGGCTGCAATAAAAAAGTATTAGAAGATACCGATACCAATACTATTATTCACCATTTTTATGATAAAAAACATATTGTGACACGACGACTCAAACACTGTTCCAACACTTGTACCGATCAAAATCACGAAAAACAGATATTATGAAGTAGGTACTAATATTAACAATGTGTTGTGTTGTGAAAGCAACTTACTTGCAAGTGCCAGTTAAGGGAGATGGGGAAGGAAGGAAAGGAGGTGATGGGAGAGTAGGAGTGCCGGGGTCAACTGGTGTGGATGGAGATGGTGGTGTCAAAGTGATTGGTGGATCAACTGGAGTTGACGGTGGTGAGTTATAGTATCCACCACTTGATGGAGGGTTTGATGGTGTTGAAGGTGTTGGGTTGTATGAGGGTGTTGAAGGTGTTGTTGGAGTTGAAGGATCATGTGGTGGTGATGATACGCAGCCAACTGAAGGTGGAGTTGGAGTATAATAACCTCCATGTGAAGGTGGTGATGATGAGCTTCCATGTGAAGATGGTGAGCTTCCATGTGAAGGTGATGAGCTATGAGAAGGAGGAGAACTACTGCTGCGTGGACCTGCATGTGTTAAAGACAGCAAGAAAAATATCAAATATTTTTCTATCAACTTTTGCTAAAATACTAAACACTGTTAGAGAATTACATAGAGAATCAGAGAAACTTGTAGGAGGGTTTCTTAAATGTGGATCTGGAATGTGGTAGTTCTTCTGATCTACAAGAGTGGAGGAGATTACAGGAATCACAAGGTGTTGAGAAAGAAGTGCAATAAGCACTGTGAAAATGGAAAAGGAGACATTGGTTATTTTCCTCTCCATGTTTTTTCTAGATGCTTAGAAGAATGAGAGAAGAGAAGTGAAGCGCGGAGAGTTTGAAGTGGTGTGAAGTGAGGAGATTGTAGGGAATTTAAGCAGAGAGTGAAGTAAATATTAGCAGGTGGGAAGAGTCTATGGTTAGTTGATATGTTGCAGAGTGCATTTACTCAATACAGTTTTACTACTACTATGCAATAATGGAATTTGAATTCAATACATTAAATGCATGAGGAGATATTTGATTTTGTTGTCTGATTTCAAAATTACTCAAAGATGATTAAGTGGTTAAGTGAATGTATGTTGGATTCAAGTGTGAAAGATTAATCAAACATCCATTATGAATAGACTAAGATTGTTTGGCAAGATTATTATACATTTGTATGTTAAAAATAAGGGACAACTTCGTTATCCATCACAAAAAGTTGGGTAGTATACCTTCAACCAATCCACTAATGCCATATCATTTTATTATACTTAATTATGTATTTAATGATTTAAATTTTATAGATTTTCAATGCAATGTAGTCTAATTTACTTTATGGGTAACTCTATCCAACTTTTTGAAGTGGATAGATAAGAATTCACCTAAAAATAAAAACTATTTTATAACTAACATTTTCCAGGAGCTTATAATTTTGTTATTAACTTACTAAGATAACTCAAGTAGTCTATAGGTTAAAGCTTATAGCTTATTTTTTCCCTTACAAATTTTTTTCAGTACTCCCAATTAAGTAAATACATAGTAGGTTAAGAAAGGAGAGATTGCCAGAAGAAATTTGGAAGGTCGTCTAGGCATTTTTTTTAGATGTTGATAGGATCTTTTAATGAATGGGTTAGGGAGTTCTTTTAAAAAAAAGGAGAGGGAGTTTATCTATTGTCATTTTTAAGAGTTTGTGGTGATTCGAGAGATTAAACTTAGTAAGTTGTCTGCCTCATTGGTGCATTCGTTATGGGGAATCTATTATGTGAGTGGAGTCTTGCCCCTGTGATAGGTAATATTGAAGGTCTTCTTTTCATTTGGTGTAGTGCGAAAGGGAGAACTATGCTTCTTTCTTTGGATTAGGGTTTCTTTGTATTCTTCTGGAGCGGGAACCTTAAAAACTTTGTATTATGTCACTACTACAAAACGCGTAAACAACGACGCCATGCTCACAACGCTTTATCCCTACACCGTTGTGATATATCTAAACTAAGGCGCGGTTGTATTTTATTTGTTTATTGAATAAAACTTATTCGTATATAACAACGGTTGATAAACCAACCGTGGTGATTATCTGTATATAACAATGGTTGATAAATCAACCGTAGTGATACCTTCAAGCTTTCATGTGTTCGAACCTCAGCGTATTCATATATATTATTCCTTTTATGTTAAAGCGCGCATTTACTTTTTTATTTACTTCTAATTAAAAAAATTAAAAGTTATGACTACGGTTGTTTATATACACCGTTGTGATATATTTTGTATGTTTTTTTAATTTTTAATTCTAAAAATAACTCTGGCGCTTTAATATGAAATTTCATTATGTAAATATTATATCATAACGGTGTAAATTCTTGACTGTCGCAGTAGTGTTTCAATAGTCTACAAACTAGGTAGTCTCATTGTCTCTTCAGTATCCTTATTTCGATTCCATTGAAAATAGAAACCAGACGAAACGTTACACGATTTCAACCCTAAACCCTAACCTTCAATACTGTGAAACAATACACGATTCCACCAAAGCTTGCATCATCAGTATCCATTTGTTGTCATTTTCGTCATCATCGTCACGATAGTAAAGAAAATAGAAGATTACGCACATATCAACACCGTCGTCATCATCGTCACCGTCGTTGTCGTAAGGAAGGAAGACAACAACAACACCAACACCAACATCGTTTACTTCGTCGTCACGTTTAGGGTACGTAAAATATTTTCCCCATGCATCTATAGTAAACTCTTTTGCCATTGTTGTTTATGTTGTTGTTGTTGTTTTTGAACTTAGATGTCGACCTTGTCGAGTTCTTCATCAGAAACCAGCGAAGAAACTCAAACAAATGAAAGGTTAGCCAATGAAACTCAAACAACTGAAAGTCAAACGAAAAGATCACAAAGAGGTGTCGCAATGATGCCCCAATTCACATCAGTCCGTAACTCATCTGGTGCAAAAATTTCGATCGAGTTTGATTCGCACTTCAGATTAGTGGATTGTCCACATTACGCTACTTTTAGGAGTTACGTTACGTTCCTTGCACGTAGCAAAGTCAGTATACTGATTGATGATTGGAGAGAAGTGGATGGTAATGTCAAAGACAGCTTATGGACAGACATTAAGGTATTTCATACTATAATTTTCATATATTTGATATCACCACCTATAGTTTCTAATTCATACTTATATATTGATTTAATGTAGTTGAATTTTGAGTTTACCGATGACTCAAAATTGAAAAGAAAGTGGATGACTTATGCCTATGTTCGTTGGAGGGGATTTAAGTCACGGCTCATGGCTGACTACATTACGAAGCCTAAGAGCGGTCTTCAACATCCACGGATTCGGTATAGTTTTTTATCGAAGAAGGTGCGGCAGAAGTTTGCGAAGAAATGCCGTTCTGAAGAATTCAAGGTTAGTACTAGTAGTCTTATGTAACCTATAATGTTATGCTAATGAGTTATAGATACTAATCATACACATTTTTCACTATGTTAATAACAGGCTAAAAGCGAAGTAGGAATTCAGAACAAAGCGAAAAACATGTACCCCCATAGATTGTCTCGTGGGGGTTACAGGAAACTTGAGAAGAGGATCTTGCAGGAAAAACTACAAGAAGGAGGAGATGGTGACATTCCATCTCCACCTTCAAGACATGAGAAATGGAAGAGGGCTCGATTAAGACCTAATGGAGAGTACACCTCTGAGGCTTCAAGAGTAGTTGTTGAGAAAATTGTAAGTATATGTTTTGTTTAAATTCGTTTGCTTATGTAAGTTGCTCATGAGTTGTTATTTAAATGCGTTTGCTTATGTAATTAAGTTGCTCATGTTGTGTAGGATAACTTGGTTGTGGCGGCCCGTGAAGGCACATTTGTTCTGGAAGCACGACATGACATATTAGTCGAAGCTATCGGAACAGCTGAGCATGGAGGCCGTGTCCGTGGTGTTGGAGATGGTGTCGGCTTGAGGTCATACTTTGGATCTCAAAGAAGAAGCACCGAAACCGCTGAATTTCTTGCTCAAGTACAAAAGATTGATAATGTTGAGAAGCAATTGGCGGAGCAAAGGAGGCTGTTTGAGGAGTAGAGGGAAAAAAGGGAGAAAGAAGTGGAAAGGTTACAAGAGATGTATTCGGTATGTGTCGTAAATCGCGCTTATTTTTTTATGATATATATTATATGTTCTAATTGAATATATTGTGCTTATTTTTGTTTTATGTTCTAATTGAATGTTATGATGTAGAGATTAAGTGAAAGCCTCGAACAACGAAGTAATGAAGATCGTCGTTGCGTTGGTGATGATCAAACTCCAACTAGAAGTGTCATAAATCACGCTTCTACAAAAGGGAGTAATTGTACAGCCCCTCCCCCACCTGTAGATAACCGCGATGGGATATTGGACCCTAGTCCAAATGAAATAACAAGTTTATACTACTCCATTTCAACAACAGACCTTACGCAACCTCTCCCGCTAGAACATTGCCCAAAATTGGATTTAGTGTATTACACTCCTGAAGATGTGAGGGATTTTCTCGCAAGATATAAGTGGCTTGACCTATCTATTTTGCAAGTTTGGTGCACGTAAGTATATAGTCGAATATACATGTCATTATAGAACATTAAAATTTTTTGTATTTTCTCCCTTAATTTATTCATTTTCTTTGACCATTTAGGTACATTCACCGTGTTTGTATAGAGTTAAATAAATCAAGTACTTATGGAATCTTGGAGCCAACTTATATTAGTTGGGCGTATAATGAAAAAAAAATCATGGAAAAGTACTTGAAAGAACAGCTAAATGAGGGAGGAAAAGAATGTTACCTTGCACCATTCCTCTGTAGGTAAGTATTGTTGTAATTTATTTATATATTCTATATTTAGTTTTGTTTTAGTAAAAACTAATAATATATATATATATATATATATATATATATATATATATATATATATATATATATATATATATATATATATATATATTCTCGTGTTCATTCAGTGGTCATTGGCAATTGATCGTAATATCGTTTAGGACAAATACGGTGACATTACTGTGCTCCTTGCACGATCCACTCCACAAACCAATGAAAGATCTTGTATTAACGTAAGTGTATTTGTTTAATATCATTTTCTTTGGCATTAATTGTAATTAGTTTATCATGTAATATGTTTAATTCAATTTTCAATGTGCAGTATTGTGGAGCAAGTTAATATGTTGAGGAATGTTAGAAAAAAGCCCACATACCTTGCTCCTAAAGTAAGTGGCCCGATTACCTGTTTATTTCATTTACATTCATGCATGTGTGGTTGTATTCATGTTTTTATATTCATGTAATTTGTAGACGAGGAAACAACGCGGGCACTACGAGTGTGGGTATTTTATCATGAAACACATGTTAAACATCGTCCTTGCCGGCACTGTTGATTCATGGGATACGGTAATATATGCCATAAAATGTTTACATATATTAATATATAAGTTGACTATTGAATTATTATCATGCATGATATATCTTCAATTTTTTGCTCTTATGTAGATGTTTAACGACGAAACCCCATTCCCCCTTGAGGACTTTGTGGATCTTCGTAAACGTTGGGCGTATATCCACAATGAGCTTAAGGGTTCTGCTCCTGCTGTATGATATATCAGCAACATTTTTTGATGCACATATTTTTTGCTTTTGATGCACATAATGTGAACAATAGTTTTGGCTTTTGATGCACATAATGATATCAATAATATTGGCTTTTGATTTAAACAATGTTAGCAGTTTAATTCTCTGATTCATTTAGCTTTTGATGTAAATTTCTTTTGATGTAAATTCTGTGATTCATTTATAAGGATAAAATATAGGAAGAATTGTGTTTGATGCACATATTGTGTTTGCATGTAAACAGAAGCTGTTTTGACAGGATAAATTATGGGAATAATTTGATACGCAGATAAATTTTATATTTAAAACAGTCTGTTTTTGGCAGCGGTTATAAACCTATCCGTAGTTGTGTGTCAAACGCTAATATAAATAAAAAATGTTGTTGCTGAGAATCGAACCAGATCACAGTTTAGTATATCACAACGGTTGACTAAACCAACCGTCGTGAAATGGTGCGCGCATACTGGAATACAACAACGTTTTCCAGGACCGTCATTGTACATACCTCATATACAACAACACTCTACATAACAACGCCTTCGTCCCCATCATTATATGTCATTTCCAACCGTTGTTAAATGGGTTTTTGGTAGTAGTGTGTAGTCAATGTGTACTCTTGGTGTTTTTTGTTAGATAAAAGAGAGGAATCTAGGAGAACATTCTTATTTATAAAGAGTGTCTAAGGGGGTTTGGTTTGTTCTTGGAGTTTTTTTATTCGGTGTGCTCTAGTGTTGAGAGGATTGGTGCGGATGGTATGTACCATTATCATGGGAAGGATGATTGTCTTTGGTTTACTAACTTCATTTCCCAAATGGATATTATTGATCTTCCTCTTTTATGAAGGAAGTTTATATGGTTCCAACCTAATGGCAGGGTTAGTAGTTGACTTGATAAGATCCATGTGTTAGATACTTGGTATGAAAGGTAAGGTATAAGGATGTTTTGTAAGCCAGTTCATCGTATTGATACCCTTGGAGAGGGGATTGAGAAGCCAGACTTGAAAGTGGAACATGGAGTTTCCCTTCAACTTGTGATTACTACTAGGACGCGGACCATAGTGGGTCTCTAGTCCTTGCTTAGAATTAGAGATTCTTAGTTGTCTCAAAGATCTAAAACTAAAAGGTTGAAGGATATGGATGTCAATACAGGCTTCTTTCATGCGAGTGTCAAGAAAACAAGTATGAGATATTCTAATTCTACGTGTTAGGGATGTTTTCTTGGAGGGTGTGGCCGAGATTAGGCAGGAGGTTACAATATTTTTTCCCAATTCATTATCAGCATCATATTTTTGACCGGCCTTATCTAGATGGTATTTTTTTGTCTCTATCTCAAGAGGATTGTTAGGCTCTTACCTCATAGTTTCTTTCCACAAAGAGTGACTTAGAGGTCTCTCAATGTGATGGAAATAAGAGTTTATGTCTTAATGGGTCCAATTTCTCTTTTTTAAGATATTTTGGTCTCTTCTTAAGAAGGATATTTGTCTTTCGTTTGAGCAGTTTCGTTGTATGGCATCTCTCCCTTGTTGTTTTTCTTCCATTTTTGTCACTTCTATTCCAAAGATAGACTCTCACTCTAGCTTGGGGGATTTTTTACCTATATTTTTTTGTTGGATCTCTTTATAAGCTGGTGGGGAAGGTGTTAGAAACTAGGTTAGCTAAGGTTATGAATAAGCTCGTCTCTTTTATTTAGTTCTCTTTCTTAAAAGGAATGCTTATGGTTAATGGGGTAGTGTCTTATCCTCAAGGTGGATTTTGAAAAATCTTATGACTCAAGAAGTTTGAGTTTATTGGATTGTATGCTTGCTAGATTTTCCTTTAATTACAAGTGATGCACCTGAATGTGTGCATGTGTGTTTGTTGGGAATCTAGTTATTGTAGTTATTAGGTGCTTGCCTCAGGAGATTAGTATTCAAAGAGGTTTGAAGAAAGGAAACCCTTTAGTCCCATTTCTTTTCTTGTTAGTTATTGAAGGGATTATAAGTCTCTTTAGTCGGGCTATGGACTTGGATCTCTTTACAAGCTTTAGTGTTAGTTCATCTAACTTAACGATATTTCATCTATAGTATGTCAATGATACTTTAATCTTATGGGAGGCTATGATAGATAACTTTTTGACTATTAAAGCAATCTTCTTGGGTTTTGAGCTTGCTTCTAAACTCAGGTTAATTTTTCTAAGAGTAGTCTCATTGGGGTTAATGTTGACCTCGTCTTTTTTGAACTTCATCCCTATTTTCTCTTGCATTTTATGAAGATACTTGTTAAGGTTTGGAAAATGATTGTTAAGATTTAGAGTAGGTTCCTATGAGTTGGGTGAATGGTAATGCATAGATATATTAGGGAAAATAGTCAATTGTTAATAAACTAAAGCAAAAAGGTGGCTTTGTTATTCTCAATCTTAACTTACCTAATCTTACTCGTATAGGTCTTCTAGGCTCTGAACATCTTCTTTATTGTGGAAAGGGGCGTCACTTTTAGACTCTAAGAATGATGCCACCTCTGATTGGTTTGTGGAGAGTATTAGATGAAATATAGAGAAGGGTATGCTTACTGTAGCGTGCGATTTTTGTCGGTGACGCGAACACCTTATCGTCGTGGGTTTCTCCTCACCGGAATGGTAGGAGTAGGGTGCTACTTTATGATTTCTTATTTATCCCGTGAAGCTGGAAGGGAAAGGGAAGCTATCTAAAACTAACCTTGCACGCGAATGTTTAACTGAACAAACGCTTAAAGAGATTCGGGGAGTTTAGGGTCAGGTTATACAATGGGGAGTTGTCAGTTACCCATCCTATATGTGGTTATCCACAGGTTGTTAGCAATAGGTTTTGCTTTTATACTTGATGGTGTTTATTTGTCGTGGGTTGGGAAAGTTTTTTTTTGGGAGATATGAGGGAGAGTGAGTTTTTGATGATTTTGGTGAGTTACTGGACCTCAGTTTTGATTGGTGTGAAGGTACTGGACCTAGAGTGTTTGATTAGTATGCGAAGGTACTGAACCTAGAGTTTTTGTTTGGTATGCTCGCTAAGATTTCGCAATCTTATGCATACGTATTCCAGTTTAAAGAAACAGGAAAATCAGAGCAATCGTAGTTCCTCCTATTCTATGGGAGGAAAAGATGTTTTGGTGTCTTGTTCAAAGCCCAAGATTGAAGCTAAAAGTTTGAGTATTTGTGTCTTGTTCAAAGCCCAAGATTGAAGCTAAAAGGTTTGATTGAGAGAGAATTTGTCATCTCTAAAGGGAGACTTCTCGTCTGTTTATCACAACTGTTGGGTGACTGTTTATAAAGGAGGATTACTTTAACTGGGATATGTGAATCCAGCAATGCCATAATTTCCTTTATGAGGGATGTTATCCTGGAGGAGAAAACTTTAACTCAGTGTAGAGCAATGCCATTTTTCCTTAGAAGTCTTTCATGCTAAGAGATGGACATTGGCTTGGATGTAAATAATCCAGAGGCTTGCCGCTTACAGCAATTTAGATGAAAGAAAGCGATTTACCAGGATAAGAGGTGGACTACAACTTAGATATTTGAATCAAAAAGTGTGCCACTTACAACAGTTATCTGGGATTTTAGGGTTTGTTTTGATTTATCTTCTTTAATGTGTGGTAACACGGAGAAATGACTTCCAGCAGAGAGATTTTGATTTCCTCTGAGGGGATGTTGATTTTTGTGTGCCTTGATCAAAGCCCAAAGTTGAAGCTAAGAGGTTGATTGACTCCACTGGGGAAGTCCTTATACAAAGCCTAAGAGGAGGCTGGAGAAGGCTGACTCAACAAGAGAGTATTTATCTGTCTTGTACAAAGTCCAAGATTGAGGCTAAAAAGAGACTGACTCTTTGGGGGACATCATTATACAAAGCCTAAGAGGAGGCTAAAAGTTGACTTTTCTGGGGGAATATTTTATCTGTCTTGTACAAAGCCCAAGATTGAGTCTAAAAGAAGATTGACTCTGCTGGAAAGATTTATACGGTGTCTTGTACAAAGCCCAAGATTGAGGCTGAAAAGGGATTGACTCTGTTGAGGATATTTTAGGTGTCTTGTACAAAGCCTAAGATTGAGGCTTACCTTACCGGGGAAAATCATTATACAAAGCCTAAGAGGAGGCTGAAAAGAAGATTGATTCTACTTAGGGATATTATTTCTCAAAGCCCAAAAGAAGGCTGGGAGGAATTGACTTCGCTGAGGAAGATATTTATCCAGAGCTTAAGAGAGGGTTATGAAGATTTTGACTTTGTTGGAGAAAGTTTATATATGTCTTGTACAAAGCCCAAGATTGAGGCGAAAAAAAGAATGACTTAACAAGAGAGTGTTTAGGTTTTGTACCATTGACTCAACAAGAGAGTGTGGAAAGGTGATTGATTCAACAAGAGAGTACTTTGTTTATCTTGTACAAAGCCCAAGATTGATGGTAAAAAGGGTTAACTCAACAAAAGAGTGTTAAAAAAGTGATGGTCCCAACAATAGAGTGCTTTTGAGGCTAACTTTGCTGAGGAAAGTCATTATACAAAGCCTAAGAGGAGGCTGGCTTTTGCTGAGGATTATTGAGATCTAGAGGCAAGTCCAAGTCGGGGGATCAACTCTTGCTGAGGTTTATAGAAGATTTGAGGTATCTGATGCCTTGAGGTTCTGATTTGGGATAGTGTTATGACCCTGGCTGGGGAAATTTTAGGATAAAAAACTAAGTTATAGGCCCTGTGAGGATTTTAACTCTACTGGAGATTGGTTAAATGACCAGAGTTTTTTCCTGGGTTTGTAGGGAACTTGAGAATGTCTTTGAGATCCAAGAGGAGATTAGACTCTCCGAGTCTACTGGTATGGAAGAGTTTATCTTTGTATGATACCCAAGAGGAGGCTGGTGTTTTAAGGGATGAGAATCAACCCTAAATTGGTCTGAGGTTTTGACTCTGGAAAGACTGCTCTAGCAAAGGATGACTAAGTTTTGTCTTATACCTTTAAGAGGTCTTCAGGGTCCTTGTATTAAGCCCAAGAGAAGGCATGAGAACTTCTAAGAAGCCAGAGGGTCCTTGTACAAAGCCCAAGAGGAGGCTGGGATGCTTTTAGGAAGCCTGTGGGTCCAAACTTAAGAAAAATTCAAGAAAAGTTTCACCGGGAATAATCATTTCTTTAGTGAACAGTTCTAATGTTTGAAGAAATTCAAGAGAGGTTTCACCGGGAATTAATCCTCTCTGGGGAAATGAACTTCTTTGACAAATTCTAATAGTGACAGTCTGAGAAAAGTTTCACCGGGAATAATGTCTTTCTCTTTGTTCCATATTGTTTAAGCCCAAGAGAAGGCAAGACTGTATCTGGAAATTCCTATGGGAAAACTAGTTTTGACTGTATTTAGGAGTGACCAACTGGCTTTACCTAATTCTAGACTTAGTTGCCGGGGAAAACTCTAAGCAGGTATACAAGTATATATACAGTTGATATATGACAAGTATTTAAAAGGATATGAAAAAAGGACTTACAGGTGACCAAGCTTCTAGCAATACAGACAAATATATATATAAAAGCATATAAAGAAAGCCGGTAAAAACTTACAGGCAAGCAAGCTTCCATTGTAAAAGCTGTATGGTTAGTTGTTCAAGAAATTAAAGAGAGTTTTGATAACAACTATGGATTTGAACCTAAATCAAAAAGGAAGTTGTTTTGAAAAGATTGCTGGGGATTTGTTGGTGTGGTAAAGCGGCAAGCAAAAATATTTATTTTCTGAAGAATTCCCTCCGGGATTTATGTCGTGTCCACAGAGATCGGTTCGAGGGAAAGAATGTCGTTCGACAATCTCTCGCGTTAATGAGTTTGGATTAAAATGGTTTAAACATAGAAACAGAAAAGTAAATATCAACATAAAAAGAATTCATTAATCAGAGAGAAAAGACTTATCAAGCATGTATATATTCCACTCATCACAAACTTAAACCTATCGACCAGTTACACTCAACTTACAATACTCCTCAATATCACCCGGTATCGTTCACAGCACATGTCCATCTCTGGCACACTCAACCATTCTATCCTCATCGGCGCTCTCGCACCCCACTCAAGACACGGAGGCATTAAGTTTCGACACCCTTACGGATTGTTAGCTAAAAATCTATCTCTAGAGTTCATAAACTAACAGATAATTATCCTTAATCGAAGTTTGTGAAGTTTATCTCTAACACGACCCAAACTCCGCGCATTTAAGCAAAAATCAAGAACAATCACCAATAGAGATTTGTAAAGTAAATTAAATATAACGCCATGGGCGACAAATGTACATAATATCAAAGTACAAACATATACAAACCCAACAAAGAAGAAAGACATGAAGAAAATCAGAAATGAACCAAACACTTCACGGATTGTCAGAGCCGGTCGATGAGAAATCCACCTCGGATCATCCACATGCAAGCTTCCATGATGTTTTCTAAGCTAATCTACTGAAAAATGAAGTTTGATGGAGTTGGGATCACAAAACCCCAAAACCATACTCTAAAAATTGTGTTTTTGACCCTTTAATGGTGTTTCTGCCCGTCCAGTTTCGCCCGGCGGTATTTTGGGGCGCCCGGCGGTGAAAGGCGGCTTATTTTGTAAGTTCCAGCATTGTTCTAGAGCGCCCGGCGCTAGAAGTACCGCTCGGCGCTGTGCCGCCCGGCCCTGTTAAGGCGCAGCTTGTAACGCCCCAATTTGTTTAACTGCATTTATTTATTTCATTTATGTGAATTTTGTGAAATGTGTGAATTTATTGTAATTTATCTGCTAATTGAGTTAATTAGTTAATTTCTCTAATAGGTAAAATATTTGCAATAAATTATAAATTCTTTTCAACTTTTATTTCCCAAAATATATTTCATCGGGATGGTTATGTTTTATCGCATTTTGAGAGCGTTTGGGAGATATTTGAGCTGAGGGGTAAAATGGTCATTTTGAGGGATTAGACATTTTAGAAAAATTAGATATTTTTATAAATAGAGATTTGAGAGAAAAGAGAGTGTTTTAAGGTAACTCTAATAATTGATCAATTGGTATTAGAAGACAAAATATCAATTGGAGATATTTAACCCTATTGGATTTATATTATATAATAAGTGTTATATATATATATATATATATATATATATATATATATTGGTTAGAAAGAATGAGAAAGGAAAAAGTTAGAAAGGAAGAAGAAAAACAGAGAGAAAGAAGAGAAGGAAAATGTGGGAAAAGAGAGAAGAAGGGGAAGAAGAGAAAATCATCAAGACCAAGCTTGATCTTCGATTAATCGGGTAAGGGTGAGAAGTTTCGATTATATTTCGATTGTATATGTATATGTATGTGTTGTTTGTGTTTGTTTGGTTGAAATATATACTTTTTCTTATTGGTTGGATTGAAGAACAAATGTGTAGAATCGATGTTTTAACGGTTAGAATTTGGAATAGATTGTGTAGAATAGCCGAGTAATGTTTGGGTTTAATCGAGGATACTCGTTGATATGATTTAGGGAGTTTTGGAGTGAGTTACATAGTTTGTGAGAGTTAGGACAATAATGGTGAAATGGTGAGAAATCGATGTTTTCACGGTTGGAATTTGGAATGAGTTGTGTAGTGTAGTCGGGTAAGGTTTGGGTTTAATCGGGAATGGTTGTTTGCGTGTTTTTCCACGGTTTCGATCGAGTTCGAATTTAGAATTCAATGATAAAATTATGTTTTAAAATATGTCAAAAATGTAAAATGTGTTGGATGACTTTTTAATGGTGAAAATATTGTAGTATTTTGAATTCTGAGATCGCAGCCTTTTACGGAATCGAAATCGGAGGTCCGGAAGGCATTTAACGGCCGAAAACTGAGTTTTTAGCAAAATCTGCACTTCGTGCGCTAACCCCTGCAACTGTGCGTCGACTCATGATTTCCATGCGCTGACCCAGGTAAAATTTGTAGGGTTATGCGTCGACCCATGATTCTGTGCGTCGACCTCTGATTGCAGAATTTTCCAAAATGTCCGATTTTGTTTTCTTCATAACTTTTGAACCGTAAGTCCGTTTTGACCCCCGTTTGAAGCGTTGGAAAGCTAATGAAAAGTTCTTTCTATTAACGATGGTTTGGAGGGTAAAAGATGATTTAATTAATTCGTGTTTTTGGAAAATAGTCGGGCTGTCGGGTTTTTATCGCGTACAATGTGTGCGATTGATGTGTTATCATGCTATATGCGTTTGATATGTAACGTATAGCTTGTGTGCTATTGTAAGGCGTGAGTATATGTGATAAAATGTTGTGCATGATTGATACGCATTAGTGATGAATGTATGATATTTGAATGTCTGTTTTGGATGTGAATCATACAATAGTGCATTGATGTGAATGTATATAGATTGTATGTGATTGTATGAGATGAATGCATGAATATATTGTGAATATGTATGCATTTCAAGAATGTCTTGAGTCATTTTGTATGTGAAGCATAATGATGTAAATTCTTGTGTTGAGTGATTCTAATGAGAATCTGTTGTAACGTCGTGTGCCTATGTGAGGTGTGAGCGATGATTACAAACGATTGTGTGCCTAGGTGAGGTGTGAGCAATCGGGGTTGTGTGCCCATGTAGGGGTGTGAGCGATCCATAAATGATGTTGTTGTGTGGTAAAATACATTGTTTGATTGAATATCAATGTATGTTGTTATGATGTGTTGTGAATAGCCTTTGTGGTGTGAATCTCTTTTGGAATGAATTGTGATGATTTTATGATTGTTGTGGTATGTGGTATGTGATGAAATGCATTGTTTGAATTGTTTTCAATGCATGAATATGATGATGTGATAATCATATTGTTGATTTGTGAAGATGCATTTGATTGTCATGAGTCCTTGAATGTCAAGCATCATGATATGCATCTTGTAATGTCGTGTGCCCATGTGGGGTGTGAGCGACGGATTGATTCCAGAGGGAATCCGCTATAAGGTCGTGTGCCCATGTGTGGGGTGTGAGCGATGATTATAGACGATCGTGTGCCCATGTGGGGTGTGAGCGATCGGGTCGTGTGCCCGTGTGGGGTGTGAGCGATCCATAAACTTCGTGTGCCCATGTGGGGTGTGAGCGACGGGGAACATCGTATGCCCGACGGGGAGTTACAGTGATGTAACGAGCGATGGTTCCAGCAGAGTTCCTGAGTGAACTAGTGATGAGAAACATTGGAAGTCGTTACCGCATGGCATTTGCATAGAGTCGTTGTGTCGGTCTCTGTGCATTTGCATAAATCATGGATGCATTATGTGTGGAAAATCATGATTTGATTGATTATGTGTGAGAATTGTGAATGGATGCATTATGTGTTGAAAATCATGATTTGATTGATGATGTGTGGAAATTGTGCATTGATTTGTTATGTATTGAGATTATGATAGCATTGGTACTTTGATGTGCATATGTGATAAATGCATTGGTTATGAATGACATGTGTTATGTGATGTGTAATGTGTTTCTAAATGTTATGACTTGGTATGTCTTATGTGCGAATATGCGAGTATATTGGATACTTGATATATGTGATGCTTGTGGTGAGAATAACTATGTATGTGAATTTATATGTCTTTGCATATTATTATGCAATCTTGATTTTAGTTGTTATTTCTCACCCTTCTGCTGTTTTATAATGCTCTATGAGGCATTGCAGATTAGAGTTGCTGGAGGTCTTTTGTGAAGATTAGTCCTCCGTTCTGTTGTTGGTCTTGGTGTCTGCTCTGATACGTAGCACGGGAGTCGAGGAACAATTATATATACGTATATATTTGTGGAATGTATTTTGTAGTACTTTTGTGTATTTAGTGGATGTTCTAAAATGATTATTTTGTAAAACAAGTCGGTTATGAATCTTTCCGCTTTATTCCATAATTGACCCTTCCCTTTTATATGGAAAAAGTTTTCCCTTTGAGGGTATTCTATTTTATGCTATGTATCAAATTTATGAGCAGGTATGATGTTTTATTTATTTAAATGTGACATCCTTGTTTCTGTCGAAAAAATAAATTTTTAGTTACTCTGATTTTATTTATGTATTATTTATTCGCGATGGGAATTGGGGTGTTACACAGCTGATAGTAGACAGCAAAAATCCAGCACTGTTTTATTCGTAACTTTTGAACTGTAACTTTGTTTTTTCGCCCGATTTGAAGCGTTGGAAAGCTTATTCAATGCTCTATACAGCAATGGAAAAATCCCACTTCTGGAATACCTACAAAAATGAGAGAAAATCAATTAAACTCAATACACAATTCCACAATATATACACTATAACGTAAAGGAAACGTGTTTATAAACAAATAGGGGTTTATTCGAACGATATCAACAAAAAGTATCGATAAGTGCAACAAAACATATATACAAAAATAGCTACAATTTGCACTTATCCGCTTATACTCAAAGAGAGGCCCAGATGAAAGACAGTAACCGTACCGTTGTTTTGAAAATTGTATCGGGACTTATACATTGACTGAGGCCCAAATTATTGTATTTACAAAAAGGGTTGGGTCTTACAACTCAAGGAGAGGCCCAACGTTTATTTTTGTACAAGAGACGGGGCTTACAACTCAAGGAGAGGCCCATGGAAAGACAGTGATCGCACCGTCGTTTTTGTAAATTGTACTGGGACTTATACAATGACTGAGGCTCAAAATTATTTATGTACAAAGGGGGTTGGGTCTTACACTCTCTTAGATGCCCAAAGTGTATATAAAAAAGAAAGATGGGACTTACAACACAAGGGGAGGCCCAAATTATTTTGTTTAAAAGGTGAAGACCGTGCCGAGATTTTAAAATCACAGTAGGACTTATACAATGACTGAGACCCAAAAAAGTTTATATTTACAAAGGGGTGGGACTTACACTCTATAAAGAGGCCCAAAGATGTTTGAAAAGATTTGTTAGGGTGATAATGTTCAAAACCCAAATTTTTTGATTTAAAATGTATTTTAATTCAAATAAAATAATCAAACATGTGAAAAATGGTTATGATCTTGGATTTATATTTGAAAAATTATGTTTCATTCATGGGATGATTTAAAAATCATTTGAATTTTGCAAAACCAAGAGAAAGAAATATTTTTAATGTCTAAAAAACAAATAAAAATATAATTCTTTACAAAAATATCAAATATATGAAATAAATAATATTTTTGTGAAATTTTCATGGAATAAAATATTTTAATATTTTTGTGAATTTTCAAAAAAAGAATCAATAAAAAATAATTATAATTGAGAGAGAAATTAATTTTTAGATTAATTATCAAAAACCATAAAAATATTAAAAATAGAAAAAATGTGGAAAGGTAGCAAAAAAGGTATGGGTGGGGTTTGAACCCACGACCTCATAGACAAACACACATGCGCGCTACCACTGGGGTGGTGATACATCCGTGTATCAAAACCACCCCATTAATACATAATGGTGGCTTGGTTTCTAGGCCTGGCCAAGGCAAGAAACCAAGTCACGGTGGATTTGCATGAAGGCTATAACTTGCTTATTTCTCCATAGATTGGGACAAAATTTAGGTGTATCTGACCTAGAATTTTATGAGGAATCCAATGGTGCCTTTAGATTGGGACATCATATACACACTAATAGCATGGTGAATTGGTTCAAACACAACATATATGATATGTATGAGATGTTTATAATCAGTGGACTTCAAAGCAATGCATAATTCAAAGAGTTCAAGTTGTCATGCACTTGCCTCTTGGAGCTTCTTGTGCTAACTGTTAAGATCCTTGCGCCAGAAGTAATCCAATGCTTTGGACACCCTTGATTGATCTCTTATAAGCTTTTAGGATGATCAAAACCAGTTGGAATCCTCAGGAACAGGTTTTACCTCTTTCTTACAAAAGGGGCAAAAGTGACCAATATGGCAACTCTCTCAAATGGTGTTCCAGATGAAGGGAACCAATTGGGACAGTTTGAGGATGATAGTTGGAGTGTGTTTGAGGCCTTGTTTGGTTTTGGAAGTGACTGAATCAATGCATGGCTTGGAAAATGCAGAAAAGTCAAATTTTGAGGTTTTGGAGGCGTATTTTCTGATTTTGGTGTTTCAGGTCACAAGTGAGTGTTTGGACAGCTTAGATATAACATATTGGATGTTTTTGGATCATGAGTTGTGGTGGAATTGCTCTCTAACTCAAAAACTCTGAGATTACTTGCAAAAGAAGGCATTTTGGTCTAAAGAGAGAGATTCTGAGGAAAGCATCAGTTGTAGTGCTTTGGTGTACTTAAACTGAGCACAAATGAGCTCTATTTATAGTAGAGCAAATTTGTTTTGCAAGCAATAGTGAATGGCAGCTGGTACAGGCCTTTGGCCAATGTTGATCCAAGGGAATCTTTAGTCTCCTATAGCCATTGACTTGAGGTTAGGGCACATGCCTATGGTTCTTTGATTCAGTGTTGATTCTTGACTCATTCAGTTAGGAATGTGTCAGTCCATGCCACCTTGGTGCATCTATTTAATGCTTGGAAACAAAATTGGAGTTTTGGCACCTTTTTAGCCTTTTTAGGTTTGTTATGGCTATGTGTAGATTTTTGGACTTTGAAGGCTTGGAAATCAAATCATTCTCCTTTTGTTTTATCCTATGATGTGTCCAAGTGGATGACAAGGCTTGGAGTTGTCCAATTTTTCCAAATCGAGCAAATGCACAAAATCTGCCTTGTACAAGGCAGTTGGAAATAGTGATTTTGAGGGGATCATATCTCCCTGCTCAGGTTGAGTTATGGGAGGCTATTGTGATTTTTAGAAAGCCCTCATATGACACAAAACATGTGTGATCGTAGTTTGTTTTGAAACTATTTGGATCCAACTAAAAAAACCTCATGAACATTGATGTTCAAGGCTGGTAACTTAGGCAGATTTTCAATGTGTTGGAAAAAGTGTCATTTTCATGTTTTTGTGATTTTGATCAATCCATAACTCAAAATTCATGAAGAATTGGAGTCTAAGGTAGTTTAAGCTTTTGTAGAGTGTAGCAAGACCTACAAATCCAGCTTTGGATCACCCAAAATGGTTGCTTGGATCAGAAGTTCTGGTCCTTGGAAGTTGGTACCAAAACCACTTTTGTTCCATAACTTAGAAAAATTTTGGTTTCTTATGGTTGCCCCTTTTGCAAGAAACCTCACTTTTCTTGATTTTTCTTAATGAATGCTGATCAATACCATACATTAACATTATTTTTGACTTAGAGGAACCATATTTGTGAAAAATTCCAAAAAGTCAAACTTGATTTTGTGCACAGTTGACTTTTTATCAGATGAAATCCAAACTGTGCGATCCTTTGTGAAATCAAGTCCTTGACTTAAATCAAACCTAATGGATGGATTCCATATGTGTTATAGGGTGTATTGAATCATGTCCCAAGGTTTGGGAGCATGTCTTGGTCAAAAGTCAAAGGCACAATTGACTTTTTCATCAAAACCCTAATTGTGCTCCTGGTGAAATTGAAACTTGTGAGCCAAGCTTCTTGGGCCAATCCATTGTTGCAAATGGATCAATGTGGTGTATTGGAGGCCCTCAAATCATGACTTGGGGTCTTGGCTCATGCTTTGTCCCAAAAGTCAACTTAGGGGTTAATTAGGTCAAGAAACCCTAATTCCTGATTTTTGGTAAATGCATCCCCTGAGGTTAAATTGACTTGATGATTGGGTCTATGAGGTCCCTTGGAGTATCTTGGGCTATGTTTTGAAGCATTGGCTCATGCCCAGAGGAAAAATTCGATCTGGAGGCCTTGGTCGACCAAAACTCTAATTCAGTGACACTGGTGATCTTGAGGCTTAATCCACTTGGAATGTTGCAACCTTGTGCTTGATTCTTGATGTGGGAGTCTTCTTGATCCTTTATAGGTGTTTGAGAGGTTAGACAAGTTGAAGATCATGTCATTCGTTGATTGATCCTTTGTCTAAGTGCTCTGAGAGGGCTCAAAAACCCTAGTTCTTGATTATAGTGAATGCTCAACCATCTTTGAGGAGATTGATAAGGCATAATGGTTCATTCATATTGTGGTGATGATTTACACAATGATGGGAAATCTTGGTGGTCAAAATTTAGGGTATGACAGATGCCCCTATTTAATCTTCTTAGACCCGAAGGTGTGAATGGCGAAGATATTCGGACATTCATGGTGCAAGAGGATTAAATATCAGAATACCCAAAATTTTGACGGTGGTTATGAATGGCAGTTTGCTCATTCATCTTCTTTTTCTAAGCAATGATACTTAAAAAAGGGTAAAAACTTCCCCTCGATCCTGGTCTTTAGCCATGGAACTGGTCTTAGTTTCTTTTGAAATAAACCTCCCCTCGATCCTGGTCTTCAGCCATGGAACTGGTCTAAGTTTCTTGATAGACTTCCCCTTGATCTTGGTCTTCATCCAAGGAACTGGTCTCAGTTTCTTGAAATAAACCTCCCCTCGATCCTTGTCTTCAGCCATGGAACTGGTCTCAGTTTCTTGATAAACTTCCCCTTGATCCTGGCCTTCAGCCAAGGAACTGGTCTTAGTTTCTTCTTGTCGAGTTTCTTCCTTGACAAGGGACGCTATGTGTAGCGGTCTTTATCAAACTTCTCGCCGAATTTTCCTGGGGAGATGCCATTTGATGAGAAAAAGTTTTGATGTCAGACTTGCTAGGGAAACCCATTTGTCTGAGCTGTAGAGGTGTTCAAACTTCTCTGTTAGAGACGCCATTTGTTGACTCTACTGGGGAAAATGACTCTCCTGATAGACTGCTTTTCTGCTTGGGGATATTACATCATTCTTTTCTTCGAGATCTTCTCGGAGAAATGCCATGTGATGTAATCCAATTTTTAGGTGTTGATGACTTCATTAACATTAACTTTCTGGAGAGAAAAACCAATGTGTTGCTGAGAGTCTTTAGTTGCGAGGTTTTCCCTAGGGATTTTCCTTAATTCGGGAAAGCGTAAGTATTATCTTCAATTGTGAAGAGTGACGTTTGTCAAATGTCTTCTTGCCTTTTAGAGGTTCAAGTTATCAAAGTGGTCGAGGACCATCTCCAATCCAGAAACAAACTGGGGGAGAGAGATTGTTCAGATAAAACATTTCCTGATGAGGAAAGAACTGACAACCCGATTGATAAGAGGACTTTTATCACTTGGGGATAAGACTGACCAGAGTGATAGTAATGCAACATGAATATGAATATAAATTAATTATGCATGATGTATATATGTTTATGCTGACAAAACTAACGCGACATACAGACTAATGAATGAACACAAATGGATACTCAGCCACTGTGGGGGATGAAAAGTATCAATGTTCCAAGATAGCTATCCTGCCTTGCTTAGGAAAGACGCTCCCTGTGGGGAGAAAGAATTGTTCAATCGGTCTTAAGAGGTACGAACTCTGACGGGGATATCAGATGGGAAAACCACATCTGCAATAGTTGATCCTTCATTCAGGTGTACTGGTGTAGAAGGAGTACTTTAATTCCGCACTTTAAGGCTCAATCACCTTTGGAGAAGCGATCGATGTTCTTTCGATGTTCAGCAGTTAAAAGAATCGACATCTTTATTTTAAAAGTAGAAAGAATTTTGACAAGTAAATTCATTTTTGTTTTATTTCAAGAATCGTTGATCATGTTAAAAATGTCATTCTGTAAAGTAAAAACAAATAAGAATTGCAAACAAAAGCACTAGGGCTTAAATTTTATTGATAGGATGGAAATCATCCAAGCGCGTGACCCCATAGAGTATTTACAAAGTTAGAAAATGGTAATTTAAGGGAAAAGGGCTACATTGAAACATAACGACTGTTATCCTTCTACCAACTTTGAATTCTGGACATCCCGAGCTTCTGTCGAAGATGACCTTGACTGGAAGTTCTCTTGATGGATAGCATTACTGCTGGGGGATTTAACCTCGTCGGACGTAGTTACTTGCCATTAGCCCCTAACTTTTGCCTGGATTGTACTTTGAGATTTCCAATCCACCGGGAATTTTTTTGCTTGTGTCTCTAATTTTTTCCTGGACCGCCCTTTCGGGTTTTCAATCCACCGAGACGTTTTTATTTTATTTTATTTAGGCGAAGTATTTCTTGACTACATCAACATTCGTGGGGTAGGCAAATTCTACTCCATCCATGGTTGCGAGTCTCAAGGCGCCGCCTGAGAAAGCTTTCTTGACCACATAGCGGTCATCGTAATTCGGAGTCCATTTGCCCCGGGAATCAGTGAGGAATGATTGTATCTTTTTTAGCACAAGGTCTCCTTTTCTGAAGACACAGGGTCGGACCTTTTTGTCAAACGCTTTCTTCATTCTCTACTGATACAACTGACTATGGCACAAAGCCGTTATTTGTTTTTCTTCGATCAGATTCAGTTCGTCGTGTCAACTTTGACACCATTCAGCCTCTGTTAGCTTAGCTTCCATTAATACCCGGATTGATGAGATATCTACTTATGTGGGAAGCACTGCCTCCATGCCATATACTAGAGAGAAAGGGGTTGCCCCTGTTGAAGTGCTGACAGATATGTGATAACCGTGAAGAGCAAAGGGTAGCATCTCATACCAATCTTTGTAGGTTACGACCATCTTCTGAATGATATTTTTGATGTTCTTGTTAACTGCTTCTACCGCTCTGTTCATCTTAGGCCGGTAGGGAGATGAGTTATGGTGTTCGATCTTGAACTCAACGCATAATTCTTTCATCATCTTGTTGTTCAAGTTAGATCCATTATCAGTAATGATTTGGCTTGGAACACCATAATGACAGATGAGATTGTTTTTGATAAAGTGGACCACGACTTGTCTAGTTACATTGGTGTATGATGTCGCTTTGACCCATTTGGTGAAGTAGTCAATGGCTACCAGGATAAACCGATGTCCGTTTGAAGCCTTGGGTTCGATCATGCCAATCATGTCGATTCCCCATATGGAAAAAGGCCATGGGGAAGAGAGAACTTTAAGATGCGTTGGCGGTACATGGATTTTTTCTGAGTATATCTGACACTTGTGACATCTTCTCGTGTACTTATAGCAATCAGATTCCATGGTCAACCAATAGTATCCTGCTCTTAGAATTTTTCTCGCCATTGTGTGTTCGTTGGCATGAGTACCAAAGGATCCTTCGTGAATTTCTTTTATCAGCATGTTTGCTTCTGGTCTGTCTACACATCGGAGCAAGACCATGTCAAAGTTTCTCTTATAGAGTGTATCACCACTCAGAAAGAAGCTGCCTACCGATCTCCTGAGAGTCTTTTTGTCTTTTCTGGATGCCCCAGGTGGGTACTCTTGTGTCCGAAGGAAGCATTTGATATCGTGATATGAAGGTTTGTCATCTATGATTGCTTCAATTGCGAAGATGTAAGCGGGTCGTTCTAGGCGCATTATGCCAATCTTAGGTATGTCGTTCCATTGACCTACACTAAGCATGTAAGAGAGAGTGGCTAATGCATCAGCCATGTGATTCTCTTCAAGAGGGATGTGATGAAACTCGATTCTGTTGAAGAATGGTAATAACCTTCTCGCGTAGTCTTTGTAAGGAATCAGTCCCGATTGGTATGTGTTCCAATTTCCTTTGATGTGATTGATAACCAGGGCTGAGTCTCCATACACATCCAAGTCTTTAATCCTTAAATCAATTGCTTCTTCGAGACCCATGATACAAGCTTTGTATTCGGCCTCGTTGTTTGTACATTTGAATGTCAATCTGGCAGTGAAAGGAATATGGGTACCCTGAGGTGTTACAATGATTGCCCCAATTCCATTTCCATAATTGTTGACAGCTCCGTCAAAGACTAGTCCCCATTGGGAACCTGATTCCGGCCCTTCACTGGGTAGCGGTTCATTGCAATCTTTCATTTTTAAGTACATGACATCTTTGTTAGGGAAGTCAAATCCAACTGATTCCTGATCGTCGATCGGTTGATGAGCCAAATGATCGGCTAAAATACTTCCTTTGATGGCTTTCTGAGTATGGCACTCTATGTCATATTCTGATAACAACATCTGCCAACGGGCAATCCTTCCCGTGAGAGCAGGATTTTCAAAGACATACTTGATCAGATCCATTTCAAATTTTAACCAAGTAGTGTGACAAATCATGTACTGGCGAAGACGTTTGGCTGCCCAAGCCAGAGCACAGCAAGTTTTCTCAAGCATAGTATATCGAGTTTCATAGTCGGTAAAATTCTTGCTCAAATAGTAGATGGCAGACTCTTTTCTTTTCGTTTCGTCTTGTTGACCAAGTACATAACCCATGGAGTCTTCCAAGACTGTTAAATATATGATCAATGGTCTTCCCTCTACTGGAGGTGACAGGATAGGCGAATTCAACAAATATTCCTTGATACTATCGAAGGGTTTTTGGCAGTCTTCTGTCCATACACAGTCCTGATTCTTTTTGAGTAATTTGAAGATTGGCGTGCATGTCGCGGTCATGAGGAATATGAATCTGGAAATGTAATTCAGACGTCCCAAAAATCCTCTAACTTGTTTCTCAGTCTTTGGAGAAGGCATTTCTTGAATGGCCTTGACCTTGTCAGGATCAACCTCAATTCCTTTCTGGCTGACGATAAATCCTAGCAGTTTTCCTGAGCGGACACCGAATGTGCACTTATTAGGATTCAAGCGGAGTTTGTACTTCCTCAGACGCTTGAATAACTTTGACAAGTGGGTCACATGCTCCTCTTCTGTTTTAGATTTGTCAATCATATCATCGACATACACTTCGATTTCTTTGTGCATCATGCCGTGAAACAGAGTTGTCATGGCCCTTTGATAGGTTGCCCCGATGTTCTTTAAGCCGAATGACATTACCTTGTAACAAAAGGTGCCCCATGGGATGATGAATCAAGTTTTTTCCATGTCTTCCGGCGCTATTTTGATTTGATTATAGCCCGAGAATCCATCCATGAAGGAGAAGACTTTGAACTTCGTTGTACTGTCTACCAGCATATCAATGTGTGGTAGGGGAAAGTCATCCTTTGGACTGGCTTTGTTCAGATCTCTGTAATCTACACACATTCTAACTTTTCCGTCCTTTTTCGGAACTGGCACTATGTTGGCTAACCATTGAGGATATTCTGAGGTGGCGAGGAAATCCGCGTCAATATGTTTCTGTACTTCCTCTTTGATTTTGATGGCCATGTCTGGGTGAGTCCGTCTCAATCTTTGTTTCACTGGCGGACATTCTGATATTAACGGTAGATGATGTTCCACGATGCTGGTATCTACCCTGGCATGTCCTTATAGGACCAAGCAAATACATCGGGAAAATCTTTGAGAAGTTTTATCAAATTTTCTTTGACAGTCGAAGTGAGCAGTGCCCCAATCTCGACTTCTTTTCTCTCTTCTTCTGAACCCAAGTTGACCGTTTCCAACGGCTCTTTGTGAGGTTCAATGGACCTTTCCTCTTGTCTGAGTAATCGGGAGATCTCTTCTGGAATTTCTTCGTCTTCTTCTGAAATTCTGGTATCAGATGTGTGATGTTAAGTGTGATGTCACAACAACACAATCTGCTATGGACAATGCAATAATCAGCAGTAAAGGACACAATGAATTGTTCACACAGTTCGGTCTAACTACCTAGGTCTGGGGGCTACCAAGCCAGGGAGGAATTTCACTATTAGTAGTATTAATTTACAGACTCAACAATCCCAGTTGACATCTACTAAACTTAATCACTACCCAATGAACCTTCTACCTAAGAAACCACTTAGATATGAGACACCACTCACTCCCTAAATCACCTCAGTGATACAATTCAAACACAACTTGATTCTGCTTCACAGCTTTGATCAAGAACATAAACTCTCTTGCTTAACAACTCTAGAGATATCAAATACAACTAAAAAACAATAGCACCAATTACACATGAAGACACAAATGACACACAGTCTTTTTCTCTCTTTCTTCGTTCTTTAACTTAGGGTTGAGGCTGCTTTAAATATCATTCTAACTTGGGCTTGGACCTGCTCCCAAGATTTTGAACTGATTTGTTTTTGCAATCATAAATTAATGCAGATTTGATCTCCTAAATCTTTTCAAATCAGCCCTCATGTTAGTTATATGATTTGCTCCATGATCTGCTCCATACCAGATTGCCAATATCTTCTCCAAGAAATTCGCATCCAATCTCTCTAACAGATCTCCTCAAAACATCTTAACACGCGCAGCCCTAAAACATCACAAACTGATGTTCTGATGTTCTGGTATAGTGATGTCAAGACATCACTTATAACATCAGCATACAAAACTTCCAACCCTGCAACAGCTAATGATAAGAACCAATGTTATGACATCAGACATATGACATCAACATTGTTCAACTTTGTTTTACCAAAATTCTAGCCAACACAAGAACTAACAATCTCCCCCTTTGGCTAATTTTGGCTAAAACAAACTCTGCCATCATCAGAGAACCCAGCAGCGGATAAAATTTGATAAATTTTCAAAACACCTAGCAGCACCTCTTCAACAAGCTGCACAAACTTACTAACCAGCAGCAACAAAAACCAACAAGCTGCAGAAATACCTTCACATCAGCATAGGGAAAACTCCCCCTCAAAACAAGAACCAGCTCACAGCTGTTCATACACTCTCCCCCTCAACTTCTGTACCATATCAGAAAAAGGCTTCACAACTACACCTTGGCAACTCTCTCCCCCTTTTTAGCCATAATTGGACAAACATCAACCTGTTAGTCATACTAACTACCAGATAATCCTAAGCTAGCTCTCATTGTCAATTAAAAGTCAGCATTAAGTGACAAGACAAATCACAGAACATAAACCAGAAGTACTTAAAAGCAACAATATTCAGAATACAAAGTAAGCACACTAAGTGCAGAAGAAAAAATAAACAACAAAACTATAAAATAGCTAAAGAAACATCAACTTAATCTTTATCAGCATCAGAGTAATCAGACCTAGCTGCAACATCTTCATCCTCAGTGCTAGGGTCACCTTCTTCAGAGCATGAACCTTCAACATTGTCCTGGAAATCATCATCATTTTGACTAGCATTGACTGCTTCAGCTTCTTTTCTGCCAATCTCAGAGTCATGAGAAGTTTTTCAAATTTTAGTTTTCTTTCAGTACTCACTCTGATGACTTCATCCAACTCCTTGCAAGCCTCCTCCAATTCTGAAATCAACCCAGTTTTGGCAGGTGAGTGTTGTGATGTTGAAGCTGATGTCTTGACAATGTCAGGAACATGCTTCCCTTCAAACAGCTTATAGTGGATTGACAAGGCAGATTCCTTCTTACACACCACATCAGATTGATGAAGAATACCAGGATTTTGTGACAAGTTGATCCCACAAATGAGAGAGGGAAAGGCAATAGGCATCTTCACTACATTTGTAGAAGCATGCTTGATAGTCTGATCATATATATAAGCCCCATAATCAAATAACCTCTTTGTCCCAACAACATAAATCAATTTTCCCAATCCAACAGAGATAGTTGTCTTGTGATTGGTAGGGACCCAATTAGCTGCTCCTATTCTGTGCAGAATAGCATATTTGACACTTAATAAACTGGCAGACAATTTTCCTTTCAGAGGCCAGACTTTCACTTGTTCTGCTGTGATTTCCTTACACACAGCATTGTCTGTTTCTTCTAACTCTATATACTCCTTCTCATCCCTTCCTAGGTAAGTGTTAATGACCTCAGGAGAAAAATTAACACATTGACCTCTTACATAAACCTTCCTAAAATCCATATTTCTGCTGTTATTAATAGCCACAGGAATGTTTACAATAAATTCCTTGACTAATCCATCATAGCACTTGGACAGTCCAGACACAGTCTTTATTAACCCAGCAAATCTAATCAATTCAATGACTTCCTTAAGATCCAAGACATCTCCCCCAAGTTCTCTTTCCAGCGCTAGTCTTCTCTGACAGACAAATTTCCACATGGATGCACTACTAGCATAGTGGAATGAAATATTGTCAACAGGGATATCAGGAATCTTGTCAGCAATTCTCTTCAATATAGACCTTCTCACAGGAGTGATGTCTTGAACATCATCCTCAACATCAAATTCAGACTCTGAATCCTTCCTCACCTTTCTCTTTTTGGAATTCACAACAATTTTGCTCCAAGTCTTAGCAGGTCCCACCATAGTTGACTTCTTCTTTTTGTTCTCAGGTCTCTCCTTAGGTGAGTACTCTACTAACTTCCCTCTTCTAGACCTCATTCTACTGGCAATACCAGGGACAGCTTTTCCAATCACTTCATTATCAGAAAGATCAATCACATCCACCTTATCAGTATTCTTCTTTTCACTAGGGCTAGCTCCAACATACCTATCAGGCGATGTTCTGACATTGGTTTCAACTTCTTCTTTAACATGAACACCTTCATCTTCAACTTCCACTTCTGCATCTTCAATGACTGAAATAGCCAATCTGTGAAGATTGGTATCCGCATTCTGCATGTCATCCTTTTCAGCTGACATTTGCCTGAGGGGAATAGAAATTTGTTTTACAGATAAACCCTTATCCAAAATTTTGGTGGCAATCTGATTAAGACTACGATCAACATCAACCCTCTCTTCAACTGCTTGAGGGGTGGAAGACCCAAATGCATATTTCTCTTTAAAAAGAATGCTAGTGACTAACCTCCTAGTTTCACTATCATCAATTTTAGGTGTAGGCCTTTTGGGTTGAAGTTTGGAAGGTCTTGACTTACCAGATTCAGGGACCATCATGGAGATGGGTGATATATTCAAAGCTTCTTCAGCAGAGCCCTCTTTCGTCAAAACCCTAGCTTTTTCAAAAGAATAACTTTTTGAAGCAGACTTCTTTGAAGGGGATGATACTTGTTTTGACATTGTTCCAGTGAAGCAACTGAGGATCAGGGAAGGATTGCTACTTCTGTTGATGGAGAAGGAGATGAACCGTCTAGGGGTATGGTGTTTGATGAAGCCTGTGATAGCTACAATAGGAAATGATAGCCTAAAGTATGGAGCCTGATTTTGTGGATCACTTAAAAGCCAATAAATGTATTTTCCCCACCAAAACACATTTTTGAATTTTAATAAATTCACTCCATAAGCCACTAACTTCAATATGCTCAATTTTCTGCTTAAGTCTTCACAGCTAATGTTATAGTCTGATGTCACAACATCAACGTTAACATCGCTTGATGAGCTGGACTCTTGGGGTACCCTTAGATAACAGTTATCTATGGATCTGACTCCCTTCATAACACACGCATTCTTCCCATTAGTCACTAATACTCATCCTTAGTGTAGCTGACCTTGTATCCTTCATCACATAGCTGACTGATGCTAATCAAATTAGCAGTCAATCCTTTGACAAGAAGAACATTTTCCAAATTTGGTCCATCATGACACCTCAATTTTCCAACTCCTTTTACTTCCCCTTTCTCTCCATTACCAAAAGTAACATCATTTGTGGAGCAAGTCTTGATATCCACCAAATGATTTTTGAACCCTGTCATATGCTTTGAACAGCCACTGTCAAAGTACCAACCATCCTTAACAGAATGTCTATCAGATGTGTCAGCCAATAGACATGTAACAACAGCTTTAGGCACCCATTTTTCAACAACCTTAGACCTGTTCTGATTCTGTCTAGGTTGATGGACAGATTTGGGATAGCCATGCAGTTTAAAACAAGAATATTGCATATGGCCAAAACTTCCACAATAGAAACACCTAACTCTTTTAACTCTTCTCTACAATGATTAAACTTCCTGCCACCTTGATGATGAAACTGCTGTGGCTGCCATCCAAAGTACTGGAGCTATCTTCTTCCATAGTTAGCATGTCTTCTGAAGTGATGATTCAGTCTCTTAGGCTGTCTTTTACCATGATGATGTGGCTTTCTTCTACCATAATAATAAGGCACTGCATTATTAGGTCCAAAGCCATACATATTCCCTTAATGTTGAGACATCTGATGGAACATGTTAAACCTAGAAGCCTGCATACTCCTATGGTATTGTGGAGGCATATACTGCCTAGCTCCAGAAGCCTGTGCCTTCCCAAGATGAGGACCATGAGCATTCCCTTTCCCAACATTTTGAGGAAGTTGATGAACAACCTGCTTAGGTTTAGGATTATGTCTTCTTCTGTTATGTTGAGACATTGGTTGAGACATGTCCTTTTTGGTTCCAGAAGTACTAGCTTCACCATAGACCTTCTCCTCAACAACCAATCCTAAGCCAGACTTGTCTCCTGCAACCTTTTCAGCCTGAAGAATCTTATCAAGAGTATCAGACCCACTGTTCAACATTCTGACAGACTTGGTCAATTAATCAAGTTGAGATTTAACTAACAAGACTTCATTTTCAAGATCAGCTTTAACAGTCTCAAGCTGGACTATTCTTTTCTTTTGTTTCTCACTTTCTCGACAAACCTCTGCACTCCTCAGACATAACTCTTAATAGGATGCTGCTAACTCCTCAAAAGTCAATTCCTCATCACTAGATTCTCCATCAGAAATACATGTTCCTGTCAATGCCCTAACATGCTTGGAAGACTCTTCTTCACTTTCATTGTCAGTATCAGACCAGGAAATAACCATTCCCTTTTTCTGCTTCTTAAGGAACGTAGGACATTCTTTCTTGACATGACCATAGCCTTCACACTCAAAGCATTGAACTCCTTTGTCTTGAACATTCTTCTCTTCATCCTTCTCTTTTGACTTGTTGATGTCGGAGGAGATGTTCTTAACATTAGGTTTGTAGTTTCTATTCATTCTTTTAAACACCTTGTTAAACTGTCTTCCCATCAGAACAATAGCCTGAGACAGCTCCTCCTGAGACTCAGCACCATTCCCTTTCTTCTCTTCTTGTGTATTAGACACCAAAGCTATACTCTTGGTCTTCTTTTCAGGTTCCTCTTCACTCAACCCCAACTCAAAAGTTTGAAGAGATCCAATCAGCTCATCAACCCTTATTTTGCTGATGTCTTGAACTTCTTCAATTGCAGTAACCTTCATCTTATATCTCTTGGGAAGGGATCTAAGAATTTTCCTCACCAGCTTTTCTTCAGTCATCTTTTCTCCAAGAGCACTAGATGCATTGGACAGCTCAAGAATATTCATGTGAAAATCATGAATAGTTTCATCTTCCTTCATCTTTAGACTTTCAAACTTTGATGTCAGAAGTTGAAGTCTTGACATCTTAACCTTTGAAGTTCCTTCATGAGTAGTCTTTAAAATGTCCCAAGCAACCTTTGCCACTTCACAAGTGTTTACCAACCTGAAGATGTTTTTATCAATCCCATTAAAGATGGCATTCAAGGCCTTAGAATTGCCAAGTGCTAGCTCATCTTATTCCTTGGTCCACTCTTCTTCAGGTTTCAGCTTGGTGTTTCCTTCTTTATCAGTAATAACAGGGTGCTTCCACTCTTTTAACACAGCCTTCCAAGCCCTGCTGTCCAAGGACTTCAAAAAGGTAACCATCCTTGGTTTCCAATAATCATAATTAGAGCCATCCAGAATAGGGGGTCTATTCACAAATCCACCAACTTTCTTGTCCATCTTACCAGAAAGTATCAGCCCTAGATCTCACCCAGATGCAGAGCAGGATGCCTGCTCTGATACCAATTGAAATTCTAGTATCAGATGTGTGATGTTAAGTGTGATGTCACAACAACACAATCTGCTATGGACAATGCAATAATCAGCAGTAAAGGACACAATGAATTGTTCACCCAGTTCGGTCTAACTACCTACGTCTGGGGGCTACCAAGCCAGGGAGGAATTTCACTATTAGTAGTATTAATTTACAGACTCAACAATCCCAGTTGACATCTACTAAACTTAATCACTACCCAATGAACCTTCTACCTAAGAAACCACTTAGATATGAGACACCACTCACTCCCTATATCACCTCAGTGATACAATTCAAACACACCTTGATTCTGCTTCACAACTTTAATCAAGAACAGAAACTCTCTTGCTTAACAGCTCTAGAGATATCAAATACAACTCAAAAATAATAGCACCAATTACACACGAAGACACAAATGACACACAGTCTTTTTCTCTCTTTCTTCATTCTTTAACTTAGGGTTGAGGCTGCTTTAAATATCATTCTGACTTGGGCTTGGACCTGCTCCCAAGATTCTGAACTGATTTGTTTTTGCAATCAGAAATTAATGCAGATTTGATCTCCTAAATCTTTTCAAATCAGCCCTCATGTTGGTTATATGATTTGCTCCATGATCTGCTCCATACTAGATTGCCAATATCTTCTCCAAGAAATTCGCATCCAATCTCTCTAACAGATCTCCTCAAAATATCCTAACACGCGCAGCCCTAAAACATCACAAACTGATGTTCTGATGTTCTGGTATAGTGATGTCAAGACATCACTTATAACATCAGCATACAAAACTTCTAACCCTACAACAGCTAATGATAAGAACCAATGTTATGACATCAGACATATGACATCAACATTGTTCAACTTTGTTTTACCAAAATTCCAGCCAACACAAGAGCTAGCATCTTCTTCTTCAGCCTTAAATACCAGGAATTCAAAGTTAGGAGAAGGCATCAGATCATATGTTTCAATGGGGTTTAAAACAAGCAATCTGCATGACGTGATGATTTATTTTTAGAAGACATAGAGAGAATGCAAGAGTGTGTGCAGCGTATTTTCTGAAAAATGCTTGTTTTTATTTTTGGGTTGTTTTAGGATTACCATTTTCTGAAAAAACGAAAAGTGAAAACAGCAATAAAATGCGGAAAAATTACAAAATAAGGTTATTTATTTATGATTTAGTCGATTCTTGAAACTACAACCCTATAAAACAAAACTCTGTCGCTTTGGGCAAAGCAAAGTGGGACATTTACAGAAAAGTGAGCCCTATAAAAACATCTGTTTCACCTGGGTAGGGTGAAAGGTTGAAACAAAGATGGAAATTACTTAGACTTATGAACGACTTTCGGGACATCGACAGCAACCCATTGGCGACGAACTCCTCGGTGAATCACAAAGTCTGGTACCTTCTTTCTTGGTTTGTCCTCAGAAATGACGCTGATTTCTGGCGGAGTAGGATCTTTGGAGTCTTCCTCCCATGCAGAGTTGTCGTAGACGAACTCTTCTGTTGTATCTTGCACATTGTTTTCATTTTCAGGTGGATCTTCCCATCCAGTTGGCTTGATATCTTCGAGCCTGATACGAGAGCTTTCAGGAGCGGTATACTTGACCAAGAAGTCGTACTTGCCACTCGATTGTCCTAAGGTATCCCATACTTCTGTGGGAATGGAGGAGTCATCCTTCTCAATGACGTTGACCTTAGGAAAAGCATAGTTAATGAACTTTTATCCTGTAATCTTTGCAGATTCATTGTTGTGCTGGATATTTTCGGAATGTCCTGAGTAATGATCCCATGATTTGGTGGGGACGCAGGTATTCTTTTCAATTTTGCTCAGCTGATAAGCATTGTTTGGATGACTCTTTTGCCCCAAGTCTTCTGGGTACGGCTTCCAAATAGGCAAGTCATCCATCGGGTCATAATAGTCATAGTCGAACTTGTCTTTCATCAGAGTGTCCTCCTTTAATGAGTTGGGTGGAGCACGACATCCTTCCGGATCACAATCTCCGTACATCATCTTGACGTCTGATCTTGGTATATATCTCAGACTTTGCGTGGGATAGAAAAATGGCGTATGCGTTTCTTCCTGAGACATATAACCGTCCTCGTTGAGATAGGGCTTCCACTCTTCATCTGTATCGGAGGAGTCACCCTCATGGATGGTGTGTACTTCTTGAGACACTGGGTGAAGGAAGCCTCCACTGTGGAAGAAGTCCTGAATGGGATGAAAACTTTCATCTTTCTTGACAGTCTGAGTACAGGATGAAGAAAAACCAAGACCTTTCTTTGTCTTGTTATCAGTGGGAATGACAACCTGCCCCCATCCTTTTACGTTGTTACTCTCGATCACTTTGAGAGCATCTTTGTATGAGGAAATCGACGTCCCTCTTTCTAGTTGATTCTTATTGCTCACCGAAAGTGCTTGGAACTGGGTTCCAACAACCTCCTCTGGTTCTACACAGGAAAACGATGATAAGTTTCTCACGATCAAGGCCTATTCTCCGCATACCGTGATTAGCTTGTTATTCTTGACGAACTTCAGCTTCTGGTTTAGTATCGAAGTGACTGCCCCAGGCTTGTGTATCCAAGGTCTTCCTAATAAACAACTATATGTTGCCCGGATGTCCATGACCTGGAAAGTGACTTAGAAAATGTGAGGACCAATGGTTATGGGAAGGTCGACTTCACCGATAACTGTTTTTCTGGATCCGTCAAAGGCTTTGACGATGACCTCACTGCCTCTCATCGGAGATCCTTGAAATGATAGTCGCATCAGAGTAGATTTTGGCATAACATTTAGAGCTGATCCGGTATCTACCAGTATGCTGGCTAAAGTAACGTCCTGGCAGTTGACTGTAATGTTAAGCGCCATGTTGTGATTTTTTCCCTCTTCTGGCAGTTCTTCATCACTGAATCCTAAATTGTTGCAGGAAGTGATGTTGGAGATGATGCTGTCGAATTGTCTTATTGACACATTTGTTCCACAAAGGCCTGCTCTAAGACTTTCTGTAGAGCTTACCTGTGAGCTTCAAAATTGAGCAAGAGAGATAGCACAGAGATTCTCGAAGGAGTTTGCAACAGTTGGTCTACAATGTTGTACTCGCTCTTTTGGATGAGCTTCAGCATCTCATCGTTGTTCTTTGAAAGGTCGGGATTACATGATTGATCGACTAGTTGATTGGGAACTTCTGTTTGAGGTTCCTTTTCTCTGGTGGTTTCTCCAACTCCTTTGTTGAAGATTCGGCCGCTCTGTGTCACTTGACTGATATCGACAATGTTTACGACAGAGGGTAATGGAGTTTCCTTTCCATTTTTGATTGTTGTTGCACCGTACTTGTAAAGGATAGCCTTTTCTGATTTATACGGTATTAGACCAGGCAGATAGATAACCACATGAGCCTTTTATTTTTCTGACCATCGTAACCGGCCTCAATTGGTTCGAGGTTGAGAATCTTTCTACTATCAAGAGGAACTCTTGATTCATGGAGTAGAGGGATTATAGCGCATACGTCTTTGGTCCTTTCATGATTAGAGATTAAGACAACGTCTTTGCTTTGATTAGGAAGATAGTCTTGCATTATGTTGATCGAACCAGAACTTGAATATGGTCAAATCCCTTTTCGGTCCAACGGATCTCGAAGAGCCGCTTGCACAAGGTAGCATCCTTGGTTATTCTCTAAGAAAACTCTACAACGCTCATAATTGTGTGGTGGCACCCGACCACATCTGCTTTGTATGCAGTGTAACTTTACTAGATCTGTTTCCATCAAGCGAACATCCTGACTTTGATACCTATCAGGATTCTCATCAGTCATGATGACTTGTTGTGTGTCTTCATCTAGGTAGATCGGAAGCCACCAGTAGTTCAACAAGTGTTGAAGTGTTCTTTGGACAAGTGCACATCCTTGGTCATCTTCACGACACACTTTACAGTTCTGATAATCATGTGAAGCCAGAAAACTGAGCCTGACTTGCTTAGCGTGTAATTCTACCAGACTAGTATTCATCAAGCAAATATCAAAGATTTGAATCATATTGACTTGATGGCTACTTCTATCACGGTAATCCTGGATCCATCCGAGATTCATCTGACGTTGGAGGGTCTCTTGTACAAAAGAGCATCCCTGATTGTTTATTGAGCATATCAGACAGGAATTGTAATTGTGACGTGGCAGATCATGATGTTGGCTTTGCCTTGAGTGCATTGCCACCAAGTTGACGTTCATCTCCAGAATGTTGTGGATCTGAACAATGTTGGGATTTGCGTGAGCCATATTGACCTCACGGATTCGGTGATCTTGGATCCATCCGAGATCCATCTATTCTTGTAGAGTTGATTGCACTACAGAACATCCTTGATTATTCTTTGAGCAGATATCACACTGGTGATAATCATGAGATGGTACATGAACGTATCCGCTCTGTCTGCAATGCATCTTGACTAGATTGGTTCCTAATAGAAGTACATCGTGAATTTGATAGATGTGGTTAGATTTTTCCTCTATTAAATTTACTGCAGTTTTGTCATGTTGAGGCAATGGGTTCGTCTGAATATTTGGATTTGTATCTTTAAAAGATAGGACCCCGTTCCTGACAAGCTTCTGCACATCAGATTTGAAATTGAGACAGTTTTCTATGTTGTACCCCAGTCCTCCTTGATGATAAGGGCAAGTTTGATCTGCTTTGAACCAAAAAGGTGGATTTTCCGGTATCGTAAGAGGAGTCCTGGTTTGGACGTGCCCCTTGGCCAGTAGTAGTGGAAATAATTCTACGTACAACATCGGTATAGGGTCGAACCCTGATGGTCGTGTTGTACAGTTGTTGTTGTTATATTGTGGATGAGCCTGCTGAAGAGGTTGTTGTGACCTTTACTGATACTGTTGTTGATTCGGTTGGCTCTGAGCAACCTGAGGTTGATACGTTGGAGACGGCGCAGGGTTGATAGCAGGAGTTACTGCTACTACTGGTTGATACCTTTGCCTTTGCTTTCTAAGAGAGATATTACCAATATCTTGCTTTTTTTTCTTAGGGAAAGTACTACCATATCTCTTGGTACTACTTGATGGTCATGTATCTTTGACCAGACGTCCTTCTCGGACTGCTTCTTCAAGGCGTACTCCCATGTTCACCATCTCAGTGAAGTCGCTGGGTGCACTGGCGACCATTCGGTCGTAAAAGAATGAGCTCAAGGTTTTCAAAAAGATCTTTGTCATCTCTTTTTCCTCAAGAGGGGGACAAATCTGGGCGGAAATTTCACGCCATCTCTGAGTGTATTCCTTAAAGGTTTCTTTGTCCTTCTATGACATTGCTCTGAGTTGATCTCTGTCTGGTGCCATGTCCAGGTTATATTTATACTGCTGAACGAAGGCAGTGCCAAGATCTCTAAAAGTGACACTCTTGGTGCGGTTTAAACCCATGTACCATTTGAGGGCGGCACCGGTTAAACTATCTTGAAAGTAATGGATCAGTAGCTGTTGATTCTATGTCTGAGTTGACATCTTTCGAGCGTACATCACCAAATCACTTTGAGGGCAAGAGTTGCCCTTGTATTTTTCAAAGTCAGGCACCTTGAATTTAGGCGGGTTTTCACATTGGGGACCAGACAGAGGTCTGCGGTGTCTTTTCCGAAAAAATCCTGGCCGCAAATGGCATGCAGTTCCTTCTGCATCTCCAGGAATTGTTCCTGGAACTCATTCATCATATCGTACATGTTTTTGTTTCTACCAGAGGTTCCTTGTGGAATCTGTCCCTCCGGGACAGTGTGTGCCATGGGTTGTGGTATAGTCATTACGGCGGTGACTCCTAGTTCTTCTACGCCCCGAAGTTTGTAACCTTCAAGAGTTACTGTCATGACTCTTGCATCTTCGCTTTCCCGAAGTTTGTAACCTTCAGGCCCAGCGGTTCCTGCTGCAGTTTTCGGGTCTACAGTGACCGGTGGGATGTATCCTTCAGGGAAAAAGTTGATAGGCATGCCCCAGGGACGATCTTTAGGCATGTTGTATCGAGGATTATACGTCTCCACTATGGGCGTAGATGTGATCGAGATCACAGTTGTAATACCCCAAAATTTTCCCTCTTCTTTCTTCATGTCTTCTAGCATGAGCTTTCATTGCATTGCATTGCATTCAAGCATAGAAAAATAAAACATCAACCATCTAGCATTGCATCTTGCATAAGGGCATGTGATCAGGAGATCCAAGGTGTTCATCATCCAAAGCTAAAGGAGAAGACCAAGTGTTTCTCACAAGCCTCAAGGATCTCTTATATCATGTATCATCTCCATTTGATATCACAAGTCATTGAAAGAGGAGAGTTCATCAAGAAGGTTGGGCAGTGCATGACCTCCTACACAAGGCAGTCAAAAGTTGGGGATCTGACCCTCAAATGGGCAAGCTCTTTGAGTTTTTGTCATCTCCAAAGGACATATCTCATCTTTGTTTGAGAGGATACACAACATATTAAGAGGAATTTGGATTTGGAGGATGTGTTATTTCCTCCTAACCAGAGGGTGCCAAGACTAGGGTTGGGCCTAAAATCAGTTTATTTCTGATTTCTTGGGCAAAACTTGATCTCATGGCATTCCTTATGTTCTTAAGTGTTCATGGAGGGAATCTTGGCCACGGGTTCTTTGAGGAATATGTTCAATGGATCAGTTACTTGTGTAATAAGCAAAAGTCAACAGTTCAAGAGGAGAAAGTCAACTGTGGAATTTTGAAGTTCTTTTCATGGTTTTCTAGGGCTCACAAGCTCATATGGTCTTAAATTGTCAAGATTCATGCCATTCATCAAGAATCAAGAATTTGTGCAAAAGTTACTAAATTTGGAAAATGACCTATAATGAAAACTTTCCATTTTTGGCAATTTTTCCACCACATTCAACTTGACTTTTCATCATCAAGGAAGCTCCAAATGAATTTTCCTTCAACATGAAAGTTGAAGATATTTCTCTCCCATTTCCAAAAAGTACTAGATGGTTTCCATACCATTTGTATAACTCAAGTTATGGTCAAAAGATGGCAAGGTGCATTTTGAGGTTTTCATATGGTTCCATTTTTCCACCTTTTGCATTTTGGCACAAATGGACTTGTAATTGATCTTTTTGCTTCATGTTATATTACAACATCAAAGTGCAAGTCAAGAGGAGTATTTTTGGCCTTTGAATCAATTCATTTCATGTCATATTTCTCATTATTTTCACAAAGTGCAAAAATGCAAATTGATTCAAAACTTGCAAACCAAGAAAGTACAAGGCCCAAAATCAATTCAGAAGTGATCCATGAGTGAATTGGAAATGAATCATGCTGAGTACAAGGGTGTTGCACGTGTGGATTAGTGGTGGTGGTACAAAATGCATTTTTGCAATTTCACCCAAATCTCACTAACCAAATGATTAACCACTTGCTAATCACCATCAGTGGATTAATGAAGAGTATATAAGTTAACTCATGCCTCAGAAATTAGGTCATGCACTCTCTTTTGCTCAGAATTTCAAAAACTCACTCTCACTTTCTCTCCTTCAAATCTCTCATTCCTTGAGGGTTTTGGAAAATTTCTTGGCATATTCTTGATCAGTGAGTTGAAAGGAGCACGAATCACCCATTGTTTTAAGTTGAAAGGAAGGATTTCACCAAGTTCCATTCAAGAGGGTTCAAGTTCAAATCTCAAGATCCAGCACGATTTCAAGCTCTAGTTACATTTATTTTGCAACTAGAGGTTCCAAGGAGTAGATCTGCAGTCTTTGGAGGGATTTCTTGACGTATTTTAAGCTTTTCAAGGTTCAGGTTAGTGATTTTTTCACCATCATAGAACTTGAATTTTTGATGTGCATAATGAGCTGTGTTGTTCACTGATCACTCTGATCTATTTTGTCTGTGATTTGGACGTGTGAAATGTGTGTATTGTGGATTTAAAGTTTTGGATCTAAATATGTTTTCATTCGATTCTCTTTATGTGTTTGTTGTTTGATAAAATGAACATGATATTCATGATCCTTGTGTTTTTCTGGTTCGAATGGTGTACCTATACGCATTTTCTGGAATTTTTTTAATGCAGCTCACCGGAGAGGGTGACCCGAGCCCTAGCTCCGGCGGCTGCTTATGTTCAGTCCGACGAGGAGATTTTGATGGAGAAGACGCAATCATGGCCTTTGGTTTCTTAGATCTGATGCTCCTCAAGTTGCCACGTTGCTTTAATTTTTGTTTTATTTTATGGTGTTGGTGTGTGCCACTCCACATGTGTTAGCGTGTACCTCATCTCCCAACTGTTGATCTGATCTATTTTTGAATTGTATGATTTAATGTGGTACGTTGATTGGATCGTGTGGACAAGGTTTTGACAGCACATTAAAATATCTTGTGCTAATCACGTGCCTTTTCTTTTATTGCTGACTGTATTGTGTGTGCGCGTAAACATGCTTGCTACCATGCCCTTGAATCCTGGCTCTCCATCATGATTACTATGTTGTTGCGTTGACTGCTTGTGTGCCTTTGGATTGATCTTATGGTTTGGATTGAGTATGACGGTTGACTGCTTTCCATTGTTTCCCTTTGACCTTCGCTGATGGACTTGGTGCTTTGGGATTTGTTATTTGCACCCTCCTTTTTTATCCATTTGGCTTTACAGCGTGAAATCTTTACTGTTTACACCCCCTTGACTTTATTTCTTTTATTTTCTTCCTTTTCTTTTTATTTGTTGTTTCATTTTTATTTTAATATAAAAATATGTTATAAAAATCCACAAAAATATTTTCCTGATTATTTAATGTGTCAACTTAATTTTATTTTTTTATTTTATTTTTAATTTCATTTTATTATTTTATTTTGAATTAAATTGTTAGGGTGTTTCCAATGATACCCTTCTTCTAGGGTTAGGAATTTTTGTGACTTTCACACACCATTTGAAGCCAATATTTTGGTAACTTTTATGGCATTATATGAGGATGTTTTTATACTGATTTGATGATGGTTTGAGTTACTTTTAGTGACTTGCCTCTCAATTTTTATTAACCCTCGATCCATGCTCGATGATGTGCACTTCTTGACTTGTGATTCACTTTTTGACAAGCTCTTAAACTCTTTTTGATCCAATCTTTTTGCATATATTGGTTGACTGAGTTAACTTCCATTTGATTATTTTTTGGGATTTTATTGAGCCACCTTGCTATTTTTTATTGAGTTTTTCTTGTGATGCAAGTTTGATTGAGGTATACTTTGATTCATGATCTAGTTTGAGTGCATTTGCTTAATTTTAATGGAGTGATGCTTGAGATGTTTTTTTGGTATGATCATGTTATGTTTGAGCTTGCTTGTGGCTTTGGAATCATCCTCATTTGATCCTTTTTCAATTTGTTCTTGATTTTATAAGTTGATGTTGTTTTGGACTTGAATCTTGTGATATGTTCAACCTAATCTTGTGATTGCTTCTTTGTGTGAATTCATTCATGTATGAAACCTTTTGTTTGGTTTGTATGACATGCTTGAGGTTCTGGTACTTTTGATTTAAGGTTCATTATGTAATTTTCATTTCACTTTATGCCTCACACTTCTTTGCTTGTTCGCATGAATGATAAGTGAATGTCTTTCTCAATTTTGATGCATGTTTTGAATGTGTTGCTTGATGATTAATCTTGTATGACTTGAGTTTGATCTTGGCATGATACTAATGTGTATGCTACTGCCCTTTGGGTTCATTACTTGATTTTCATCTCACTTGATCTTCATGGTTTGAATTATGTGATGCATATCATTCCCTTTGCTTTGTAATTTCTTTGGTGCATCATATTGCATAATGTGAACCTCTTTTGCACATGTGAATTGTTGATGATGATATGATGTGAGTTATGGTCTTGCTTCATTTTCATCTTGTCTCCTTCATTTCACTTTGATATGAAATCCATGTGTTGTTTAATTGTGCATTTAATTCAAGTATGCTTGCATCCTTCCATGTTTACCTTTGCATGATTACTTGATTTGTTTTGCATTGATCTTTGAAGCATGTTGTTGATTTGAGTTGGACATTTATGATATGATGTGCTTGTTGCCATTTATTGTATCTCACCTCTCTTCTTCTCCTTCTCTTTGCTTCTCTTTCACTCTTTATCATCCCACGAATCTCAAGACTTGTTCAAGTCTTGGATTCTTTCCCTTTAGAGCTACCTAGTCCAACTTAATTTTTGATTAAGCATGGAGTAGGATTAGCATTAGGTTAGGTAGTCTTTTCTCCTAAACCTCACTAACCACAGGACATCCATGCATGATAACATTAGGACTCTTAGTTTCCTTTTAGAATTTCCCTTGCGTCGTTTCTCTTCTCATCTCAAAAGAAAAGTAAAAGACACTTAATAAAGGTTAACGTGTATTGCGCTTGAGCCTTATATGTGGGAAGTAGGGAACGAGGGGCTTCCTCTCATTCTTCTAGGGTACCTAGTGTACGTCCTGTTGGGGATGATGCGCGAAAGTATTCGTTCCTATATTTAAGACTTTGGTTCAATGCAAGTTGTAAATAACTGTAAAAGACACTTCTTGCTAAAAACCTCAAACCAACAATAACGTCTTTCCTTCGGGAATTCTTTTCTCATCTCACTCACTCTCAGCGTACGAACGTACTCCTACTCGTTCTCTTGCAATATGGTAACGCACTCGGACCAGCGAGCCTGCATCACCTGAGCTAGAACGTTAGCCGTTCCCAAAAAACACAAATAAAGCGACCCTCGTTGAGGGGAACTACGTCGCTCTGATTCTCATGCTCCCGATGAGATACGTAGGCAGTGGGGTAGGGCCCATGCAAGCACTTCTTTTATTTTCCCTACATTTGTTTCTTTTTCTCTCTCTTTTCCTTTTCCTTTTTCCTGTTCCTTTCCCTTTCTAGTAGCAGCGGAGCTCCAGACGACGACACCCTTTGATCGAGACAAGCAAACGTGGATCCCATCGGGTACGATGGACGCATGGGGGTGTTAATACCTTCCCTGTGCGTAACCGACTCCCGAACCCAGTTCTCTTAGTCGCAAGACCATGCTTTTTCCTTTCTCTCAGGTTTACGCAGTGTTTCCTTTCCCTCTCTTGGAATAAATACACATTGCTGGCGACTCTGTTTCGGTGCCACTTTCGCGTTTGTACTTGGATGAAAATCCCGGGAGCGACAGCTGGCGACTCTGCTGGGGAACGAACCCAGAATCTCTTGTTTCCTTAGCGAGTCAATCCTAGCGCTTGTTTGTTTCTTTCATTGGGTGTTATTCTGGTGTTGTGTTTTGCTATTTGTTGTATATTACTGTATTGCTGTTTACTGTTTTTTTGCTTTACCGCTTTACTATTTTTATCACATTTTACTGCATTACATATCATTATATACTGGATATTACTGCGTTGTGCTGGCTGGTTTTCTGTTTGGCGGGTTGGGATGTTCTGAGAGATGAGCCCACTACCCAGGCTCGAGCATACACACAGGTTTTAGAGTGGATAGTCATGACGCTTGCATGAGGGTCGCCATGTATTATTGTTCATGAGACCCACAACCAGACGAGGTTCTATCAGGAGCTACCTGCTACTGTTCGTTGGTACATGCCAGTAGGTATTCTCTTGAGGGATTGTCGACTCTGGAGACCATTCCCGAGGACTCAGTTGCGGTACTCCTCCCGAAATGTGACAGTGGCAGACCACGCTTTGTGGCAAGCCCATTGCACATTCTCGATCCGAGGACCCAATGTTGGGAACTTGCTATAGGATCTCCCTATTTTAGTGAATCAGCGGACGACCTCTTTGATTGGCGATAGCATTGTATCCTTCGGGCTGAATGTGCTATTGCTTCTCAAACCTCTGAAGCTGAGGATCTTTCGTCTTGGAGAATCGGTTGAGGCCTCCTCGATTGATGATGATGCCAAACCAGAAATGGTGAACGTATCATCATTTCTCGACCTGAGAGCCCGGGATACTGAACATCCTAGTACCCACATGTGAGAGGGATGGGGTTTGCAGGTTTGCAGGTAACCGTGACTTTCAACTTACCTGGTTTTCTGGTTCTATCACTATGGTGGTTATTATTCTGAGTTTTGGTACAGAGCCTTGTTTTGTTCAGTCAGCGCAGTGCAACCAGTTTGTGTGGACACCTTGATCGCATGCTCTGCATTGCATTCCTTTTTTCTGACATTCATGTTTGTGCATTTTCAGGTAGTATCTAGTCTTTGATTCCAGTCAGAGGGCAGTGTTAGGGATGGACGTTCCAAGAGGCAAGAAGGATATTATTATTTACAAGTTTTTCAAGCCAGCAATAGGTCCTCTCACGATCCTAAAGGGAATGGCGAGTCCTGAAGTGTTGAATGCTTTCGAGGAGAAGTATGGGTGGATTCTATCTTTTGTTCGCAACATCAACGATTATGAGTTCCAAGGTCTTCATACTCTGATGCAGTTCTATGACCCTCCGTTGAGATGTTTTCTGTTCCCGAACTATTTGTTGGTGCCTACCTTGGAGGAATACTCTAACATGCTAGGGATTCCTATCAAGGAAGTACCTCCTTTCTTTGGTTCAAAAGGAGAGCTAGATTGTGGGAAATTGGTCGGTGCTCTTTATTTGAGCAAGTCGGAGTTAGAAGCCAACATCTCCAACAAAGGAAATATCTGTGGTTTCAAGTTGGGGTATCTAACGAAGAAGGCTCAGAAAGCAGCAGAGGACAAAGATTGGATCGTGTTTAATGCACTGCTAGCTCTTTGTGTTTATGGTACTGTGTTGTTCCCAAATGAGCCTGATTTTGTTGATGAAGATGCTATCAGAATATTCATGATGAGGAATCCTGTGCCAACCCTGTTGGGAGATCTCCATTATGCCCTATACAACAGGAATGAAAAGAAGAGAGGGAGGATGGTTCATTGTTGCGCTCCATTGTTTTATAAATGGTTCGCAAGTCGTCTACCTCAATCTGGTGCTTTTGTTGATTCTAAGGATTCTCTAGAGTGGAGTCAGCGCCTGATCGGATTGGTCAGTAAAAACATCGTGTAGATAAATCAAGGATTGCTCGGCAAGGATATCATTCACAGCTGTGGTAAGTACCCTAATGCTCCTTTGATAGGGAGGAAGGGAGGAATTAACTATAACCCTTCCTTGGCCGTAAGAGAGTTTGGTTACGCTCTGGTAGGACCACCTGTTAAGCGAGATGTGGAAGAATCATTGTATTTTCACTCATCTGAAGGATTGGAGGAGGCGCAGAGAGCTTCTGAAGCTTGGGGTAGTATCCTGAAGAAAGGCAATGCCGTTCTGGGTAAACCTAACAATCAAGCTTTCCTTCCTTATGTGGATTGGATAAAACAGAGAGTTGAGGAGTGTTACTTGCCTTTTGATCGAGCACCTATGTTGTACCCAGAAAGTGTGGATGAAAGACTCACTGTACCATTTGAAGAATTTGATAAGCAGCGTAAGTTGGTATCTGATTTGAGGGTGGAAAACTCTACTATGAGTAGCAGACTACAGGGTGCTCTACAAGACAACTTGGAGCTGAAATGGAAGGTCCAAGACATGACTACGCACCTAGAGAAAAAAGAGAAGGATTTTGCTGACAGGGCTCAACACTTCAAAAAGATCAGTATGGCTGCTGATTCGTCAGTCAAAGCTAAGAGGAAAAACAAGAAGCTTTTGACTAAAGCAGAGGATGAGCTGGCCACGTATCAGGATATGTGGAAGGAAGCCAAGATTGAGAATGAAGAGCTGCAAGAAGAGCTTCAGGTAGTGAAAGCGAGGAAAGACCGTTACTTTGCCAAATGGAAAGAAGCCCAGAAAGAAATTGAAGAGCTTAAGCTGTAAGCGGGAATCAAGAAACCAAAGCACGAAGGCAACGATGTCGAAGAGCAGATTGCTAGGCTGAAGCAGGATGTTGAGAAGAGGAACAGGTTGATCAAGGGTTTACTAGAAAGACCTGCTCATCCAGATACTGTGAACCTTCTTGAGGAGATTGAAGCCGGTTTATTTGGAATTGACTTGTAGTAATTCTGTTGCTTGTTTTTGTTGTGATTACCATCAGGATTGTTGATGGAATCACTTTTTCTTGTATTGAACCTATTTGTATGACTCCTTATGTTGTGTTATTGCAACGTTTGTTTCAATGGTTATCAGTTGTTTGAAAGGGGTTATCTTTTGATTGATTCCGCAGTATTTCTGGATTCGGATTTATTTTTCGATGTTGTGTCCGATCCCTTGCCCAAAGCTGGAATCAAAGCAGATTTGGCCTGGAAATGTTTAAATATGATTGTTTGCATTTTGCATTTGCATCCTCATAATCATGAGCATTTTTGCATAGCAGGTACCTGTTGCAGGAGATCTCTAACCTTTATTTGGTTTCAGGAACTATAGCTGAGAATCACATTCACCGATACTCAACTCGAGGAAATCAAGCAAGGATAATGGATCAAATGCATAGTGATTTGGCTGAAATGAGGGCACGAATGGAACAGTTCATGACTCTCATGACTGGAATGGCACAAAATCAAGAAAGATTGAGGCTTCTGGTCGAGCGTCCAGAGGCCATGCTTGGAGTTAATCAGAATGATAATTCACAGACTAATGGCACTCCTCCTCCCGTTGGCAATCGTCCTCCTGGTGGTAATCTGGGGAATGGAAATGGCAGAAATGTTGGTGGTATTCAAGAAGATACTCAAGAGGACAAATTTACCCTGTTGGATGCTGAGATGGGTACTCCTAGTGATAAAAGGTACGATGAGTTGGCTGAAAAGATACGGGCTATGGAATGCAAGAATTCTATGGGTATTGATGTTACTAGTTTGGGGCTGGTACCAGGGGTCAGGATCCCTCCAAAATTCAAGCCGCCTACTTTTGATAAATATCATGGCAATACATGTCCCCAGACACATATCCAAGCTTATTTTGGGAGGATCTCAGCTCATACGGATGATGAGAAGTTATGGATGCATTACTTTCAAGACAGTCTGGCTGGAGCTTCGTTGACTTGGTATATGAAATTGAACAGAGCTGCTGTGAGAAGTTGGAAGGATCTGGCTGAAGCATTCCTAAAACAGTACCAGTACAATATTGATATGACGCCCAATCGCACTCAATTGCAGGGGTTGTCATAGAATGCTAAAGAAAGTTTCAAAGAATATGCACAGAGGTAGAGGGAAATGGTTGCCCAGGTCCAACCTCCTTTGTTGGATAGAGAAATGGCAGACATGTTTATGGGCACCCTGCAAGGGGGATATCTAGAAAGATTGGTTGCTTGTCCAACAACCGGATTTGCTGAGATAGTGATTGCGGGAGAAAGAATAGAGAGTTTGTTGAAGCTTGGAAAGATTCAGGATGTGAGTGGGGCTGGCTCTTCTGGGACAAAGAAACCGTTTGCTAGTGGTCAGAGAAGAAGAGAAGGTGATACAAATGCTGTGTTTAGAGGACGAGGCAGAGGACGTTCTCAGGGTTATCATCAGGTAGGTGCAGTGACAATCCCAGCACCATCTGTTCAGCAACAACAACCCCAACAGCAGGTTCAGCAGCAACAACAGCAACCTCCTTTTCAACAGAGGTCTAGGCAGAGGGATCGTAAGATTGACCCTCTCCCTTTGACTTATTCTGCGTTGCTACCACAGTTACTCAAGTTGAAGTTGGTTGAGCTCCGTACTATGAGACCTCCTGCCGCTGGCAACCTGCCTCCTAATTTTGATGTAAATGCTCGCTACGAGTTCCACTCAGGTGCTCAGGGGCACTCCATTGAAAAATGTTGGGCTTTTCATCATAAAGTGCAAGACTTGATTGATGCCAAAGCAATCAATTTCTCTCAGTCTCCTAATATTATTCAGCACCTCATACCTAATCATGGTGCGGAAAATATGCATGCTATTGAAGATGGAAGGAGATTGAATTTGGTAGCAGACATCAGTCAGGTGAAGACTTCTTTGTTGATTGTAAAAGATCGTTTGTTGAAGGGACAGGTGTTCCCGGGTTGTGGTCAAGATTGTTCTGAGTGTATGAATCAAGAGAATGGCTGTGATAGGTTGAAAGCGGGTTTGCAGAATCTGATCAATGAAGGATGTCTACAGTTTGACAGGGTTGTGAAAGAAACTGATGAGGTATCAATTGTGACCATCTATTATACTCCCGCTGAGATCCAGGTGCCTGCCAGTACAGTTCCTGTGGCAAGTGTTGTGTAAGAAAGACCCAGTCCTGTTACCATCACGGTGCCAGGACCAGTTCCGTTTACAACTACAAAGGCAATCCCATGGCACTATGGGGCAGACGTGTACTACGAAGGTAATAAGCAAGAGGTTGGGACATCAGTCGGGTAAAATATTGATAATGTGGGTGGTGTAGGTGGTTTTACAAGAAGCGGAAGATTGTTTACTCCCCAAACTTTGCGCAGTGATCAAGAAGCTGAAGCTGCTGCAAAAGCTAAAGGAAAACAGGTGGTCGAGAGCGTGCCTATACCAGAAACTGAGACAAAGATTACTTTTGATAATGAGATGGAAGAGTTCATGAGGATAATCAAGAAAAGTGATTATAAGATTGTCGATCAACTGAATCAAACCCCTTCGAAGATTTCAATTTTATCATTGTTGATGTGTTCTGATGCGCATCGGGAGGCTTTGTTGAAAGTGTTGAAGAGCGCATATGTGCCACAAGAAATCACTGTTAATCAGCTTGAGGGTGTAATTTCCAATGTTAATGTCAGCCATGGTCTAGGCTTCACAAGTAGGGATTTGACTGCTGAAGGAAGAAACCACAATAAAGCTTTGCACATCACAATGGAGTGTAAGGGTGCAGTGTTGTCTCATGTACTGGTGGACACTGGTTCCTCACTCAATGTTTTGCCTAAGAAGGCACTAATAAAGCTGGAAGTTAATGGTTTGATTTTAAGGCCTAGTGAATTGGTTGTTAGAGCATTCGATGGGACCAAAAGATCTGTGTTTGGTGAAGTAGAATTGCCCGTGCAAATTGGACCGCAGGTGTTCAAATCCACATTCCATGTGATGGACATACAGCCTACGTATAGCTGCTTATTGGGTCTCCCTTGGATTCATGGAGTCGGGGCTGTTACATCCACCATACACCAAAAGCTGAAGTACGAGTTCGAAGGACAGGTTGTGACAGTGTGCGGTGAAGAAGATATCTTTGTTAGTCATTTGTCCACGTTTAAGTATGTGGAAATGGATGGGGAAATTCACGAGATGCTTTGCCATTCGTTTGAAGTGGTAAATATTGACAATGTGCCTGAGTCTTCCTCTGCACCAGTTGGAGCCGGTACTTCCATTTCATCCTACAAACAAGCTGTTGAGGTCGTCAGAGCCGGCAATGCCCAAGGCTGGGACAGGTTGATAGAGACACCAATGAAGGAGGACAAATTTGGTATTGGTTATCATCCCTCTATGACTTCAGATGCGGAAAGCAGTGGACCCATCATTTTCAGTAGTGGGGGAATTATTTACACAGATCAGACTTGTGCAGCTACAGAAGATGGTGTTGACAGTGACTGTGACCTGGACAACTGGGTACGCCCACGTGCTCCGGGACAACAAGTGCAAAACTGGTCTGTTGAAGAAGTCATTAGGGTTACTCTTCAGACAGAGTAATTTTTTTCTTTGTTTTTCTAATCATAATGCATGTCAAAATCTTGCGCTCTGCCCAAGGCGTATAGATTCATTTGTAGGGTCACCCTGTTTGCATTTGCAATTTTAATCATCAATAAAGGACGTTTTGCACTCAAATTTTTGTTCCCTGTCTTTCAATTTTTATTTTTGCACAAAAATAATAAAATGGCAATGTTTCAGTTCTTTTTGTTTTTGTTTTAAAATAAATTCTGAAATAAAGCATGAACCCGCTCGTGCAGACTTGATCCTTCGGATTCCATTGATAACGATTTTTCTATGGCTATGTATGACTTTGACAAACCGATTTATCAAGCCGAAGAAGGGGATGAAAAGGACTGTGAACTCCCTGAGGAACTGGCTAGATTGTTAAAACAAGAGGAAAGGGTCATTCAGCCTCATCAGGAGATAGTAGAGATCATCAATATTGGTACCGAGGATGCTAGGAAAGAGATCAAGATTGGTGCCAGCCTGCAAGCAGATGTGAAGAGGGCTTTGATTGAGTTGTTGTGTGAATATGCTGACATCTTCGCCTGGTCGTATCAAGACATGCCAGGGTTGGATACTGATATTGTTGTTCATAGGCTGCCTTTGAGAGAAGAATGTCCGCCAGTCAAGCAGAAACTTCGTCGGACTCACCCCGACATAGCCATAAAGATCAAAGAAGAAGTTCAAAAACAATGGGATGCAGGGTTTCTTGCAGTGACTCACTATCCTCCCTGGGTTGCCAACATTGTGCCGGTACCGAAGAAAGATGGAAAGGTTAGAATGTGTGTGGATTATCGAGATCTTAATAAAGCTAGTCCGAAAGATGATTTTCCACTGCCACACATTCATGTACTGGTCGACAATACAGCTCAGTTTTCAGTGTTCTCGTTTATGGATGGTTTCTCCGGGTACAACCAGATTAAGATGGCACCTGAAGATATGGAGAAGACCACGTTCATTACTCTGTGGGGTACATACTATTATAAGGTGATGCCTTTTGGGTTGAAGAACGCAGGGGCAACGTATCAACGGGCAATGGTAACTTTGTTTCACGACTTGATTCACAAAGAGATTGAATGTTATGTGGATGACATGATTGCCAAGTCTAGAACAGAAGAAGAACATCTGGTTAACTTGAAAAAGTTGTTTGAAAGGTTGAGGAAGTTCCGCTTAAGGTTGAATCCAAATAAGTGCACTTTTGGGGTGCGTTCTGGAAAGCTGCTGGGTTTCATTGTGAGTGAAAAAGGGATTGAGGTTGATCCTGCCAAAGTGAAAGCAATACAAGAAATGCCTGAACCGAGAACGGAAAAAGAGGTTCGTGGTTTTCTGGGTAGATTGAACTACATTGCAAGGTTCATATCTCACCTAACAGCCACGTGTGAACCAATTTTTAAACTGCTAAGAAAAGATCAGACGGTCAGGTGGAATGACGATTGCCAATTGGCATTCGATAAGATAAAAGAATACTTGCAGGAACCTCTAATTCTCATACCTCCAGTTGAAGGAAGACCTTTGATATTGTATTTGACAGTGCTTGAAGGTTCTATGGGTTGTGTTCTCGGTCAACACGACGAGACAGGTAGGAAGGAGCATGCTATCTACTACCTGAGCAAAAAGTTCAATGATTGTGAGTCCCGTTACTCAATGCTTGAAAAGACATGCTATGCACTTGCATGGACCGCAAAGAGATTGAGGCAATATATGATTAGTCCCGCTAGTGTTGATTTCCAAAATGGATCCTATCAAATACATTTTTGAGAAACCAGCGCTAACAGGCAGAATTGCACGGTGGCAAATGGTTTTGACAGAGTATGATATTCAGTATACTTCCCAAAAGGCCATCAAAGGAAGTGTCTTGTCAGACTATCTTGCGCAACAACCGATTGATGATTACCAACCCATGAAATTTGATTTCCCTAATAAGGACATCATGTTTCTCAAAGCCAAAGACTGCGAGGAACCACTCCCGGAGGAGAGGCCAGACCCTGAACCCAAATGGAGTCTGATGTTTGGTGGGGCCGTCAATATGAATGGATGCGGAGTTGGAGCAGTTCTTATCACGCCGGAAGGTGTTCATATGCCTTTCACTGCCCGAATAGCTTTCGGATGCACCAACAATGAAGCAGAGTATGAAGCTTGTATAATGGGGATTGAGGAGGCAATTAATTTATGAATTAAGACCCTTGATATCTTTGGTGATTCAGCTTTGGTAATTAATCAGGTGAAAGGGAGTTGGTACATGCACCAAGCAAATCTGGTTCCGTATAGAGATTATACAAGAAGATTGCTGACATTCTTTACAACAGTGAAGCTGTACCATATTCCTCGAGATGAGAATAGGTTCGCAGATGCCTTGGCCACATTGTCTTCTATGATCAAAGTGCAAGGGTGGAATCATGTACCTAAGATTGATGTGTCTCGTCTTGACAAACCTGCATTTATGTTTCCTGTTGATGCAACGTCTGATGACAAGCCATGGTTTCATGACATCAAGCGTTTCTTGAAAAGTCAAGAGTACCCGCCAGGGGCATCTACTAAAGATAAGAAGACGTTGAGAAGGTTGGCTGGTAACTTCTTCTTGAATCAGGATGATGTGCTGTATAAACGGAATTTTGACATGGTTCTGCTCAGATGCGTGGATAGGCACGAAGCAGACCTGTTAATGTAGGAGGTACATGAAGGCTCTTTCGGTACCCATGCCGGAGGACATGCAATGGCTAAGAAATTGTTGAGATCAGGATATTATTGGTTGACTATGGAGTCAGATTACTGCAAGTACGCCCGTAAGTGTCACAAATGCCAGATCTATGCAGACAAAGTGCACGTTCCTCTAAATCCGTTGAGTGTCATGTCCTCTCCTTGGCCCTTTGCAATGTGGGGCATTGACATGATCGAAAAGATTGAGCCTACTGCTTCAAATGGCCATTGCTTCATCTTGGTTGCCATTGATTATTTCACTAAATGGGTTGAAGTTGCATCTTATGTCAATGTCACTAAGCAGGTGGTAGCTCGTTTCCTGAAGCGGGATATCATTTGTCGCTATGGAGTGCCCGAGAGAATCATTATTGATAATGGTTCTAATCTGAATAACAAAATGATGGTTGAGCTGTGCCGGGACTTCAAAATAGAACACCACAATTCTTCTCCATATCGCCCGAAGATGAACGGCGCTGTGGAAGCGGCCAACAAGAATATTAAGAAGATTGTACAGAAAATGGTTGTCACATACAAAGATTGGCATGAGATGTTACCATTTGCTTTGCATGGGTACCGAACGTCAGTGCGTACGTCCACTGGGGCAACCCCATTCTCACTTGTATATGGTATGGAGGCAGTACTACCGGTTGAAGTGGAGATTCCATCCCTCAGAGTCATGATGGATGTCAAGTTAGACGAGGCTGAGTGGGTTCGCGCCAGGTTTGATCAGTTGAGCCTTATTGAGGAGAAACGACTAGCAGCTGTATGTCATGGGCAGTTATACCAACGGAGGATGAAATAGGCATTTGACCAAAAGGTGCGTCCTCGGGTTTACAAAGTGGGAGATGTGGTACTCAAAAGGATCCTTCCTCCAGGTACAGATCACAGGGGCAAATGGACTCCTAACTATGAAGGTCCATTCGTGGTTAAGAAGGTATTCTCGGGCGGAGCCTTGTTACTTACAACCATGGATGGCGAAGACTTTTCATCCCCTGTCAACTCAGACGTAGTCAAAAAATACTTCGCCCGCTGGACCAAAAAAAAGAAAAAGTCCAGGCAAAAAAGGGCATCCCGGCAAACCACAAAAATAGAATAAAAAAGGTTCGGGCAAAAATTAGGGATAATAAAGAAAAATTGTACATCCGGTGAGTTGAAAATCCGCAAGGACAACTCAAGCAAAAAAGGGTATCCCGGTGGATTGAAAACTCGAAAGGGCGGTCCACGCAAAAGAGGGATTTAAGCGAACGACTACGATCTGAGTTATCTGTACTCCATTATCCATTTCAACAACTGACATTCCAAAGGGTAGAAATCGGTCTGATCATTCCTCAGAAGGCAAGGTCGGGGAGTCTTGAAGACATATTGGCCATAGCAGAATTGAAACTCAGTGGAACGCCGTTTTCACATTGCCATTAGGATAGTTTCTTTTCTCAATTTTCAGCGATCACCTCTTTCCAGGGATTGCTTCCTGATGTAATTGCCTATTCTGGGCCTTTTGATCAATAAATTGAATTTCAGTTAAAAGCCTCTTATTTTGTTTTACCGCTTTGTTTGCAAAAACGTCCGAATTTTTGATAAAACGTTTCATTTGAAAACATGGTGGCTTCACAATAACACGTGCAGAAAAACATTTAGAATTACTTTGAATGTTGAATAATCCTGGATGGTGGATTCAAACCACGCAATATTCTGGGGCATGTGTGTGTCTTCTTTTGTTGCAGGTAACAGATGCATATGATTTCAAGCACAAGACGAGTAATCACTTATTCCCACGCAGGAGACTGGGGCAATCATGTTCAGGGAAGGGTTTACTTGGTCACCCTTTGGTCACAATGTTTACTGATTGAGTCCATCATTCGGTCGACGGTCGTTCACGACGTCTCGATATCAGTGACTTGAGTTCAACTGGGTATCGTTGTATCTTATTAAGTCTATTCTCTCGTTCAGTACTTCTAATGGCTACAGGCTTTTCTGTGTCGATAACGGTTGCGAATCCCCAGTAGAGTTGCTTTGCAGACACCAAAGTTGATGATTAATACCCAGTGAAGTCATCAGGAGTTTGAAGATGCTTAATCTCCTGTAAAATCCTCTTATGACGTTTCGTCAGGTAAGCCTTGTATCATGGAGCAGGAAGCAAGTTGTTGGCTTTCCCGAACATGGGGCATTTTGTTTTTCCCTAGCAGGAGATGTTCCAGATCTATTATCCCCAGTAGAGTTTGAGGACATTTGGTCTTCTGTAAAATCCTCTCAAAAGGTATCTCCCAGCACGAGACGCTTTAAAGCTGTTTTCTCCAGCAGAGTTTGTTATAAACTCATTATCCCCAACGGAGTCGTCAAATGGAAGGTTCCCCCAACATGGGGCATTGTGATACTTATCCTAAGCTTGACAGGCGTATTCCTTAGCAGATCACTATGGAGTTGCTTTGGGTTTCCCTAGTAGATCTAAGGACTCTCTCCCAGCAAGTTGCAGTGAAATGTTCTGACCAGGACTTGCATATTCCAGACAGAGTAGCTTTGATTCCCAGCAAGATCGTATCTCTGGTAATGGTATCCCCACAGAGTTCAGCATTGAATCTTGTCAACAATACTCCCCAGCTGAGTTATTTTTCTCCCCACAGAGGCTTATTGATCAACAAAATCTATTCCTCGGCAAAGTGGTAGTATATTCTTGCCCTAGCCGGGTTGAGTCTCCCCGCAAAGGATCTCAGGTTTGATAGATCCTCAAGCAGAGTTTTAATGACTTTTCTTCCCCAGCAAGACGTCATGCAAAAATTCTCATCCCCAGCGGAGTTGCTGTGACCAGAATTCATCCCCCAAGTAGATGAAGTAATTCCTGGCAGAATCATCACTCCCCTCATATTTCAAAGTCCAATTTATTTTTGGCAAACTTGACAATTCGAAGCAGACGGATTGTTCATTCATTCTCCAGCAGAGATATTATCCTTTCAGGAGTCTCCGAGATCAAATCATTGATTGTTGTTCCTCAGCAGAGTCAGCAGAGATGTCTGACATGGATGCAGAGAGTAATCCAGTTTTGGAATTCTTAAAGTCTAATCGTAGATTGGCAAAAGGTCCATCTAAGGGTGGCAAATCATTGGAAGTCCAACCGTAGATTGGCGAAAGGTCCATCCAAGGGTGGCAAATTTTTTAAAGTCCAACCGTAGATTGGCAAAAGGTCCATCCAAGGGTGGCAAAGCAAGGCAAAGTCCAACCGTAGCTTGGCAAAAGTCCACCCGTAGTGTGGCAAGTCAGTAGTTGTCTGACTCCCTTTAAAAGACCGCAGCTAAGTCCAACTGTAGATTGGAAAAAGTCCATCCAAGGGTGGCAAATCATCAGCAAGTCCAATCGTAGATTGGAAAAAGTCCCCCGTAGTGTGGCATCTCAGCTGCAAAGTCCAACCGTAGCTTGGCAAAAGTCCACCCGTAGTGTGGCAGGTCAGTAGTCTTCTGAATCCATTCAAAAAGACAGTCCACCCGTAGTGTGGCAAGCCAGTAGTCGTTTGGAGTTGTACAAAAGACATTGCTAAAGTCCACCCGTGGTGTGGTAAGCCAGTAGTCGTCTGGCGTTGTACAAAAGACATTGCTAAAGTCCACCTGTGGTGTGGCAAGCCAGTAGTCGTCTGGCGTTGTTTTAAAAGACATTGCTAAAGTCCACCCGTAGTGTGGCAGGCCAGTAGTCGTCTGGCGTTGTATAAAAGACATCTCTTCAATGGTTTTATTCATCACCAGAGTTTTCTTCAAGCAGAGTTCGTTTGGTTGGGTTTATATCCTTTTTTCTTCTTCCCTGCAGAGTGCAAATTTTTGGGTTATTATCGGTATTCAATCTCTCCATACCTTGAAAGTATGACAGCAATCGCTATCATCCATTCAGGTATGCAGTGATTGAATAGGGGCAGCTGTAATACCCCAAAATTTGCCCTCTTCTTTCTTCATATCTTCTAGCATGTGCTTTCATTGCATTGCATTGCATTCAAGCATAGAAAAATAAAACATCAACCATCTAGCATTGCATCTTGCATAAGGGCATGTGATCAGGTGATCCAAGGTGTTCATCATCCAAAGCTAAAGGAGAAGACCAAGTGTTTCTCACAAGCCTCAAGGATCTCTTATATCATGTATCATCTCTATTTGATATGACAAGTCATTGAAAGAGGAGAGTTCATCAAGAAGGTTGGGCAGTGCATGACCTCCTACACAAGGCAGTCAAAAGTTGGGGATCTGACCCTCAAATGGGCAAGCTCTTTGAGTTTTTGTCATCTCCAAAGGACATATCTCATCTTTGTTTGAGAGGATACATAATATATTCAGAGGAATTTGGATTTGGAGGATGTGCTATTTCCTCCTAACCAGAGGGTGCCAAGACTAGGGTTGGGCCTAAAATCAGTTTATTTCTGATTTCTTGGGCAAAACTTGATCTCATGGCATTCCTTATGTTCTTAAGTGTTCATGGAGGGAATCTTGGCCATGGGTTCTTTGAGGAAGATGTTCAATGGATCAGTTACTTGTGTAATAAGCAAAAGTCAACAGTTCAAGAGGAGAAAGTCAACTGTGGAATTTTGAAGTTTTTTTCATGGTTTTCTAGGGCTCACAAGCTCATATGGTCTTCAATTGTCAAGATTCATGCCATTCATCAAGAATCAAGAATTTGTGCAAAAGTTACTAAATTTGGAAAATGACCTATAATGAAAACTTTCCATTTTTGGCAATTTTTCCACCACATTCAACTTGACTTTTCATCATCAAGGAAGCTCCAAATGAATTTTCCTTCAACATGAAAGTTGAAGATCTTTCTCTCCCATTTCCAAAAAGTACTAAATGGTTTCCATACCATTTGTAGAACTCAAGTTATGGTCAAAAGATGGCAAGGTGCATTTTGAGGTTTTCATATGGTTCCATTTTTCCACCTTTTGCATTTTGGCACAAATGGACTTGTAATTGATCTTTTTGCTTCATGTTATATTACAACATCAAAGTGCAATTCAAGAGGAGTATTTTTGGCCTTTGAATCAATTCATTTCATGTCATATTTCTCATTATTTTCACAAAGTGCAAAAATGCAAATTGATTCAAAACTTGCAAACCAAGAAAGTACAAGGCCCAAAATCAATTCAGAAGTGATCCATGAGTGAATTGGAAATGAATCATGCTGAGTACAAGGGTGTTGCACGTGTGGATTAGTGGTGGTGGTACAAAATGCATTTTTGCAATTTCACCCAAATCTCACTAACCAAAGGATTAACCACTTGCTAATCACCATCAGTGGATTAATGAAGAGTATATAAGTTAACTCATGCCTTAGAAATTAGGTCATGCACTCTCTTTTGCTCAGAATTTTCAAAAACTCACTCTCACTTTCTCTCCTTCAAATCTCTCATTCCTTGAGGATTTTGGAAAATTTCTTGGCATATTCTTGATCAGTGAGTTGAAAGGAGCACGAATCACCCATTATTTTAAGCTGAAAGGAAGGATTTCACCAAGTTCCATTCAAGAGGGTTCAAGTTCAAATCTCAAGATCCAGCATGATTTCAAGCTCTAGTTGCATTTATTTTGCAACTAGAGGTTCCAAGGAGTAGATCTGCAGTCTTTGGAGGGATTTCTTAACGTATTTTAAGCTCTTCAAGGTTCAGGTTAGTGATTTTTTCACCATCATAGAACTTGAATTTTTGATGTGCATAATGAGCTGTGTTGTTCACTGATCACTCTGATCTATTTTGTTTGTGATTTGGACGTGTGAAATGTGTGTATTGTGGATTTAAAGTTTTGGATCTAAATGTGTTTTCATTCGATTCTCTTTATGTGTTTGTTGTTTGATAAAATGAACATGATATTCATGATCCTTGTGTTTTTCTGGTTCGAATGGTGTACCTATACGCATTTTCTGGAATTTTTTTAATGCAGCTCACCGGAGAGGGTGACCGGAGCCCTAGCTCCGGCGGCTGCTTATGTTCAGTCCGGCGAGGAGATTTTGATGGAGAAGACGCAATCATGGCCTTTAGTTTCTTAGATCTGACGCTCCTCAAGTTGCCACGTTGCTTTAATTTTTGTTTTATTTTATGGTGTTGGTGTGTGCCACTCCACATGTGTTAGCGTGTACCTCATCTCCGAACTGTTGATCTGATCTATTTTTGAATTGTATGATTTAATGTGGTACGTTGATTGGATCGTGTGGACAAGGTTTTGACAGCACATTAAAATATCTTGTGCTAATCACGTGCCTTTTCTTTTATTGCTGACTGAAATTCTGGTACAGATGTGTGATGTTAAGGTGCAATGTCACAACATCAAACTCTGTTGCATGAACAAGACAATAAAACAGAATATGAACACAATCAATTGTTCACCCAGTTCGGTTCAACCAACCTACATCTGGGGGTATACCAAGCCAGGAAGGAAGTCCACTATTAGTAGTATCAAATTACAGACTCAACAGACCAGTTGACAATCTACCTAATTCAATCACTACCCAATGACCCTTCTACCTAAGTCCTCCCTAGGTAAGAGACTCCATCTCACTTCCAATCATCTCGATGATGTCTAGCAGTCAACTACACTGTCACTGCATCAACAGCTTGATTTCCTAAACGTATTCATTCACACACATAACCTTGGAAGACACACTTCCATGACAATACCTAGACATGACCCTCATGACTAAGAACAATACTTAGAGTTGCTTAACAGCTTCCTCCAAGAACAATACATCTCTTACCTACAGGCTTCGAGATAAACACGATGACCATCCCACAAACCGGGTGGTTCATCAACCAACACAACCCTTATAATCTACATGATGGCTGGTTTCCTAAAACTAGGTTACAATGCTTCTATTTATAACCTATTTCCCAACTGGATTTGGGCCTTCAAATCATATCAAATCTTCTGTTCCAAATCTCAAAAAGATTCTGCTACTAAATAGATCTTCAATTAAATCTTCAATCATTAACTCTAAATATTCTCCATATCTTTATGCATTAAATTCAGCTCCACATAATATTTCCAGGATATTATGTATCTTTTAAATCTTCACTATTCAGCTGCAAGATCTTCTCCAAATATCTGATTTGATTTGAATTTAAAAACAGATTTTATCTTCAAATCTTTCAGCCCTAAAAATAGCAACAAGATCTGCTCCACTTATGATTGCACTAGAATATATCTTTACCAAGATATTCGCCTACAATCTCTCACTCTCTTCAGTAGAATATCTCTCCAATAACAGAAACACGCGCAGTCCTAAAAACACAGCAGACTGATGTTCTGGTATAGTGATGTCAAGACATCGCATGTGACATCACTCTTCAGCACTATAACTCTTCAACACCTTAACATTCTACAATCCACAAACCACACAGATGGTTTTCTGATGTTCTGTCATCTGATGTTATGACATCGGGTTTGACATCAGCACAAAACTGCAACCCTTAAAAACTTAACATAACTAGAATGTTAACTCAACATAACAAGGCTGTTAAAAACTCATGTTGAAACATCAACCATGACATCAACATTGTTTTACCAAAATTCTAGCCAACTCCAAGAATTAACACTGACTATATTGTGTGTGCGCGTAAACATGCTTGCTACCATGTGCTTGAATCCTGGCTCTCCATCATGATTACTATGTTGTTGCGTTGACTGCTTGTGTGCCTTTGGATTGATCTTATGGTTTGGATTGAGTATGATGGTTGACTGCTTTCCATTGTTTCCCTTTGACCTTCGCTGATGGACTTGGTGCTTTGGGCTTTGTTATTTGCACCCTCCTTTTTGATCCATTTGGCTTTACAACGTGAAATCTTTACTGTTTACACCCCCTTGACTTTATTTCTTTTATTTTCTTTCTTTTCTTTTTATTTGTTGTTTCATTTTTATTTTAATATAAAAATATGTTATAAAAATCCACAAAAATATTTTCCTGATTAATTAATGTGTCAACTTAATTTTCTTTTTTTATTTTATTTTTAATTTCATTTTATTATTTTATTTTGAATTAAATTGTTAGGGTGTTTCCAATGATACCCTTTTTCTAGGGTTAGGAATTTTTGTGACTTTCACACACCATTTGAAGCCAATATTTTGGTCACTTTTATGGTATTATATGAGGATGTTTTTATGTTGATTTGATGATGGTTTGAGTTACTTTTAGTGACTTGCCTCTCAAGTTTTATTAACCCTCGATCCATGCTCGATTATGTACACTTCTTGACTTGTGATTCACCTTTTGACAAGCTCTTAAACTCTTTTTGATCCAATATTTTTGTATATGTTGGTTGACTGAGTTAACTTCCATTTGATTATTTTTTGGGATTTTATTGAGCCACTTTGCTATTTTTTATTGAGTTTTTCTTGTGATGCAAGTTTGATTGAGGTATACTTTGATTCATGATCTAGTTTGAGTGCATTTGCTTAATTTTAATGGAGTGATGCTTGAGATGTTTTTTTGGTATGATCATGTTATGTTTGAGCTTGCTTGTGGCTTTGGAATCATCCTCATTTGATCCTTTTTCAATTTGTTCTTGATTTTATAAGTTGATATTTTTTTGGACTTGAATCTTGTGATATGTTCAACCTAATCTTGTGATTGCTTCTTTGTGTGAATTCATTCATGTATGAAACCTTTTGTTTGGTTTGTATGACATGCTTGAGGTTCTGGTACTTTTGATTTAAGGTTCATTATGTGATTTTCATTTCACTTTATGCCTCACACTTCTTTGCTTGTTCGCATGAATGATAAGTGAATGTCTTTGTCAATTTTGATGCATGTTTTGAATGTGTTGCTTGATGATTAATCTTGTATGACTTGAGTTTGATCTTGGAATGATACTAATGTGTATGCTACTGCCCTTTGGGTTCATTACTTGATTTTCATGTCACTTGATCTTCATGGTTTGAATTATGTGATGCATATCATTCCCTTTGCTTTGTAACTTCTTTGGTATATTGCATAATGTGAACCTCTTTTGCACATGTGAATTGTTGATGATGATATGATGTGAGTTCTGGTCTTGTTTCATTTTCATCTTGTCTCCTTCATTTCACTTTGATATGAAATCCATGTGTTGTTTAATTGTGCATTTAATTCAAGTATGCTTGCATCCTTCCATGTTTACCTTTGCATGATTACTTGATTTATTTTGCATTGATCTTTGAAGCATGTTGTTGATTTAAGTTGGACATTTATGATATGATGTGCTTGCTGCCATTTATTGTATCTCACCTCTTTTCTTCTCCTTCTCTTTGCTTCTCTTTCACTCTTTATCATCCCACGAATCTCAAGACTTGTTCAAGTCTTGGATTCTTTCCCTTTAGAGCTACCTAGTCCAACTTAATTTTTGATTAAGCTTGGAGTAGGATTAACAATAGGTTAGGTAGTCTTTTCTCCTAAACCTCACTAACCACAGGACATCCATGCATGATAACATTAGGACTCTTAGTTTCCTTTTAGAATTTCCCTTGCGTGTTTCTCTTCTCATCTCAAAAGAAAAGTAAAATACACTTAATAAAGGTTAACGTGTATTGCGCTTGAGCCTTATATGTGGGAAGTAGGGAACGAGGGGCTTCCTCTCATTCTTCTAGGGTACCTAGTGTACGTCCTGTTGGGGACGATGCGCGAAAGTATTCGTTCCTATATTTAAGACTTTGGTTCAATGCAAGTTGCAAATAACTGTAAAAGACACTTCTTGCTAAAATCCTCAAACCAACAATAACGTCTTTCCTTCGGGAATTCTTTTCTCATCTCACTCACTCTCAGCGTACGAACGTGCTCCTACTCGTTCTCTTGCAAGATGGTAACGCACTCGGACCAGCAAGCCTGCAACACCTGAGATAGAACGTTAGTCGTTCCCAAAAAACACAAATAAAGCGACCCTCGTTGAGGGGAACTACGTCGCTCTGATTCTCATGCTCCCAATGAGATACATAGGCAGTGGGGTAGGGCCCATGCGAGCACTTCTTTTATTTTCCCTACATTTGTTTCTTTTTCTCTCTCTTTTCCTTTTCCTTTTCCTTTTTCCTGTTCCTTTCCCTTTCCAGTAGCAGCGGAGCTCCAGACGACGACACCCTTTGATCGAGACAAGCAAGCGTGGATCCCATCGGGTACGATGGACGCGTGGGGGTGCTAATACCTTCCCTATGCGTAACCGACTCCCGAACCCAGTTCTCTTGGTCGCAAGACCATGCTTTTTCTTTCTCTCAGGTTTACGCAGTGTTTCCTTTCCCTCTCTTGGGATATATACACATTGCTGGCGACTTTGTTTCGGTGCCACTTTCGCGTTTGTACTTGGATGAAAATCCCGGGAGCGACAACAGTCCTTTGTTGTTGTCTCTGAGCTGCTGCCAGAGATTGCATGTCACTGTGAAGTTTTTTCTGATCTTCCTTCAGAGCGTCGATTTCTTCTCTTAGCTCTCTGTTCTCTTCCTCGAGATCGTCCATTTTCTTTTATCGATTGGCCTGAGTATTGTACGAATGAGACAGTTTGACTCTAGAATCGTGACACATACGTGAGATTCGAAGGTAAGAAGAACGCGTTATGTGAGAATGATGAATGATATGCAATGATATATATTAATTTTTGTTTTTGCTTTAATAAAAAAGAAACTTCAACAAATAGATTGCAAATATCATACAGTGGGGAGACCCCGTTTTATTGAATTTGAAAGATTGCGGAAATGGAAATACAGTATTTTACAAAGTGCTGTAAAAGGAAAAGTCTAAGCTTATGGATCCTGAGTCCTCTCTGAGGAGGGCTCAGGTGCTGGTTTTGGTATTTTCCTTTTCTTTGACAAGGGCTCTTGAGCCGTTGTCGGGTTGTCGGTCCTTTGCCAAGTGAAAGAAGCGAGCAAATTTCTTCAGTCTTCTTGAATTTCTACAACATGTTGCTCTAATATCTTAATCAGAGTGCCCTTTTCTTTTAACGGTTGCTGAATTTTAGTACACTCCACAATGAGAATACGGCACTTGTTCTTCCAAGATTTCTTTTCCCGTCGAACTTTATTGAGAGTGACTTGGAGTTTTTCCGCATCAAACATAAAATAAAGGAGAGATTCCTTTAGCGGAAGAACTTCTTGACGAGGGTAATGCATCCTCAGCTAGAGGACTCTAGTTTGTACCCAGTGGAGATAAGGTTCCACAGAGACACAATCTGGTTTTCCTAGAGACTCTCTTCCTTTCCTGTGAACATGTTTCCAGGCATGCACTATTTATGTCTTTAGTGCCTTGTCATTTTCTCCTTCCTTGAAGAAAAGACCTTCCAGATGAACATTACGCGGGATATGCCTCATCGGATATCCGAGTTGACGGCGAACTAAAATCGGATGATAGTTGATTCCTCCTTTAGTTCCTATGAGGAGTACATTAGGGAAATTTCCATATTTGTCAATGATCCTTATCCCGTCATAGATTCGATTGTACCAATCTATGTCAGAGTTGGTAAGAGACATGATTCTCTGTGACCATCGTAGAGTACTCTTATGATCCCAAAAAGCAGGAGACTTGGGTAAATGGGAAGTGAACCGTTTGTATAGCAGGGGTACACAGCATGTGATCATTCCTCCGCTATACAAATTCCTTAAGTGTACAAAATGATAAGCATCTGCGAGTAAGGTTGGTACAGGGTTTCCAATCAGAAATATCTTAATGGCATTGGTATCGACGAAGTTATCAATGTTGGGAAAAAGGAACAACCCGTATGTGAGTAGAACAAAGATATCTTCAAAACTAGTTATGTTTCCTATACTAGCAAAGTATAGAGCTTTCTCTACCAAAAACTTGGGCGGTAAACCTTGTATTCCTTCCTTAGTGGTCATGTGAGTCCTGACTTCTGACTTGTCCAAATAGATTGCTCTTGCAATGGTTTGATCTTTTGGAATTTCTTTCAGTCCAGAAAAGGGAGCTTGGTCAGTGATGGGTAAATCAGTCAGGTGAGAGTACTCCTCCAGTGTTGGTGCTAGTTGATAATCCGGGAATGTGAAACAGTGATAAACCGGGTCGTAGAACTGAATCAGCGTAGACAGGATTCCTTCAATCACATGGACCCTTAATAGAGACAGTAGTCCTCCGTACTTAGCTCTGAAAGCATCGGGGTTGGTGATCATCCTTGCCAACCCCCTTAAATCCTCTAGTGTTGGAGCCTTGAAGGTGTACTTGTGCGTCTTCCTTCTACCGAAATCCACAACGCAATCCTTCTCTCTGATATTTGCAATCATTGTTTTAGTTTAATTTGAAAAAAGGAGAGAAGAGAAAAGAAGATTTTTTTCTTTAAGAGTTTTTTAGATGAATGCATGAATGCAGCACACAAAAACATTGAAAAAACATGGGTTCAAGGGTTCAAAGTCACGGGCATGGAGTCATGGCTCTACCCATCCCCAAAGGTTGTATTATGGTGAATTTTTGTACCTGTAGAACGGGTTAAAAGTTCCCAAAATTATTGACCCCCTAGGGATAACAACAACAAGCTGGTTCACCCGAGCGAGCTGTAGCATCCTAGGGTAATCTCAATTGAGTGTAGTATCGTGTGTCAACTATTTTTGATAGCTACCGCACTACCAAATGGCCACATGTTTACTGTCTACTAAATCCTCAGTTTCACGGGTACCACATTGGGACAATCTTCCTTCACATTGAAGTCGTTAAGCATTGAATCCGAAAAGGGTATCTCTACTGATTTGATGGTCTACTGGGATAGCTTATTCGGGATTCACTCCCTGTAAGACCACCCGTCTATGCCATCACCTATCTTAGGGTTCTCTCATACTTTCCACATGCGATATCACTCGCATTCCCATTGACAGAAAAATAAACACGGATATCAAGTAGGAAAAGCAGTATATATATATATAGTATGATTCCTAAAACTAACATCCTAGACCTCTTAGGAATTCTAGTCCTAGTCCTAGACAGATCAAAGACGTCCCCAGCAGAGTCACCATTTTACTGTAGCGTGCGATTTTTGTCGGTGACGGTGGGTTTCTCCTCACCGCAATGTAGGAGTGAGGTGCTACTTTCTGATTTCTTTTTTATCCCGTGAAGCTAGAAGGGAAAGGGAAGCTATATAAAACTAACCTTGCACGCGAATGTTTAACTGAAGAAACGCTTAAAGAGATTCAGGGTCAGGTTATACAATGAGGAGTTGTCAGTTACCCATCCTATATGTGGTTATCCACAGGTTGTTAGAAATAGGTTCTGCTTTTATACTTAATGGTGTTTATTTGTCGTGGGTTGGGAAAGTATCTTTTTTGGGAGATATGAGTGAGAGTGGGTTTTTGATGATTTTGGTGAGGTACTAGACCTCAATTTTGATCGGTGTGAAGGTACTGGACCTAGAGTTTTTGATTAGTATGCGAAGGTACTGGACCTAGAGTTTTTGATTTGTATGCTCGCTAAGATTTCACAATCTTATGCCTACGTATTCCAGTTTAAAGAAACAGGGAAATTAGAGCAATCGTAGTTCCTCCTATTCTATGGGAGGAAAAGATGTTTTGGTGTCTTGTTCAAAGCCCAAGATTGAAGCTAAAATGTTGAGTATTTGTGCCTTGTTCAAAGCCCAAGATTGAAGTTAAAAGGTTTGACTGAGAGAGAATTTTTCATCTCTAAAGGGAGACATCTTGTCTGTTTATCACAACTGTTGGGTGACTATTTATAAAGGAGGATTACTTTAACTGGGATATGTGAATCCAACAATGCCATAATTTCCTTTATGAGGGATGTTATCCTGGAGGAGAAAACTTTAACTCAGTGTAGAGCAATGCCATTTTTCCTTAGGAGTCTTTCATGCTAAGAGAGGGACATTGGCTTGGATGTAAATAATCCAGAGGCTTGCCGCTTACAGCAATTTAGATGAAAGAAAGGGATTTACCAGGATAAGAGATGGACTACAACTTGGATATTTGAATCAACAAGTGTGCCACTTATAAGAGTTATCTGGGATTTTAGGGTTTGTTTTGATTTATCTGTTTTAATGTGTGATAACAGGGAGAAATGACTTCCTGCAGAGAGATTTTGATTTCCTTTGAGGGGATGTTGATTTTTGTGTGCCTTGATCAAAGCCCAAGGTTGAAGCTAAGAGGTTGATTGACTCCAATGGGGAAGTCCTTATACAAAGCCTAAGAGGAGGCTGGAGAAGGCTGACTCAACAAGAGAGTATTTATCTGTCTTGTACAAAGACCAAGATTGAGGCTAAAAAAGAGACTGACTCTTTGGGTGACATCATTATACAAAGCCTAAGAGGAGGCTAAAAGTTAACTTTTTTGGGGGAATATTTTGCCTGTGTTGTACAAAGCCCAAGATTGAGGCTAAAAGAAGATTGACTCTGCTGGAGGGATTTATACGGTGTCTTGTACAAAGCCCAAGATTGACGCTGAAATGAGATTGACTCTGTTGAGGATATTTTAGGTGTCTTGTACGAAGCCCAAGATTGAGGCTGACCTTACCGGGGAAAATCATTATACAAAGCCTAAGAGGAGGCTGAAAAAAAGATTGATTCTGCTTAGGGATATTATTTCTCAAAGCCCAAAAAAAGGCTGGGAGGAATTGACTTCACTGAGGAAGATATTTATCCAGAGCTTAAGAGAGGGTTATGAAGATTTTGACTTTGTTGGAGAAAGTTTATATATGTCTTGTACAAAGCCCAAGATTGAGGGTAAAAAAAGAATGACTCAACAAGAGAGTGTTTATGTTTTGTACCATTGACTCAACAAGAGAGTGTGGAAAGGTGATTGATTCAACAAGAGAGTACTTTGTTTGTCTTGTACAAAGCCCAAGATTGAGGCTAAAAAGTGTTAACTCAAAAAGAGAGTGTTGAAAAAGTGATGGTCCCAACAATATAGTGTTTTTAAGGCTAACTCTGCTGAGGAAATTCATTATACAAAGCCTAAGAGGAGGCTGGCTTTTGCTGAAGATTTTTGAGATCCAGAGGCAGGTCCAAGTCGTGGGATCAACTCTTGATGAGGTTTACAGAAGAGTTGAGGTATCCGATGCCTTGAGGTTCTGATTTAGGATAGTGTTATGACCCTGGCTGGGGAAATTTTAGGATAAAAAACTGAGTTTTAGACCCTGTGAGGATTTTAACTCTACTAGAGATTGGTTAAATGACCAGAGTTTTTTCCTGGGTTTGTAGGGAACTTGAGAATGTCTTTGATATCCAAGAGGAGATTAGACTGTCCGAGTCTACTGGTATGGAAGAGTTTATCTTTGTATGATGCCCAAGAGGTGGCTGGTGTTTTAAGGGATGAGAATCAACCCAAAATTGGTCTGAGGTTTTGACTCTGAAAAGACTGCTCTAGCAAAGGATGACTAAGTTATGTCTTATACCTTTAAGAGGTCTTCAGGGTCCTTGTATTAAGCCCAAGATAAGGCATGAGAACTTCTAAGAAGCCGGAGGGTCCTTGTACAAAGCCCAAGAGGAGGTTGGGATACTTTTAGGAAGCCTGTGAGTCCAAACTTAAGAAAAGTTTCACCGGGAATAATCTTTTCTTTAGTGAACAGTTCTAGGGTTTGAAGAAATTCAAGAGAGGTTTCACCGGGAATTAATCCTCTCTGGAGAAATGAACTTCTTTGACAATTTTTAATAGTGACAATCTGAGAAAAGTTTCACCGGGAATAATGCCTTTCTCTTTGTTCCATATTGTTTAAGCCCAAGAGAAGGCAAGACTGTATCTGGATATTTCTATTGGGAACTAGTTTTGACTGTATTTAAGAGTGACCAACTGGCTTTACCTAATTCTAGACTTAGTTGCCGAGGAAAACTCTAAGCAGATATACAAGTATAGATACAGTTAATATATGACAAGTATTTAAAAGGATATGAAAGAAGGACTTACAGGTGAGCAAGCTTCCAGCAATACAGACAAATATATATATATATATATATATATATATATATATATATATATATATATATATATATAAGCATATAAAGAAAGTCGATAAAAACTTACAGGCGAGCAAGCTTCCATTGTAAAAGCTGTATGGTTAGTTGTTCAAGAAATTGAAGAAAGTTTTGATAACAACTATGGATTTGAACCTAAATCAAAATGGAAGTTAATTTGAAAAGATTGTTGGGGCTTATACTCAAGGAGAGGCCCAGATGAAAAACAGTAATCGTACTGTTGTTTTGAAAATTGTATCGGGACTTATACAATGACTGAGGCCCAAATTATTGTATTTACAAAGAGGGTTGGGTCTAACAACTCAAGGAGAGGCCCAAAGTTTATTTTTGTACAAGAGATGGGACTTACAACTCAAGGAGAGGCCCATGGAAAGACAGTGATCGCACCGTCGTTTTTGAAAATTGTACTGGGACTTATATAATGACTGAGGCCCAAAATTATTTATGTACAAAGGGGGTTGGGTCTTACACTCTCTTAGAGGCCCAAAGTGTATTTAAAAAAGAAAGATGGGACTTACAACACAAGAGGAGGCCCAAATTATTTTGTTTAAAAGGCGACGACCGCGCCGAGATTTTAAAATCGCAGTGGGACTTATAAAATGAATGAGGCCCAAAAACGTTTATATTTACAAAGGGGTGGGACTTACACTCTATCAAGAGGCCCAAAGATGTTTGAAAAGATTTGTTAGGGTGATAATGATCAAAACCCTAATTTTTTTTATTTAAAATGTATTTTAATTCAAATAAAATAATCAAACATGTGAAAAAAGGTTATGATCTTGGATTTATATTTGAAAAATCATGTTTCATTCATGGGATGATTTAAAAATCATTTGAAATTTGCAAAACCAAGAGAAAGAAATATTTTTAATGTCTAAAAAACAAATAAAAATATAATTCTTTACAAAAATATCAAATATATGAAATAAATAATATTTTTGTGAAATTTCCATGGAATAAAATATTTTAATATTTTTGTGAATTTTCAATAAAAGAATCAATAAAAAATAATTAAAATTGAGAGAGAAATTATTTTTTGGATTAATTATCAAAAACCATAAAAATTTTAAAAATAGAAAAAATGTGGATAGGTAGCAAAAAAGGTCTGGGTGGGGTTTGAACCCACGACCTCATAGACAAACACACATGCGCGCTACCACTAGGGTGGTGATACATCCGTGTATCAAAACCACCCCATTAATACATAAGGGTGGCTTGGTTTCTAGGCCTGGCCAAGGCAAGAAACCAAGTCATGGTGGATTTGCATGAAGGCTGTAACGTGCTCATTTCTCCATGGATTGGGACAAAATTTAGGTGCATCTAACCTAGAATTTCATGAGGAGTCCAATGGTGCCTTTAGATTTTTCAGAAGATGTCTATATCTAAAAATGTCAAGATTTGCATTTTCTATGCTAACACATCATATACACACTAATAGCATGGTGAATTGGTTCAAACACAACATATATGATATGTATGAGATGTTTATAATTAGTGGACTTCAAAGCAATGCATAATTCAAAGAGTTCAAGTTGTCATGCACTTACCTCTTGGAGCTTCTTGTGCTAACTGTCAAGATCATTGTGCCAGAAGTAATCCAATGCTTTGGACACTCTTGATTGATCTCTTAGAAGCTTTTAGGATGATCAAAACCAGCTGGAATCCTCAGGAACAAGCTTTAGCTCTTTCTTGCAAAAGGGGCAAAAGTGACCAATATGGCAACTCTCTCAAATGGTGTTCCAGATGAGGGGAACCAATTGGGACAGTTTGAGGATGATATTTGGAGTGTGTTTGAGGTCTTGTTTAGTTTTGGAAGTGACTGAATTAAGGCATGGCTTGGAAAATGCAGAAAAGTCCAATTTTGAGGTTTTGGAGGTGGATTTTCTGATTTTGGTGTTTCAGGTCACAAGTGAGTGTTTGGACAGCTTAGATATAACATATTGGATGTGTTTGGATCATGAGCTGTGGTGGAATTGCTCTCTAACTCAAAAACTCAACGATGACTTGCAAAAGAAGGCATTTTGGTCTAAAGAGAGAGATTTTGAGGAAAGCATCAGTTGTATTGCTTTGGTGCACTCAAACTGAGCACAAATGAGCTCTATTTATAGTAGAGCAAGTTTCTTTTGCAAGCAATAGTGAATGGCAGCTGGTACAGGCCTTTGACCAATGTTGATCCAAGGGAATCTTTAGTCTCCTATAGCCATTGACTTGAGGTTAGGGCACAAGCCTATGGTTCTTTGATTCAGTGGTGATTCTTGACTCATTCAGTTAGGAATGTGTCAGTCCATGCCACCTTGGTGCATCCATTGAATGCTTGGAAACAAAATTGGAGTCTTGGCACCTTTTTAGCCTTTTTAGATTTGTTATGGCTATGTGTAGATTTTTGGACTTTGAAGGCTAGGGGATCATATCATTCTCCTTTTGTTTTATCCTCTGATGTGTCCAAGTGGATGACAAGGCTTGGAGTTGTCCAATTTTTCCAAATCGAGCAAATGCACAAAATCTGCCTTGTACAAGGCAATTGGAAATAGTGATTTTGAGGGGATCATATCTCCCTGCTCAGGTTGAGTTATGGGAGGCTCTTGTTCTTTTTAGAAAGCCCTCATATGACACAAAAGATGTGTGTTCATAGTTTGTTTTGAAACTATTTGGATCCAACTGAAAAAACCTCATGAACATTGATGTTCAAGGCTGGTAACTTAGGCAGATTTTCACTAAGTGTTGGAAAAAGTGTCATTTTCATGTTTTTGTGATTTTGATCAATCCATAACTCAAAATCCATGAAGAATTGGAGTCTGAGGTAGTTAAAGCTTTTATAGAGTGTAGCAAGACCTACAAATCCAACTTTGGATCACCCAAAATGGTTTCTTGGATCAGAAGTTATGGTCACCAAAACCACTTTTGTTCCATAACTTAGAAAAATTTTGGTTTCTTATGGTTGCTCCTTTTGCAAGAAACCTCACTTTTCTTGATTTTTCTTAATGAATGATGATCAATACCATACATTAACATTATTTTTGACTTAGGGGAACCATATTTGTGAAAAATTCCAAAAAGTCAATCTTTATTTTGTGCACAGTTGACTTTTTATCGGATGAAATCCAAACTGTGTGATCCTTTGTGAAATCAAGTCCTTGACCTAAATCAAACCTAACGGATGGATTCCATAGGTGTTATAGGGTGTATTGAATCATGTCCCAAGGTTTAGGAGCATGTCTTGGTCAAAATTCAAAGGCACGGTTGACTTTTTCCTCAAAACCCTAATTGTGGTCATGGTGAAATTGAAACTTGTGAGCCAAGCTTCTTGGGCCAATCCATTGTTTCAAATGGATCAATGTGGTGTATTGGAGGCCTTCAAATCATGTCTTGAGGTCTTGGTCCATGCCTTGTCCCAAAAGTCAATTTAGGGGTGAATTAGGTCAAGAAACCCTAATTCCTGATTTTTGGTAAATGCATCCCCTGAGGTTAAATTGACTTGATGATTGGGTCCATGAGGTCCCTTGGAGTATCTTGAGTTATGCTTTGAAGCATTGGCTCATTCCTAGAGGAAAATTTCCATCTGGAGGCCTTGGTAGACCAAAACCCTAATTTGGTGACACTGGCGATCTTGAGGCTTAACCCACTTGGAAAGTTGCAACCTTGTGCTTGATTCTTGATGTGGGAGTCCTCTTGATCCTTTATAGGTGTTTGAGAGGTTAGAAAAGTTGAATATCATGTCATTCCTTGATTAATCCTTTGTCTAAGTGCTCTGAGATGGCTCAAAAACCCTAGTTCTTGATTATGGTGAATGCTCAACCATCTTTGAGGAGATTGATGAGGCATGTGGTTCATCCATATTGTGGTGATGATTTGCACAATGATGGGAAATCTTGGTGGTCAAAATTTGGGGTATGGAACTTACCTCTATTAAAGATGACCCGTGGGTGGGGTCTCTCCCTCTTAGAGTTACTTTTCATAGGCTATATCATATTTCGTACCTAAAATGGGAAATGCTGGTAAGAAAGGTTTTTGGGAGAATGTGAATTTGGTTTGGAACTTGTAGTGGAGGAGGCCGCTATTTAATTATAACAAAGAGGTGGTTGTTGGCCTTCTTTTGACTATTTAAGGTATTGCTGACCATGTGACTACAAGAACGAGAATGGGTGAATTGTGTTATTTGGTTTTTGAAAAGTTTTCACAAACAAATGATATTAAGGTAGATTTATTTTAAGAAATGAGAATAAGAAGACATTAAGCAACAAAGAGGTAAAAAAGATAAATAGAAAGATCAAATAAGGATTATACTAGTTCGAAATTAAACCCTTGCAACCTAACTGAGTCAGTGAGAGTTTCCTCTTAAGATTTCCACTAAACAAATAGAGCTTTTACACCTGTACGAGCGCAACAACCTTCCTTACACCAAGTTTTTTCACAGGTTTAACTTGAAAACTAGAAATCACTTACAAACATATAAGATAACTATTCTCTTGATTTGCCATTACAACTTAAGACAAATAAATAGTTGAATTACATAACTCGTAGTATCAGTCTTTCGCTCTCTCAATACTAAGGCAACGTATAGTGAATAAAAACAATTTATAGGATATGAGTGAGAGAAGAGAAGAGTGTGAACTTAAAAAATATGTGCTTTGGAAGAATGCACAATATTTTTTTATATAGGACCAAAATGTGGATCAAAATGGAAATAATTCATGGTTTATAGCCATTTTATAACCGATTAGCATGCATAGCTAATTGACTAGAGCTAGAAAATAAGGAAAATATTTACCCATATTTTCTCTCTAATAAATTAAAATGGTTCCTAATTGATTATGTGGGAAGCTCACTCCTTAATCGATTAAATACAAGTTCTAATTGATTTGACATTGACACTTTTTCCTAATTGGTTAAAACATTTCCTAATTGATTAGGTAAGGACAAGAAAAAATTCAAAAGATTTTGAAATAGATGATGGTTTTAAAATTCTTTTTAGTGCCTATGTGTGTATTCCTTAGTACCAAATAGTTACACTTCTTATTTACACACTACTTATAAAAAAACCAAATAAACGATAAAGCATGGGACCACGAGAGCTTTCACAATTCTAGTTCCTTTTGATGTTGATCTTTGTATTTCATTTATATTTGCTCTTGAAACTCTGACACACAGATACCAGATGTCAAGACACTGGGATCAAGATAGCAACCAACACTTATGCAGAAAGAAGAGAGCTTGAAAGTAAACAATAACACCGTCAATTGTTAACCCAGTTCAATGCAACATCACCTACATCTGAGGGCATCCAAGCCAGGAAGGAAATCCACTATAATAGAATTAGTTCAAAGCCACAACAAGGACCCACAGGTTTATAAGCTTCTCACCTAATCACTACCCGTGTTAACTTCTACCTAGGAACTCCTAGATATGAGACCCCTTTCACTTCCCACCCGCAACATAACAATGACAAACTCAACAATAAAGAACACTAGAAGTCACATTTCCAAAGACACACAAAATCCACTCTTTGCTTAAAAGCTTAGGAGTGATTACAACTCAAAACTCATTCCAATTCAAGTACCTAAGGAGTACATGAATTGCTCACAAATGCATAAACAACACAGTCCAACTCAGATGTTAAAAGACACAAGAGAGGATCACAAAGAACTAAAACACACTAAACCCTAATACCCTTTCTTTCAATTCACGACTTCTCTACTTCATTAGGTTTAGAGCTCCTCTTTAAATAGCGTTCAGATCAGCATGGGCTTGGGCTCTTCAATTTAAATAAAACCCAAATCACAAATCATCAGCTTCAAGTCTTCTGCAATATCTTCTGCACATAAATAGGAACTGAATAGAAAGTTTCCTAAAAAGGCTCTAAGATCCTTTTTATGAAATACACGCAAATTTGTCAAGACAGAAGTTCCTAAAATGTCCCTCCTTGGATTGTGACACTGTGTGAATTAAAACACTATCAAATCTTACACTTTAAATACCAATTCATCCCAACCCTAAACTTCTGGTATAACATGTCCTAACATCATGCTGATCATGCTGCCTGACTAACTTGTCATGACATATGTCTCAACATCTTGCTAAAAATCGTTTTAACAAAATTTCTACCAATCCAAAACCACGGAACTTACAATCTCCCCATTTGGAAAATTTTGGCTAAAACAACCTTTGCATGGAAAACTGGAGAACATTCAAATACAACATCAATCAAATAGAATAAAACAACTCAGAGGCATACACAGCGGAAATAAAAACTCGTAATCATACAGAGAGAAATAAACTCTCTCACAGCAAGACCCTAAAAAAAACTTCATCACAAAACAGCAAGAACTCCCCCTGAATTGCATAGCCACCAATTCAGTAAACAAGACTAAATACAATGTCAAGACATCATAGAATCAACAGAACTCCCTCTGTCACAAAGCTCCCCCTTAAGAACACAACCACACAACTCCCAGACACATGATGAAATAATGTCAGAACATATAGAATGGCACCCCAGCACCACCAGCAAAGACCTCACAGCAACACAAAAGAAAACATAAAAAAGTAGGGATCATCATTATTCCTAGGCTCCACACCCTGAGATACTTGAGACATTCCCCATTTCACAACACTATTAACCTTGCCATCACTACCATCATCACTACTCCCCATTTTTAGGCATAAATTTGACACCAACTTTCTCCTTTGCCTAGTATCCTCCATAATAAAGACTAATTTCTATAATTCTTCAAAATTGCAAATTCCCAGTTCACCCCTTAGTTTCTCAAACTGATTTGCATCCAAAGCCTTAGTAAAGATATCAGCCAGTTGCTTCTAAGTGGCTACATGTTCTAGAATGACTACTTTATCTTCAACAAGATCCCTGATAAAATGATGACGAATGCAAATATGTTTTGTCCTGCTATGTTGAACTGGATTTTTAGAGATGTTGATAGCACTCAATTTGTCACAATATAATGTCATGACATCCTGCTTGATATTGTACTCCTTCAGGATCTGCTTCATCCACAGTAGCTGAGAACAGCTGCTTCCTACTGTAATATACTCAGCCTCAACAGTGGATAGAGACACACAATTCTACTTTTTACTAAACCAAGAGATAAGGTTGTTTCCCAAGAAAAAACATCCACCAGAAGTGCTTTTTCTATCATCAGCACTCTCTGCCCAATCAGCATCACAATAACCAACAAGCATGGCATTAGAGCCGTGTGAATACAACATACCATAGTCACTTGTACCATTGACATACTTCTGAATCCTTTTTACTTGATTGTTGTGACTAATTTTGGGTTCAGATTGATACCTAGCACAAACCCCAACAACAAATGTGATATCAGGTATGCTAGCTGTCAGATACAATATACTACCTATCATGCTTTTGTAAAGACTTTTATCCACACTCGCCCCATTTTCATCTTTGGATAACTTCAAATGAGTAGGTGCATAAGTCCTCTTATGACTGGCCTTCTCCATACTAAACTTCTTCACTATGTTCTTGGCATACTTACTTTGAGATATGAAGATAAAATCTTCCATTTATCTTAGTTGAAGTCCAAGAAAATAAGTCAATTCTCCTACTAGACTCATCTCAAATTCAGATTGCATCTGCTTGACAAAATGTTGGACCATGGTCTGACATTCCACCAAAGACAATATCATCCACATATATCTGAGTAATCATGAGCTTGCCATCCATTTATTTAACAAACAAGGTCTTGTCTATTCCTCCTTTTTTGTAACCATTGCTGACCAGGAATTCTGTCAGCCTTTCATACCAAGCCCTAAGGGCTTGCTTTAGACCATAAAGAGCCTTCTTCAGTTTGTACACATGATTTGGAAAAGTGGGATCAACAAACCCTTTTGGCTGTTCAACATACACCTCTTCTTGTAAGAACCCGTTCAAGAAGGCACTTTTCACATCCATATGAAACAACTTGAATCTCAGTAAACATGCCACTCCTAGTAATAGTCTTATGGATTCAAGACGAGCAACTAGAGCAAAGGTCTCATCAAAATCACTACCCTTAATTTGAGTGTATCGTTGAGCCACAAGTATGTCTTTGTTTCTGGTAACCACTCCATTTTCATCAGATTTATTCTTATAAACCCACTTTATGCCAATGATATTTATTCCCTCGGGTCTAGGAACCAAATCCCAAACTTCATTTCTCTTGAACTGCTCTAATTCTTCTTGCATGGAATTAATCTAGAATTCATCAATTAGAGGTTCTTTCACATTTTTTGGTTCAATCTTATAGACAAAACAAGAATTGGATACCACCTCCCTTGATCTAGTAATAATCCCTTCATTAGGATTGCCTATTAAGAGTTCCTTAGGACGATCCTTCTGAATTTTGATAAAGGGTCCTTTATTTGCCTGATTTCCATCATCCTTTACAGCAGCAAGTTCATTGTTGTTGTTATTATCAATTCCATTATCTGTAGTGGCAGTCACATGTGGTGATGTTTCAACATCATCTTCGACATCTACCTGTTTCTCTATAGTTGAGTCATCTATCACAACATTAATAGACTCCATCATTACCTTGATTCCAGTGTTGAACACTCTATAGGCTCTGCTATTTGTGGAGTAGCCTAAGACTATCCCTTCATCACTTTTGGGATCCATCTTCCTCCTTTGTTCACGATCAGCCAAAATATAACACTTGTTCCCAAAAACACGGAAGTACTTGATAATAGGCTTTCTTCCCTTCCACATTTCATAAAGAGTAGTTGAGGTACCAGTTCTCAAGGTAACCTTATTATGAATATAGCATGCAGTATTCATTTCTTTAGCCCAAAAATGATAGGCAGATGTTTAGCATTGAAGAGTTCTATTTTTTCGTTCAACCACTCCATTTCGCTAAGGAGTGATGGGAGAATAAAATTCATGGCTAACACCTTCTGAAGAACAAAAATCAGCAAACTTGTTATTCTCAAACTCATTTCCATGATCACTCCTAATCCTTACAATTTTTCTTTCCTTTTCTCTTTTAAGCCTTTGACATAATTCCTCAAAAACATTAAACACGTCTGATTTTTCCTTGATAAAGTGCACCCAGGTGAATTTTGAGAAATCATCAACCACTACATAGGCATACCTCTTACCTCCAAGGCTTTTAACTTGCATAGGACCCATCAAATCCATGTGATGAAGTTCCAACACTTTTGAATTAGTTAAATGTTGCACCTTTGGATGGGACATCTCGGTTTGCTTTCCAATTTGACACTCACCATAAATTCTTCCTTCCTCTATCCTGAGCTTGGGAATTCCTCTGATAGCTTTTGTAGACACGATCTTCTTCATACCTTTCAGATGTAAATAACCAAGCTTTTGGTGTAACAATTGAACTTCATCTTCTTTAGACATCAAACATGTAGGAGAGCATTTTGTTGATTGAGGTGTCCATAAGTAACAGTTATCCTTAAATCTGACTCCCCTCATAAAAATTTCATCCTTCTCATTAGTAACCACACATTAAGACCTAGTGAAATTGACTTTCAACCCTTGATCACACAACTGACTTATGCTTATCAAGTTGGCAGTCAATCCTTTTACAAGTAGCACATTCTCAAGACTATGGAATCCTGAACAGGCTAGTCTTACAACCCCTTGAATCACTCCCTTGGCACCATCCCTAAAGGTAACATAGCTAGTAGATTATGACCTAACGTCGACCAGGAATTCCTCTACACCAGTCATGTGTCTAGAACACTCACTATCAAAATACCAGTCTTCTCTAGCTGAAGCTCTAAGAGAAGTATGAGCAATAAGTGAAGTAATAGCTTCTTTGGGAACCCATTTCTTTGTAATCTTAATCACTTCATGATTAACCTTGTCCTGTATAGAAGACCTTGGATATCCATACAGTCTGAAACAGAAGGGCTTGATATGCCCAAATCTACCACAGTAATGACATCGCCAATGCAAGGCCTTGCTTCCTGCTTGAGAATTCTGATGTCTGGTACGATGTTGAAACATTTGTTTTGACATTATTGGGTCTTTCTTCTTTCTATTAGGGAAAAATTTTGTAACCTTAGGATCTCCTTTCATAGTTTGGTCATCAAACCCTGTGCCTTTTAAGTCACCATCTCTTTTTCCACCTTGAAGAATTCCGTCTAACATGTTAGAACCATTATTCAACATTCTCACAGTCTTGGTCCTATTTTCAAGTTTGGAGGTCAACATGGTTACCTAATCCTACAGACTATGGATGTTGGACAAATATTCTTCCTACTCACTCTAAAGTTGGGAGATAATTTCATGTTGCTTGTCACTTATGATACATAGATCTTTGTAAGAAGCAGCCAGTTCAGTATAAGAGTTTTCTTTATTAGAGGAATCTACATCAGATACCCATCTTCCAGTTAGAGTAGTAACATGTTTGGTAGATTCATCCTCAGTTTCACTTTCATCATCAGACCAAGAAATAGTCAGCCCTTTTATGTTGTTTCTTGAGATAGGTAGGGCATTCTGCTCTAATGTGTCCAAATCCATCACATTGAACCCCTCTATTCTGATTGGACTTTTCTTTTGTTCTTGCTTTTCTTTGAGAGTCGTAGTTTAGGCCAATGTCAGGACTGATGATCTGGACATTGGGTCTTGACTTCCTCTTCATTCTCTTTAGCACTTGGTTGAATTATCTTCCAAGTAGAACAATGGCATTTAACATACCTTCATCAGTGTCCAGATCACATTCTTCCACTCCATCTTTAGTGTTGGATACAAAAGATATGCTTTTATTCCTTTTTTTAGTTATGTCATTAATGGTCAATTCAAAAATTTGAAGTGACCCCACAAGTTCATCAACTCTCATGTTGTTGATGTTTTGGGCTTCTTCTATGGCTATTACCTTCATACCAAACCTCTTGGGAAGAGACCTGAGAATCTTCCTAACCAACTTTTCTTCTGATATTTTCTCTCCAAGGGCACTAAAGGCATTATCTATTTCAAGAATATTCGTGTGAATGGCATGGATACTCTCATCCTCCATCATCTTTAGATTTTCAAATTTGGTACTGAGCAACGAAAGCCTAGACATTTTCACCTTAGATGTTCCTTCATGAGTTGTATTGAGAATTTCCCTAGCATTCTTTGCTACACTGCATGTGTTTATTAACCTAAACATGTTTTTGTTAACTCCATTGAATAGGGCATTCAAGGCTTTGGAGTTTCCAAGAGCAGTCTCATCTTCTTCCTTGGTTCAGTCCTCTTCAGGTTTCATATTTTCCTTCCCATCTTCATCTTCAACCACAGGGTGTTTCCAACCCTTGATGATAGCTTTCCAGGCTTTGCTATCCATGGATTTTAAGAAGGCCACCATGCGTGCCTTCCAATAGTCATAGTTGGTTCCATCCAAGATGGGAGGTCTGTTCATATTTCCTCCTACTTCCTTGTCCATTATGCCAGAAAGGATATCTCCTTGGAGCTCACCCAAAATAGAACAGGGTGACCTACTCTGATGCCAATTGAAATTCTGGCTCACAGATATTAGATGTCAAGACAGATGTCAGGACACTGGGATCAAGATATCAACCAACACTTATGCAGAAAAAATAAGAGCTTGAAAGTAAAGAATAACATGGTCAATTGTTAACCTAGTTCAGTGCAACATCACCTACATCTGGGGGCATCTAAGCCAGTAAGGAAATTCACTATAATAGTATTAGTTCAAAGCCACAACAAACAGCCACAGGTTTACTAGCTTCTCACCTAATCACTACCCGTGCAAACTTCTACCTAGGAAATCCTAGATATGAGACCCCTCTCACTTCTCACCAACCACATGATAGTGACAAACTCAACAATAAAGAACACTGGAAGTCACACTTCCAAAGACACACAAAATCTACTCTTCGCTTAAAAGCTTATGAGTGATTACAAATCAAAACTCAGTCTAATTCAAGTACCTAAGGAGTTCATGAATGACTCATAAATGCACAAACAACACAGACCAACTCAGATGTCAAAAATGTAAGAGAGGATCACAAAGAACAAAAACACACTAAACCCTAATACCCTTTCTTCCAATACACGACTTCTTTGATTCATTAGGTTTATAACTCCTCTTTAAATAGCCTTCAGATCAGCATGGGCTTGGGCTCTTCAATTTAAATAAAAGGCAAATCACAAATCATCAGCTTTAAATCTTCTGCAATATCTTCTACACATAAATAGAAACTGAATAGAAAGTTTCCTAAAAAGGCTCCAAGATCCTTTTTATGAAATACACGCAAATTTGTCAAGACAGAAGTTCCTAAAATGCCCCTCCTTCGATTGCGACACTATGTGAATTAAAACACTATCAAATCTCACACTTTAAATACCAAATCATCCCATCCCTAAACTTCTGGTATAACATGTCATGGCCACATGTCCCAACATCATGCTGATCATGATGTCCGACTAACTTGTCACGACATCTCTCTCAACATCTTGCTGAAAAATGTTTTAACAAAATTTCTCCAATCCAAAATCACAGAACTTACAGTTCTCAACACTCAAACCTGATTAGCTTCTCTTTTTGATAACTTATATCATTTCTCTTTTGTCATCATCAAAACCATGTATAGCTTTATAACCTACACAACACCTATAACTAGATGTATTACCTTTTCCTTGTAGAGAGAATGTTGGTTCTAGTGTCTTAGAAAGGATGGGATTTATCCTTTTGAATCTACCTACAAATCTATTTTTGAGGTGAATTTTTGTTCTCTTACCTCCTCTAATAGTTTGGATCCAATTTTGGCTTCTATTTGGTTCAGCTAGCCCCCATTTAGAGTGGTAGTCTTCTCTAGGAAAACACTTTAAGATAATATTTGTATCCAAGAGAACATATTTAGGATACTTATCATTCTTGACCCAGATAGTCTTTCCTGTAGGTTTTTTCGGTTAAGTCCATTTCACACTTGTTTATTACGAAGAAATATTACCATTTTTACCACAATAGTTACATATAGGCATATTATATTTAGAGGTCATGTTAGCATGATAAATATCATAAACTCTTAGCAGTATTTTTCTGTTCATAACTTAGACCAGCTTTATTATAAGTTTCTCTTTGATTACGTATAATGAGATTCAATTTATTTATGCCTTTGGTGAACTTATCAAGTGGATTATTCATGTCATCAATTTTTCTTCTAAAAGGTTGTGTTTTTCACACTTGATAAATTCTCTAGAGTTATAAGGGAAAAAAGGAATGAAAGTTTTTAATTATAAGAAGTTGTTTTTCTCTAAGACAATGAAGTTTCATCCAACATATTTTTTTTCTTTTTCAAGAGAAGAAATAGTTTACTCAGAGATATAATCAATATATTTTATGTAACTTGACTCACTATATAACTTTTTACAGATGAGGAAGTGTTCATGATAAGTAAAGTAGGAAGTTAGATTATTTACCTCACTCTCTTCATGTCTTTTCATAGGATAGATGTTTGCTTCTTCCTCCTTTTATGATTCGTCCAAAGAGTTCATATCATTATCATCCTAATTTATGCTTTCCTTCTTTTTTTACTTTTCAGTTCTCTTGAATTTTTCATCTATTTTCTCATTTTCTATGGAAGTTTGGCTTTATATGACCTTTTGTTCCTCACTGGAAGCAAGTTGGCAAGAACGGGGATATTTCTTCATTTTTTTGTTGAAACTTTTTAGGTTGATTTTCATGCCTTATGAACTTCATAAAATTTTGGACAAGAAAGTTCATGTCTTCATCTATTTTTGAATCTTTTCCTTCTTTGACATTGAGTGTAAGACTTTTCTTCTTTTTGTCGCCTTATTCATTCTCAACTAGCCTTTTTAGTTCCATTTCACTTTCCTACAATTATCCAAACAAGGTATCCAAATCCATAGAGGAAAAGTCTTTAGAATAAAAAATTGCAGTGACTTTCGGTTTCCAATCGGGGATTAGGCATGTAAGATATTTGTTAATTAAATCTTCATTTAGAAAAGTTTTTTCTAGATTTCTCAATTGATTTATGATATGACTTTTTTCCCATGTTCTGAATAATTTCCCCATGTTTCATCATAAACAAATCATACTCATGGGTCAATATATTTATTCTAGCCATTTTTACTGGTTGTACCTTCATGGTTAATTTAAAGGTTGTCCCACATTTATTTTGTAGATTTACAGTGAGAAACATGAAAAAAAAACTCACATACCAAAAGCGGTAGTTATAATATTTTTACTTTTAGACTATATTGCATATTTTCATTATCCTCTTTGGTTTAATGATATTTAGGTTTGTTTTCCACGATAACATCTACTAGATGTGTGGGAACAAACATACCATTTTTTACAGTAACCCATATATCACAATTCATCCCATGTATAAATATTTTCATCTTCACTTTCCAATAAGCATACCCTCTCCATTAAATGATGGGGGTTTGTTTTGTGAATCATTTGAAATCATTCCTACCTCTCGAGCCAATTAATATTAAAACAAGACTTAGGCTCTGATGCAACTTGTTGATAAAATGACTTCAAACACAAGAGGGATGGGTGAATTGTGTTATTTGGTTTTGGAAAATGTTAGCAAGTGATTGATTTTAAGTTATATTTATTTTAAGAAACGAGAAATAAAAGTTTAAGCAGTAGAAAAATAAAATGTGGAAAGGTTAAAGAGGGAAATAGAATGATCACACCTGGAGTTATATTGGTTCAACTTTAAATCACACAGCCTAATCACGACCCCAAGAATCTCCCCTTGAGATTTATGTGGATCTATGTGCTTGTAGGTAAAGTCATTTGCAAATTATCTTAATAGAAGATGATCCTTAGAGGTTTTGAAGCTGACAACACCTAATGTCAAGCGCCATTCGGCAGAGCCATTAAAGATCTCTGATCAAGCAAGTTCTGGTGATGGCATCTATCAAAAAATAAGCAAGGGATCTTGCGTCATTCGGTGAATTCACATATGAAGTGTTGAATCCATGGTGAGTATAGAAAGGGATATTGAAGCATCATGGTTATGAAAAAATGAAGTGTGAAAACTCACCTAGTCTTTTGTCTGAGTGATCGGTGTATTGTAAAAGTATAAGAGTGTCTCCCAAGATACTAAGGCAACTCTACACACAAAAATATTTTTTTAAAGCCTCTATGCTTTTGTAAAATCACAATAAAATGTTTTACACAAATAACTACTTGGTCACTAACTAAAATAATCATTTAGGAGTGTGGTTTACACTAGATAATTGATTAGCTCATTAGAGTTAATAGATTTTCTCTTTTATAACACCTCCTAATTTATTAATAGGGCTTCTAATTGATTAGCGACTGGGAATTTCAAAATCTTCCATATTTACACTACATAATCAATTAGACCAAGCTCATAATCGATTATGAGCATTAAACTGCCCATGGATTATTTCCCTTTTTCAGCCATATTTTTCCTATATCAATGAGGTTTTTCCTAATTTGAAATCACACCGGAATTCGGATTTCAACTATCCTTTTCTTATTTTCTCTCTTTTCGACTTCTATATTCTTTTACTAAAGTTGCCTTAGTGCCTTGGGTGTGAAACATTACTTCAGAGAGTTTTTTTATTGTATTGATAATTGTGCTTAAGTGTTTTTCATCAAGAGTGTGATTCTCTTGTTTGATATATTTGTTTCTTGAGATTTTCCTGGTAAAATCTCGGTTAGTTATTGAGATTATCATGGTAAAATATATGTTTGGTTATGGATATTAGTTAGTAAAATATGTGTTTGATTTGTGAGCTCAACCGTAAAAAACTATGTTTGGTTCGGGAGATTAACTTGTGTAAAATCCCTTATCTTTATAATAAGGTTTGTGGATATATCCATAAAATCTCAATACATTATTTTAGTGGAACTCTCAAGAAGATGTTCTTTGAGACAGGAGTATGCCAAGTGGTAGTTCGAACCTCTATAAATCCTGGTGCATTCTCTCTATCTCTATCTTTTTTATTTTTGTTGATTTATTTTCTTTCCTCTCCAATTCCTTCTTTATATGTTCTGATTATTTATCTTTGAACTAAAATAATTTGTTTTCAAAGTAAAAATATTTTTTTAAATTAATCACAAGTTCTACACTTCACAACCCCCCCCCCCTCCCCCCCCCCCCCCCAATTGTCTTGTGTTTAGAGTCACTTGTTCAACAAGTGGCATTAAAGTCTAATTCCTATTCAATATGAAACATTCTAGGAGGAAAAGAAATGAATTCAAACAATTAACATAACAAACCCCCATCCTTTAATGGATAAGGGTATGTTTTATGGAAAGAGAATATGAGAATCTTCATAGAAGAGATGGATTTTGAAATATGGAGGGCTATGACAAAAGTCCATGTGTTTCCACACATCAAGTCGATAATGTTATGGTAAACAAAAAGTAACACAATATAAAAGCTAAAATCATCATTACTATCGATCTCGGACTTGATGAGTTTATGTGTGTTTCACACTATGATACTACAAAAGAAATGTGGGTCACCCTCCAACCTACGCAAGAAGGTACTATCAAGGTAAAGAGGACAAGAATGAACACATTGAATCATGAATGTGAACTCTTTAGAATTAAGCCCGAAGAAAATATTTATGATATGATGAAACATTTATCCGCATAGTTAATCACATGAGTACCCTTGAAAAAGTTTTTCAAAATTAGGACTTGGTTGTAAAAATCCTTAGATTCCTAAATTGCATTTGGCAACCCAAAGTCACTACGATTTTTGAATCTAGTGATTTGTCACCCATGGACTTGGCTAATATTTTCGGTAAATTGTAGGAACATGAAATAGAGTTGAAGAGACTTGTAGAAGATGAGAAAAGTGACAAAAAAGAATAAGACCTTGGCACTCAAAAATAAATAAAAATACTTCTAATCTAGTGATGAAGAAATGACATTGATCGTATAGAATTTCGGTAGGTTTATGAAACGAAAATAAAAAACAAGAGGAGAAAGCAAACAAAGAAAAATCATCCTTTACTCCTATATCCTTCCTGTGTGAAAAGAAAGGGTATATGAGACTAAATTGCCCTCATAATCATAAAAATTTTAAGAAACCTTGGAAGGAAAAGAAATCTTACATTTCCTAGGACAACAAGGCTTCTCAAATGAAAAAGAAGTCAATATTTGTCTCATTGAAGATCACAAAGATAATGAGGAAGGCTTTACAGTATCAAACACTAAGTGGTATCTTGATAGCGACTGTTCAAAGCACGTGACCAGAGAGAATATTATGTTCTCCTCTTTCTCTCCTAGGAAATGCATCTTTGTCTCTTATGGTGACAACAACAAAGGGATAATCGTTTGTATTGGTATCGTTGCTAAGTTTCCAAATTCAACAATTGGGGAAGTTATTTTAGTTGATGGTTTAAAGCATTATTTGCTATGTATTAGTCAATATGCAACAAAGGTAACAATGTAACCTTTGATTCTTTTGGATGCAACATTATCAAATCAAAATTTATCAAACAATCTTTACCAACTCTAAAAGTGGAAACACCTACATCGTAAATATAAATAATATTCCTTAAAAAGATGTATGTCTTCTAAGTAATGAGGATGAATCTTTGCTATGGCATAGGAGAATAACCCATATCCACGAGGACCACTTAAACAAATTAGTTTGCAAGGATGTAGTGATTGGCCTGCAAAATTTATGTTTTGAGAAAATTGGATTTTTTTTATGTGTGCCAAAAATGTAAAGTAAGGGTCTCTTTTAAAGATAAAAATTGTGTCTCTACAAATTGGCCCTTACAACTTTTACACATGGATATTTTTGGCCCATCCAGAACCAAAATATTTGGCAGAAATCTCTATGCCTTGTAGTTGTGGATGACTACTCTCTCTATACATGGACATTATTTCTATCTCATAAAAGATATCAGTATTCTTCTTGTCGAAAACTTTCTAGGTTTTTCCAAAACGAAAAAGGATTAATTGTTGCATTCATTCAAAGTGATCATGGTGGTGAATTTCAGAATGAGGAATTGAAATTTTTTGTAATGAATATGGAATTAAACATACCTTTTTCACTCCACGAACTCCCCAACAAAATGGGGTAGTGGAATGGGAGAATGGATCTCTAGAAGAGCTAGCGAGGACAATGCTCAATAAGATGAATCTTCCTAAATATTTTTGAGTCGAAGCTATAAGCACTACTTTCTATATAATGAATTGTGTCTTGATAAGACCAATTCTAAAGTTGACGCCCTATAATTTGTATAAAGGAAGGAAACCGGATATCTCTCACTTATATGACTTCGGAAGTAAATGCTTTGGCCTAAATAATGGAAAGGATAATCTTGTGAAATTTGTTACAAAAAGTTGATGAATGCATATTTCTAGGATGTTCCACTTCTAGCAAAGCTATTATAGTTTTTAATAAAAGAACCCTGACGAAAAAATAATTAATTCATGTTACCTTTGATGAGTCTAACTCTTTGTCTGTAGAGGTAGAAACTATTTATCGTGCATTTATCCTTGATAAAACATCTTTGGAAAATGATGGTCAAGATAAAGATAAAGGTTAAGGTCAAGAGGAAGATCAAAGTCTAAATGAAGAGACTCAAGCCGAAGAAACAAACTAGAAAATCAAGATCTAACCAAGGAATCTCACCCGACATGTCTTTGCGTCTATTTTTAGGCATCTCAGAAAGAATCACATCTAATTGCGGTAAAATAAATTATGAGATATCTCATTGGCAAATGAATAAATCTCTTTCTAAATAAAAAGGGGATTTCATAATTTAGCATGTGTCTTCATTTGATTAAATCACATATTGAAGCTAGCGGGATTATACTAGAGTGAATCGCACACTCAAAGATACAACAGAGTTGCCACCGAACTTTATTTAGTCCCAAAGGACAAGGAAAATATCGATAAAACCCAAGGGGGAGAGAAACGGATAAGTTAGTCGGTTATGCGAAGGGAATGTATTAGCACCTCACGCATCCGCCGTACTCGACGGAAACCATTTTGCTTGCTTCTAGACTTTGATGGGTTATCTATCTAAAGGCTACTAGCTAAAGAAGGGAAGGGAAAGGGAGAAAGTGAGTGCTCGCGGAGAATTGGGGCCCTCATGCCTACGTATCCTCATAGTGCAATGAGGAACTCAGAGCTCCATAGTTCATGGAACCAGGGAAGAAAAGGAGAAAGGCGGCTCGCCAAGATTTCGCAATCTTGTGCCTACGTATCCTCATAGAGCAATGAGGAATTCAGAGCCTACGTAGTTCGGAGAACAAAGACAGGAAAAGAGAGGAAAATGGTGACGAAACCAAGAGAAAGGATAAGAAAACAACAGTAAGAATGGGAAAGGAGTAAGAACAAGGGTATTTTAACCGAGACTCGGTGTTTAACCCATTAAGGATTCAGTATGTTAACTGACAGGCAGTGGTTAACCGAAGAAATGGAATAAGTTAGTCTTTTAAATGATAGACAGTGGTTAACCAACGAAATGGAGGTTGGAACCAAGAGAAGGTTGCTTACTCTGCTAGGGTTTCGGTATGTTAACAGATAGAATGTGATTAACCGAAGGAAAGAAAAACATACAACTTCGCTGGGGAAGAAGAAGATTGGGGTTTTAACTGATGGACGGTGATTAACTAGAAGAATGGATGTTTAACCGAGAGGTGATTAACCCAAGGAAAGATTGGTTTTAACAGGCGAACTGTGGTCAACCAAAAAATGGGTGATGAACCAAGAGGTGATTAACCCAAGGAAATATTGGTTTTAACAGGCGGAGTGTGATTAACCAAAGAACGAGTGTGGAACCAAGCGAAAGGTTACGACCCAAGAGACCGGGTGTGGAACCAAGCGACGGTTTCTAACCCGAAAGGGATTCGGTGAATTAACTAACAGGCTGTGGTTAACCGAAGCAAAGGGTATTGAACCAAGAAATGGTTGCTAACCCAAAAGAGCCGGTGTTCGAACTAAAAGAAAGGTGGCTAACCCCAAAGGGGGTCGATTCGTTTTAAAAGACGGAATGTGATCAACAAAAAATACGGGTGGTAAACCAAGAGAAGGTTGTGAACCCAAACGGGGAGAGCGATTGGTTTTAACAGATGGACTGCAATTATCCAAAGGAATAGGTGATGAACCAAGAGGTGATTAATCCAACAAGAAAGAGAGGGATTTATTCAAGAATGAGTGATCAAGGATCGACTCCGCTGAAGATCGTGAGACACTATAGTCTGGAGATAGAGATGATTATTCCAGGCACAAGGTCATTCGTCCCCTACCCAAAGTAACCAGAATGAGAATAGGAATTCTCCACTCTCATCCCTTCTCTAGCACTCAAAGCATAGTGCGAAAATTGAAACCGACAAAGTAAAGGCGCAATTTATACAGTGCTTCAATGCGTTGTATAGACCTCCGGCTCAGCAGGATCAAGAAAGAAAGGCTCTAAGGAGATCCTAAAGAAGAGAACGGGGGAAATTAATCAATCAAAACAAGGTTTCGATTAATCAATCAAAAGGAAGGAGCATGCCAATAATCTTTTAAGCGAGTCGAAAGATTATCAAAGCAAAAGTGAGGAATAATGTTGAACAAGATTAAATTTACTCAAGGAAAAACAAATTTAATGCATCAAGTTGAAATTGTAAAGCATTTACAAGGACAAGCTAGCATGCATTGCTAAGCATTAGTCATGTTAACACATAAGCAAAAGTATGCAAAAAGCGCCTCAAATCATGTGATAAAATTTGCAAAGCAACATGAATACACAATACCAAGAAAAATCCACAAATATCAAACATGTCATGCCATGGAAGTTAAGTGTGGAAAGGAATCAAAATAAGCTAAAAAACGAGCAAAAAAACACCTTCTACAACAGCTATAATCGATTAACACTTGTCTGTTAATCGATTAACAGCTGTTCAAAAGCTGAAAACGGTGTTGTAAAAAGGTGTTAATAGATTAACATTCTGGTGTTAATCAATTAACACTATAAAGACAGCAAAAACAGAATTTCGAAAAGCACTTTTCGGAATCACTTATCGCATGCAATTGCAATGGATCATAGCATGGAAGTAGATGAAAAATTCATGTTACTTCATAGCAAATGAAAGGTAAAAGAATCGATCATGCAAAGCTAGAATTCAAGTAGCAAAGCATCAATTAAGAATTACATTGTGAAAATGTGAAATCGATCGAAAACGATAAATTAAGCAAGAATCAACAACCTACAAGGATGAGATTTGCCTTGGTAATTATTGTAATCACAATGTTATGGAGAGAAGCTTATAAAACCAGAGAATACCAAGATCTAGAGCAATATGTATCGAGAAAACCGAAAATAACGCGATAATGTTTCGAATCCGAATTTTGCACCAAAACTTCTTCAATGAACAACTTTCAAAGCTTGAATTGAAGTAAATGATGATGTTGCTGCAGAATTCAAAGATGAAATGGATTGGAATGGAGGTATAGCTCAAATAATAGCAAGCTTCTATGCAAAGCTCACTATGCTTTAATGGCGGAATAAGCTCTAATGAAGGTTTGGGGAGAAGATGATGATGATTAGGAGAGAAAGTTGCAGAAAATTCAGAGAATGAGAGAGAGAAGAGTGAAAAATTGAGAATGAAGATGAAGGTCCTTTGCAACGATGTGAAGGTTTGCTTATATAGAGTGTAGGTTTAGAGTGAGTGGAGGTTTGGAGATAGCTAATTAGGTTTGGCATTTGCTTTGGAGTTAGTTAGACCCAACTCACTGAGTTGGGATCTAAATCAGTTAGTTATTTGTTAATTCGGTTGGAGAATCCCTATGCAACTCACTTGATTAAATGGTTCACATGCTTGGAAATGATGGTGTATGGTGAGCATAATTGAAAGTGAGGCAGTGTAGCAAATGTACTTGATATTTTCTGGTGTAATCACATGTCTAGAACCTTCCACAAGATACTAGAATGATGTAGACCAAAGGAGAAGATTGTAGAAGCTGGAATGCTATAAAACTGCTAAAATTCAGCAAAATTAGCAGGTGTAATCGATTAACAGTTATTTGTTAATAGATTAATAGCTATTCAAAAGATGAAAACAGCGCTATGAAAAGGTGTTAATAGATTAACATATATATGTCAATCGATTAACACAGACAATGTTCAGCTTTTTTGGCTTGAAACAAGGTGTTATGGTTGTGGCTCCGAACTTCTACCCTTTGCTTTGATAAATAGGCATAGAAAACCTCCTTTTTTGCCCATATTGATGCTATGATGACTCTTCGGGGATATATTCATAGTCCTGAGATTTTGTGGAGATTTGATTATATACCTGCAATAAATTCCCAGAGGAAAAATGTCGGTGCGTATGTTGGGAATGCGAGTGCACATGCTCATGCTCATGCAAAAAGGCAAAAAGGGAGGTCAAATTTTGGATTACGACACAGATATTTTTACTACACCTCTTTCTACAGAAATTTTATTTTTCATAAGAATTGAATTATGAGTTTTGAATCAGTCATGAATGGATTAATATTTATTGAATGCATTTTTTTCCTTATTTTTCTTATTCTTCTTCCCCTTCTCTATGAGATATAAAAGATTTATGTGCATGCATTATGTTTATTGTCAACATTTTTGATAATGTCAAAGGGGGAGCAACATACTCTCAGAGAGAGTATGGTCTACTCTATATATTTTTCAAGGGGATTTTAACCACTCCAATTTGTTACCGTTGTTTTCTTGTCTGTTCACCTCCCTGAGATATATGTTATCATCATAAGAAACGGTTAAATATGGAATCATGTCCTTGCAGACCATAAAGGTGTGAAAAGTACACAATAAGGGGGTTGAATTGTGTTTCGCGTTTTCTTATTATTTAGCTTCTTATCATAGTCTAAGAATAAGAACTGGTGTTCAGATTCCGAGTTAATTCATTTGGCAGCAGATACAACAGAAGTAAATAAAATAACAGCAGAAGACACAAAAGATTTATATTAGTTCCTGCCCTAACTGAGAGTAGTCCAGTCCCCTTTCCTCGCAAGAGCTTTTCATTATAACCACTTCATGATTACAATCGCTTATGCTTCTGCATAAGTTTTTCACAACTTCTCAGACCAACTGTCTGAGACTTCCCTTGCTTAGAGCTCGTGTCTAAGACTACCTTTGCTCACACCATCTGACTGAGCCACATGCTCATCTGTCTTCAGGCTGAGACTTCCCTTTGCTTAGAGCACATGTCTAAGACTTCCCTTTGCTCATATCCTCTAGTTGAGCCACTTGCTCTTTTGGCCATCCAGACTGAGACTTCCCTTGCTCAATCAGACTAGCTGAATAAAACTTTCACAACTCAAGCACTTAAGCAATGAGACTTACATGGCTTAAGAATCCTGGCTCAAGACTTGTTGCTTGAATCCCAATAAGACAAGACTTTTTTCTCAAGCACACATCATGAGACTTAATCTAAACTACTGAAGGCTCAGCAGAATAGAGAACAAGGTCTACATGATACAAGCAAGCATCAGAGGTATGAGAGATCACCATAACAAAGACCTAAAGCACTTAAAATTTCTAAATATGGACAGGGGTAAGAAATCTTAAGGCTTTTACAATTACAACCTAAAACAGAAAATATGCATTATATAGAGTTGATAATTGCTTGATCTTGCTAGTCCTTCAACAGAAGAATCCTTGTAAAAAATTCAGGCTTGAATCTTCAGCCATATATATAGGCTTTCCAAAAACTAGCCGTTGAGAAGGTTACTTGATCAAGTGTCTTTGCTTTTGCTCCATAGTACAAGAGACATTGAAGATGGATGCACATCATATTTTGAATCCAGTGTGTAACACATTTAACCTTTGAGTATTTCAAGAGTTTCTGTACTAATAGAGCCGTTGGGAGAAGACATCCATAGAACGTACCAACTTTTCTTGAGCCATGCAATCCTGTAGACTCAAGCTGACAGGTTGATAAGACAATACAACTTGCTTTTAGTAGTACGGATAGTTCAGAGCTTTATCACTAACTCTGAATGGTACCAGATGCTGATATACAATTACTAAATGTAGAAACTCGTATGAATGTTGAGGCCTTCAGTTCAGAGTCTTCGTCAAACCACCCTAGAAATTGTTCTTCAGACTCTACCACCAGAACCTAGCAATGAAGCAACTCCAAGTGTGTCTATGTAGAACAGATTCTGATTATTTATGTATAAGAACAAGAACCTGCATAAATAAAACACACATCAAATAAACTATTATACTTTTAATACTTTTGTTATCATAAAAACTAAAGAGAAAATATCAAGAACAAATCTTGTTCTAACATTCTCCCCCTTTTTTATGATGTCAAACACAAGTATCTAAAGGACAATATTGGGCATTTACTTTTCTCTGCAATAATAGGGTATGAGGTTTGTAAGCTCCCCCTGAGACTTATAGCTCACACCTGAGTTTAATTTTCTCTATAATTAAGAACCATTTTTCAAGAAAAATAAATTAGTCTTCTTAATAACATCAGGGTCTGTGGTTTGTAAGCTCCCCCTTAGTCAAACAGTTCCAAGGTTGAGGTTTGCAAGCTCCCCATTAGTTCCATATTTAAGAACACCAAGATAACTGCATTTTAACTCCTTTTGGAAACATCAGAATACGAGGTTTGTATGCTCCTTTTGAGTCTCATAGGTAAGTCAGAGATTTTCTCTTTCTTAACACTATGTACAAGAGAGTTAAAATATGTTTCCCTTTTTAACTTTCCTTGGTAACACCCGAATATGAGGTTTGTATGCTCCTTCTGGGTCTGATAGGCTAAGTCTGAGGTTTGTAAGCTCTTCCTTAGACCTATGTACAGAAAGTTAAAAATGCGCCTTGGGCAAGGTAATAGAAAATAAATGAAAAGAAACTAAATGACCAATATGTACAAGACATCTATTCAATGGGTTCAGTTTCCACTTAAATACTTAGTATTATTTCTCCCCCTTTTGTCACATCAAAAAGAATAAAAGGAAAAGAAGGAGAGAGAAAAAATATCATTAATAAATGTAACTCAGATCATCATTACAAGATCGGTTTCCAAAAAGGAAGAATAATCAAGTAATAAGAGTCATTAAGGTTTGTCAAGTGCACGCTTTAAAGTCTTAGTGGTCGTTACCATTCCAAGAATTAAACAAGGATTAATTTCAGACTCTTGGTATCCACATAAGTCATTATAAAAACATCCAAATCCTAAGTCATTTTCATCAATCACCAATCCTAAGAATATGGAGTCAGCATCTGAGAGTCATAAGGCATCTGTCGTAACGGACACAACTGAGAGCTCTACAAGCTTTCCAATCTAATCCCCTAAGAGGTGAGCTGCTTCTGAGTCCTTTAAAACTGTACCGGTGCTCTCAACACAACTTGCTTATGAAGAGGCTACTGCAGCAACACCTAAACAACCTTTAGAAGGTGGTTCAACAGTAGCTGTCTTGAAACCTCAAAGAAGAAGCATGAAGAGATCAAGGAAGAAGAAAAGAAGGGTCAACAAGAAGTTCTACCGCTCTCTTCCAGACATAGAAGAGGAAGAAGTGATTGATTCAGAAAATGAAGAGGTAGACTATAACAACAGTGGACGTTGTTGGGCACGCGATGCAATAGCTAGAGATCAAATATAGAGATCATCTTGTACCCCTTTTTTGTTTAAAAAAAAAAGATGTAATCCTTTAGTTCAATTAATGAAGAAGTTTATCAGACCAATTACTTCTTTAGCATACATTTACATTCCAGAATTTTCTTTAGATTTTATAAAGGTACACTATCAAAGTGAAACTGACACAGAAACGACAGTTAGAACAGGTCAGACATAAATTCATAATTATTCAGATAATCCTAATAGGTTAGACGTTTAGATTACATTACCAAGAGTTATCATTAAAATACTGATAAAATTCAAGCACTACTTAAATAATATTAAACTCAAGACAATAAATATAACACGTCTATACAAGGACTCTAGTAAGCTTTCTTACATCATCACTAATCCCTAAAACATCAAGATGTATAAGCAAAAGCAAATTTGGGTCCAAAGAGAGATTTTAGGAAGGCAACACTACTGAATGCAGCAACCCAAGCAAGTCAAAGCAAAGCAGTAGCTGAAGAACCTGCAAGCAAGCAGACAGCTTCAGAATGGCTCTCCTCTTCAGCATCCTTTGTGAAGACACGCAAAAGAAGAAAATCTTCTAGATCCAGATGCAAAAACAAACTAAGGAAGGAGGCTTTGGAGTTTACTAAGGAAGAGTGGCAAGATTTCTTAGACAATCTAGGCATGTCAGATGATCCTAGGGAGTTCCTTATGACACATTCATTAGACTAGAAAAATCTAATTGTCTTGTAATAACTTCCCTTTTATTAATAAAATAAGTTGCAAACATTTGAGTTCTTTTATCTGTTTCAGATTCTCAGTGAGCAACACAAATAAATATTAATCAGTTAAAATTGAACACAAGCATGAACCAACTCAGAATTTATTAATAAGATGCTTAATACAAAGATTTCAATAACAATACAAAGCATAACTATGTAGAAAATATAACATCAGAATCTTTCGTAGATAGCTTCAAACTTGTCTCTCAAAATCCTGAAAGAACTAGCCTCAGAACTTATGTTAACCCCTTACTGAACAAGTAATTCAGAAATAACTCGTCCAAAAGGTATGGAGAAGGTCTTTCCCTTTTTAAAATAAGAAAGAGACCTCTTCAGATGGTCAAACATAACTTGAGGAAGATCAAACTTCAAATCTGAATTGAGAAGTAGAAGCATATCTTTTTCAATAGGGTCCACTTGGTCTAAATCTCTATCCTTAGGCAATAAGTTTGAATTCACAATCTGAATCCAAACGACAACATCAGGAAGAAGATTAAAGACCGCTGATGTATTTGATGGATCTACAAAGATACTCCAAGTAGGAAGACAGTGTTCCCAAACAAGAGTTCTTGGGATTTCTCCAATCTCCTCATAATTGATCACATTTGCAATCGCTTTAGAGGTTACTGTTATAGAAACACCAGTTACTTTAGACAAAATAGCATACTCAGAATTCAGCTCAAAAATGGAGGCATTGATCCAAAACTCTTTGACAACACTTGGATAAGTGAAACCATAGAGCATCTCAAAGTAGCCATTCCTCCTTTGCTTAGACATAGTCTCCCAAAGGTTGAAACCAATCTTAAGAAACTCATCAAAATCCATAAACTTTTCATTGATGATAATCAACTGATTCAAAGGAGAGTAAATTGATGAACTCATCTCAAGTTTGATTTGATCAACACACAAAAAAGAAGAAAAGAAGAAAGAGAAGAAGAATAAGAAGAAAAAAAATTGAACAAGAATCTTACAGAAATAAGAATCTTGTCAGAAAAAGGACGCAATGATGTTTCACATGATAGGGAATAGTAACAACAAGTACTAAAAGAGAAAACATCATTTCCCAAAGTTTCTTTATCCAGCTGATATTTAAATTCCACCGGATGAGTTTCACCTTTACGAAAGGTTAAGTATTAAAAAAAAGCTTTCAGTACAGACAAATACAACATATTTTCCTCTTAAAGATTTATGAAGTTCTACCTTTTCAAAAGAACTTCTCTAGAGATCTAACAGAAACCTTGTGTTTATATCTAAACAAATGTTTCATTGAATCAAAAGATAAGTTAGAAAAGAACATACCATATTTTTTGTTTTATTGTATTTTTTGCCAGACTCGATTCAGTATTCAGACTTGACCAATAGAGTCTGAACAGAGCTTTGAGTGGATTCTGATTCAATGACTGTCTAACCACTGATTCCACTACTCTCACCAAATTCAATACCACTAGTACTTGAATCTGGGTTGTTGGCTCTTCTTCCAATTAATGTTTTAAACAACCTTGTAAAAGATACCTTTGCTTCTTTCCTTGATATCTGTAGTAGATACATTATGATACTCATATTTCTATAAGACCATACATGTAAGTACAAATATATTCTTATATGCCTTATATCTCAATCTAACAGTAGATCATAAGTCACTCCAGAGTATGAGTCTAGAATGAGATATGATAGGAACAGGATCTTGTTCTAAGCAATGTCAATAATCTCATTATTTTGGAATAAATCTTTTGACTTTGAAATCATTGACAAGCTCAGAAACAGATGGTGTTAGCTATCAGAAATTGACATAAAGCAGATCAGAGTATTGTCTTAGTACAGCTAACCAAACTCAAAGAGAATTTGAAGACTTCTCATAGAAATGTTTTTTAAAATATCTTCCATGATGGTTCTCAACCAAGAAGAAATGGAGTTTCTTAAGATATCACCTTAAATAAAAAAACTCCATATAATCAAATATTTTGAAACAAGATAGCTTTAACAACATCTCTTGCTTTTCAATACTTTATTTTTTATTTCAGAACACAGATGCTTCTCTTCATCTGCATCCTGCACTAATATCAGCTTCAAACGATTAAACATTGACGAGCATCTGATATTACGTTCTGATGGAATTTTCTTCTTGCTTTCAGATTTGGGAAATCAGTTGAAATACAAATATTTCAGAAGCTTTTGAAGTTACTCTTCTATCAACAGATATCACAATCCATTCAACTAGTATAGAAGTCCTTCTGACAAGAAACCTAAGTTTCTCATCATTAGCCATTCCAAAGAACTTAAGCTAAAAAGGAAAAAGTGATATGTTTAATGGTTTTTCATCATCCAACTTCATTTCTTTTCTTTGAAGACTACAAGACAACCCTTCAGAACACTGCAGATTCAAGATGTAAACATAAAAAAAAATGTGACTTTAGATTTATGTCAAGGAACAATCTTCTCAGAATTTGCTTGAAAAGATTAGATGAAGTGTAACTACTTCAAGCTTCAAAAACTGATCCCCACAAACCCAAGCACAAGACTTCAAAGATAGTCCAAGCATCAGACATATCAATGATGTTGATATACTCAGAAGTGAGATAGTGCATCTACCAGAATGAAACTACCTCTAAAGATATTCAATATGCATCTTCTGAGTTGGTGAAAGCGATTTTCAAGATAATCATCTTTAACACCATTAACTTCTATAGTAATACCTTTTTCAAGGATAGTCTATAGACCTTCAGCAACCCTGTATCAAGTCCAATGAGTTAAAAAAATGTTTAGCTTTTCCATCATTTAAATTCAATGGAATCACGCATTTGAATATGGTAAGAAAAATCGTATGATATTTTTCATGTGGCAGTTGATTCCTTCTTGAACAAGAAATATACTTTTCTTATTGGATCAATATTTGCACCATTATTAAGTGTTAAGAACAGACCATGCTTTGATACCAATTGAAGGTGTGAAAAGTACACAAGAAGGGGGGATTGAATCGTATTTTGCATTTTCTTATTATTTAGCTTCTGATTAAAGTCTCAGAATAAGAAATGGTGTTCAGATTCTGAGTTAATTCATTTGGCAGCGGATACAACAGAAGTAAATAAAATATCAACAGAAGACACAAAAGATTTATACTTGTTCCTCCCCTAACTGAGAGTAATCCACTCCCCTTGCCTCGCAATATCTTTTCATTATAACCACTTCATGATTACAATCGCTTATGCTTCTGTATAAGTCATTTACAACTGCTCAGACCAATTATCTAAGACTTCCCTTGCTTAAAGATCGTGTCTAAGACTACCTTTGCTCACACCACCTGACTGGGCCATTTTCTCATATGTCTTCAGGTTGAGACTTCCTTTTGCTTAGAGCACATGTCTAAGAATTCCCTTTGCTCACATCCTCTGGCCGAGCCACTTGCTTTTCTGGCCATCCAGACTGAGACTTCCCTTGCTCAATCAGACTAGGTAAATAAGACTTTCACAACTCAAGCATTTAAGCAATGAGACTTGCATGGCTTAAGCATCTTGGCTTAAGACTTGTTGCTTGAATCATAATGAGACAAGACTTTTTGCTTAAGCACACAGCAGGAGACTTAATCTAAACTACTTAAAGCTCGCAGAATAGAGAACACGATGTACATGATGTAAGCATCAGAGGTAAGGAAGATCACCATAACAAAAGCCTAAAGCACTTAAGATTTCTAAATATGTACAGGGGTAAGAAATCTTAAGGCTTTTACAATTACAACCTAAAACAGAAAATTTGCATATTACATAGAGTTGATAATTGCTTGATCTTGCTACTCCTTCAACAGAAGAATCCTTGTTAAAAATTCAGGCTTGAATCTTCAGCCATATATATAGGCTTTCCAGAATCTAGCAGTTGAGAAGGTTACTTGATCAAGTGTCTTTGCTTTTTTCTATAGTACAAGAGACGTTGAAGATGGATGCACATCAGATTTTGAATCCAGTGTGTAACACGTTTAACCTTTGAGTCTTTCAATAGTTTATGTACTAATATAGCCATTGGGTGGAGACACCCATAGAACGTACCAGCTTTTCTTGAGCCTTGCAATCATGTAGACTCAAGCTGACATGCTGATAAGACAATACATCTTCCTTTTAGTAGTACAGATAGTCCACAACTTCATCACCAACTCTGAATGGTACCAGATGCTAATATACAATTACTAAGTGTAGAAACTCATTTGAATGTTGAGGCCTTCAATTCAGAGTCTTCGTCAAACCACACTAGAAATTGTTCTTCAGACTCTGCCACTAGAAGTTAGCTATGAAGCAACTCCAAGTGTGTCTACTTAAAACAGATTTTGATTATATATGTACATGAACAAGAACCTTCATAAATGAAACACACATCAAATAAACCATTATACTTTTAATACTTTTGTTATCATCAAAACTAAAAAGAAAATATCAAGAACAAATCTTGTTATAACAGGTCAGTCATCTACAAATGATCTTATTAGCATATGATCCTTAATGGTTTTGATGCTGACAACACATAATATCATGTGGTGTTTGATGGAGTTATTAAATATATTTGATCGAGTCTAGTAAAGACATATATCAAAGAGTTCTATCAAGCCTCATTAGATAGAATAATTCATGTTGTAGATAAAGTGATGCTTAATCCATGGTGAATATTGTAATGGATCTCGAAACTTTAAGATTTTGACAGAGAGGAAGTTTGAAAGATTGTTTAGTCTTATGTTTGAGTGATCAATCTATTGTAAAAGTATAAGAGTATCTACCAAGATACTAAGGAAGCCCTCACACACACACACACACACACACACACACACACACACACACATACGCACCCACTCACACACACATACACGCACACACACTCATACACACACACATACACGTGCACATGCACACACACACACACAAAATTGTTTTTTTAAGCATCTCCACTTTTATAAAATCACCATAAAATATTTTACATAAGTAACTACTTGGTTACTAGCTTGAATAATCTTTTAGGAGTGTGGTCTACACTAGATAATCGATTAGCACAATAGTGTTAATCGATAATCTCTTTTGTAATTCCCTTTATTTAATCAAGAGGGCTTCTAATCATTTGCTGACAACAAATTTGAAAACCTTCCATGTTTAGGCCAAATAATCGATTAGGAACATTAAAAACTCCTTGGATTATTTTCCTTTTTGAGCTATATTTTTCCTGTATAAAGGAGGTTTTTTTTAAATCACACAAGAACTTATATTTCAAATTTGTTTTTCTTATTTTCTGTTTTTTCTCCTTCTATATTCTTTTACTAAAGTTGACTTAGTGCCTTGGGAGTGAAAAATTATTTCAGAGAGTTTTTTATTGTACTCATGATCGTACTTAAGTGTTTTTCATCAAAAGTGTGATTCTCTTGGTTGATAAGAGCAAAAGAGTGAGAGAAGATAAGTCTTTCTCTCCCAGGACTAAAGTAGTGTACAATGAATAAAAGCAAATAAGAGGAAAAGAGTGAGAGAAGATAAGAGTGTGAACTCGTAAAATTCGTGCTTTAGAAAAGTGCAAAATATTCCTTTATATTGGAAAAAAATGCTCAAAAACATATAATTCACGGGCTCTAACCGCTTTCTAATCGATCAACCTAAGACAGTAATCGATTAGATCTAGCAAATAAGGCAACCCTTAAGTCATGTTTGCTCTTTGATATATTAAAATTTTTCCTAATCAACTAGGTGGTGAGCTTTCTCCTTAATTGATAAGATACAAGTTCTAGTTGGTTAGGCAGTGAGACTTTGCTTTCCTAATTGGTCAAAACACTTTCTAATTGATTGGGTAAGGGCAAAAAATGATTTTTCAAGAAATTTTGAAATAGATAAAGGTTTGAAAATGCTTTTGTTTGTGAGTGTGCATTTGTGTGCATTGCCTTAGTATTTGAAGAGTTACTTTTGCTTATTTACATACTACCGATCAAAAACCAAATAAAACAATAATGTGCGGGAATATGAGACATTTCACTTCAATTACTTTTGATGTTGATCATTGTATTTGATTTATTTTTTCTATCAACACTCAAACTTGATTAGCCTCGCTTTTCAATAACTCTTTAGTTTCATGGGAAGGATGGGGTTTATCATCTTGCATCTTCATATAAGGCTCTTTTTAAATTGAATTATGGCATTCAATTGTGTGAACTATTAGGAAATTATATAACGACTCCATTTTTCAAGTATGCCAACAAACTAGTAGGATATGTATCATAAGAGTATTTTTCTAGCCTGTAAATGATATCTTGGTAGGTTGCCAACTTACTCATGTACTTTTTCTATCTGGCTTGAGAACCCTATTATCTGTTTGAGTCAATAGTGGTTTGGGGGATTTTGAATTGGATCCTTGAGGATGTGATATTCTCTAGTGCTTTGAAAGAATGATGGTATGTGGATGGTAATTCTCTTTTTTAAAATCTAGTTTGATGCCTTATGGTGGAGTTGTTGCTTGGTGGCATTCCTTACTTTTATAACACTTTATTATATATTATTTTTGTTGTTGTTTTTCATGTCTAGAGCTTGGACACTTCATGTGCCTTTGCTTTGCTTCTTGGTGTTCTTCTAGATTCTTTTATTTTCTTGTAATTCTTAAAGTTTCTATTTCTTATATATTTATCCCTATTTTCCTTTAAAAAAATCTCTAATTTTACTAGCCACGACAAGTTCAATCAGTTAGTTTATCTGCCATAACATGTGTATGTCTTTGTTGGATCAATTTTTTTTTTTGCTTTGGTTACTTCTCTCTTTTTGCCTCGAGCTAGGTGGATTATACCCATACATGTTTTGTCACTTCTCTTCTTGTGTTTTTTGTGGTTGTTTTTTTAGTGATTTTATATTAGGTAGATCTTGTGTTTGATTTGTAGCTCTGTCTGTATTCTATGATCCATTATTTGTCTGTTATTAGAAACTTTATAAGTTATCCATGCTTTAAGGTTTTTTTAATTATAAAGACATAGTGTTTATATCTTTTTATTATCTCTTGATAATTAGTATATTAAATCATAAATTGGTAGGTTTTTTCTTAATCAAAGTTTCGTGTTTCAAGGAATGTGAATTGGAAAAGTCCACATGAGCTTTAGAGAAGTCGACCCATTAATCCATTGACTCATTTATGACATGGAGGATCTGAGAGCGAAATATGAGAGATCACTTGGTTGGTCAATTCTTTGGGGGTTAACATGAGGGAGCATTTCTACATTGGAGTCTTTCTTTATGAACAAGACACCTTGTGAGAGATACATCAAATACTCACCAAAAACCTTAAATTATAGGTGTATGAATTCTCTCATTTATAAAGTGTTCAATTTCAATTTTTCTAATCAATATGGGACTTCTAACTCACACTTGTTTTGTCAACACTTCTCATTCAAGTAAGAGTTTATCCACAATGCTCCCCTTCAAGCAGAAGCTCTTTTATCCATATACTCTTGTATCATCGTTGAAACAATTCAATGGGACATGCTTCCTGACCACCATCATCTAGTGAGGACTTTCGATACAAGGGATTCGGTCCTTCACTCAAACCGCTGTTGACATTTTCTAATGGTGTATGCCTCCTGACCACCACCATGTAATGAGGATTTTCGATACAAGGGAGTTGGTCCTTCACTCGAACCATCACTACTACGTAAAACCCATTTAACAACGGTTGGGAAAGATGTATCATCACGCGGGCGCAGGCGTTGTTATGTAGAGTGTTGTTCTAAAATTATACTTACTATGATGGCCCATTAACCGTTGTAATAACCTGGAAACAGCGTGCCTTATCACAACGGTTTTTCAAACGAACCGTTGTGATAAATATAATGGACCTTGGTTCGATTCCCAGCTGGGCCGTTTTGATATTTATTTTTTTTCTGGACAACGCGCGTTATATTATAACGGTTATGATGTATAACCATTGTTATATATTCTGCTGGATTAACAAATATAATTCTGCTTTTCTATATAATCCCATTTTTTAACCTATTTATTGTTAATCATATCACAACAGAAAATATATTCAAGGTTATGTGATGAGTTTACCACATATGTGATAAAGTTTTCATTCAAGTTCATATATTCAAGGTTATGTAATGAGTTTACCACATATGTAAATATTTTTAATAAGAATTGTGTGCCATATCGAAGACAACAAAATGCAAGTTTCATATAAAGTAAACTCCAACAAAATGCAAGTTTATATTTAATACATCTAAATTAAAATCTTGAATATTGAAGACAACAGAGACACTTTTAAGTTTTAATTATCAAATCTAAATGCCCTAGCTGACATAAAATTACTCCAACCAAACGGTGCTTCGTCATCATCATCTGAATCAACCGTAACTGTCTTCCTTTTCTTTCTTCTTGATCTACTTCTTCTCCTCCTGGCTCATATTCCTTGCAAGGCGACCGCTTGCTAGGTCTGTACAACTTGTTCGGGCTGGACAACTGGTTGGACCTCTGCAGCCTTTGCGACCTGGACAACTTCTTGGACATCTACAGCATCTACGACCTGGACAACTTCTTGGACATCTACAACATCTTTAACCACACATGCAGTTTATTGGACTTCTTGGACAACTTCTTGAACATCTACAGTTTGTTGGACCTGGACTGCATTGTTGGAACTCATTTTGATTAATTCTCTTCAATGATGCTGCTTGTGTAATGGTAAGAAGAGGAATAACGCATTTATAATTATTTCTCTGATTCTTCATCTTCTTTTTACATTGAAAATCTAATCATTTTAGTCTAAAGTCATTATTATTTCTTTAATTCAAAAACCATTGTTGATTCTTCATCTTCCTCATTCATTTTTTATTATATTCTTATTTGAGATGGGGCATTGGAAATCAAAACATTAAATAAACTAATATATGCCCTAATGCTATTTACATAAGAAGTGGTAATGTGTGTTTAAGGAATAATGGGCCCTAAGACGCCACACCATGATGTTCCTATAAATTTTTGTTATGTATAAAACATTACTAAAATAACCTGTCACAAAACATTAAATAATGATGATATAAAAACATTCATTGATGATGCATGTGCATGGTTACGATGACAAAATTTAGATTAGAAGTTTTAGTACACAAACATCAAAATGGACCAGATTACGAATAAATTAAGTTTGAAGTAGAAGAAAATAGAACTGACATGCTTATTTCCAAGACTGCTACCCAAAAAACACACACAGCCTGCTTTGATGTCATTGTTCCATTCAATCCCTGAATAGCTTCCTCAACATTCTTTCTCTTACAGAAACAACTTGAAGGCATTAAAACATAGTGTATATGGCAAGCGAGGCATAAATAACACACTACTGATGATATTGGCAATACAACAAGTGTTACCTAACACCAACTTGAACATCAGACCTACCAGATTTCATGTAAAACTTTGCAGAACCCTGTTCTATATACATGTAACTTCCACAAGAGAAATCAAAATTCTATCTATGATAACCAATAAATGTCATTACCTGTATGTATTACGAATTGGTAACTTATACCAAAGTACAGCCCAGCAGACAATCATAACCTAAAGCATATAAAACATGTACTCTCAGACTGACTTGAGCATATACAACATAAATAAAGAAAAAAAGAATGAAGATGTTGAAGAATACCATACTTCGAAGCTGAGGAATCAAATGAAGGAAGAGGGTGAATATTTGAGCACATACAACATAAACCAAGATAAAAGGAATGAAAATGTTGAATAGTACCGTACTGAGAAAGATGAAGATTTGAGCTCCAAATGAATGGATACGAAGAAAGTAAAGATTACACCACCACTGTCGTCTCTGGCTCGCTTGTTCGCCTAAGGCGTATTATGAAAGAAATATAGATTAAGTTTTGTTTTTAATTTATCAGTAAACCATTAAATCTCGGTTGTGTTACTCAACCGTAGTGGAAATGTGAGTCCTCTAACAACGGTTGACTTTCTTCACCGTTGTAAAATCATTTACATTTTATTTTTTAAATAATGGACTTAAGTGACACAAGAGTATAACAACGGATGTTTAAACTAACCATTGTAAAATCATTTACATTTTATTTTTTAAATAATTGACTTAAGTGACACAAGCGTATAACAACGATTATTTAAACTAACCGTTGTAAAATAATTTACATTTTATTTTTTAAATAAAGGACTTAAGTGACACACGCTTAATGTACTCTAAAAAATGGAAAAAAAAATGAAGTTGTTAAAAATCGAAGCTTGTCACACATCATTTATTACTACGGTTTTTATAGACAACCATCATTAAATCACTGTTTATAAATCCAGCTACTCACTCAGCGCGAAAATTTAATATATTACAACAATATATATTTCTTCCGTTGTAAACCTGGCGTTGTTGTTTGCATGTTTTGTAGTAGTGCATCGGCTTCTCATACCATTGTTGGGTCATTAATTCTTCGGAGATAACACAATTGAGCATTTTTACATTGGAGCATTTCTTTGTGAGAGATACACCACATACTCACCTAAAATATTAAGGTGATATGTGTATGGGTTCTTACATTAAAGTGCTCAGTCTTTTTTTTTATAAGCAATATGGGACTTCCACCTCACACTTGATTCTCAACACTTCTAACTCACATTTGTTTTTCTCAACAAGATCAAGTGGTGAGCACGTGAACGGATGCTGACACAAAACTAGTCTTCTCCCGACACAATATTTCCAACTATGGATTGCAGAAGAACGTGTTTATCCACATATTAAGGCATTAAATGAAATATCCATGAGATGACTACACCCCCTATTTATTATGGATGATAACTAACTTCATTCACTTCCACTATCTGGTCAAGGTCGGGGAATGCGTGGTCGGATTTATAGGCGTTTGAACTGGTCATCGCAACAATCAACTGAACGGGAAACTAGGTCTATAAATACCCCAAACTTACAGTTAGAACATTCATTCACTTTTTTACATATCAAAATAAAAATTAAACAAAAAAAACCCTTTTAGCATCTCCTGAATATTCTCTATTGTATTTACCACAAACATAAATCAATACTACTCCAATCATAGATATAAACAAAAATAAAAGCACTAGATGGTCTTAAATATGATCAAATTTAACTACTTTTTGCAATGATATCATTCTAAAAATACATTTATAATACAAACTTTATTTCTTAAAATTTTTTTAATTTTATTGAATATTAAATTTACAGGAATGTCATTTTTTTGGCACGTAACCTAATGATTAAAATTTCATCCTTTTAATAATGAATAAATAAAATATTATGGATTCGAACTCGTTCCTCTTATAATCTAATGTTTTTACATAACTACCAAATGAATTGGCATAATTGTACCACATGAATGTTACACATTATAAAAAAAAATTAATAATTGTTACTACTTTTCAAACTATAACTAGTAAAATATTCGTGCTCCCGCACGGGTAAATTTGATATATCATGTAGTTATTATTTATATAAATATACTTGTCAAAATTAAATATTAAAGAAGTTAGACTGAAAACTAATAATTAACAATAATTGAATTAAGGTATTGTAAACTATTTAAACAAAAGACAATGTATAATTGACGCATTGACAAAGATCATTATAAGAAGAAATAGATATTACAAAATACAGTATGTGTTGCAACAATTTGTTATCAAGTTCCAACAATTTACATATAAAACCTGAATCTTCAAAATTAACACAATGCTTTTATCTGCAAAATGAGAAAATAGTCTTATTAAATAACAACTTATAATCAACAATGGAGTTGTTGTTGATGGCAACTTCATCTAATATAATGGGACTATTATATAAGTTTGTACTGCTGTGAATGTCATAACAGGTTAAAAAGGAATATCAAGGTGAGTTATATGAAGTTCACATGTTATGGGAGTAATCAATATTTTAAGGAGTTAATGTTAAACATGTTTGTGATAGTTTGAATTTTGATTTCTAAGGTGAGTAGTAAGATGTCTTAATAACTGGTAGTTTGAATTTTTTTTATAATCTTTATATTAATTGTACTTATTTATCTGCAACATGAACTAACTAAAGAACTAAGCGTTGGTACGTATCTACCATGAACGGGTCATAGAAAAATGTTGGATAGTTCTATCATTTTGTTAAGAAGCATGAAGTTATGACAGAAAGAAATAATGATAAACTGACATGGCATACTTTCAATAGTCGGTGCCGGCTACCGTCGCGATAAAATATAAATGCGTAGGTTGTTACTATGCATGGAGAACATGGAAACAAATGTGACAGCAGTAAAATGTTCACTCCAACCTATTTTAAGTATGACCAGCCAATAATGCAACAATAGGTTTGTTTTTGCAAGTTGAAAGTTGACGAACATGCATTAACCAATAAAGATTGTGTCAAAAGAAAATGTTGATTGAAATGTAAAATCTTCAGTCAACTTAAATGGGATAAATGGCAACAATAGTTAAATTTGACAGTTATTGTAAATTGGTTTTAGGTATGCAACTACTATAATTTTATTCATTTGACAGGTTGAAAATGTTTATGTGAGTGATGAAACTTAAATTATAAGTTGAGTAGAAACTACATGATACCTAGTGTAATACCCCAAATTTTGACCACTTAGATTTCCCATCATTGTGAAAATCATCATCACAATATGGATGTACCTTTATGCTTCATTAGTCTCCCTAAAGATGGGTGAGCATCCACTACAATCAGAATTAGGGTTTCAAGCCCTCTCTGAGTGCTTAGACAAAGGATCAATCAAGAAATGACATGATTTTTAACTTGTCTAATCTCTCAAACATCCTCAATGGATCAAAAAGGACTCCCACTTCAAGGATTAAGCACAAGGCTGCTCCCTTCTAGGTGGATTAAGTCTCAAGATCGACAGTGTCACCAAATTAGGGTTTTGGTCGACCAGGGCCTCCAGGTGGAAATTTTCATCTGGGCACAAGGCAATGATCCAATACATAACCTAATATACTTCATGGAACCTCATGAACCCATGCATCAAGTCAATTTTGCCTCAGGGGATGCCTTCATCAAAAATCAGGAATTAGGGTTTCTTGACCTAATTCACCCCTAAGTTGACTTTTGGGACAAACCATGAGCCAAGACCTCAAGAGATGATTTGAGGGTCTCTAATATACCATATTGATCCATTTGGAACAATGGATTGATCCAAGAAGCTTGAGCAACAAGTCTCAATTTCATCTGCACCACAATTAGGGTTTTAAGAGAAAAGTCAACTGTAACTTTGACTTTTGACCAGGACATGCTCCCAAACCCTAATACATGATTGAATATACCCTATGACACCCATGGAACATGCCCATCAAGTTTGATTTAGGTCAAGGACATGATTTCCTGAAGAATTGCACAGTTTGGAATTCATCTGATAAAAAGTCAACTGTGCACAAAAGTCAACTTTGACTTTTTGAGATTTTTCACCAAAATGGATTTTTAACCCTAAAATGATGTTAATGTATGATTTGAATCATCATTCATCAAGAAAAATCAAGAAAAGTGAGATAACTTGTAAAAGGGGTAACCATAAAACTTAGAAATTTTTCTAAGTTAAAAATAAAGTGGCAAAGGTACCAACTTTGGAGGACCATAACTCCTAAACCACAAGGCCATTTTTTCTCATCCAAAGATGGATTTGTAGCCCTCATTATCACCTACAAAAACTTCAACTACAAGTCATTCCAATTCATTAAGGATTTTGAGTTATGGAGTGATCAAAGTGGCTGAAAAGTGAAAATGTCACTTTTTCCAACACTTAGTGAAATTTTCACTAAGTCAGATTCTGCCTCACTTTTTGCCAAATGTAGGGGGATTTTTCACTTGGAATCAAAATAGATCAAAACCAAACTTGTTCAAACAGTTGTTGTATCATGTAAGAGCTTTCCAAAATGGCCAAGAACATTGCCAAATTCAACCTACACCATGAGATACAACATTGCCAAGGTGCCTTGCTGAAATCTGTCAAGGCAAGGCAGAATTTGCAACTTTGGTCGATTTGCCAAAATCAGCCAAATTCAATTGCTCCTATCCACTTGGATACCTCAGAGGATTGAATCTAAAGGGGACAATCACTGAGCCAAGTCTCCAAAGTCCATGGAACAAGAAATAGCATGTTGAACCTAGAATGGCCAAAATAGGGACAAGACTTCAAATTTGGAATGAGGCATTCAATGGAACCATCAAGGTGGCATGGACTGAGCCATTCTCATCTGAAATCAGTTAAGACTTATCCAAGACCAAGGGGACCAAAGCTCTGTGCCCTAACCTTTAGTCAATGGCTAGAGGAGACTTGGATTTTCATTTGCCAACATTGGCCAAACCTACTTACCAGCTGCCATTCACTATTCCTTGCAAAACAAACTTGCTCTATTATAAATAGAGCTCAATTGTAGTCAGTTTAAGTACACCAAAGCCATCTAACAGATGCTTTCCTCAAAATCTCTTCTTTCACTCCAATTTTGCCTTCTAAGGCAAGTCACTATCGGGTTTTGAGTTTGAGAGCAATTCCAATCAAACCAATCACTCACACACCTCATATACATCACATATGAGCTGATCAAACACTTAGATTACTTCTGAAACATCAATTTCACAAAATCACCAGCTGGTTGCTCAAATTTTCAAACAAGTTGTAGCTGAGGTACCACAAAGTGATCCAGCCAATTTCAATCAAGTCCAACCATCCAAACACAATCCATAGGGTGTAGGGAAGTTGTTCAGATCATCACCACTCATCTGTAACACCTCCAAATCAAAAATCACATTGCACTTGCTGTCACGACTTGGAGGTAAGCACATACTTGGTCATCTCTCAATCTATGCATATTTCCTCGCACAATAATTTGGCCATATGTTCATAATCATGCATGGAATGTTTTCCCTCAATTAATTGCATTGTTTGAATCGTGTATCAAAAATCCTAGCCTTCATGCAGAAATTAGGGTTCTTGAGGTCTCTTCGTGATTTCTTGTTGTGTGTTTAATTTAAATGAAATTAAAGTACATAGACATGATCGTGAGGTTGAGACGAGCATAATGATATGTGGATTGCACGATATGATTACGTATTCATGGAGATTGGATAGAAAATGCAAATCTGAGAAACCAAGAACACGCGCGTGTTCTTCAGCTGTTCTTGGCGCCATTTTTGAATAATTCAAATATTTGAATTTTGTGATTTTGTTTAATTGATTCAAAAATTAATTTCTCTCTGAGTTTTAATGATTTTGAGTTGATTCTTTTTTTAATAATTCACAAAAATGTTAAAATATTTTATTTTCACAAAAAATCCCAAAAATATTATTTATTTCATATAATTGATATTTTTGTAAAGAATTAATATTTTGATTGTTTTTGGCATTTTAAATATTTTTTCTACATTGATTTTGCAACTTTTAATGCTTTCTAATTATTTTGTAGGTAAATACTTAGTTTTTGAAGCATTAATCCAAGATCACAATTTGTTTTCCATGTGTTAAACAATTTTTGATCATTTTAATTGAATTTTTATTCAATTAAATACATTTTGAAAACAAATTAGGGTTTTGGATTAATTCAACCCTCATAAATCATTAAAAACACTTTGGGCCTCTAATAGAGTGTAAGACCCAAATCCCCTTTTAACCAAAACATTTTGGGCCTCACTTATTGTATAAGTCCCTCCGCGTTAAAAGAAAATCTCGGCGCGATCGCCATTTTTAAACGAAAAATCATCTGGGCCTACCCTCGTGTTATAAGCCCCACTCTTTTCTTTAAACCTTTTTGGGCCTCTTGAGAGAGTGTAAGACCCATCCCTTTGTACAGAAAACCTTTTTGGGCCCCAGTCACTTGTATAAGTCCCTCTGTACAAAGTCAAACAGTGCACTCACTGATAAAACCTTGGGCCTCTCCTTGAGCTGTAAGCCCCAAATCATTCTTTTTCAAAGCACTTTCTCCTTTGATTTTGAATATACTATTGTTTTCAATCTTTCTTTGTTGAACAACTAACCAAACAGCATGGAAGCACTACAACCGAGTAAGTGGTTATCGCTTTCGTTTACTGCTTTCATATTATAAACTGTATTGTGGGGCTGCTCACTGTAAGTCTCCTTTCATAAACTCATATCTACTCTGTAATAATAGTATAGATATTTCGAGTTTCCCCGGCAACTACGTCTAGAACTAGGTGACGCCGTTTCACTTATTCGTAGAAATAGACGCCTAGATCCCCAATAGGAGCACCAGATACAGTCTTCTCTTCGGCTGTCCTCCTTAGGAATCGTCAAGAAGCTCTACTCCCCAAGATGAATGTATTCTCCGTGAATGGCATCTTTGAGTTTCTTCCCAATTCTCGAACTTTCCTGACTTGATCTATTCCTTGTGGATAGCTTGCCTTGAATGTCTCGGGATTTGGGTACCCACTACGGTCATAATCTTGGATCTTAACTAAGGAACCCTCTTTAAAAGCTAAAAGTCGCTGGATAGTAAACCTCGCACGTTTACCAGTGGTTTTTATCTTTAAAAGAGTTATCTCTCCTAATGGAAAGGAGATGATAGATCCACGGGCTTCTTAAAAGCATCGGCCTCCTCTTGGGCATCGTACAAGGACCCACAGGCTTCCTAAAAGCAACCACGCCTCCTCTTGGGCTTCGTTCAAGGACACTACGGCTTCTTAGAAGTATTCACAGCCTCCTCTTAGGCTTCGTATAATGATCTCTTCCTCCGGGAATGATAGCCTCCTCTTGGGCTTCGTACAAGGACCCGTCGGCTTCTTAAAAGTTTCCAGCCTCCTCTTGGGCTTCGTATAAATTGTCCCGACGACCTCCTAGAGGTATAGGAACAGAACTTAGTCATCCCCATAGAACAGTCCTTTCATAGAGTCTACTACTGTTTCTCAAAGCATAGTACAAAAGAAAAAAACTCTAGACTTGGACAGTCTAACTTCCTTGAGTCTCAAAGACATTCTCAAGCACCCTTCGTTAAATAGGAAGGAAACCCGCAGACTCGGACAGTCTCAACACCGTTTGGATTTCTCGTTTCCTCAAAGAGAAGGAAATATCCCTGATCCTCAAATCAAATCCCTGTGTACAGTGTTACTCATATAAGAACTGATTTTCTCTTTTAAAATCAGTATATTGGATCTGTCACTCAACTGAAACAGTTACAATAGCCTCCATCTCGGGCTTCGTACGAGATACCAAAGTTCTCCCCAGTGGAGTCAAACAACGTTTAGCCTCTCTCTCGGGCTTTGTACGAGACATATAAGAGACTCCCTCGTTGAGTCAATCCCCCTTTCGCCTCCATCTCGGGCTTTGTACGAGATACAAAAAGGTTCTCATTGAGCCAAACAAACAATCGCCTCCATCTCGGGCTTCATACGAGATACAAAAAACTCCCTTGTTGAGTCAAATAGCCTCCATCTCGGGCTTTATGCGAGATACCAAAAGACTCCATCGTCGGGTCAAAATCTTTTAGCCTCTTTCTCGGGCTTTGTACGGGACACAAAATAGCCTCCTCTTAGGCTTTGTATAATGATTTTCCTAGCGGAAATTAGCCTCCTCTTAGGCTTTGTATAAGAAAACCACTGGTTAATCCAATCAACCTTTTAGCATCAAAGTTGTGCCTCGTTCACAGTATACAAACATCAACAACTACTTTCCCTTTATCTAATCGCTGTAAGCGGCAAGCCTCTGGATCATCTATATCCATGCCACTGTCCCTCTTTTAGCATGAGAAATTCCTAAGGAAAGATGGCATTGCTCTACACTGAGTTAAAGTCTTCTCCTTCAGGTTAAAACCCTTTCTCCAGAAATTATGGCATTGCTCGGATCCGCGTATCCCAGTTAAAGTAATTCTCCTTCTCCCCTCTTTAGAGATGACAAATTCTCTCTAAAGCCGAGGTCTTTCAGCTCCACGTCTTGGGCTTTGAACAAGACACAAATAGACCTTTTAGCTTCACATCTTGGGCTTTGAACAAGATACAAATCACCTTTCGCTTCACGTCTTGGGCTTTGAACAAGACACCAAAAACCAATTTCCTCCCATAGAATAGGAGGAACTACGAACGCTCTGATTTCCCTGTTTCGGTAAACGGGAATACGTAGGCATAAGATCGAAAGAAAAGATCTTAGCGAGCGCAATCAACAAAAAACCAAATCCCATATCTCCATCAATCAAGAGCAGTAATTCAAAAAACATCAGTCCTAACATCCTAATCCTTGTTCCCCGCCAGAAACCTTCTGCCCAGGTAAAAAAGAAAGAAAACAGTATTGGCGAAAATACAAATAACCAGTACAAAGGCCCCCCCACATTGATAGCATCCGTAACCTAACAGACCGCTGTTTAAACTCAGTATGCAAGCAGGGTTAATTGGAGACATCTATTTCCCTTCCTTATTCAGCTCACAATAGGATAAAAAATGAATCGACCTGTAGTTTAAGCTCAACCGCAGAGAGCGACCAGCGCTTAAGAACCGCGTCCAAAATCGCTCGCTACACCTAGATTGTGTACACAAAATTTTAATTGAATATGAAATATCTATTATCTGTGTGTTGAGTGTAGTTTTTTTTTTCAACATTTACTAACTTATATCAAAACTTCTGGTATAACCGTAGTGCTATAAGTTTCAAGGTAAAGCTAAATAGATTTTAAGCACAATTCCAAACTCAAACTAATATGGTGATAATCTGCCATGAAGTATTGTGCTATGGGTTGTGGATAGTTCTATCAGGAAAATTTGATTTTAATCCTATATGTTTTTTTAAGGTGACTGTAACACCCATATATAAAACTCATACATCAAAGCATAAATGTTATATATGAATCCAAGTGTTTGGTACTAAAACACCATAAGCTCCTAGTTAACACATTATATATAATACATGCCCCAAAATACAATAACTAAAAGTTCTAAAGGCATAATATACATAAGATGTTCAAAAGATAAAAACTAAGAACTAGATCAACAATGATCTCAAAATAAACTCCGCTACGGAAGCTAGCCATCAACAAACAAGGAAAAGATCACACGACCTTATCCTTGCCCTTCTTAGAACCTGAAGCACCTGAAATACATCAACAACGTGGGGTGAGATACATCAAATCTCAGTGAGTTCCATATCTTATGGATTCTCTCAGATTAACAAGGTTCTAACAATCCTAA